>LR990343.1:4800000-6000000 GCA_905147345.3 Mythimna impura | reverse complement strand
TAATGTAGCCGAGGCACCGGCCACTTGACAAAGAGTCCTGCGACTCGAACGTTGACAATAAAGCAACCGATATTGAGTCCACACAATGCTCGGGTCGGGCATAAAAACCGGGTATAAACCGGTCATAATGCTCGGGAAAGTTAATTAAATAGGTCTGTTAGCTGGCATGACATTTTTCAATCGTTCGCTGCGTGATGCCTGAATACGGACTGTGATTGTGGACCGATGCGGTTTCTTTAGATTGGACATGACTGACTTTGTAATTTAAACATAGGTATTTTTAAGAAGCAGTGGTGGCTGAGTGGTAACGACTTACGAGTTGTAGGTCGCGGGTTCAAACCTAGCCAGGCGCATTACTTTGTATAATTTATTTCATCACCACTGCTCTCAAAACGGTGAAGAAAAACATCGTGAGGAAACTGGCATGACCTAGAACCAAAAATTCGAAAACATGTGACATCCACCAACCCGCACGGGGCCCGCATGGTGGATTACGGCCCTTTCCCTCTCCTAGAGAGGAGGCCTGAGTTCCAGCAGTGGGAACATTATAATGTTAGGCCGACTATGCTATGCTATTTTTAAGAAAAAAAAGTATGTAAGGACCATTTTTTCTATACGTAAAATCATCTAATGACTTCTCCGCCTCTAAGGTGGGACGAGAGAGCGTGTTTTATGGACTAAACCCACCTGTGTCCTTCAGTTGCCTTTTGAGTTCCAGGGTCAAGGTAACTTTTTCAAACGTTCCCGGTCCTATCAAGCATCGGTCCTACTAGGCCTCTTCAGATTTGCAGACACCTCTTTGAGTCACGGTAACCTTTGAAGGTTTTTGTCTGTGTTGTTATTTTCTTGTTGTACATATGTATTTTTTACAGGCTTGTGGTTTGAAAATGGTATTTTTTTTGGGAAGACATTATTGAAAATATTCCAAGACTTGCATAAATGTATCGTACCTTATGAAGTACCTCAGACTATTCGAAGTCAATGTAAGCTTGCAATCTTAGTATATTAAACAAAAAAACCAACAATGCAATGGCTACATATTCCACTTAAACTATAACACGTGCGTTAAAAACAAGGATATTTTTTTTATGTCTTCATTTATCTCACGACTCTGGGGTCCTGGACCTTTAACGGTCAAAGCCAATTCTCAGAGGGCTTAGACACATTTCTGGAACGTGGTACCAACCGACACGATTATCTCTATACGCGCTGTGCAAGTACACCCATGGACAAGCCCGAGTTGGTGGGAAATTATATATGCATATGGAAAACAAAGATACAGACCTAAGATTTTTATTATTTTATTATTGTTAGCTGGGTAAAGGCCTCCCTTCTCTCTTACCATTTTTCCCAGTTTTTCTGCAAGAAATGGCCTTCAGAAAGAAGTTCCGCTGGTCAGCCTCAGTCCAAAATATAAATTATAAAAGATATTACCTTCTCCATCACTATAATATGATTCATATCAACTGACGATAAAAAATTAAAGAAAAACAACCAGCAATTGAACTTTAAACTTCTCTAACAAACGGACAGATAATTAAAATCCATTTGACATCGATTCTTACAGCCGCGGGCTTGTTCGGCCGTTCTCATTGAAAGTATGAGAGCAATAACATTTTTTACAAGGAATCTTCAACTTTATTGAGAAGATTAAAAGCTTTAGAGCAGATCCCTCTCACGCTTGACCGCACAAGAACATCGGGACAGTTTTATTAACAGTGTCAAGGTTTGAATTCTGGTTTTGAGGTTCGTGGACTGGTCAATATTTTTTTTAGCAGCTCATAGGTACATAACTGTACTACGACGTTCCCATGCCAGCCAAGTTAAATAATAAATGAACATTAGAGTATACAAAGACATTTTTGAAAAATAAAAATTACATTAAAAACAAGAGCATTACTATGACGTGTTTAAATATCAATCATGCGAGGGATGGACCTTTTTTTATTATGGATAGGCTCGCGTTTAATCGCTATCTCACCTAATAAGCGATGTTGTGGCCAACGATACAGCACGCTTGCCTAGAAGTAACCTATTCACTCTTGACAAGACTCCTAGGTTATAGCTATTAGGAAACACAGACACCGGCAGGGAATACACTCTAAGTGGTCAAATGGATTGCGTTGAGAGCTCATGGATGAAATGACCTAAGATACCTACCTATTACGCTGACCTTAAATAAATTGTTATGAGAGCAAGCTAATTATCATCTCCTTAGCCTTTTCCCAACTACATTGGGCTCGGCTTCCAGTCTAACCAGATGCGGATGAATACCTGTGTTTTACATGAAGCGACAGCCTATCAGACTTTCACAACTACAACAATGAGAGCAAGCAAATGATGGACAAGAAATAAGAATTCAATTGTTTTTTGTATGGACTCAAACTTTTGCAACATTATTAGACCGACTATGCTATGCTAATATAGCATAGTCGGCCTAATAATGTTCCCACAGCTGGGACTCAGGCCTTCTCTGTAGGAGAGGGAATGGGCCGTAATCCACCACGCGGGCCCAGTGAGGATTGGTGGATGTCATGTCTTCGAATTTTTGGTTTTAGGACATGCCGGTTTCCTCACGATGTTTTCCTTCACCGTTTTGAGAGCAGTGGTGATGAAATAAATTACACAAAGTAATGCGCCTTGCTGGGTTTGAACCCACGACCTAGAACTCGTAAGTCGGGGCCGTTACCACTCGGTGACCACTGCTCTTTGATTAGGTAAACGAAAATAATAATGTATTATAACCCAATATTTGTTCCGAGTATGTTTAAAGAAAAGTGTGTTGAATTTTCCTGTAGAAAAGTCCTTTGTTTGTTTTTCTTAGAATCAAGCTCCAGTTTGAACTACAAGTCCATTTGGCCGTGAAAAGCTACCGTAAAAATACTGAAAATTGTGTTCTAAATTTAAAATGTGACGTCCGAAGTATGGCGTTGCTACTGGCTAAGCCAACTTATCTTTTGTAGATACAAAATATGTTTAGGATTATTTTTTAAAAATCTCTGTTGCGCTAATAACTGGTAACGTGCCGTTAAGATTGACAACACTACCCATAGTATGGCAATACCTATCCTAGTAACCTAACCGAAGCAAAACTAGCCCTTTGATCACGAGAAATGAAATACAAATTTAAAAACTGTGATAAAACACACAGCTAAAGATGATATTGTGATTTTTATTTAATTTAATTGTATTGTAAGGATGGGACAAGGGAGCGAAATAAAAAAGATGTTTTTTAAACAAGACTCTGATTTGTTATAACCTTTCATGATTAAATTATTGCTATTGCTTAATTATTTTATGTATACACTACACTACAACTCCTTTCTTTCCGGATTTTGTTTTGTCGTTTTACAATGAGTTTAAGTATCAATATATTTCTTTATATATTGCGATAATGCTTTATATAATACAGTTCTTTATTGTTCTTTTTTTTTTCGTTGTGATATTTTTTTATTGGAAAGCGTTTTTAACTTTTTATTAATTATTTCTCTTTTTTTTGTAAAACATTTAGACAAAGTAAAAGCTGTTATTGAATAAAATGAAACGAAAAATTAAAAGGGCGTTAATAAGTTTTCAATGAAAAACATATTTTTATAATACGCTTTCATCGTACGGTGTAAGTTCTCATCAAGACCTAAAGAACTAAAACACGATGGGGTAAATTTGTTGCGCTCAGTAGTTCCTATGGTCATTATCCGACTCCATCGTCAGACCAGCTCCATGGTACTGTGATATCGAAAGGAGACCGCATGAGGTAGGTTAACGAACTGGCATGTAAAATATACTTCTAAGGATTTTGTTGTTCTAGAATAGGTTTAAAAATTGAGTAGAACAAAGAAATGTCTAGTTTTTTCAGTCCGGACGCAACCGTTGTAGTGCAATGTAATAATATTGAAGTCCAGTAAAAACAGAACATAGAAGAAGTATTTTATTTAAAGAAATAATAAAGATCCCGATACCGTCGCAGAGTGCGACAGTACCATATTAATGCATTGTCATCCAAATTACAAAGATTTACCGAATTTCAACTTTACTTACTTCAACTTATTTCGACTTTATCTTACTTCTTATTACGACGACTCACTATTTTTTATTATGATTATTTTTATTGTGCTTTTGGGTAAAATATTGACAGGTCTACACTGTTTTTACATAATATCTATTAATACTGTAATATGGAAATATTGTTTCATCAATCACTTTTTTAAAAGAGCAACCATGGAGTTTCTTGCCTGTTCTTCTCCATAGGAAACGACCAATTTGGAACCGTGCAATAGCTTCTGACGTTTAATAAGTGCCCATGTAGGCCTATGCGAAATATAAATATTTTGATTTTTTTTAATTTTTCAGCTCAATTAGTTACGTGTTTACTAGCTTTCACCCACGAGTTTGTTCGCGTGTAGGTATGTCGGTAATAGCGGACGCGAAATCGCAGTCAAAGCCTGATAAAAAGCCTATGTGCTCTCTTAGGGTCCAAATTTACCAAATATCATCAAAATTGGTTCAGTAGTTTAACTAACAGTCAGACAGAGTTACTTTCACACTTATAATACTAGCTGCTGTCTGCGGTTTCGCCGTCGTGGAAGTAGAAAATGGTCCGAAGGGAACTCTCGAGATAAAAAGTTATTCCAGGACATGACCGTCTCTCGATATTAACCGAGTGCCAATTTTCATACAAATTATTTCTGCTGTTTGAGCGTGAAAAAGTAATAAACATATACACACCCACACAAATACAAATACACACACTCACAAACTTAGCCATTAGAATATTTTAGTGTGATTAGTATGTTTTTTTTTACACAACGACGTCTAGTCCCAAGCTAAGCAGAGCTTGTGTTATGAGTACTAGACAACTAATAAACATACTTTTAAATATTTCTAAAATATACATATTATAGAAAAATTACACCCAGACACAGAACGAAGTAATGATTGTGCTCATCACACAAACAATTGTCCTGGGTTAGAATCGAACCCATGACCTCCGGGATAGCAGTCAGGGCCACTAACCACTAGACCAACAGGCCAGTCAAATAAAAATTGATTGCAAGTTAAATTAAAATGATAAAAACATTGAGCCAGCAAGCATGAGGCATTAGGCATTAAGTCCGCCTTTGTACAGTGTTATGTACATAAAGTTTCAATAAATAAATAAATACAATAAATAGGACCCAATTTAATAAGAAGCAGTAACCATTTCCCAACTATTTCTTTCACTTACGATCACTAAAAGCGCATCCCCAAAAAATGCCATCTACGTAATTTTAAGACCTTTTAACAGTCACCCTTCAAAGCTTTCATGCAACTTTCATTTAGAATCTTCTTTAACTAGAGTAAATTGGTAGAGAGCACCCCTCTATGTTTTATAAAGCTGAATGCCAGTCATGAATGTCGCACCTCTATTGACCAACTCTTTCTGAACTTCATTACTTCTTGCTCTTTTGAATCTTTTTATAAAGACTGTGTGGTAGGGTGGTACTTCATTTGGGTGGGTAGTTTGAATAAAGGGGGCGTTTTAATTAAAAACCGGTTGGCTGTCGTGGTTGTTAACATGACTGATGAGCGGAAAACTGTGAGGTCAGCTCGCAATATTGAAGTTCTAATAAACATAGAAGAATGAGGTTAGGTAAAAAAAGAAAGAAAGTAATATCACCGTAACATTATAAAGGCTAAAGTTTGTGCGTGTGTTTATGTATGTTCCTTTTTCACGCTCGAATGGCTGAATGGACTTCGATGAAATTTGGTACGCGGGAGCACAGTGAGAGAGTTAATATAGACACCTGAGTGAAGTGAGAAATTCAAACTGCCCAAGACAAAGACAGCTTTATCTCGATACTCCCGAGATTAAAAGTATCATATGTGCAATTCCAGCACATGATCTATCCGTGTGCCAGATTTCATCCAAATCCATTCAGTCATTCGAGCGTAAAGAAGTAAAAAATATAATTATACACTTACAAACTTTTACCTTTATTATATGACTAGCTTTTGCCAGCGGCTTCGCCCGCGTGTAAATAGGTTTCTCCATACAAACTTCCAACCCGCGTTTTACCCCCTTAGGGGTAAGAGTTTCGTAAAATCCGTTCTTAGCGGATTTCTACATCCTATAAGGAATCTATCTGTCAAATTTTAAGTTTGTGGGTGTTATAGTTTCTGAGATTTCGTGATTAATCAGTGAGTTTTATTTCGCTTATATATATATATAGATTAGTCTGATAGTGTTTTGTCGGAGCACACCACTATGTCCTAGGATGGTACACACAATAGTGACACCCGGGCGTTTCTTCCGTACCAATCCGGTGCAGGAACCTCTCGAACTTATTATGTCCGATGAGGACCTACATCATGCGTAAGATGGCGATGCCGTGTCGCCTCTCCAGCCAATTATCAAAAAGGGAACTTACCGCCATGATTACGGCGTACCCAGAGTGATAATGTGATGGTCTACCGTACTGGTGACTATAGAGTAAAAATTTTGAGATTTCTAAACAACAAATAGTATCACGATAACAGTTATTACATGTCTTTTATTTAACACTAAAATAGTCTAACACAGTAATAAACAAAGTCATGTCTCTTCACACAAAACTGGGCATTTCCGACATTGTAAAGTTATAGCAATTTTATTTTACGTACTCTCCTTTAAAACTGGTGATTGTAAGGCAGCAGTAACATTTGAACATTTTACAGCTGTAGTTACAGTTAGTACGTCAAAAGTTTTTTTTTTTGGTACCACACCGTTTGTGTATTGAGCCAGTGCAAGTTTAAAACACCGGCCAAGTGCTAGTCGCACTCTTACACGAAGGGTTCTGTAGCGTCCGTAACAAAAAATGGCAAAAAATTACGTTTGTTATATAAGAGACCCACTACCCGTCGAGGGCCGATTGGACATACGTCTGTACAATTTGAGTGACTTTGAAAAACGCTTAATTATCGTTTTGTACACACGGGTGTACGAAATTTATTCGGCTGAAAATTTGGTCTCTATCTTCGTTTATCCTAGAAAAATCCGGAAAAAGTTTTTTTTATTTCTATTTTATTTTTTTTGGTGATTTTACGTAAAAACGCGCTATTACGTAATAATAATACTCCTATACGCGCGAGGGGTTAACTATTTATTTTATTCTGTTTTTATTATTTGTTGTTATAGCGGTAACAGAAATACATTAAATAGTGATAGCAATAGGGGACCCTATTGCTATCACTCCACCCACTTTTACTCTTTGGGTACGGAACCCTAAAAAGTATTAGCTTTTGATACAGTTTACAGTCACTTTGTTTTTCACTAGAATGCAGATGTAACACATTTGTATTGTTTTTGCAGTATTTGGCAGCATTATATATCGAGTCAACCTTCTCAACGAGTTTCGCTAAGATTGTCACTAGGTACTACAATAAATAAGTATGTTTAAAAACAAAATCAATATACCCAAAATCATTTTATTTCTTTGTAAATAATTTATTGTTTTTTAATTATTATTATTGATAGGACCGCACTTGACCACTATCGCTCCTGATGGTAAGCGATTATATGGTCGATGATGTAGCACGCTTGCCTAGAAGTAACCTATTCACTCTTGACACAAAGATTCCTAGGTTGTAGCTGTCAGATAATACAGACTCCAGCAGGGATTCCATACCTTAGTTGTACACAAAATGGAATGCTTTCTAATTCAAGTATTCTTCTAGGTATTTTTAAGAAGTTTGCGTGTTTTAGCTCAAGCACCTGAACAATGCGAGTGGTTCTGAAACCAAAAACTAGATTTTTTTTAGGTGGGAAAATCATCTAATGACGGACGGTTACCGGACGGTCGGCGACGATCTACCCATTGCTCGCCGTCTGCAAGCACGCGCTCACGGTGGCTGAAAATCGGTGGCTGGGGCGCGAGGGCCATTGCCTCGCGCGTGCGATCGCCTCCTTTGCTAGCATTACTGCTTCACAGAAGAAGGCGACCGCCTGCCACTCCTCCTCGCTCCGAACCATGGCATGTACCAAGGCCCGAGAGGTCGCTGCCGACGAGCGCTCCAGCGTGTCCTCCGGGCGGTCCACACAATATGGTGAGACCCGGGCGTTTCTTCCGCACGAATCAGGTGCAGGTATCTCACGAACTTATCATGTCCGGTGAGGACCTGCGTCATGCGAAAGGTAAGGACGCCGTGTTGGCTTTCCATAATTATGACGTGCTCAGGGACGAATAGATTGACGTTTTAATATTAATCGTTACATATCCGTCAGGAACATATTCTCGGAATGACACGTACCTGCCCCATGACTGAACCCCGGGGCCCTGGAACGCAAGGGAAAGAAGGAACAAACGAGTGGGTATTAGTCAGTAAATGTCTGATGCGGGAGAGCTCCCGCACCGCCCAAGGGCGGGAGATGTCATTAGATAATAATAATAATAATAATAATAACCCCATCGCCGTATCTCTACGTTGACGTCGTGGTGGGGCTTGCGTGCTCCAATATACCCTAGGTCTGTATCGGTAAAGTTTGCTTTGCCGTAATATGCCTAGGGTGAGGGGCCAGACTAAGAGAGATACAATCCGCAGTGCAGTTTTGTGGCGAACTGTTGGGCATTAGCGACCCCACGGACCCGATCTCCCGGGAGAATTCTTGTTCTTCATCTCCGGCTTGCCTTTATTGGCCGGCCGTAGTGAACACTGACGAGGAACTGAGCTCCCACCTCTCTCTTGCCTTTATTGGCTGGCTTGAGTGGAGATTCGCAAGAGCAAACGTGCTCGGGAGAAGGATGTATAATCCAGTAAGGTGCTGGTAGGGATCTTGACCGTACTTCCGGGATTGTCCTGATAGCCGTGGTATACCTCTCCACTCCTCAAGCACCTCAGGATATGTTGCCCTCTTGTTGCTACGTCACTTCGTGCTAGCAGCCGTTTTTGGGGGCCCATTTATTGAGTGTGCAAGTCACCCCCTGCCTTTTTTCGATGCATATTAATAACGTTGTTCAGGCAGGGGCCATAGTCTTGACATAGTTCCATGTTACCAGTCCACTTAAGACTCCAAAAACCATAGCCCTATTATCTTTGTTCTCCATATGTCGCAACAGTTTTTCAATAACCGGGGGTTGTCCTTGGGTGCACTAGCATAGCGCGTACAGGGATAATCGTCGGTTGATATCATGTTCCTTTATAATTATCTAAAGGGCCTCTGCGAGTTGGCTTCGGCTCCTCGTACGCCTCCCAAAGGTCCAGGACCTCAGGGTCCTGAGATAAATAAAAAATAATAATAAAATCCGCAGGGCAGTTTTGTGGCAAACTGTTGGGCATTAGCGACCCCACGGACCCGATCTCCCGGGAAAATTCTTATTCTTCATCTTCGGCTTGCCTTTATTGGCCGGCTGTAGTGAACACTGACGAGGAACAGAGCTCCCACCTCTCTCTTGCCTTTATTGGCTGGCTTGAGTGGAGATTCGCAAGAGCAAACGTGCTCGGGAGAAGGATGTATAATCCAGTAAGGTGCTGGTAGGGATCTTGACCGTACTTCCGGGATTGTCCTGATAGCCGTGGTATACCTCTCCACTCCTTAAGCACCTCAGGATATGTTGCCCTCTTGTTGCTACGTCACTTCGTGCTAGCGACCGTTTATGGGGGCCCATTTATTGAGTGTGCAAGTCACCCCCTGCCTTTTGTCGATGGATATTAATAACATTGTTTAGGCAGGGGCCATAGTCTTAACATAGTTCCTGGTAACCAGTCCACTTAAGACTCCAAAAACCATAGCCTTATATCTTAGTTTTCCATATGTCGCAATAGTTTCCCACCAACCGGGGGTTGTCCTTGGATGCACTAGCATAGTGCGTACAGGGATAATCACCGGTTCGTACCACTTTCCATTAAAAGCGTCTAAAAGGGCTTCTGCGAGTTGGTTTCGGCTCCTCGTACGCCTTCCAAAGGTCCAGGACCTTAGGGTGCTGAGATAAATAAATGTATAATAATAATATTCCACAACTATCACACAACGCTGTCTAGTCCCAAGCTAAGCAGAGCTTGTGTTATGGGTACTAAACAACTGATAAACATACTTATATATTTCTAAATACATACATATATAGATAAATTACACCCAGACACAGAACAAATGATCGTGCTCATCACACAAACATTTGTCCTGGGTGGGAATCGAACCCACGACCCCCGGCATAGCAGTCAGGGTCACTAACCACTAGACCAACAGGCCAGTCCAGATGATTTCCCAACTAAAAAAAAAACCTGCCTTATGACCTATTCCAAGATATCGTGTACTCATCTGACAAGTTACATCCAAATCCGTTCAGTTGTTTGAGCTTGACGGAGTAACAAACATACAAATACAATTGCGTATGCATTTGTATGTGAATGCGTATGCACTACTTTTTAATACAAAATAACAGGTATACTAATGTCTCATGAAATTAGCGTAATAAAACGTGTAGGTAGAATACAATAATACGCTTTTGCCCACGCCAACTAAACATGCCTATATTAACATTTCAAGAAATACATTGGAGTATAATCGCCTTAAATAAATATAAACTATTTTTTCAACAACCAAATGAATGTAACATTTACTACAATTGTACCCATTTTACACATCCGTGCCAAAAATACCACCCACAATCAAATTGTTAGGAAAACCATTTCTTACGCCACGAACAATATCGCCGATCTGTACGATCCATAATGTAGCTTCTACGCGTAAAATACACAAATATTTTACTTTCCTATTCAACACTTTTCCGCTGTTTCTTCCGATTTTTTCTCCTTATATAATTTGATATATCCGCGGGCAAGGCCAAAGGTCCTTTACGTTACATAAAACTACGCGCACTGTAATAGTATTTGGTGTTTCATATATTTGTATGTTAGTGTGGACGTGACAGACCAGCTAACAGTATCTTATGTACGATGGAGCTTTTGTTTGTGACATACTCGTATGTACACTAACACCGAATTAAGATAAAAAATTAAGCTGAAGAAAAGCCAGGCTGACTTTTTGCTAGTTTGTTGACCAAAAGCATCAATTTCTTAGAAGTCTACTACACAGCAGAAATTGTCTCAAACTTTGATAATCTACAAAAAAATTAAGAAACTGAAAATTCACAGCAATATTCCCTTAGTAAATGAAACGCGATTGCACACAACACTTCATTACAAAAGAACAATGTACACGTACAAAAATAAAACAGTGAAAATTGTTCCCAGACGTCAGCGGCGGACAATCGGACGGGGCGTTATCGCGGCGAAATTCGCACAAAATTCTCGCCTCAATTCGCTGTTTTCCGCCTTCTATGTGTATAATTCGGCGTGCACCTGCGAGCTGAACGCTCCCGGCTACGCGATTGCCACTGACACTATCTACCTGTGTTCAGTTTAAATGCACCACCAGAATTGTTCTTGATTCTTTTGTTTATATTTTTATTTTTATGTGACGTTAATGTGGCCGCAAGTGTACCTTTGGGTTTGTACACAAAAAATGTCTACTACACCAGTTTAATTTTTACGATAGTAGAAATCTCTTATACTTTGGGGATTGGAGTTCAAAGAACGATTTAATGCATGTAGGTATGCGTGCCAGTTTGCCAAATAGGTTACTGTGCTCTGCAAAACGATGTGCTGGGAGAAATTTACATAATAATATGTACGATTGAGTTCATTTTGTCCAATATATTATTGAGCAAGGTTTTCCGGCCGTGAATGTAGGCGGTACCATGTACCCACTGGTTGTTTATTAGGTCAATGTCTTGAACCATCGTATGGTTGCGCGTATCATCACTATAGAATTTCCAGTTCATTTCTGTTGTTTATAAAGCTGTCTCTACATCCTACGCTACTTTACGTGGCTCCCAATCTTAATAATCGTAACCAAATCAATAACTTTAAAGTAGTCTTAACAAAGCTTCTATAAATCAAAACTATACAGCCCGTCTATTTTATTAGAGGGCCGTTTGAAACAAATAATACGTCACTTGCGCGCGATAACACGGTACCTGCCCCGATTCACAAGATCGCATCTGAAATTGCCAGCAAGATTTATAGTCCATTGTTTGTGCCATGTTTTGATTTGTTTCTATGTCGTAAATTCATGAATGGATAAAATTGGCCTGACATTTTCCTAAAGATAAGTTTGTAAGAAAAGAAAAACTGTGATTCGGTGATTGATTGCAAATGTTTCTTTTACTTTGTTGGCTGTATTGGCAAGTGATTGTGTTGGCATATTGGGAATGTACGAGTAGCCGTGTATGTTGAGTTATTGTTTGTAATAGCAAGCGGGTTGTAGTTATTTAGTTGGGTAATTATTAGCAGTCAGTGGTAAATAACCATGTAGCACCCACTCCGATCAAGATCGGAGACTCTACACTCGAAGTTGTAGATGATTACGTTTACCTGGGACAGACAATCCAGTTGGGTAGGTCTAACTTTGAGAAAGAGGTCAATCGTCGAATCTGACTCGGCTGGGCAGCGTTTGGGAAGCTGCGCGTTATCTTCTCGTCCAACATACCACAGTGTCTTAAGACGAAAGTCTATGACCAGTGCGTGTTGCCAGTGATGTCATATGGCATTGAAACATGGCCGCTTACAATGGGCTTACAAGGTCGCCGACATAACCTGAAGAATCGCCAAACTTAAGAGGCAGTGGGCAGGGCCCATTGCTTGTAGAACGGATAGTCGACGGGGCCGAAGGGTTCTAGAGTGGCGACCGCGCACCAGAAAACGAAGCGTTGAAAGGCTCTCCTCAAGGTGAACCGACGACCTGGTGAAAGTCGCGGGAATGCAGAGGATACGAGACGCACAGGATCGGTCGTTGTGGCGACGCTTGGGGGAGGCCTATGTCCAACAGTGGACGTCTTTCGGCTGAAATTATGATGATGATGATGTTCAGCAGTCATGCCAATAGCGATGATAGTTAATATAAGGAGTAATGCTCCTAAAACGAATGATCAATTCAACCAACAGACTTATACTGCTGGAGATAGGCCTCCCCAAGTGTTACCATAACGACCGATCCTGTGCATCTCTCATCAATTGGATTTCCACGAACTTCAGCTGGTCATCGGTCCACCATATGGGAGGCCTGAACCTTTTAACAGTCGATCATTACTATATATAATCGGTTTCTAGATACACATAACCTAAACATTTCCATTTAAATATCAGTCACACAACACAGTGCCTCAAAATGAAAGTCTCACTGGTCATGTGCGTGTTGCCCGTGATGACATTTGGCACTGAAACATGTCACTCACAATGAGCCTGATAAGAAGGTAATCACCAAAAGAGGAGGGCTATGCTCGAAGTTTAAAAAAAAAAAGAGGCAGTGGGTTCAAAGGTACTGGAGTGACGACCATGTACCAGAATCCACAGCAATAGAACACCTAAAGAGTCGTAAAAGCTTTTTGCGATTTACGACCTCTTCAAAAGACAGTGCAGAGGACGAGAGATGTGCGCTGTGGAAACAGAAGCACCCAACTCCTACATATTTCATCACCCCGTCAGAACATCTCCCCCCTGGACGCGAATTTCAGTGGCCAATCTTTTTTTTTTTTTTTTTTAATTGATATAAACTAGTGCTTGACTGCGATTCCACCTGATGGTAAGTGGTAATGCAATCGTTGATGGTGAGGCGCACTAATTTATTGAGAGCCTATTCACTCTAGCCTTGAAGAGACCCAAATTATAATCGGACGGGAAAATCGCAGCAGGCAAATTATTCCAGTCCCTCGATGTACGCGGTATAAACGACGAGGCAAAACGCTTGGTCCGGACCGTAGAGGTTTCAACAACGTAAGGGTGGATACTCGCCGTTCGTCGGCTTGTCCGATGGTAGAAATGAGATGGTGGAATCAAGTCATGCAATTCCTGCGCACACTCTCCAAAATGAATTCTGTAAAACACCGAAAGGCTGGCTACCCTACGCCTGTGCTCAAGACTTTGTAGATTGGAATTAACCAGATCTGGATCACCAATTAGCCTCCTCTCTCAATCTGAAAATCTCTTAACCGACTGTGGACCCAGGTTGGCCGCTGTAAAAACAATTTGGTCAAATGGGGCTTCGTCGACCCATCTCTAACACAGTGCCAGTGTGGATCCGCTGCGCAGGACATGCGTCACTTGCTATGCTGTTCATCCTGCACAACCACCTGCAGTTTTTAGGATCTATACGAGGTCAATAACAGAGCCGTAGAGGTTGCCAAATACTGGTCAGATAAAATTTAGTTAGAGTACATCGACACGAAAAGAAGAAGAAGATCTATGTACCTACATGGAACAGATAAACGCGTAGTGTTCCACACATGTCCCTTTTTCGAAATCAAAATGTATTAGGTCACTGAAAGTACCTTTCTCCCGCTCAATTCACCCTAGAGCGGAAGAAGACATTGGATAATTTCCAACTTAAAAAAAGAGTAGTATACTTTCAGTAACCCAATACATTTTAATTTTATCTCAAAAGACAATTTTGTTTTATGTATTAAAACATTTTATATCCCGTCAACAAGCCCTAAACTTACATTTTAAGGCAGATAAGTAAGCTGCAATAGTTTTCAAGTCGTAAGAGAAAATAAACTTTAAGGTGCGGATTATAAACAGGAGTTCTAGAGACGACACAAAGTCAGAAATGTGAGGCGCCGACCGTCTCGAGATAAAATGTTGTAAGATGAAATATGGCTGGCACTACTTGAAAATTTGCTGAATTATTGCCCAGACTTAGCCATGTTTCTCGTATTGTTACACTGTTTAATGGAGGGGGTCTTAACGCAATGGTTTAGGGTAGATATGACTGACGAGTTGTTTTCTGTTTATAATTTTGAGATTTCTGTCAGTCTATGCTTTGATTTTTTTTTGTACTTTTTTTTTGTTTTTGATTGCACTAGCTTCTGAAACACAGTTATTGTTAGAGAATTTTTGCGGGATCGTTAGAAAGAGGTACCATGGCCCTAAAACGCAAAGAGCAAATGAAAGAATATTGGTGAGTTTTAGTCGTTAAATATCTGACACTCCCTCTCACTTTTCCCTAGCGAGGGTTTTTTTTTTTTCGGTGGGAAAATCATCCAATGACATCCCGCGCTCTTGAGCGGAGCGGGAGATAGATTCTTACTTTTACTGACTAAAAACCCACACCTCTCAGAAGCGTCTTACTTTCAGAAGCAGACCCTTGGCCCCAGCAGGCTTCGACCCTTCTGGGCCCCTACGGTTTACGATCTACGGTCTACGGTGGCCGGAAATCGGGATCGGAATCCCGGCGGCGGCTGGGGCGTGAGGACCGTTGCCTTACGCGTGCGGCCTCCTCCTTTGCTAGCATTTCATCCTCTCTAGGGTAGAGAGGGTGAAATGATTTGAGGACTTCCCATCTTAAAAAAAAGTTTTTAAGATATTCGTTGTTGAATTTTTTTCTCAATAATATTTTCAAGCGGCTTAGCAGGGACGCAATGGCGGCGTAGCCAGACTTATCATAAATGTTAGTTTTGCTAACGAGAAAGAGGGATGGATATATACCCTCTAAAACTCTATCCCTTTAACAGTACAGTTTAGGTCATAAAATGCCTCGCGTTATGTGCTAGTGGTAGCACAGTAGGTCATGACGCAAAAAAGTGTACGATTGACTGCGTGACCAACAGTTGCCAGGTGAGGTACCTACACACCAATGAACTGCATGCATTTACTTGGCTGCGCAAACTGGCAACTGGCGTCCCAGTGAGATACGCGCCTAACACGAACTATCAAAATCCATTTTCAAGTTTTTACACAATTTGTAACCAGTGACATTAAAAATAAATTATGCAAGTTGGGAAAAATTACCTTCAGGAACTTGAATATTAGGTCTATACCTATGAAATTGGAGATTTGTATGATAATTTTAAAATAAAAAAATTTTGGTATTTTTTTTTTATTTAAGCTAATCAAAGTACTGGCCCAAATTATCTATACAATTTTGCCATTTTGATGGTAGTTTGTTTATCCCTTTACTGTAGAAGTCTGCCGGACGGGAGGCGATGAAGTCAGCGAAAGCGTTTTGTACTGCATCACGGGTGTTGAATTTTTTCCCACTTAAAAAATTGTCTAAATTTTGAAAAAAGTAGGAATCTGTTGGGGCAAGGTCCGGTGAGTACGGTGGGTGACGGAGAGCTTCCAGCTGTAACTCTTGTAGCTTTGCGATGGTCTGTCGTGAAGTGTGAGCTCGCGCGTTGTCGTGGAGAAGCAATGGGGAAGAGCGATTGACTAGTCTTGGTTGTTGAATTGCGAGCTTCTCCATCATTGTTTGCAATTCTTGGCAATAGACATCTGCCGTCACTGTTGTGCCATTCGGTAAGAAGCTGTGATGTACAAGTCCGGCACTGGTCCACCAGACAGTCACCATCATCTTCCTATGAGTAATCTTTTTTTTTAGCGCACTGATTAGGTGCTGTACCCGGGTCCACCCACTGAGACGAACGCTTACGGTTGTCGTACAGGATCCACTTTTTATCGCAGGTAACAATTCGATTAAGAATTCCCTCGTTTCTATGCCGATTCAGTAGTGCTATGCATGCTTCGACACGTAAATCTCGCTGTCGGTCGCTTAGTTCGTGTGGCTCCCACTTATCTAGCTTTTTTATCTTTCCGATTTGACGCAAGTGCTTCAGTGTTGTTTTGACACTAACTCCAAGGCCCGCAGCAAGCTCAGCCGTAGATTGAGATGGATCCGCTTCCACTATCGCCTTCAATTCGTCGTTGTCGACAATAGTTACCGGCCGACCGCGAGGCTCGTTCTTCAACTCAAAATTTCCAGATTTAAAACGATTGAACCAATAATGGACTGTGTTTATGCAAGCAGTGTTATGCCCTTACACGTCGTTAATGTTTCGTGTTGTTTGCGCAGCGGTATTTCCACGTAAGAACTCATATTCGAAAATTGTACGAATTTTCAGTTTATCCATAGCGCCAAAAACTACCACAATGTCACAAAAACAAAAAACTATCTAAAAACAAATGACTGAAATTGAAATTAAATTAACACGTCTTTCGAATAAAATTTATTTGAATTTCGAATTGCGCGCCAATCTACAGATAATTAATTCTGAAAATGCTGGTTATAGAATCTCCAATTACATAGGTAAAGACCTATTATTTATCTACTTTGTTCACTGTTCGCGTAATATGTTTTCATGCAATATCAGACATCAGTGGACTGTAAATAAAACTAAGTAATATCTAAGTTTAACCACCCTCAAAGCTAAAACCAAGAGTATAACCAGGATTTTGGCTGTATTCATATCTACTTTTCAGTCTTGTCTTATTAAAGTAAAATAAAGTAAGTCAAATAGGTAGGTACTTAATAAAATATAAGCATTTGAATAGCTTTCCGACCATTTGTTAAGCGAGCAGTTCTTTTGCCCACTGCCACTTAGGTACATTTTTTTTTTTGTAATAAGAAATCATCCAATGGAAGTCATTGGATGATTTCCCACTCTAGTGGAGCGGGAAGGCTGTCAGACTTTTACTGACTAAAACAACACCTGTGTCATTCAGTTGCCCTTACGTTCTAAGACCGCGAGTTTTCTTTTCAGAAACTTAGGTACAAAGTTTGGAAATTCTTCGAGCTATGTAGGAAACCTTGCCTTGTTTAAGGCTCTGGAATAGCGATCGCATATTGGAAAATGAAAAGTTGGAAGACCGATAAAAGACCTGCCCCCCTAGCCAAGTTACGATCGTTTCGTTTGCGTCGAACGCCTCGAGTAGGCCACGCCTCCGATTCTTTTGTTCTGACGACATCTCAACGCTCAGTCACGTGGTCAGAACAAAGGAATCGGAGGCGTGGCCTACTCGAGGCGTTCGACGCAAACGAAACGATCGTAACTTGGCTAGGGGGACTGTTGAAAGCCGCAGGGATCCACTGGATACAAAATGTACAGAACTGGTCATTGTGGCGATGCTTGACTATGTCCTGCAGTGAACAAATTACGGTTGATATGATGATGACGAATAACATTTCATACAACTTTTTTTCTTTTTTTTCGATGGGAAAATTATCCAATGACATCCCCCGGTCTTGGGCAGAGCGGGAGATAGTGTCAGACTTTTACTGACTAAAAACCCACTCCTGTTCATAACAGGGCCGAGTCTTCATTTCAGAATCAGACCCCTAGCCACAGTAGGCTTCGACCCTACTGGGCCCCTACGGTTGCCGACATCTCCTTGAGACGCGCTTGGAACATTACGCGCCGTCGACGACCTGGGCTTGGTCCGGACGGTTACCGGACGGTCGGACAGTGATCATTTTATTTACCTGTGGATAGTTTTTGCGTTCCCATTACCCTTAGTTTGAGATGGTCTATTAAGCACAATAAATAACCACACATAATCTTCTATATTAAAGTTTCAACAGCAAGTAGATGATAGTACCTATAATATACAATGGCACAATCCTCCATTCTTGTATAATACACCACCAGTGTACCTATAGACAATAATCCCAATGAATTGATAGGGGGTTATCCCCCATTAGCACCCCCTTTGTATGGGGTTTTGTGGTGAATGTGAATGTTCGCATTATATCTGAAAACAGTAGGTAATCTTATGTTGATATTATCTCGGTTGTAAACTATTTCGGGAAACTAGAGCTACTTCGTTAAGATTTAATTGGTACAATTATAACTTAATGAAGAATCTCTGAAATCAGCAGACTATAATAGTCAAAACCGCACAATTTTCATCATTACACAGAAAATATCTACGTGGGTGAAATTTAGTTTTCTTGTGCTTGTTGCTGTGTGTATTGACACACCCATTTGACAGTCTGTTTAAATTTTAATAATCAAAGTTGAAAATTTGTGAGCGTATGTGTTAGTTACTTCTTTACGCTCGAATGGTAGAACGAATTTCGGTGAAACTTGGTACACGGATAAACCATGTCCTGGAACAGCACATAGAATACTTTTTATCCCAGGAATATGTTCCCTTGGGACAATTTTCTACTTTCATATTATAGGCAAAGCCGCTGGCAACAGCGATTTTAAAATATAAATCTCATGCTACCACTACATTGCTCGGGCTTGCGTACGGCGAGCAATGGGTAGCTTGCCGTCCAACCATCCGGTAACCGTCCGGACCGAGCCCAAGTCGTCGACCGACGGCGCGTACTGTTCCACGCGTGCCTCAAGGAGATGTCAGGTAAGGGCCCAGCAGGGTCGAAGCCTAATGGGGCCAAGGGACTGCTTCTGAAAGGAAGACTCAGCCCTGGTATGTAAGGCAACGAAGGAACAGGGGTGGGCTTTAGTCAGTAAAAGTCTGACATACCCTCTCGGTCCGACCAAGAGCGAGGGATGTCATTGGATGATTTTCCCACCGAAAAAAAAACCATTTCATTACTATTTCACAATCCAATCATCGTCTCCTTGATCTTAATTTGCTTATAAAAATTATCCGACCAATCAAATTAACAGAAAACCATTCAGCTTTCGAGGCATTCAGCGGCAAAACGATGATGTTGATCAGGCCAGCCATTTTACACAATGTATGAAAACTACAAAATGGAACAACATTTATGGCCGTCAATATCAGAACACCGCAGCCCGCTGATGTGTGAATCAACACTTAATCACACTTAATCGACTGCATAAATAACTATAATAACGTCAATTGAACCAAATGGCCCGTTAATGGTGAATATATTTTAATATTGGATACTTTGTTCAAACTTTTTAGCGCTGTTCGTAGAATCTGTAATATCAATAATGGGCTGATGATAATATCATAAATGGGAAAGTGTTTTTTATCAAATAAGTTAGTTTTTTTTTTGTGGAAAATTATCCAAAATTATCATATATATGATTTCTTTCGCCCTAAGGCGGAATGTCAGACTTTTATTGACTAAAACCCACTCCTAGTTCCTTCACTGCTTTGCATTCCAGGACTGGGTTTTCCTTCCAGAAGCAAACTCAAAAAAGCTAAAAAAATTAAAGCATTTTATTTCAAATAAACCATTTACAGGCACTTTTGAAATTTCAAAAAGTCAGTCAGAAAAATTATGCTAATTGCACATTCCAAAGCGTAGATCTCTATGGAGAAGAATGGGCAAGAAACTCCATGGACACTCTTTTCAATCATGTTATGTATTATAAATATCTCTGTTACATATTTCTTGTCGCTACTGTTATGTGAGAACAATGTCAATAAAGTAAAAATAAAAACTAAATATGGATATTAAAATAACCACTGGCAGCTTTTTTTTTTCGTTGAGAATATCATCTTATGACATCCCCCGCTCTTGGGCGGACCGGGAGATAGTGTCAGACTTTTACTGACTAAAAACCCACTCCTGTTCCTTCGTTGCAACCACTGGCAGCTAAGAGATGACCAGTCTCAATCGACACACCCGTTCACGGACATGACGCGAATATTAGCACTACTCAGCACAACCATTTTGAAGGGAACCGAATGATTCAACACACGCGCCACTATCAGTGAGACATTTGAGTGAGCATAACAAAAGTTATATATGTTGGGAAATCATCCAATTACTTCTCACGGTTTGGGTGGAGTGGGAGAGCGTGTCAGACTTTTTCCAGGTAGACCATGTCCTCGAAATGGCACATAGAATATTTTTTATCCTTGGAGTATGTTATTTTAAGATAATTTTCTATTACTACGCAGGCAAAACCGCTGGAAACAGCTAGCATAATAATCAACCTTTTAATGTTCCCACAGTTGAGACTCAGGCCTCTTTTCTCTAGGAGAGGGAAAGGGCCGTAATCATTCAAGGTGAATGTCACATGTCATCGAATTTTTGGTTCTAGGACATGCCGGTTTCCTCACAATGTTTTCCTTCACCGTTTTGAGAGCAGTGGTGATGAAATAAATTACACAAAGTAATGCGCCTGGCTGGGTTTGAACCCGCGACCTACAACTCGTAAATCGAGGCCGTTACCACTCGGCCACCACTGCTCTGGGAAGCAGCTAGTGAAATATAAAACAATCTGTTATCAGATCTCCCGCTTACAATCCGCTGCTTAAAATCTTATTACCCTTTAAATTAATTGCTATTACTTGTAACTACAACTCGTAAGTCGGGGCCGTTACCACTGGGCCACCGGGTTCAAACCCAGCCAGGCGCATTACTTTGTGTAATTTATTTCATCACCACTACTCTCAAAACGGTGAAGGAAAACATCGTGAGGAAACCGGCATGTCCGAGAACCAAAAATTCGAAGACATGTGACATCCACCAACCCGCACTGGGTCCGCGTGGTGGATTACAGCCCATTCCCTCTCCTAGAGAGAAGGCCTGAGTCCCAACAGTGAGAACATTATAAGGCCGACTATGCTATGCTATGCTATACTTGTAACTTAAGATTTGACCTAATTTTACTGAGGTCCCAGAGGTTAGGCGGTAGTCGCTGCTCCAAATATTTCGGAGCTTTTATCACAGATCAAAATCTTTGCTTTTGTCAACAACCTTCAACCGTGTTAAAATTGAAAATTTACTTTTTATTGAAAAACCTAAAGATTTCCTGTTAATTAAGAATACTACAGTGACTGAAAACTTGAAGGGGAATCGTTTGTCTTGGTGTGGTCATGTAAAAAGGAGTGATCAGAATCAGAACGGAGGATGAAATGCATGTTACTAAAAAAGTTATGTTACTAAGTGTTCATCTGAATAGATGGAGAGGGAGGCCAAAGTTAAGTTGGTTTTTTTTTTAGGTGGGTAATCATCCAATGACATCTCTTGCCCTTAGGAGGAGCGCAAGGGCGTGTCAGACTTTTACTGAATAAAAACCACTCCTAGTTCCAGGGCCCCAGGGTTCATTTTCACACAACCCATGGGAGATCAGCTCGTGCGGATGTTATTATTCTAGCCACGAGCCTTAGGAGGCAGAAGACATGACACTTTTTTTATGAAGGGAGTACGTTCCTTCGGGATAATTTTTTTGATATAGTCGAATAAATTCTCCCGTTCTGGGTGAAGCGAGAGGAAGTGTCAGACTTTTAATGACTAATACCTACCCATGATCCCTTTTTTAAGGTGGGGAATCATCAAATGACTTCTCTCGCTCTAGGATGAAGCGCAAGGGCGGAACAGACTTTAATACTGACTACCACATCTATATTCTTTCAGTTGATTTTTGTGTTTTAGGACCACCACGGCTTTCTCTCTAGAACCACGAGTTTCCCACCTGTGATCTCTCAGCAGGGTCAAGGCCTTCTGGGGCCATGGATGATGCGAAAGAGGACCCCGGAGCCCTGGAACGAATGCAAAGAAGGAACAGGAGGTAAGTCAGTAAAACTCTGACACGAAATGGTTGGGTAATGTTATTAGATAATTAGCCCTCCTTTTCGATAATTACCGACTTACACAAAAGCGAAGCCGGCGATAAAAGCTAGCTAAATATAACGTGAAAAGTTACCGCCATAAGGTAATAAATTAAACAATCGCTAAGTACCAAATGGCAATTGTCGAAATTCGACGATAAATTAGCTAAAAGCGTTGTTTGTTAGTTGCAATCGCTATAACTTCTAATTACGTGAGCGGCGACAATTACTCCCGTGTTTGTCTTCTTCTTTTATTTATAGTAGAAGTCTCCCATTTACGGGGACTTCGATTTAGGGGGAAAGTTGAGTTTTAAAGTTTTTTTGTTGTTGAGTTGAGTTTTCAATTATGGGATGAGTTTACGCTGTGGTACTGACGCAGCTGGTGAGTTGTTTGCACTAGATTTTGTACACATTGCATTACTTTACAGGGAGGAAATAGCGACCTATAAATTTGATGAACAATATAAGTCATCATCATCCTTTCAGTCGAAAGACGTCCACTGCTGGTCATAGGCCTCACCAGGTCATCGGTCCACCTTGTGGGAGGCCTTCCAACGCTGCGTCTTCCGGTACGCGGTCACCACACCAGAACCTTTCGGCTCCATCGACAATCTGTTCTTCGAGCTATCTATCTATACATAAAAATATAAACATGTTTAAAAAATACAGTGATGTTCATAATTTTAATACTAGGAACAAACACAAATTTGTGGTTCCTACAACCAGGCTGAAAAAAATAGGGGGCTCATTTAGATGCCAATGCATACACTTCTATAATAAACTTCCTAGTCATATTCAACAACTAAGCCTTAATAAATTCAAATTATTTGTAAAGCGAAAACTTTGCCAAAAGGCCTTTTACACTATAAAGGACTATGTTGAGGACCAAAAGGCTTGGGATTGACCTGCTCCAGTACGCACTGCAACTGTTGTCTTATTATTATTTTTTTTCTTTTTTGTTTTTAATTTCAATTTTGCTTTTTATTATTATTATTTATTACAATTTGATATTGTAGATTATTTTTATTTTGCAATTAGACTTTTTTTTTTTCTCTTTCTCTATTAATTTTTGACATCAATGTTTACTTAGTATTGTAAACAATATTTTTCTTTTTATTATTGTGAACGTGAGGACTATGTTGATTGCTTTTTTTTCCTTTTCAGTAATTTTAACGTATGTCTGGCAATTTGAGTATTTTCTGCGGCCTACCCAAATGTCCTTTCCTTGGTACTGTTCGTCAAGTAGTTGAGCTCCTTAGTAGTCCTGAGTTGAGCTTTACGAATACTGACAAATGCTTGCACTGACTGGACAGGTCCACTCAAATCTGTAAGGTTCTTTCTTCAAAAGACCATTTCAGACAAATCTGCATGGTTCTCATGTGATTTGACCATTACATATTTACTGTATGGACTTTAAAAGAGACTTTGACCCCTGAGTTTGTTTCGGTGTTTCTTCTCAGGGTAGTCAGCTAGGAAACACCGGCCTCATCTAGTTTAAAAATGACGAAAAAAAAAATTGACGTGTAAAAGTGTTTTTTTAAACCTATTTACAAAATAAATATCATTTATCATTTATCATTTATCTGTAGGACAACCAAGGATAGGTTAGGACGACATAGCCCAAAAGATCGCCAAACTTAAGTGGCAGTGGGCAGAGCACATTATGCCCACTGCCACTTAAGTTCTACTGATGTCTTCATTCTTGATGCAAGCACAATAAATACTTAACTATAATCACTATCAACCCTAACACTAGTACCAATGTAACTAACTGGAGCTGCCTTAATTTAATTGTGCTTACAATATTTAAGCAGAAAAAAATATATATTGGCATTATGACGGCTGCGAATCTATCCGGGATTACAAAAACCCCTAACTCAACCCAGACACACCAAACATCTACCGAATAATTTTTGACACCATTTTCTTAGTCTAATATTTTAGTACTCTTTAACTGTCCATCAAAAACCCAATAACACTAATAATCCGATTACCACAAGACTAAAAACCAAAGTAAATCATATGTTTAAAGGATAGAAAAAAAAAAAAACTATTCTCATGAAGCGCAATATATTCTGCCATCCCTCCTAAAAGCCCATATTCCATTCAAGTACTCCGCCGAATCAAAATTTCACCGGGTCACGGTACATCCCTTTTTTACACTCCATTACCCTTTTTCATCCGAACCAAGTTAAGCTGATTACTACTGAATCGGCGATGCAAATCATACACTGCAGGATTGTTGCAGGACAGTGATAAAATTGAGGTTTAAAAGTAAGGGGAGTCGGAGTGATGAATTATGAAGTTTTGTGACTTTTCGTAAATTGGATTATAAGTTTGAAAGTGATACTGAAATGTGGGGGAAGATTGACGGTTCTTTTGGTAGTGTTTTAATCATAAAAAACAGTAGTTGTTTATAAGGGAACGGATTCGGAAGGAATTGCACAGGATGTATTAAGATCTGTTGTTGTTGTGAATTAAGACTCTATTTGTAGACTTTATCTAGGTATATTACTGCTGCTGGCAACGGCCCCGACTCACGAGTTGTAGGTCGCAGGTTCAAACTCAGCCAGACGCATTACTTTGTGTAATTTATTTCATCACCACTGCTCTCAAAACGGTGAAGGAAAACATCGTGAGGAAACCGGCATGCCTAGAACCAAAAAATTCGAAGACATGTGACATTCACCAACCCGCAATGGGCCCGCGTGGTGGATTACTGCCATTCCCTCTCCTAGAGAGGAGGCCTGAGTCCCAGCAGTGGGAACATTAAAAGGCTGATTATGCTTATGCTTATATACTGCTCGGCGATTTCAATTTCATCGCATTAATATGCTAAGGAAGTGGAGCAACTCATCATTTCTCGTCATAACACAATTTTCATTTCATCCTTTCACAAACATGATTGTGAATTGCTCTTGGAAAAACCATAGCCCTCAATAGCGCATCGATCTTAGGAACAGTAGCCAAGTAAAACAATGGCAAACCCTCATCACTACCATCTTAAAATAGCCAAGACAAAACAATCAAGCTTATTGTCCTCTCAACAATACCTACAGGGCACCATAACATGGAGTCCACTAAATTACTCGACTAACCTAACCCATTCTACTACTAAATTCTAAATCTCAGCCCGATCTCTCGTATTTCAAGAGCTCCTAACACTAAATTAATCCGGCAAAGTGTCACTCATCCTTTATATAGGTATTGCTTGAAATAAGGAAACAAAACAGCCTAGTCCCGATCGCATCACAGATATCGGCTCTCGAATAGGAGCAGCAACCCTGAATATACTATTACTAAAACTTGTTACATGAAAATAGACTCTAAATCTGAAAGTTGAGAGTTCAATTTTGTTGTGTTGTGCCACACGGCTCCTTAGCATCGTTTACATCGCAGATAAGTTTGGATAGTGGAGTTTTAGGTCAACGGTGACACAAAATAGATAGTATTACAGAAGTTTCACTAACTTGAGACATGTAAACAATATGCACATGTGTTTCTTTAATGTGAAGTCGCCTTGACTTCAAATTTGTAGCAAACTTTCTTCTGAAGTTATTTCAGTGTGGTTGGAAAACAGCTGTTTCGATGTTCAATGGCTTTGACTCGCTTAGAGTGTGAATGTGACTTACAAACTCTAAGTTCTTAACTGAAACGAAGTCCAAAAGTTATTTGTACAACATTTACGTGTATAGTTTTCTCTGTACAGGAGATTCAGTTCTGAACTACTTTCTGGTCGAAAAAGAATTAGGTATTACAATCTCTACTAAGATTGAATAATAAATCGACTATAACGGTCCTAAGAGTGGCTTACAGGAAGGCACTAATGTCCATGCTTAAACAGAAGTAATTCCACAATTCAACAACGGCTAAACAGACCCCCACGAGATTATACTGATGCAAATATGGAATTTATTTATTTATTAAAACTTCATGCAACACAACAGTACAAAGGCAGACTTAATGCCTTAGGCATTCTCTACCAGTCAACCTAGGGTGGTGAAGAGAAAATGTGGCAGGTGTATAAAAATACAAAAGAATATTAAAAATAAGAGTTCAAAAGTATATTATATATATACAAAATAAACATACATATATAATTTGATATAATATATACATTTATATTTATATAAAGTAAAAGAAAGGGGTTATTGAGACGACAATTTCAATGAGTTAATCACTAGTCTTGCTATTAGTAAATGCTCTTGGTGGAGCGAGAGAGAGAGAGAGTATAAAATTGTTAATTACTAACACCTACCTGTGCGTGTGCCTATTTATTTATTTATAATAAGCACACCAACAGTACAGTCACTTACAATTCAAATAAACTTACATCTAAAATTGGCATTTTAGTAACCATATGACATTAAGCCTCCACTAATGTGCATCAACTTTAAAAAATATTCTTGTATACCGCGATCAAACGAAAGAGAACCAAACAAATACGCCTATCCTTCAATCACTCGCGAAGTTAGTTGACACACATACAGACGCATGACAACGAACGAATTTAAATTCAGAATATTCAAACGAATTACGAGACGGAGTGAAGAGTGAAGTAAAGAATGAAGTATATGAAATACTGGCGCAAAGTGAAATGAACTACGAGAATGAACGGTGCGTAATCGCGCGTAAATTACTCCCGTTCCATTCATTAATCTTATCATTCGTTCTAATGTTCGCTTATTGTCATTTGACATTCTTTTGGAGAGTGTTGATGTCTTCCTACTTATTCCATTAGTCTTTATTACTCATAATGTTTATCTCGACGTGATTATGATCAATTAATAAAAATGAATACATCTTTATTGAAACATATTTTACAAATTGATTGTGTACGAAAAAAGTTGGAAACTGTAACGCAACTGCTTCTTCGCTAGCATGAGCTGTTTCGCAGAAGGACGTGGGAAGGGTGTGGTCTATTCTATTCTATTCTATTCTATTCTATTCTATTCTATTCTATTCTATTCTATTCTATTCTATTCTATTCTATTCTATTCTATTCTATTCTATTCTATTCTATTCTATTCTATTCTATTCTATTCTATTCTATTCTATTCTATTCTATTCTATTCTATTCTATTCTATTCTATTCTATTCTATTCTATTCTATTCTATTCTATTCTATTCTATTCTATTCTATTCTATTCTATTCTATTCTATTCTATTCTATTCTATTCTATTCTATTCTATTCTATTCTATTCTATTCTATTCTATTCTATTCTATTCTATTCTATTCTATTCTATTCTATTCTATTCTATTCTATTCTATTCTATTCTATTCCTGCGGCCCCAAACTACAGCTACACATCAAACCTGACCATCTTGACCTTCTGTTCCCCACGTACGTAGTACACCAAACGTATGTATTTTCGTATCGTGAGCACGCGTTGGCCTTAGACTCAGTTCTGAGAATTGGTTATTGGCCAGAACGGAATGTTAATGCGAGGATAAAGAAAATCCGATTGCCTCGTTGACAGGACGAGGTTGTTGGAGGTCAAGTCGATTTATTGATAAATTTCCTTCAAATACGTCATAACATGGCAGGGATGATTTTACCGTTTTGATATTTGACATTATTTATTATTTTTATTTTATTCTAGTGATTGACCTTAATTTATAGAGTCATCATCACAAAATGTAGGTATACAACATTATTTTTAATATATACGAAACCTGAATATAGTTTGTTCAGAATCGATTCCAATAATTTTTACACCATATTAGATTTTATCCCAAAAATATTTAAAAAAGGTCACAAGTTAGACACCACCGACACTATGTACAACACAGGTTACGGCAGGTCATAGCTGGCATTAGGCGCCAATGCACAGCTGGGTGCAGTAGCAAAACAACCCCTCAGTTGTCCGGATGGCCCGGTAACCGCGTATTTGTGTGGACTATCCGGTAACATAACAAGCTTATAACTTTGTGATTTTTCATGATACAATTAAAAAATTTTGTACATAGATTCTTTACATAAAAATACTAGACACGTATTTCTGTTTTCGCATATACTAAAAATAATATTGTATATAGAATGTATATTATACTTGTGAGTAGAATGCAGCACACTTTTATTATTATTTTTAACACCTATTGTATATTATGTACCTGCATTGAGACAAATAAAATAATTTGATTTAATATGATGGTTTTCATGTAACAGGTGAATGTAAGTCGAGGGTGAATAGGTTACTTCTAGGTAAGCGTGCTCCATCCTCGAACACATGACTGCTTACCATTAGGAAACTGAAACGTAATCTAATGACATTATAATATGTGAAATTACGACAGTGTAATATGTGACATTCCGTAAGTAAAGACAATTTTGTAAGTTTTTTCATATACTTTCTGTTTCGCGTTGACAGTATCTAATCTCACTACTATGCTAATATTATAAAGGCGAATGTTTGCATATATATTGTATATGTGTATGTATGTTTGTTACTCCTTCACAATCCAACAGCTTAAGGGAGTCGGATGAAATTCAGTACACAAGTAGGTTGTGTCCTCGAATAACACACAGAATTTTGTATCACGGGAATATATTCCCCTTGGGTCAATTTTCTACGTTCACATTCAAGCTTATATTAAATAGAGCACTGATGAAATAAATAGTGGTAAAACGCGAACTAATAAATGATTTTAATAGTTAGTTTAGTTACTGTACCAGCAAGTCTATATAAATTAATTTTTATTTTTTAATTCTTAGTATTGTGGTTTCTGAATGTTGTGTTACTTATTATATTACTTATACAAATGTAAATTAATTGTTGATGAAATGAATAAATAAATAAAAATAAAATAAATGAGAAAGCTATTTTAGATCAAAACTACAGGAATTTTCATCAACGTCTGATTAAATTTTTAGAATTCTTTTAAAATTAAATCTGATATGTGTACAGTAATATGATTTTTGGTTTTGATTACCCAATCAAATTTATTGGCAGTAGATTTACTGATTGGTATCTTGATTAGACTTATCTGTAAAACTTAGTTATCTAAGATCTGCATGAAGCTAAAATAAAGCTTCAATCAAAAGACTAATGCTATAAGAACCTATAGATATAGAAGTTACTGTCGCTTCATTGACAGGGCCAGAAGTCGAGGGAAGATGTATGAATATCCTACAGATGTATCACTAGTTTCAAATATTATACGAGTCTAGGAGTACGATATGGGTACGGGGTATATTCGAAGCCTACTGGGGCCATGGGTAGTGTGAAAGTAAAATCCGGGACCCTGGGACGAAGGCAAAGAAGGAATAGGAGTTGGTTTTTAGTCAGTAAAAGTCTAACACAGCCTCCCGCCCCGCCCAAGAGCGAGAGATGTCATTGGATGATTTTCCCAATAAAAAAAAGGAGTACTTTGACTTATCTACGTAACTGTTATTTGATTAGTGGCTAATAATTAATATGGTTCATGTCGATATAAATAAATGACATATTTCGGATATAATCAGATTGCTATACAGATTATTGGTTGAGGGACACACTTCGAACGTGTGTAGTAAGTACAGTTAATAACTTTTATGATACGAATTGCAAAATTAGGAACGTATGATTTTTTCCGACCAAAAGTCATGGTGGCCAATCTTAGCGGAGATTTTCCAGGTAGGCAGGAAATATTATAGTGCCCAAGCGTGTACGCAAACACTGGTGCACCCTTGACTCGCATAGTCCGATGAGGTGGTAATCCGGCACAACTGGGGAGAGATCAGGTGGAAGACCAAAGACTCACACCACTGATTTCCAAACTCCGGACAGATACAGCGTAAATCTCAATAGAAAAACTCCATAGCACTTTTTGCCCAACTTGTACGAGTATATTGAACTTAGCGCCCCACGCTCAGCAGTCGCACTTGTGGCAATGAGCAAGTGTATTACCCAATAATTCAAAAAAATCAAAAGGGAAAATTGAGATAAACATGTCAAAGTATTATTGATAAAAGGTATAAGAGAATCTACAGAGAGTTTTTTTTAAAATGATATAAACTAATACTTGAATGCGATCCCATCTGATGAATCGTGCTAGTTTATTAAGAGCCTATTCACACTGACTGCGGTCCCACCTAGTGAATCGCGCTAGTTTATTAATTCATACTAGCCTTGGAGACATCTAAATTATAATCGGATGGCAGGCAAATTGTTCCAATCCTTCGATTTACGCGACTAGGAAAAATGCTTAATCCGGATCGCAGACGTGTCAACAACGTAAAGGTGGACACTCGCCGTACGTTGGGTTGTCCGATGGTAGAAAGGTGATGGCGGGATTAGAGGAGATAGCGGGTGCTGGCTGACTACCCTAGACTTGCCCCCATAGCCATGTTACAATCGTATCGCTCGCGCCGAACGCCTCGAGTAGGCCACGCCTCCAATTCTTTTGTTCTGACCACGTGACTGAGCGTTGAGAAGACGTCAGAACAAAGGAATCGGAGGCGTGGCCTACTCGAGGCGTGCGATTGGACTTGAATAGATTGGTGTTAACCAAATCTGGATCACCAATTAACCTTTTCGCACGCTTTTCCACTGAGTCCACAGCTGCTAGATGGCATTTTGCAGCACCAGCCCATATGTGGCTGCACTACTCCACACACGATCGTACCAAAATGCTCTTAGGATCACTAAAAACCATCGAAGATATTTTTGTCCCACTCAAACATTGTATTCGCACAAATTTACGTCTATTTTTTACACAAAATCCATACATCTCAAGACGTTAGCTTTCCTCGTGTGTCAAATAAAATAAAGGACATAAAAATATAGATAGATTTACGATTATATCAATGACAGGGGGTCGCGGTCAAGTGGGGCCTTATTGATAAATATCCTACTGCCTCGCGAAATAGAGTCGGTAAAGTCGTAATATTATAGCGGATCGGGAGATATGTACGATTTGTATTGGGTTCTTATTTAGCTTCTGTGTTTTAGTATTCTTTGTGGAGGCAGTGATAATAACTGGAGGGAATCGACGCTGCCTGTGACTGCCTCGTTACTCCCAAGCACTACAGTTAAGCATGAGATCATGCAGAGCATGAGGTTATGTCATCTGCATCAACGGTTTGTTCAGATAATTTATTATATTTGTTATAAGGACCAAACTAATAAAGCAGTAGCAGATTTTAGGTTGAGCAAAGTTGTCTCCTTTCATTTAATTGATTAATAGTATAAAATTTGAAGTTTTGGCAACCAAGCAACATGCAAACATATCGTCAGTCACCGCACCATCTCACGTTAATGACATTGCGCCGTGGTAATGCTGCGAAGCTTTAGGGCCTCAACTCACAGCAGCATAGAGTAGCGTCGCTTTGCATCTAGTTTTTCGACTATAACGCGTCGTGACGCGCCTTGTTCACAGTGCTGGAGCAGTTTATAGACTTTTGAACATTCCTGAATGGCATTCGTGTTTTACAGCTGACGCGTCACTGCCCGCGAATATCACAAGCGTCAACGCGCGAAGACGCGTGCTTCACACGATTCAATATTTGCATAACACAAATTTATACCTGTTGGCGATTATGCCAATTTAGCGACATTAAGATTCTCTACTGATTCCTTAGTACTGGAGTGGGGGTAAAACACTGTGGCGTTGTAGACGAGTCACGTGAGCGGAATCGTTTGGAAGGGACGATTACGAATGGCAGAATTAGACAATTCATTGAGTAGTTCTCCTCAGCAAACCTTCAGCACCATCTCACAGAACTGGAGTCTTGGTTTGATCGGTGGCGAATCAAAGAAGACCAAAGTAAATCCGTCCATGTTACTTTTACCATGAGAAGACAGACCTGCCCGCCGGTCCGTCTGTACAATGAGGAAATACCGCAAGCTGAGGATGCAAAATACCTGGGCGTCCACATAGACCGTCGCCTCACTTGGCGGAAGCATATATGGAGTAAAAGAAAACGGCTAGACACTCGCATGCGTAATATGTACTAGTTGGTTGGACGCAAGTCGAGGCTTTCAAACACGAGTAAAATGGCTATGGCATCCAACTGTGGGGCACAGCAAGTCACAGTAATATCGAGATATTGGAGAGGTTCCAAAGTAAAACTGTGCGATCTATGTTAAACATACCATACTACATAATAAGTAACAAATACATGTACTCAGATCTGGGTTTAAATACAGATAAACAGGAAATTTCACATTACAGCAAGAACTATCAAGACGGACTTTGGACTCACAGAATTTTTTTGGCCTAGAGGCTAAAAGGGGAAGGCAGTGTAAGACACACAAGGCTCAGAAAGCACAGTGTCTCCTCTCTAACCAGCAGATTCAACTGAATCAGAGACCCAATAATGGAAAGAGCACTCATTGGAGTCTCTTTCGAGCTACGTTCTGAAATTCCAGTATTATGGTACAGTCAATAGAGTGGCTCATTGTGTTCAACACAGATCGCCATTGTGTGATCAAAATTGAGTAGTTTGGACGCTCCTAACTGATAACTGATTCTCGGGGTTTCGACGGCTGGGGCGTGAGGATGTTCGTTCACTCACGCGTGCGGCCACTTCCTTCGCTTGCTTTTTTGCTAAGGAGGCGACCGCCTGCTTTTCCTTCTTGCTCCGGACCATAACCTGAACCAGGGCACTGCGCGAGAGATTATTGCCACCGACTTCCTCCACGAGGACACGGTAGTACTCCGCCCAAGCGGAGCACACCTGCACCGTATGCTCCACCGTGTCCTCCGGGCGGTCCACGCAGTGGTGAAATCCGAACGTTTCTTCCGCCTGAATCCGATACAGGAACCTCCCGAACTTACCATGTACGGTGAGGACCTGTATCATGCGGATAGTGAGGATGCCATGACGTCTCTCCAACCACTCCGCAAAGAGGGAACTTACCGCCATATTTATAGCATGCCCAGACTAAGGCCCACCTATGTCCTTCAATTGCCCTCTACGTTCTAGAGCCACGGCCGCTCTTTTAAAGGTTCCCACAGCCCTAACAGGCACGCTTGGAACACTACGTGCTGTCGGCTCGGGCTTGATTCTTACTGGACGGGCAGACGACGAACTACCGTTCGTGTTCGTCGTCGTCGGAAATATAAAAAATAATAGTAGGAATTTTTTTTGGTAGTCACTGATTGTGATTTGTTGGTTAACTTCGCTTAAGTTAATTACTTCAATGGGTTAAACAACTGTTATTAAATTAATTATATTTGTCAGAATTAAGGTCCCTGTAATCACTTACTAAATAACAACCCAAAGTACAACACCTGGAGATTTCCTACTTAATATAAATAACAGGATTAACACAAAGCAGTTGACAGAACAATCTAGTGCAACTCCAGACGCCTGAGAACTTCAGAGGAGTTTGGATTCATCAACATAATTGTATCAAAGTAACACTGCTACCTGCCTTTGTGAAATACCTTGATATCTTGTGTCTTTGTTGCTATAGTGACATAATTTTATTTGATTAACCATCTTAAATTCGCTCACAATTAGCGTACATTCTGGAGAAAATTTTACTTTATAGGTCGCAGATTCAAATCCAGCCAGGCTCATTACTTTGTGTAATTTATCTCACCACTGCTCTCAAAATGGGGAAGTAAAATATCGTGAGGAAACCGGCATGCCTTAGAACCAAAAATTCGAAGACATGCCGGCCGGTTAAAATGTTTAGTTTATAACTATTACTTATGTAAATAATTCAATTCATGTGGCATCAATCCGAACTGTGCCCGCGTGGTGGAAAAATACCCATTCCCTCTCTTAGACAGGAGGCCTGAGTCCCAGCAATGGGAACATTACAAGGCAAGATCCTGCCAGACTTGTTTTTAGACACTCCTAAGCTATACGCATAATGAATGTGTTTAAAACGTATACGTATGGGTGGGATGTCCACTATGTACCGGAGGCGCATCACCATACGTCCGATGATGGAATGGAAGTGTACTTAGAAGATTATTTTGTTAAACTCCTTAACAACCCGTAAATAATGTAAATAGCACATCATTTTACCTACAAGTTTCTCTCAGGAGTTGGACTAAACACGTGCGAACACATGTATTTAGTAAGTTTCGATGCCCTTAGGTGTTTTACTTAGACCCGACCTCATTGAGCGGCTGGAAGCGAAAACTTACACCAAAATTATCGATAGTTTGTAGTTCTAAGCCTATGTAGATATTGTTGTATCTACATAGTGTTATATTTTGGTCTTCATAAACATGAATAAACATACATATTTCTCTACAATATCGACTACCCATTGTACACTTAGTTTTTGTAAATGTTTATCCTGTCTACATTATGAGGTGTACAATAAAGTATATAACAATTTTTTTTTTGTATTTATTAGTTTATATTGTATAGGTATATGTAAATAGTAGACCACGAACTATCTGCGTATCTTTTCTCCTTCTCTGTCAAATCCATCCAAAGGTTGTCTGTAAAAAATCGCTTTTAGTGATAAGACCGCCCATTGCTACACCCTAATTTTATAAGCTCCCACTGTATTTTTTATGGTGTAAAATAAAGATTATAAATATTATTCAATCAATCAATCAATGAATATGTCTATTGCATTATCAGCTATTGCCGTTACATGTAGACCTCCTAGCTATTAGAGAGAATGGGCCATTATGAGGACGGATTGGTGAAATGTCCACCAGAAATACTGTCGCAGGGCGTCTATTATGTATTCATTTTTAGGGTTCCGTATGTCAAAAGAAAAAACGGTACCCGTATAGGATCACTTTGTCGTCCGTCCGTCTGTCTGTCAAGACCTTTTATTTTGAAATTAAAACCATATACTCAAGTTTGCGATCCCTTGAAGCTGTGAAAAAAATCAAACTTCTTAGTTAACGAAAAAAAAGATCCGACCGTACGATCGGACGGCTAGCTACCATTGCTCGCCGACCGCAAGCCCGCGCCTACGGTGACCGGAAATCGAGATCCCGGCGGCGTGAGGGCCGCTCCCTCGCGCGTGCACGTGCGTCCTCCTCCTTTGCTACCATTACTGCACTACTCGCAGAAGGAGGCGACCGCCTGCCACTCCTCCTTGCTTCGTAACATGACCTGTACCAAGGCCCGGCGCGAGAGATCGTCGCCACCGATCTCCCCCACGAGGACACGGCGGAGCTCTGCCCAAGCGAAGCACACCTCTAACGTGTGCTCCACCGTGTACTCCGGGCAGTGGTGACACCCGGGCGTTACCCGGGTGTCACCACTTCCGCACGAATTCGGTGCAGGAACTTCCCGAACTGACCATATTCAGTGAGAACCTGCGTCATACAGAAGGTGAGGACGCCGTGAGGTCTTTCCAGCCACTCCTCAAAGAGGGAAATTATAGCATAGGTATAGAAATAAATCTAGAAACTGTAAAATTGTTATTACGTCACAACAATTTTTTTTTTTTTCGATTCAGAAAAATCTTCGAGATTCCATTCGGGAATTGAACTATTTAAAAAGAAATTGAAGAATTGAACTATTTTAAAAGGAAAAAAAAGATACGGCCGTTTATGTCGCAAAAAACGTACATTTCAACAATCTCAAAGGAATCAAAATTCATAGGGTTCCCGTTAACTCAGAATCCTGAAATTTGGTATAAAGCAAGGTCTTATAGTATAAATATAGGAATAAATCTGAAAACTGTAAATTTGTAGTTACGTCATAAAAAATAACTATTTTTTTTATTAGCAATTCAGAAAAATCTTCGTAACTCAATTCGGGAATCGAACTATTTTCATAGGTAAGTTTGTGCGGAATCCTCAGTGCGCGAGTCCGACTCGCACTTGCCCTATTTTTTTTATTTTTACAACGATATTTACATCCTTACAAATATTTAACTAATTACGCTATATAAACAACTAAACTAATAAATAACTTATTAGATATATGTTCAAACTAAAGATAAAAGTATGTACAACGTGTCTATAATAAAAAGGATTTACTGGGCATCAAAAAACTCATACACGTCGAATAGAAACAGTGCCCAGAACGCTGGCAACATTGCCACGTTGAATGGCAAATGCCGTGTCAATTAATGTGTCTAATATTATGTTCTCGATACTGAATTTAATAAACATTTTCTTGGTAAGAAGCACGATTAAGATAGGTTATTGTTTCTATCGATAAATAATTATAATAAATTCCACGAAATCTGTGAAGTGTGTTATCGCTTACAAGAAGCAATTTTGTAATTGATTTTATAATAGGTACAGTGGGTTACATTATCATCGCTTACCATCACATGAAATAGTGGTCAAATGCACAAGGTACAGAAGTCAATCTTATGTACCTATGTACTTCACTTTTCATACCTAAGCTCGGCGATCGCGCTAGGGTCAGCGCGTGGCGCCGAACTGTCCGAGTGCGACCGGACGCGGTGATAAATGCTTACCTAATCAGAATTGTAAAAATATTACATGGCCACAAAATCACTTTCTCTTTTACGCGGGCCATGTTCTGTGTTACGTTAAAACAAACCATCAAAATACGAGCAAATATCTACTTACCTCTCTGAAACAACTGGTAGCTTAAAAAACGTCAATTCACTGTTTAATGTTGAATTTAAACAACCGTCCACTGAACAGTTAGAATAAGGTTTTTTTTATTGGTCCATTTTTCCACAAAAAAGTTCACAGACGCGTTCTCAAACGGATAGCACTCGAGCTCGCATTTAGCTGAATTGAGCCGAGATATCGTGTCCATGAGCAGTGTCTATGTGTGCGTTGCTCGAGCGCGTTTTGTATGTAGATTGACTTTTGTACCTATCTATTTTGTGTTAAAGGTGAGTCTGTCACTAGATATATAAAAAAAAAATATTATAAAAATTGTTATCATCACCTGATGATAACAATTTTCAGGCGTGCGAGCGAGAAAGAGGGATGGAGCTATACACCCTATATAGCTTCATCTCTAACAGTTCAGTTTAGGTCGTTAACTGAATTCTTTCTTTTTGCACTGTACTAGCGACCCGCTCCATGTTCACACGGGTGCTAGAAATCTTAGGGATTCTCGGTACTATAATATGAGTGATCGCCATATCGCTCGGAGTTTCCTTGCGTGATCGCATAAAGAATGAAGATATCCGCAGGAGAACCAAGGTCGCCGACATAGCCCGAAGAGTCGCCAAACTAAAGTGGCAGTGAGCAGGGGCACATTGCTCGTAGAACGGATGGTCGATGGGGCCGAAAGGTTCTAAAGTGGCGACCGCGCACCGGAAGGCGCAGCATCGGAAGGCCTCCCACAAGGTGGACTGACGACCTGGTGAGAGTCGCGGGAGTGCGGTGGATGCGAGACGCACAGGATCGGTCGTTGTGGAGATGCTTGGGGGAGGCCTATGTCCAACAGTGGACGTCTTTCGGCTGAAATGATGATGATGATAATATGAGTATATTGTACACTTGGCTCTGAAACGTAATCGCTCACAATGGGCCTCATCAGAGAACTTAAAGTCACCCAAAGGGTAATGGAAAGGGCTATGTAGTTTCCTTGCATATCAGAAATGAAGATATCCGTCTAGGAAAACCAAAGTAACCGATATAGCCCTAAGAATAGCCAAACTTAAGTGGCATTGAGCAGGGCACATTGCTCGCAGAACAGATGGTCGATAGGGATGTAAGGTTCTAAAGTGGTGACTACGTATCATAAGGTGGACCGGTGACCTGGTGAGGGTCACGGCAATCCGATGGTTGTGAGACGCACAGGACTGGTCGTTATGGCGACGCCTGGGGGAGGCCTATGTCCAACAGTGGACATCTTTCTGAAATGATTATGATGATACACTTAATCCTTCCTCATGAATCACTCTGTCTATTGGTGTAAACTCCATGGAATTTTTCCAGTAGTTTTTTAGTTGATCGCATTGATATAGACAGACATGCTGGAGGATTTAGCATAAGCATAGCATAGCCTCTTAATGTTCCTACTGCTGGGACTCAGACCTCCTCTAGAGAGGGAATGGGCCGTAATCCACCACGCGGGCCCAGTGCGGTTGGTGAATGTCACATGTCTTCGAATTTTTGGTTCTAGGACATGCCGGTTTCCTCACGATGTTTTCCTTCGCCGTTTTGAGAGCAGAGGAGGATTTGGTTTTATAATATGTAAGGAAAGCAGTTTATTACTTTCAGCTAAAGTTTTCTTCCACGAATATTTCATAAGTTGAACATACCTGACTTCACAAGGTTTATTCAAACATTTCATTTCGTATTTAATGAAATTCACAGAAGTTTTCGTAAACAAAAGAAAATATTGAGTGAATGTGAATAATTGAAATCGTCACGATTAAATTACGTATCGCAAAAATGAATTTGTAGGTACGATTTTTGAGTCTCACCTATTTCAACATCATCATCATTTTAGCCGAAAGACGCCATTGTTGGACAAAGCCCTTCCTCAAGTGTCACCATAATTTATTATTTATTTATCTATTTATTTCGAGTACCAAAGATTCATTTTAGTTACATAATCACATACAAACAATCTATATCATAAAATTACATACAATTGAAATGACTGAATTGATGACTGGTCCTGTGCGCTTCGCATCCATCGGATTCCCGGGACCCTCACCACCTGGCCAATGACCTCAACGGTCCACCTTGTGGGAGGAATGACTTTGTTATCCATCCGTCTGTCTGTCTGTCTGTCAAGACCGTGAACGTTATCTCAAGAACGCGTGGAGGTATCGAGTTGAAATTAAAACCACATACTTAAATCAGCGGTGAATAAAAAAGATACGGTCGTTTATGTCGCGAAAACGTATATTTCGACACTCTCAAGTGAATCAAAATTCAAAGAGTACTTCTCTTTGACCCAGAATGCCGAAATTTGGCATAAAGCAAGGTCTTATAGCACAAGTATAGGAATAAATCTGATACCAGTTAATTTGTTGTTACGTCACAAAACCAAAATTTTTTTTTAATTCGGAAACATCTTCGGGATTCCATTCGGGAATTGAACTATTACATATGTAAGTTTGTACGGAACCCTCTGTGCGCGAGTCCGTCTCGCACTTGCCCAGTTTTATAAGAAAAACTGGTTCACTCTCTGATGTATCGTCTGTTACGACGATCGAAGATCTTTAAATGACAGCTACAACCAACGCCTTAACGTGCTTTTGCACGCATGGAAAATTCTTATAAGTAATGATCCACCTACGGACCGACCTCAGCAAGTGTATACCACTACTTCACACTTTTCTTTAGCATAATCAGCCTTTTCAATGTTCCCACTGCTGAGACTCAGGCATCCTCTCTAGGAGAGGGAATAGGCCATAATCCACCACGCGGTCCCAGTGCGGCTTGGTGAATGTCACATGTCTTTGAATTTTTGGTTCTTGGACATGCCGGTTTCCTCACGATGTTTTCCTTCACCGTTTTGAGAGCAGTGGTGACGAAATAAATTACACAAAGTAATGCGCCTGGCTGGGTTTGAACCCGCGACCTACAACTCGTAAGTCGGGGCCGTTACCACTCGGCAAACCACTACTTCACACTTTTTATAGTGAAATAAAAATAGTATCATCTGAAAAACGATTTGGTGATTTACAGTTGCACACAACATCGTCATCATTTCATTAATGACGTCCTCTACTAGACATAGGGCTCCCTCAAGTGTCGCCACAACGACCGATCCTGTGCGTCTCGCATCCATCGGATACCTGTGAGCCTCACCAGGTCATTGGTCAACTTTTTGAAAGAGAAAAAAAATCAAGATTGTTGTATGAAAGCCCCACTTAAATATTTATTTTATTCTATTTTAAGTTTTTTATTATAGCGGTAACAGAAATTGATACATCATCTGTTCAATTTTTAACTGTCTAGCTATCACGGTTCATGAGATACAAGCTGGTGACAGATGGACGGGACAGCGGAATAATAGCAATAGGGTACCACTTTTACCCTTTGGGTACGGTGGTGGTGGTAAATACGTAACCCAACCCAAAACAAATTAACTGATAAGCAAAACAAAAAAACCGTATCCTTCAGTATTTATTTTTGTACATTTGTCAGGATATAAATTACACAAAAAATGCCAACAATCCATGACCTTATTACGGACTAAATAAAAACAATAATCCCCGATTCCACCTCCGGCCCATATTTCAGAGCATTGTTCAGGACAAGCCCATTTTTCATGTTACTGTAACATTATAAGCAAGTCAACTTTTGTCAGGACTGACAATTTATTTGATGTCCTTCTTTTAAAACGCTTGACGGTATTATTTGGGAGTGTACGTACAATAAAATGGCTGTAATACTCACTCATTTGAGTGTTATTATCAATTAAAATCTAATTTTGAGTTGTAATTGGGCTATATTTTACATTTACATCTGTGAATTTAGTTAATGTCGTGAAAATGTGTAGGGCTGTGTATGTAGGAGTATTTAGCTTAGGTAGTCAGTGTGAGAATATTTAGTCCATGTTTCTTAAAACTATTTTCCGTAAAAAAAATTCAGTCTCTTTCTTTGAGGTATATAATGGAGTAACTTCTCTTTCTATGGTGCCATCCAGTCACCCCCGATTTTTAATTTAAGCATTTGAAGTTGGGTATTTCTCAAACTTTACTTTAGCCTAAAAACCTGTCAAAATTTGGAATTTAGTAGCATTTGATATGGAGAAATCGGCCCTAAGACTTCAACTGATGAACAGTTGACCTTTGCATTCCAGGGACGTGGTAACTGTTTCGAACAATCACGCAGCCCAACTTCGGTCTCTAAACTTAAGAGCGTCCTTTTCGATGTACTTATTCATACAACCGCTCTTACGCGATTATGATGTTATTACACATCTTTCTCTAGATATTTTGGATACGCAGCTATCTTGTGGCTGGGCACATTGCACGCAGAACTGATGGCTGTTGAGACCGAAAGGTTCTGGAGTGGCGACCACGTACCGGAAGACGCAGCGTTGGAAGGCCTCCCACAAGGAGGACCGATGACCTGGTCAGGATCGCTGGAATCCGGTGGATGCGAGACACACAGGACTGATCGTTGTGGCGACGCTTGGGGGAGGCCTATGTCCAGGAGTGGACGTCTTTCGGCTGAAATGATGATGATAATCTCGGCTTCTATAGAAATCAAAACATAAATTTGTGTGAAACTAATCTAGTAAAGACCTCTGAAAATCTGCTGTTTTACGTGGACTTTGGCCCTCCATAATGTACTCTTAAAAATATAAAAAAGTACATCAATAAAAGCCTTGCACAATTAATTGAGATTCTGAATGACGACAATTTTTCTGAAAAACTTTTAAGGGTTTAAAAAAAACACGTATTTCCTGGAACAAGTTTTGTGAAATATTCGAGTAAATCTCGGCATTACCGAATGCCAGCAGAGTTTTTAGGCGGTATCTCTCTTTTTTTGTATTGCCTCTTCATCAAACATCGCGTTGGATTGCGTTAGATGAAGCAACAAGCTTTTAAACCATACTCGATATTGACGATAGGCGAGTGGAAAAGGACCCTCTTAGCATTTGCCTCAATAAAGGTAGTATATTCAATAACATAGTTTATACCGTGTACATCGCAGGACTGGAACAATTTGCCTGCTGCGGTCTTCTCGTCCGATTATAATTTGGGTGTCTTCAAGGCTAGAGTGAATAGACTCCTCATGAACTAATGTGCCTCACCATCAGCGATTGCATCACGGCTTAATATCAGGTGGGATCGCAGTCAAGCACTAGTTCATATTATTAAAAAATATATATATATATATACCATATTACTATTTAAACCTGTAGTAAAAAGATAAAATCATTTGGGCATCAATTATAATACGACTATCGAACATTGTATAAATTAAATACTACGAAGAACAACACCTTTCCACTCTATTTTAATTGAATTATTGCCGTAAACTGTCATTGCCGTATTGTACAGTCACGAGCAAAATTTTTAATAAATGCAAAATTGATTTTTAACTAAAAAAAAAATATTTAGTCTCATGATGTTACATAAATAGATTTCTAGATGATGTTTTTTTTTTTTTTATTAAGTAGAAGCTCGCGTTTGACCACTATCTCAACTGATAGCGAGCGATGATGTGGCCGAGGTTGGACACGCATTCCTAGAAGCCAACCTATTCACTCTTGACTTAAAGACCCCTAGGTTATAGCTATCAGGAAAATGCTATTAAATGTATAATCGTAGAATAATACTTACTTGTTCCTTGACCTATGTTCAGCAGTGGACCGCTTCCGGCTGAAATAATGAGGATGACATCATCATCCTCATTAATTCTGTAAACCAGCGAATAGCGACCAACTGAGCATAGAAAAAATAAATGTTCTCACTACTGGAACTCAGACCTCCGGTCTAGGAGAGGGAATAGGCTGTAATCCACTACTGCCCCCCTAGCCAAGTTACAATCGTTTCCTTTAGATTCTCTTTTCGTCGATCGCCTCGAGTAGGCCACGCCTCCAATTCCTTTGTTCTGACGTCATCTCAACGCTCAGTCACGTGGTCAGAACAAAGGAATAGGAGCCGTGGCCGACTCGAGGCGATCAACGAAAAGAGAATCGAAACGAAACGGTTTTTAACTTGACTAGGGGAGCTGCTCTGCGACCCATTTATAAGTTCACAATAAGCGTTACTCCTCATTCTTGCTGCATGTCCCATTAATGTCAGCAGTCTTAATCTTAATAAGCGATTAAATATATGTTTGTTCATTACGAGAAAAGTTTTGTATGGAACTTCCTGTTTGTACGGTTACGGTCATAAATAGGAATACACTTAGCAAACTTTTGGAAGCTCGTAAAATAACCAACGTACATAGTAGATCGAGCAACGATCTACTAAATACATTATTATTTTTTCCTAAATGGGTTTCTAATGGAAACTATGCTACTACTACTACTTTTCTCTTTTTCAAAGAGATCAAGCTTTATCAAAATGAAAAAAAAAGTTGGCAAGTGCGAGTCGGACTCGCGCTCTGACGGTTCCGTACAAACATGGAAATAGTTCAATTCCCGAATGGAGTCTCGAAGATTTTTCCGTACCGCAAGAATTTTTTTTTGTGACATGACAAGAAATTTACTATTTTCAGATTTATTCCTATACCTGTACTATAAGATCTTGCTTTATGCAAAATTTCTGGATTCTGGGTCTACGGAAAGTACCCTATGATTTTTGATTCCCTTGAGATTGTTGAAATATATGTTTTTTACGACATAAATGGCCGTATCTATTTTTTTACTTAGAAGTTTGATTTTTTCACAGCTTTGAGGGACCGGAGACCTGAGTATATGGTTTTAATTTCAACTCGATACCTCCACGCTTTCCCGAGATAAAGGAAGAAAGGAAGACAGATAGACAGACAGAAGGACGGACAACAAAGTAATCCTATAAGGGTTCCGTTTTTTCTTTTAAGGTACGGAACCCTAAAAAACATGGAGGGTGGGGGTAAGAGAGTGTCAAGTAGCCTGCGACTTCTTCTCAGATCTATCAGATACACATAAAAAAAAATCTCAAGCCGTTTCGTTGGAGTTCGATAACAAACTCTGTGACACGAGATTGTTATACTTACATTAGATATATTTTTACTTTGGGAAAATGCTTTTTACCCTTTTTCACGAAAGAACAAATACGGTTTGGAGCAATTTGTTGGCTTGTAAAGTCATGCAAGTTATAGGAGTCAATTAAGGGGAATGGGACACCCATTCGGTTTGATGTTGTGCCTGCATGCGGTAAGCCAGCTATATGTCGCCACTTACAGGCATCCTTCTCTTAACCGTTCACGTTACTGCTACATAAATGGATAGATTTGTGAGGTAAAGTACAGTAAGTATAGTACAGTCATTTGGTTTGAAAAATAGCGGTTACCTGGAAAGTTTTCCGGGAGTTTTAAAAATTGATAATATCAGATTTTTAATCGACTTCAAAAAGGAGGAGGTTATATGTTCGGTTGAATGTATGTTTTTTATTTTTATTTTTTATGTATGTTCACCGATTTCTCGGTCAATTGTGGACCGATTTTGAATTTTTTTTATTTTATTGAAAGGTTATGCTTCCGAGTTGGTCCCATAGAAATATTGTTATGATCTGATCATGAACTTCGAAGATATGGAACAGAACTCCTCATAGGATCACAGCAGAACCGTTGTAACAAGTAAAATTGCTTTGTTTATACGTGTAGTCGATGACTGACTAAAAGTAGAGGGGGAATATATCGAACTGATCTGATGATGAAGCCTGAAGTTAGGCACCGGAACTCTGTAATAAATTAATGTAATCTAACCGTGTTTGGGATTATTAGAATTGTCATGAGATGCACTCTGGCTATAAGGTATTTAAGTTTGGCTGAGGGGTACTTTTTAGTGGTGGTACCATAACTAAAAAGTGTAAAATAAAAAACTTTTTACAAAAAAAATACAACCGACTTCAAAGTAAAAAAAAAAACACTGTAAAGTGCAAAATAACTTTAATTTCGGAAGTCGGTGTTAAATAACGAAGAGACAAAACTATTATAGAAACACCGACTTCCGAAATTAAAGTTATTTTGCACTTTTCAGTGTTTTTTTTTTACTTTGAAGTCGGTTGTATTTTTTTTGTAAAAAGTTTTTTGATGTGCTTTTTCCAATATGGTGGCGTGAACGGCAAAAATAAGTGGTGGCAAAGTTAAGACCCTAGTTGTGAGCATTTTTTTTGGGAAATCATCAAAATGACTTCTCGCGCTCTGGGTGGAGCGGGAGGGCGTGTCAGATTTTTACTGACTAAAACCACACCTGTATCCTTCAATTACCCTTTGCGTTCTAGGACTACGGGTTTCCCTTTCAGAAATTCTCCGCGGTCCTAGCTAGCGGGCATCGGCCCTGCTGGGCCCCTACGGTTTGCTGACATCTCTTTGAGGGCGCGAGGATCACTACGCGCTGTTGACGACTGGGCTCGGTCCGGTTAATTACCGAACAGCCGGACGTCGAGCTACCCAGTGCTCGACGTCCGCAAGCCCGCGTCTACCGTGGCTGGTAGTCGGGGACCTTCGTTCCCTCACGCGTGCAGCCTCCTCCTTTGACCCTAGTTGTGAGCTAGGGTCTTAACTTTGACGACAGTTTGTGAGTGATTGCGTATGTATATGATTGTTACTTCTTCACGCTCGAACAACTGAACAGATTTGAATTAAACTTGGCACTTGGGTATAGACCATGGAATAGCATATGGAATACCCTGGTTATACCCCGAGAGCATGTTCCTTTGAGACTATTTTCTACTTTCACACAGGTCATGCCGCTGCAGTAATTTTCAAATATTCCGAAGGCGAATAGTACCAAGTCACTAAGATACTGCAACATGATTAATATAGTAGATACTATTGACAACCTGCACTGTGAATTAATAATATTCTAATTGCTTCGCAAGACGCCCATGTTCTTGGAGCTGCAACGGGTGGCGTTTAAACACCCCACCAATCAAATGCCAACGCTCGACTAAACCATTTGGCCATGCCTTATAATAAATGAATTACTCGACTACACTTTTCATTCTTGGCTACATAAAGCATCATTTTAAGCCAAACAATATTTAAAACGTTCGCCAAATTGCCGGCGGGTCTTCTAAAAAAGTCAAGAGGGCCAATTAAATCGTAGTGGGCGCTAATTAGGCCCGTCGGGCCAAGACATTAATTTAATTGTTGCAACGAGTGGTGTAATGCGGCCTCTTTTGAATGTAACCCAGCATTTTTTCCGCTAAATGGAACCACTTGTGACTGCAACGGCATTTCCTTGTTGCAAAAAGGGCAATTAGGTAGAGAAATATTTGTTCCTGGCAACATTGTGAGGTTGCCAAGTGACTTATTATGGGAGTTTTAATTTATGGAGCGTTTTTTTTTTTGTTTTATGCTTTACGTCATAATACTTTTATAGTTCCTTTATCAACCCGCATTGGCCCATTTTAAGAACTTATTTATCTGAGAAGGAATTAGGTACGAATTCACGAATTGGTTTTTAAACGCTGTATGGTTCTAAGGTTAAGGTGTGTTTATGGCCAACTGTCTACGGGCGCGTATTCGACATTGCCGCTTCGTCGACAGACTTGCATAGCTTGCATGTAAGCTGTGAGCACGTGTACACCAAGCGTATAATGACAAATATGCGTCTATGAAGCTACGCGTCAGTGGAAAGTAGACCTAAAAATAACATTGGTAATTTTAAACTTTTAAATGCCTCAAAAATTAACTCTTTCTAGTACACAAGTAATCATTTTTTAGCTGATTTTCACAATTCGTCGAATTTTATTTCAGTTTTTTATGTATGTTTGCCGATTAGTCGAAGACGCCCGGACTGATTTGACAAATTACTTTTTGTTTGAAAGGGTATACTCGTTATGTGGTCCCATGGTCATCAGGTCAGGAACTGAAACTGTTTTAATTTTTTTTTTGTCCTGTCAATATCATTTCAGCGATGTCCACTGCTGGACATAGGCCTCTCCTACAATGACTGGTCATGTACGTCTCGACGCGACGGTCGGCTATCGAGTTGAAATTAAAATCATATACTCAAGCTTGTTGTCCCTTGGCTGTGAAAAAATCAAACTTCTGAGTTAACGAAAAAAAAAAGATACGACTGTTTATATCATAAAAAGCGTATATTTCGACACTCTCAAGAGAATTAAAATTCATAGCGTACTTCCCGTTGACTCAGAATCCTGAAATTTGGCATAGAGCAAGGTAAGGCAAAATAGTAAATTTTTTGTTACGTCACAAAAAAAACCTTTTTTGCGATTCGGAAAAATCTTCGAGACTCCATTCGGGAATTGAAATGTTTTCATATGTAAGATACCTCTATGCGCGAGTCCGATTCGCACTTGCCCAGTTTTTTGTATTGAAGTTGGTTGTTTTTGTAAAACAGTATTTTCTTCCCTATATGTGGCCAAAAAATGTTGTCCAAAAGCGCCTCTGCTGTGATTGCTGCTACATTTCCTTTTTGCAAAAACGGCAATTAGATTGTGAATTATTTGTTTTGCCCGAGTTCTGTCGTAACGGATAAACTTGTGTTCTAGTTTCCAAGTATTAAGTGCTCGCTTCATAAAGCGAAATAGTTAGTAGGTATTTTGTATATAGTATTTTTGGTATTTTTGCGAGTCGTAACATTAATTTTGGCTGTAGTTAAACTGGTTAATTACCTACTGGTTTAAATAAATAAGTCAAAGTGGAAATAATAAGGTACCGTTTGTGAGTGTGTAATCTGTATAATAATAATAATAATATACCACAACTATCACACAACGCCATCTAGTCCCAAACTAAGCAGAGCTTGTGCTATGAGTACTAGACAACTGATAAACATACTTCAAATGGCATTATAATTAATGTAGCCAAGACTAAGTGTATGCTAATACAGTCCCCATTTTCGCGTAATAAAGACATAGAGCTGAATATAAAAGGCCATAGCTATAAATGTTTTCACAATTAAAGTGCAAGTTAAGACATACAGGTACTTGGGACTGACTATTGACACTAAAGGAGACAATTTTTTTTGTTTGGGGAATAGGCCCACCACAAATTGTGGCGTATAGCAATGAAATGCACGTTAGTTTATTCCTTATAATCTCTAGATTACATTGGTAATATTGGCAAAACTGTATCTAACTGGAGTACCGTGAAATACGACAGTCAAAACATGACTCTCATAATAACCTAAAATCTCACAAGAGCGATTGTCTAATGAGTGGATAGGTCTCCTTGGTATTTTAAGTTAAAATAGTGCACTGTTCAATAATATACAGTATAAAACAAAGTCACGTCTGTACTACGTGACAGACTTTGATGTGATTTACACGATTTGATAGACTTATTCATGAAAATGCGTAAATGTATTTATTTTGAAATAGCGCGGCTTTTGTCGGCCATTGACTGTAGATCTAAAATAATAAGGTGATGTGTTTTATGCTGGTTGTGTAAGGAGAAAAAAAAAACACATTATAGCATCACAAGTATTTATTACTGTTCATCATCATCATTTTCAAAGTCATCTCTTAAAAGCAGTATTTCATCTAAAAAAGATGCAGGTGGCTCAACCTCACCTACCTCACCTCAAAAACCACACTATACACATCACATATGCACAGCAGCCAACAGTGCGTCTGCCCACTAAACAATTACAACAGTATCCAGCAAGAGCAGTATCTATTCAACATTCCGTTGAAATCGTGCTGCACAATTGATACAACGGCTTTGTGGATTATGCATGTATCTACAGATGCCATTTTCATAAAATCTTTCGAATAAAAATACGAAAAGAACAGAAGAAACATGCTATCTAGTAATCGGAAACAATAATAATGTTGTCTGTAGCGGTGGGGGTTTCAACGACGAACAGTTTTCAAAGACCGTTTTTTGTTCTGCAACGTAACAACCGTTTTCCATCCTGAGACCAAACAGTCTTCGTTGCATAAACCAGTCTTCGAATTACTGTATGCGAATTGTTATCTTACTGTTAAGAAAATAAGGTCGAAAATCCATTTTATGTTTATAGTCATAAAGTTCATTTTTATTTATTATTTATTTATTTAATCTTCATGCAACAAAAGGTACAAAGGCGGACTTAATGCCTTAGGCATTCTCTACCAGTCAACCTAGGGTAGTGGAGAGACAATATGGCAGGCATTTTTCATTGTAATAACTGGTTTTGAAACGACGACGCGACGAGTACAGAATTTATTACCGTCCTCAAACTAGTTGCGACAACGAACGTTTTCTGCAACTACTTCACTCAACGATAGTTTCGTCTTCAAACCAGTTGCGACGACGACCGTTTTCTGCAACCGTTTTTGTCGTCGCCAAAACGGTTACGTCTCGTCCGTCTAAAATTCGACAACGACCCACCACTAGTTGTCTGTCAGTGTCAAACTGATTGAAACTGGACCACAGAGCATCTGCAACGGGCTATTAATTACGTTTCGTTCCACGTTGATTTTTAAAGTACGTTACTTGATATTTGTGTTATTTATTTATTTTATTTTATTAACCGTTAATAACAGCATTAAAAACAAGTTCGCTGGACCAATTAATTATTATCTCTTGAAACGCATTTAAATCCGATGTCACCGCTGCGCACTATTAGTAACATTTTTTTTTTCACGTTAAAATAAACTTGAAAACGCTCCCAAACAAGCATTTTTTGCCGTAACACTTTTTTACTATTATTTCATTATTCCGGTTAGATTTCTATATAATTTTTGGTCTGTTAATTATAATAAGATGATCGCTTTTTCCATGTGTAATATTATTAATAAACGTAACCGTTTAATAGTGGGCCCAAAAAAAATTGTCTCCTTTGCATGGAACGATCATATAGATACAGTTTGTAATAAACTTCGGTCAGTCCTGAGTAAGTTGTATTCCTTGAAACCTGTAGTTACGAGAGGATTATTGTATGCACTTTACTATGCACTTGCTGACTCGATTATTGGTTATGGGTTGGGTGGTTATGGACTCACTTTCAAAACGTATCTTAATAGAATTAAAATGTTACAAATAAGACTTCTTAAACTGTTAGTAAGCAATAAAACTAAAAAAAGCTTGAACAAAGATTATGAAAAATTATTTAATAAATGCAATCTATTACCAGTTGAAATAAAAGTTAAACTAGCAATTGTTTTGGAACAACATAATAGTAAAAATTATAAAAATGAAAGAGTGTATAGCTACCCAATCCGCCAATCTATGAAAAAGAAACTCCAGGTTCCTAAGGTGAATAATTACTACGGTAAGCGTGCGAGACGATGGGTTGCACCTTTACTTATTAATGAGTTACCTGATGAATTAATAAATCGAGCCAAAAATAGAAACCAATTAAAAAATGTTCTAATAAAACATTATCTGTCTATGTGTCCATAGTTGCTGCGGTATGTTGGTCTCAGATAGTGTTGTGGTGCTGCATCTGTTTACCTCACAACGAGTACCTACCTACAAACTTGGGGGGTGACCGGATGTGGTCTTAGTAATAAGCGAAATTCACGAGAATATACTGCCGACAAACTGCTATGCAGTTTGGCAGATGTTAAAAATGATTTTTGATGTAACAAATTAATAAAAAAAAAAAAAAAAAAACTTATATATTTCTAAATACATACTATAGATAAATTACACCCAGACACAGAACAAATGATCATGCTCATCACACAAACATTTGTCTTGGTTGGGAATCGAAACCACGACCTCCGGCAGAGCAGTCAGGGTTACTAACCACTAGACCAACAGGCCAGTCAAAAAGTATGTTTGTTACTTATTCTTCACACTCTAGGTTGAACGGATTTAGATGAAATTTAGCATACAGGTAGACCATATTCTGAAATAGCATATAGAATACATTTTATCCCGAGAGTATGTTCCCTTGGGATAATAATTAACCACATTCACGTGGAGGAAGCTGCTGGTAGTAGCTAGTAATATTATAAAAGCGAAAGTTTACGAGTGTGTTTGTATGTTTGTTACTTCTTTACGCCCAAACGACTGAACGGATCTGGATGAAAATTAGTACACGGATAGACTACTCTGAGGAGTAGAAAATGGGATACTTTTTATTTCGGCAGCATACTACCGGGACGTCGTCGACAGCGCATACTGTTCCACGCGCGCCTCAAGATCAGCAAACCGTAGGAGCCCAGAAGGGTCGAAGCTTACCGGGGCCAAAGGTTTGCTTCTGAAAGGAAAACTCGGCCCTGGTATGAAAGGCAACGAAGGAACAGGAGTGGTTTTGGTTTTCGATAAAAGTCTGACACACCCTCCCGCCCCGTCCAAGAGCGAGAGATGTCATTGGATAATATTCCCATTTAGAAAAAAATAGCACCGATATAAAAAATATCAAGTAACATCTACACAAAATTAACACATATTCCCTTGGGATCATTTTGCACAATGGACGAAACCGCTAGCAGAAGCAAGCACAGACAGCTGCATCAATTAAGCTCCGATTTTACATTAAAATATCTTAGAAAATCATGTCAATGTCAAATCATTTCATGTGTTAATGTTCCCACTGCTGGGACTCAGGCCTCTTCTACAGGAGAGCGGATGGGCCGTAATCCACCACGCGGGCCCAGTGCGGATTGATGAATGTCACATGTCTTCGAATTTTTGGTTCTAGGACATGCCGGTTTCCTCACGATGTTTTCCTTCACCGTTTTGAGAGCAGTGGTGATGAAATAAATTGCACAAAGTAATGCGCCTGGCTGGGTTTAACCCGCGACCTACAGCTCGTAAGTCGGGGCCATTATCACTCGGCCACCATTGGTCACCAAGACAATCCAATATCATTACAAGAAATTTCCAAAACGGATGAATTACAAGACAATTCAATTTAAACTGAATCTTACTTAAATTACAATTAATCTGTAACAGTTGCAGTCCAAACTAGAACTGAACGTAAGTTTTAAACCGTGCTTAGAGTATGCTTAGAATTGAATTAAGCAACGCCTGGACCAAGTTGGCACTGTAATCTTGAATTTAAGTTAGTCGTTGCTTACAGTAAGTTGGTCTTAAGTTGAATTGTAACTGGTTTGTGGTCAGTTCTGACTTGGTTTCAGGTGTTGGTTGGTTTCTTGTGAAGTACGTGGTCTTGGGTAAAGTTATTTTTAGGGTTTCGTACCTCAAAATGAAAAAACGGAACCCTTATAGGATCACTTTGTTGTATGTCTGTCTGTTAAGACCCTTTATCTCGGGAACGCGTGGAGGTATCGAAATTAAAACCATATGTTCAGGTCTGCTGTTCGGTTCCTTGAAGCTGTGAAAGAATCAAACTTCTGATTTAACGAAAAAAAAGGATTTGGCCGTTTATGTCGCAAAAAACGTGTGTTTGGACACTCTCAAGGGAATCAAAATTCATATTCACCCGTTGACTTAGAATCTTGAAATTTGGCGTGAGGCAAGGTCTCATAGCACAAGTAGGGGAAAAATTCTGAAAATTCTGAATTCTGAAATTCTGATATTTTAGTTACGTCATACAAAATAAGAGTATAGAGAATAGAGCAGTGGTGGCCGAGTGGTAACGATCCCGACTTACGAGTTGTAGGTCGTGGGTCAAACCCACTCAGGCGCGTTACTTTGTGTAATTTACTTCATCACCACTGCTCTCAAAACGGTGAAAGAAAACATCGTGAGGAAACCGGCCGGTCCTAGAACCAAAAATTCGAAGACATGTGACATCCACCAACCTGCACTGGGCCCGCGTGGTGGATTACGGCCCATTCCCTCTCCTAGAGAGGAGGCCTGAGTCCCAACAGTGGGAACATTATAAGGCTGACTACCTATGTTATGCTATACAAAATAAAACTTTTTTTTTGTGATTCAGAAAAATCTTCGTAACTGAATTCGGGAATTGAACTGTTTTCATATGTAACTTTATACAGAACCCTCAATGCGCGAGGAGTCCGTCTCGCACTTGCCCGGTTTTTTGGCTGATGTCTTTATCGTCTCTTGGTCTTGGCCTTTTGGGTAAAGAATGCGTAATGTTATAATGTATGTCGTTTGTGTTCATAATCTTGGCCTATGATTTGCTATATCTATACTAGATAACATTAATAAAAATAAAAAAAACAATCTCATTTTTTTACAACCTGAACAGAATTCACTAGAATAGTAAGGGGTATTTCGCGGGCTCGCGAAAGATATTATACTCGTAGAAAGAGTGGAGAGAGGCTCTTACACAGGAGTGTGACGAAACAGGCTCTCCAATTTATTGTTTCGAACATTAACCCCGCTGGTGCATCGCATAATAATTGTTCAGGTACCAGCTGACCCGGCGAATTTCGTAACGCCTAATATTAAGGATAACGCCATCTACTGGCATTACCTGCAACAACAGCATAATTCATTTTATAATGACATTTTAATTAGATATGGCGCTGTATTAGGTTTTTTTCGTATTTTTTTGCATTTTTTCTCACCTTTTGAACCTTCGCTATCTATAGGACTATCACGAATATTTCAAGACCAAAATTAGCCGAATCAGTCCAGCCGTTCTCGAGTTTTAACGTGACTAACGAACAGCTAAGCTATTCATTTATATATATATATATATATACTCGTATATATATTTTAATTGCAAGCACTATTATGTAACATTTTTACTTCTGCAAATTTTCCGTTAGTAAATTATCTAAGTGTCTCAAATATTACTTATTCTTAACTCTAAAAATAAAGCACTCATTCCCCACTTTCCATAATTAAAATTGTAACCAAACAAAACCGTTACCCACTACCTCATTTTTCGTCAAACGAATCTGCACCCGCGTTCATTTCGTATTTCACAAAACCTCACATTGTTGCTGCAGCCATCAACTGTAACTCACAAACACTAGGGACGGAACCCCTGAACATTTACATGGATATGACAAATAAATGTAAATACACAATGTATGTTTAGCCACCTCGGTGTGAAAGGGGAAAACTTGCAGAGTAGAGTCAATTGAAAGAATGGTCCGAGTAATTGGAAGGATGTGGTGATTCTGTGACAAAGGATTCAGAGGAATAAAGGAATGCAATTAGCTGTTTACATCATCAAATAGGTAGAGTGAAGCGAGAACTACACTAGACCGACGCACACGTGGACCACGTCTGATTTGTACGTAGCGACGCGTTGCGTGGCGTGGATCTAATGTAGCTCTGCAAATATTGTTTCCATATAAAAAGTATGGAGACCGATGCGCCCAGATCGGCGTACGTGGCCCACGTGTGCACAATTTACTTCTACTTTAATTCATTTATCATAGACTAGCTTTTGCCCGTGGCTTTGCCCGCATACATAAAATATAGCCTATGTCACTCAAGAATAAAGCAGCTTTCTATCGGTGAAAATATTTTCGCTTTTGGACCATTACTTCCAGAGATTACCTCCTACAAACAAAAAAAACAAACTTTACCTCTTTATAATATTAGTGTAGATGACGGTTAAGGAGTAGAATTCCCTGCCGAAGTCTGAGTTTCCTGTTAACTACAGCCTAGGGGACTTAGGGGTGAAGCCCATCTGTGTCCTTCAGCTGCCCTTTGCATTTTAAGGACACGGACACTCTTTTAAACGTTCCCGCAGATCGTTTGTGGGAACAAGTAAACTTACATTCAGAAGACATCCTTACCCGGAACAATTACCTAATCGAAACTAGTTACGAAGAAGACATGTTAAGAGCGTCCTTTTCGAGGTACATTGTCATACAACCGCTCTTACGTGATTATGATGTTATTACACATCTTTCTCTAGATATTTTGGATACACGGCTATCTTGTAGATATTATCTAGGCTTCTATAGAAATCAAAACATAAATTGATGTAAAACTAATCTAGTCTTTGCTAGATCTCAGAAAATCTGCTATTTTACGTGAACTTCCATAATGTACTCATATATTAAAAATACAAAAAAAGTACATAAATAGAAGCCTTGCACATTTAATCGAGATTCTGAATGACAACAATTTTTCTAAAAAAAAACTTTTAAGGATTGAAAAAAAAAACACGTACCTATTTCCTGGAAAAAGTTTTGTGAAATATTCGAATAAATCACGGAATTACCGAATGCTAACAGAGTTTTCAGGAGTTATCTCTCTTTTTTGCATTGCCTCATCATTAAACATCGCGTTGGATTGCGTTAGATGAAGCAACAAACTTTTAAACAATGCTCGATGTTGACGATAGGCAAGTGGAATACGACGCTCTTAAGCACCTACTACTGCAAGACTATTCAAAAATGTTACCCCTGCCCTGGAACGCAAATGGCAACTGAAGGAATACAGGTGGGTTTTAGTCAGTAAAAATCTGACACACCCTCTCACTCTACCCCGAGCGAAAAAAGCTATTTAATGATTTACCACGTTAAAAACTAAAAAAAAAAATACTGCTATAATAAAAACGATTGTACAAACTACAATACTCGCATACTTCACTCTTTGATCAACTTCTTGAATTAGGAACCTTAACTTGTCAGAACGCTATGTGTTACAACTATGTCAAACACATAGTTACTACATTTACTCTAGTCTGGTTATATTTGACTTTGACAAACGTAGTGGAGCCACTTAGCGTAGCGAGTCGTGTCGACGAGTAATCGACTCTCCAAGGAATAATATTAGTTTGAATAACTTAACAACTGGCAATGTTGTAAGATAATTTTAATGTCTAAACAGTTTGGGGAGAATTGTCATCATCTTCATCATCATCATCATTATCATCATCATCATTTCAACCGAAAGACCAAGGCCTCAAGTCTGCTATAACAATAGTGTCAGAATGGTCTATCATTGATTTCATAATTGTTGATTGTGACAAGTTTGGTAATCTACTAATATAATGGCGTCATTATGACTTTCCACAGAAGTGATGACATATGGCTCTGAAACGTGGTCGCTGACAATGGGACTCATCAGAAGGCTTAAAGTCACTCAAAGGGCAATGGAAAGGGCTATGCTCGGAGTTTCCTTGCGTGAACACAGCAGAAATGAAGATATCCGCAGGAGAACCAAGGTTACAGACATAGCCCAAAGAATCACCAAACTGAAGTGACAGTGGGCAGGGCACATCACTCGCAGAACAGATGGTCGATGGGGACGAAAGGCTCTGGAATGGCGACCACGTACCGGAAGACGCAGCGTTGGAAGGCCTCCGACAAGGTGGACCGATGACCCGGTGAGGGTCGCGGGAATCCGATGGATGCGAGACGCACAGGACCGGTCATTGTGGTGACACTTGGACAACTTTCGACTGAACTGATGATGACTTTCCAATAGTCAACCACTGACACTCCATTGAAAGTAATGGCATAGAACGGTAATGTCGCACATTAATGTCTGACGTATGCGGTATTCTGCTAAAATTTTGACAGTTCCATTGATCAGTGACCTACCATTAGAACATCATTGTGCAGTCATTGCTTTTAATTTGTTACGAGACAGTTCGATATTGTCATTCTATTCTACCACAACTCTGTTACGAGTCCATTGACCGATCAATGATCGATCATTATGAATGAGCAGATTACGAACTTTTGCGATCGTGTTGGAATGACGAATTTATAAAAATAGCAGACTCGGGCCCAGCAGAACGGTTGGCGTTTTTTTAAGGTAGGATATCATCCAATGACTTCTCCCGCTGTCGTTGGAGTGGGAGGGCAACTCAGACTTTTACTTACTAAAGCCACACCTGTGTCTTTCAGTTGCCCTTTGCGTTCTAAGACCACGAGTTTCGGGTTCAGAAAATGCTCGCGGCTCTAGCGGGTATCGGCCCTGCTGGGCATGGTAAGTTCGAGAGGTTCTTGCATCGGATTCAGGCGGATGAAACGCCTGGGTGTTACCACTGCTGCACTGCGTGTCACGAATTCGATTCGGGATCGGGACATGGAAAAAAAATTGTTTGTCTTGCTGACTGTGCACTAGCTTCTGACGTTTTATAAGTGCCCATGTAGGCCTATGTGAAATAAAAACTTTTGACTTTGACTTTGACTTTGACAGTTGTTTTGGTTCTGAGTGTTTTGTGTATGTGACTTTAAATGTTTGTGAACACATCCATGATACAGGAGTAATTCCTAGTGTGCGCAAAGTCTAAGCTCTACCCTAAAGAGTTTAAATAGCGAATAATATCACCATTATAGCTACTTTACTGCGCACGTAAAAATTGATAAGCATTTTTATTGGCATCATAATTTATACTAATATGAAAAAAAAACTTCCGAATAGAGGCTTCTAATTTTCAAAAAGGTCTTTTTAGAGTAACGTACCTCAAAAGGAAAAAACGTAACCCTTATAGGATTACTTTGTTGTCCGTCCGTTTGTCTGTCTGTTAGTCAAGACCCTTTATCTCGAGAACGCGTAGATGAATTAAGTTGAAATAAAAACCATATACTTAGGGCTGCGGTCTCTTGAAGCTGTAAAAAAAATTGAACATCTAAGTTAACGAAAAAAAAAGATACGACCGTAATTTCGCATAAAACGTATATTTCGACACTCTCAATCAGGAATCAAAATTCATAGGGTACTTCCCGTTGATCCAGAATCCTGAAATTTGACATAAAGCAAGGTCTTATAGCATAGGTATTTTTTTTTTTTTTTTTTCGGTGGGAAAATCATCTTATGACATCCCCCGCCCTTGGGCGGGGCGGGAGATAGTGTCAGACTTTTACTGACTAAAAACCCACTCCTGTTCCTTCGTTGCCTTTCGTACCAGGGCCGAGTCTTCCTTTCAGAATCAGACCCTTGGCCCCGGTAGGCTTCGACCCTGCTAGGCCCCTACAGTTGCTGACATCTCCTTGAGGCGCGCGTGGAACAGCACGCGCCGTCGACGACTTGGGCTCGGTCCGGACGGTTACCGGACGGTCGGACGGCGAGCCACCCATTGCTCGTCGTCCGCAAGCCTGCGCCTACGATGGCTGGAAATCGGGATCGGAATCCCGGCGGCGATTGGGGCGTGAGGACCGTTGCCTCACTCGATCGGCCGCCTCCTTTGCTAGCATTACTGCTTCGCAGAAGGAGGCAACTGCCTGCCACTCCTCCTCGCTCCGGACCATGGCCTGTACCAAAGCCCGGCGCGAGAGATCGCCGCCGCCGATCGCCCCCACGAGGACACGGCGTTGCTCTACCCAAGCGGGGCACACCTCCAACGTGTGCTCCACCGTGTCCTCCGGGCGGTCCACACAATGGTGACACCCGGGCGTTTCTTCCACACGAATCCGGTGCAGGAACCTCCCGAACTTACCATGTCCGGTGAGGACCTGCGTCATGCGGAAGGTAAGGACGCCGTGTTGCCTTTCCAGCCACTCCTCAAAGAGGGGACTAGGAATAAATCAGAAAACAGTAAATTTGTTGTTACGTCACAAAAAAAAAAACATTTTTTTCACGATTCGGAAAAATCTTCGAGACTCCATTCGGGAATTGAATTATTTACTAAGTATGCTTGTACGGAACCCTTAGTGCGCGAGTCCGACTCGCATTTGCCCAGTTTTTTAATTTTCTTATAGTTTTTAAATTTCATTGCAGGTAGGTGTTGTGAGCAGTGGTGGCCGAGTGGTAACGGACCCGACTTACGAGTTGTAGATCAGGGGTTCAAACCCAGCCAGGCGCATCACTTAGCGTAATTTATTTCACCACCTCACTGATCTCAAAACGGTGAAGGAAAACATCGTAAGGAAACCGGCATGTCCTAGAACCAAAAATTCGAAGACATGTGACATTCACCAATCCGCACTGGGCTCGCATGGTGGAATACGGCCCATTCCCTCTCCTAGAGAAAGGAGGCCTGAGTCCCAGCAGTGGGAACATTAAAAGGCTGATTATGCTATGCTTTTATGTGTTGTATTTGCTAAGTTTTAATAACTTGTATTAATGGTAGTGATACAAGCCAATACATAATAGTTTAAACGTATTAATAAATTGTATCATAAAAACTTGTTGTGTTATCACCAGTGATCGGAATAGGTAGATTGAATAGGGTTCATTGATCCGAAACGTATATATTAATATGGACATTCCTCCGGAATTGGCTGATTATTAAAAAAAAAACCGGAACTTAGGTAGGAATTGTACTAAAATGAGCAATATTATATTCTTCATATTTTTTTTTAACGGTACAGTGACGATTTGACACAACCCAACGACCAATCAGAACATTATACCTTCCTTTAAATTTTGAATTGAGTGGTAATAATATCACTACCAACATTAACAATATTTAATTGAATCCGGAAATATCGGAATTGCTTTCCCGAAAAATGGCTTATCCATGTTATTCTTTCTGTGTGCATTTATGATACAAGTACCAAAAATCAATCTACCTACTCCGATCACTGATTATCACACAATGCCTATACGCAGGAGTCTTCACTTGATTTTAGAAACTACCATATACTGTGCACCGATACAAAATACATACAAATAAAGAGCTTTTAATTCATAAACGGCACAAATAATTGTAGCCAGCAACGTTATCCAAAGAGCTGTTTCCAAGCTGGAAAGCCTTTAAGCCCTTCTGATCCAGCTTTTCCAATACAGCTAAAACTACTACGGCTACATACAATGTTTCTGCCAAATTGCTGAAGAATAATAAAATTGCAACAAAATTGAATTCTAAGTTCGTGAAACCTGGTATCGCATTTTCTAGGTCACTGAGTCTTAAATTGTGTTCACTTTGTTGTATCCATATATGTATGAAAAATTTTGTATGTAAGTTGCATTTAACATTGTAGAGATAGGCATTTTTCCTAAAGCTAAGAGTATTTGAACAGCAATAGCAACTATATTGAATCAAGAATTGTAGAGCTAGTAACATGGTAACATGGTCGCTTATAATAGGCCTTTACGCTTGCAATCAGAAGACTTACAGTCACCCAAAGGGCAATGGAAAGGGCTATGCTCAGAGTTTCTTTGCGTGATCGCATCAGCGCGAATAAACAGTTTTTCTTTCTTTCTAGATAGTCGATGAGGGTAAATGACATTTTATTTTTAGGTGGGAAATCATCTAATAACTCCTCCCGCTCTGGGTGGAGCGAAAGGAGTCTCAGATTTTCAGTGGCTAAAACCAACCCGTGTTCCTTCAGTTGTCTTTTACGTTCCAGGCATATTAGCTCTCATCATCATCATCATTTCAGCCGAAAGACGTCCACTGTTGGACATAGGCCTCTCCCAAGCCACAATGACCGATCCTGTGCGTCTCGCATGCAGCGCATTCCTGCGAATCTCACCAGGTCGTTGGTCCACCTTGTGGGAGGCCTTCCAACGCTGCCTTTTCCGGTGCACGGTCGCCACTCTAGAACTCTTCAGCCCCATCGACCATCCGTTCTACGAGCAATGTTCCCTGCCCACTGCCACTTTAGTTTGGCTATTCTTCGGGCTATGTCGGCGACCTTGGTTCTCCTGCGGATATCTTCATTCCTGATTCGATCAAGCAAGGAAATTCCGAGCATAGCCCTCTCCATTGCCCTTACTACAGTGTCTCAAGACTAAAGTCTACGACCAGTGTTGCCAGTAATAACAGATGGCTCTGAAACTTAGTCGCTTACAATCGGCCTCATTAGAAACTTACGACGGAATAATACACTTTATTTTCCTTTCAATAATACTTATACAAAAATTCAAATAAAAAATTTATTAGCTTACTTATCTATAAACTAACTTTATACTCAACATCAGCTTTTATTAAACCAATATGGAAAGAATTGCCAACGAAATCAAAACAGTATTTCTAATATAAACACAAATACATAATACAATACACAATTTGTGTTCAATTTAAGCGTCGACCTCAACAAAACTTACTTGTACGAAACTAAATCCTTTACATGGCCTCCCGATTGGAACTGAGTAAGTCTTTATGTGTATTTCTGTATATTCGGTAAGTATATTTATTTATTTACGAGTATTGATCGGTGATTGCTTTGGAGTACTGTATTTACTTTTGTAATGGGTTGCTATGAATACTTATGTTAAATAAGCTGATTGGCCACAACTGTTAGTATCCTGAAATGTTGGTCCAGATACTTTCAAAGTCTTGGACAAAGACGTTTATTGTAGGTAAGTGTTGGGTAAAATCTACAAGTTCGTGATAAGGTATGTCATACTGTATGGATCAGAATGTCGGGCTGTCAAAAAGAGGGATGAAAAAATATTGCATGCAGCGGAGATGAGAATAGATATGTAATATTGAGATGGATGTGTTGTATGATGCGAATATAAAGTGAGAAATGAGTATATTAGAGGAAGTTTGAAACTGACGCCAATAACTAAAAAGTTGAAAGAGAATCGTTCGTTTTGGTATGGCCATGTGAAGAAGTGGGATGCAGCGCATGTCACTAAGAGTTATGAGTATACATGTGGATGGATAGAGAGGGAGAAGGAGGCAAAAGAAGAAATGGATGGATTATGTGATGAATATGCTTTAGGTGAGAAACTGTATCAGTGTGAGTTGAGCCTTTCAGCTTTATCGGTTACTTGGTTCTCCTGTTTAATATTTAATTTCTGACATGAAAAAGGTACATGAACAGCGTTGCTACACGAGCGAAATGAAAATGTTCAAATAGGTTGGAAGTGTAACCCGGCTAGACCAAGTGCGAAACGAATACGTCAGAGGATCATTTAACGTGGTACCGATTGCTGAAAAGTTGAAAGAAAATCGCATGTGATGGTACGAACATATGCTTAGACGGGATGACGACCACCCAGTTGAAAAGACCCTAAGTATCCTCGACCGACCACGAAGAAGTGGACAAGCACCCGCCACCTGGTGATCAAATATGCAAAAAGCGATTCTGAGTACACAGACAAACAAGAACAAAGCTCTCTGGCGAAAATGTACAAGGAGACCCGAATCCAGCCAAACAGGGAAGTGGGTTGGGCAAAGAAGAAGATCATACGAAAAACACAGTACTACTTCGTATTGATAAATAATATATATTATTACTTTTAATTTGTCCTATTTATAGTCAGTAACAATGTCTCCTGTTCAAGATGACAGTCTATTAAATGATATATTTCCTGGGCTCGACAATTTGGATATGTAACATTCTCCTAAATTCATTGAAGAAGTTATTCGTTCATAATGATTCAATTAGAATAACGTAAATACAATAACTCAGCCTCGTTCGTAAAGTTTATTAATTTTGTTTTCAGCCGTTAATTGAAAACGTTTGAGAATAAAGTTTGAAGGTATTAATATTGTTGGAGCTAATAATATGAAAAGCCAATTAGTTTCCAATATATGTAGTTTACATAGTTATATATAGGCAGATTCAAAGCTCGTTTAAAAAAAGCAACCTTTTTATTCCTTTAAACTTTGTCATAAATATGAATTTGGTCTGTAATTTTTTAAATGAATTGTTATTTTAATTCTACGCCATGAACGCTCTACCAGAAAACCTTACTGATGACGGCTGCACCGCTAATTTATCGCAGTCGCCTTCAAATTTATTATTTTTAAGCTTATTTTAAGCAGTGTCTTTGGGTCTTAGTTTCCTAAAAAAATATATTATTAGTAGCCAAAAAAACTAAACACGTTACAATGACACATTTGCTCAAAAACGTGAGTCAATGGGGCACAGCACACAGCATCAAAACTGACACTAGCTTATTCAGTGGTATAACAAAAGGTTCACGAGATACAATAGACAAAGTTCCTGAACAGAACCATTTGCGATGTCTCAATGCTCTTTGTGCTCACTTTATGAATTGTCTCTGGAACTTTTATCCGCGAATGAAAATTTTAAACTGTATCCTGCTTAGTGCTTAATAGTAAACCTTTGTGGTTGTTCTTAGGGGGGAATTCATCCAATGACTTCTCCCGTTCGATGGCGAAGCGAGAGGGTTTGTCAGACTTTTACTGACTAAAACCCACACCTATGTTTCTTCTTTGCCTTGCATTCCAGGACTCCACTCGGTACTCCATTGAGTACCGAGTGTTTATTTATTTATTTATTAAAACTTTATGCACTAAGGAAACAACACTGTACAAAGGCGGACTTGATGTGTGTGGTGGTGTGTGTTGCGACTCAGCTTGAGAGAGATCTAAGTCCACTGGTCGAGTAGTGGACCGATGTAGACTGAGTTGATGAGCATGATACGCGTTTACTAAACCATAGCCGATCAACATCCAGCCCCAAATCAAGGCCGCAACTAAATGCTCGGTTTACGAATGTAATCGAAAAGCTGCAATCAGAGATGAATGGTGCCATATTACCAAGACCATCACTCATCGTTATTCATAATGATGACCACGACCACTCTGGCAAGAGTGTATCGACTAAGAAGAAGTATTAAACTATGGAGCTTCCAAACTTAATGATTACTCAGGATAAAAATATTTAATAAGTTAAAAGTTCCGTTCCTTGAACAATCAACTTATCTACAAACAAAAAAAACAAGTTCTGGTGCCTATTTCATGTTTTTCTTTTGTCCTAAATAAGCTGGGGATAAGATAAAATTAATGGCTTAACTTTAAGGCATAGCGGGTTTCCTACCGAATGACTGTTTACGTTTATACAAGGTTTACCTAGAATAAAGTATGGCAGTTACTTCGTTTTATTTATTTGTGCCTCGAGGCTGGCTCGGGTCTGTGACATAGTAGTATTTTTATGTGTATAAACGTAAATTTTCGTGTTAGATAATGTAAACTTCCCTCGCTGAGCCACCGCAGGCGCGAGTTGCGACTGCCAGCAATCGGTAGCTCGCCGTCCGACCGCTGTGTTCCACGCTTGCCTTCAAGAGATGTCAGTAAGATTGGCTGTGGATTGTTAGACGGTGTCAAGAGTTGCAGGACCATCCCCGGCCACCATAGGCATAGGCTTGCGAACAACACACTTAAGCAGTAGTGCTTAAAATGCTTTTTATACCTTACGATATATTTCTACACTAGGATTCAATTTGCATTTTAAAAACTAAACTAGAGAACGATGACAGTATGACTCCACGTCTAAAACTGACCAGTGTATCTTGAGGTCTCCATTGACCATTCCGTGACCCTTTAGGTTCTGTGTTACGAGGAAGGAGGGAGAGGGGAAGGTCTGCTTATTCTGGATGTAGTTTGGGCACTTTTTACGGACGTTTATCTAGATATACGCAGGTTGGTCAAAGACATGACATGTGTGGAATGGGTTTCATAGTGAATGCACATTTTTCGGGTTTTATGCCCATGGGGTATTTTTTTTCGGTGGGAAAATCATCTAATGACATCCCCCGCTCTTGGGCGGAGCGGGAGATAGTGTAAAATTTTTACTGACTAAAAACCCACTGCAGTTCCTTCGTTGCCTTTCGTATCAGGGTCGAGTCTTCCTTTCAGAAGCAGACCCTTGGCCCCAGTAGGCTTCGACCCTGCTGGGCCAATACAGATACCTTACTATATTAATTTTTAGTAACACGAACACAAACATGGTGGATGGGATATCCCGCATGCCACTGCATCCCAATATCGCGAATTAACATTTATTGTGCGTACAGCTAAGGAGTGGAATCCCCTGCCAGAGTCTGTGTTTCCTGATAGCTAAAATATAAAGGTATTTAAATTTTTGATTTAAATACCCTTAATCCTCGTGAATAGGCTGTTTCTAGGCAAGCGTGTTCCGTCGTCGATCACAATCATTATCGCTTACTATCAGGTGAGATCGTGATCAGACACGAGCCCATAAAAAAAAATGGTGTCAATTAATAATTAATATGCATGTCTAGTTGTTCTGATTTTTTAATTAATGATAGGCTCGCGTTTGACCACCATCTCACCTGATGGTAAGCGATGATGTGGTTGACGATGGAGCACGCTTGCCTAGAAGTAGCCTATTCACTCTTGACATAAAGACCCCTAACTTGTAGCTATCAGGAAACACAGACTCCGGCAAGGAATTCCACTCCTTGGCTGTACGCACAATAAATGTGTTCTCAAAACGCTCTGTAAGTACGTATGGGTGGGATGTCTACCATGTACCGGTGGAGCAACGCCGTACGTCTAGTGGTCTGATGGGAACGGACTTGACGGAATTAGATTGTGCAATTCCAGTGCACACTCCCCGAAATGTAAACGATATAAAACCGACAGGCTAGCAACTCGGCGGCGATGCCCAAGGCTTTGGAGCTTCGACACTTGTAGTGCATCATTGCCGATAATTCTCTTGGCTCGCCTCTCAATCGACTCTAGCGCATGAAGCTGGTATTTGGCAGACCCGTCCCAAAGATGAGAACAGTACTCTATGCACGATCGTACTTGCGCTTGATAAAGGTTGAGCAGCTGTTCCGGCGTGAAGTACCATCTCACCTTTGCTAAGAACCCCAATTTTTTGGCAGCCAGTTGATCCTTTACCTCGATGTATCATCATCATCATCATCTTCCTGCCCTTGTCCCGTGTTATTTGGGGTCGGCGCAACACGTTTTTTTTCTTCCATTCTGGCCTGTCACTCGTCATACTATCACTAACTTCCTTTTCTTTCATATCACTCTTCACACAATCCATCCATCTTTTCTTTGGTCTCCCTCTCCCTCTCTATCCATCCACATGTAAACTCATAACTCTTTTAGTAACATGCGTTTCATCCCTCCTCTTCACATGACCATACCAAGACAAACGATTCCCTTTCAACTTTTCAGTCACTGGCGCCACTTTCAAACTTCCCCTAATATACTCATTTCTCCTCGGTGTATATATATACTAGCTGTTGCCCGCGACGATCATTTTGCAATTCATTCTGAAAGCAACGCAATTATTTATTGTACTTTAACATAAAACGGTTAAAAGTAAAAACGCGAATTACCTTCAGGAATCATGTTATGTACTCGTCCAGATCCAAATATATGAATGTCAATGAATAGAAAGAGTATGTAAGGGTCGTAGCAGTTAATGAATAGAAAGAGTATGTAAGGGTCGTAGCAGTTGGCATTTCTGCCTACCCCAAAAAAAAGAAGTTAGTTTATGTATGTTTCTGGTTTATGTTCTGGTGAAACAACATTGTATGATTTTAACCCCTCGCCACAGTGAGCACGTCACAATCGCAGCGGTAATGCCTGTCTTTGAAGAGTGTCTACAGAGGCGTCACGGCATCCTCTCTTTGTGCAGGACACACCGGATGTGGGTGTTTTGGGAGGTATCTGTATCGAATTCAACGGGAAGAAACACTCGGATATCACCTTTGTGCGGATCACCAGGAGAATACGATGGAGCATACGGTGGAAGTCGGTCCCGCTTGGTCGGAGCGCCAGCACCGCTGTGTCCTCATGGAGGCGATTGGTGGAGAAAATGTCAACCAGTAGCCTCCTTCAGTGAAGCACTACGATCGAAGAAGGTGGCTGAAACTATGAGGGATAGGACATTCTGACTCCTTAACTGTCGCTGCAAGTGATGCTCCGGGTGTTGAAAGCCGCAGGGCGATTACCAGCCATCGCAAACCGGGATTGCGGTGGTGCCGTCCGGCCGTCTGGTCAAAGCAATGCTGAATCGACGGCGCGTTGTATTCTACACCGGACTCAAAGAGATGTCAGCAAATGGATAGGGCCCTCTAGGGCCGATGTCTGCGAGATTGTTCGAAAGAGATACCTCCCGTAAAATTATCGCCCCAATAATTTTTCACTGAAGAGTTTAAGCCGTTAGACAGCTTTGGTAGAGGTAAATGAAGGAGCATAATCGGGACACCGACCTTCAGCTGAATAACGTGCACTGATAGTGCAAAGCCAAAAAGCCAGTGAATCCAAAAACTTCCATCATCATCATCAACTATCTTCCTCCACAACAGTACTTATGAAGAATTTGCGAGAGCATGCTTGCATTGATTGTTTCAGCTTGATCATTTTGGGCGTAAAAATTACTTGTTCATTTACCTAGGATTTTTTGGTGTGTATTTAACTGACGTCCCCGTTGAATGAATTTCGGCGAAATCTTGAGCGCGTGTATCCCCGCCCAATCAAACTCGCATATTGATGGCCAAACCGAAAGGTCACTGTCACCGATTGCCTCTATGAGGACACGGCGGTCCACCCAAATGTGATAGACCTCCACCGCATGTTACACCGGGTCCTCCGGGCGATTCGCAAAATGGTAATATCAGGATACTTCCAACCGAATCCGGAACAGAAACCGCTCGAAACACCCTCAACAGTCCTGAGCTTGTGTATCCATAAAACAATGAAATTACGGTAAACAAATGTAGCAGCCGATTAGTGTTATCCCTGAGACTGGCCTCCCTCAGAGGGTTGTTCCAGTGTTGGTCACCACTCACTGCAAGGAGGTAACGTCCAGATGTCGACGTAAGGCTGCCAGGAATCTGAGATACATCAGTGATCAGGAACGTAAACCACTTTCGACCCCGTTTTATATGGAGAAGAAACTGCAAACAATAAATCACGCCATTATTAGGCCGCAAGGTGCCATCCCGGAGGACATAGTGGAGCAAACAGAGGTGTGTCCCGCAAGGGCGGATCACCGCCGTGTCCTCGTGGAGGCAATCGGCGTCAGTCACCTCTCGCGCCGGGGCCTGGTTTGGGCTATAGTCCAGAGCGAGGAGGAATGGTAGGCGGTCGCCTCCTTCTGCAAAGCCGCAATGCTAGCGAAGAAGGAGGCCGCACGCGTGAGGGAACGAACGTCCTCACGCCGAGCCGAGATTCCGACCCCGACGACCAGCCACGGTAGATGCAGGCTTGCAGACATCGAACAATGGGTAGCTAGCCCTCCGGCCGTCCGGTAATTAACCGAACCGAGCCCAGTTGTCAACAGCACGTAGTGATCCACACGCTCCTCAAAGAGATGTTTCAAAGCGCAACTGAAGGACACATGTGTGGTTTTAGTCAGTAAAAGTTTGACACGCCCTCTCGCTCCAACCAGAGAAGTCATTGGATGATTTCCACTCTTAAAAAAAGAAAAAAAAAGTACCATCATTATCATTATCATTATCATGGACATAGGCCTCCCCAAGTGTCGCCATAATGACTGGTCCTGTGTGTCTCGCATCCATCGGATTCCCGCGACCCTCACCAGGTCATCGGTCTACCTGGGGGCCTTCTAACACAAGGTGCCATGCAACCCCTTCCGAAAATTTGGCCGTGTTATTTTAAAATCAATAATTAAATACATATACTTGTTTACTTTTATCGCCTTTTTTGGTTGGTATCCCTTGAATAATCATGGTCAATTATCTTGTTACAATCAAGGAAAAAAAAATCAGTGGGATTTTTAAAAATGCCTCCGTCTAACACCAGTTTAACCATAACTATTTTCCTTCAATTTTGAACAATAGAACTGTCTGCAAACGTGGGCGATGGTCATTCTTCCGCCATTCAGAAAATTACGTAAAATACACAATGCCATCTATCAAATATGAAGTTCAACTGTCATTGTCATCATTATTTCTACTTTGAGTCTTTAGATGGCGTTGCGAGTATCTGAATTGCGTGTGGTGCCATGTTTTACTAATTCGGTTTTATTGTGTGTTTTGATTAGTTTTTACAATATATTTAGAAGATATCGAATAGAAATGTCAATTTTATTTTGAAAAAATGGTAAAAGTTATTTTATTACAAAAAAGAAGATAAAATAATGACAAACATTTTAACTGTAGCTGAGGATCGAACTCGCGGCAAATGTCGTTCAACACCGACGTTTTGGATTATTGCTCACCCCCCATAGCAAATAGCGTGATAATTTATAGCCTAACAGATGCACTGACCTATAAGGATTATGTATGCAAAATTTGAACAGGATCGGTTCAGTAGTTTTTGCGCCAATTAATACCATCGCAAAATAATTTTACTGTTTTATTATATGTATAGATTATAATATGTATTAATATTATAGCTAGCCCTAGCAAAAATAAATAGTAGTTCTGTCTCACCGAGACAACCCGTCTCTCTTAGGGTCTTTCTTAGGGTTCTGTACCCGAAGGGTTCCGAACTCGGGACTCTATTACTAAGCCTCCGCTGTCCGTCCGTCTGTCTGTCCATCCATCTGTCAGTAGACGATATCTCATAAAATTCTCATAGAATGTGTATTTATATTGCCGCTACAACAACAATTTAAAAAAAGTTAAAAATTGAAGGGGTTTTTTTTAAGGTGGGAAAATCATCTTATGGCAAATCCCGCTCTTGGGCGGGCGCGAGATAGTGTCAGACTTTTACTGACTAAAAACCCACTCCTGTCCCTTTTCTGCTTTCGTCCCAGGGCCCCGGGTTTCACTTTCACACTACCCGTGGGCCCAGTAGGCTTCGACCCTGCTGGGCCCCTACGATTTGCTGACATCTGAACAGTACGCGCCGTCGACGACTTGGGCTCGGTCCGGACGGTTACCGGACGGTCGGACGGCGAGCTACCCATTGTTCGCCGTCCGTAAGCCCGCGCCTATAGTGGCCGGAAATCGGGATCGGAATCCCGGCGGCGGTTGGGGCGTGAGGACCGTTGCCTCACGCGATCGGCCGCCTCCTTTGCTAGCATTACTGCTTAGCAGAAGGAGGCGATCGCCTGCCACTCCTCCTCGCTCTGGACCATGACCTGTACCAAGGCCCAGCGCGAGAGATCGCCGCCGCCGATCTCCCCCATGAGGACACGGCGTTGCTCTGCCCAAGCAGGGCATACCTCCACCGTGTGCTCCACCGTGTACTCCACCGTGTCCTCCGGGCGGTCCACACAGTGGCGACACCCGGGCGTCGCTTCCGCACGAATCCGGTGCAGGAAGTTCCCGAACTCACCGTGTAGGGTGAGAACCTGCGTCATGTGGAAGGTGAGGACGCCGTGAGATCTTTCCAACCACGCCTCAAAGAGGGAACTTACCGCCATAATTGTGGCGTGCCCAAAATTGAAGGGGGTTGGGTTCCCATAGAAGAACCGTTATTTTGTAGGCGTTTTTTTTTTGCTTAATTTTAATATTGTAGTACGAAACCCTTCGTGTGCGGGTCTGACTCGCATTTGACCAGATTTTTTTTTTCTATCTCGGTGACTTTTTGGTTGAATCTCGGAAGCACTCGGTGTCATAGATAATAGCTTAATAATCTACATGTACACTCAAGACCAACCACTTTCGTGGTATACAATATATCGCACCCTTAGAATTAAAATTAAGTACTTGATGCTCCAGTGTAAAAAAAAAATTTTTTTTTTCTTTTTTTGCGGTGGGAAATGGTAGAAAACGAGCAGCGGTGGCCGAGTGGTAACGGCTCCGACTTACGAATTGTAGGTTGCGGGTTCAAACCCAGCCGGGCGCATTACTTTGTTTAATTTATTTCATCACCACTGCTGTCAAAACGGTGAAGGAAAACATCGTGAGGAAACCGACATGTCCTAGAACCAAAAATTCGATGACATGCAACATTCACCAACCCGCACTGGGCTCGCGTGGTGGATTACGGTCCATTCCCTCTCCTAGAGAACATTGAAAGGCTGATTATGCTTATATATGCTTAGAATTATAGAAACCTAATCTAAAATTTTAATATTTCGACTACCAAATCATAGAATCACTTAAAACAAACATGCTTATCGACTTTCAATAAAACAAAGAGCCCGAAATACACACGTAGCTCCTTCACGCAAAAAAAAGCATATGTTTTATTAGAAATTGATAGGCGTGTTCGTTTTAAGTGATATATAGAAATATAAAAAAAATGAATAAAGTCTTTACAGGTGCGATAAGAATACTGTACAGTACACGGTACAATCATTCTTTTGAAGGGTCTAAATAAAAAGGCACAAAGAAATAGAACTTCTATCCCATACAATTTATAGCTTAACTAAGCGTAAACAGCAATTCAGTAGTCTGTCTAGTTTCCTTGCTTAAGTATTCTACTAACAGCATCTTATTTATTCTCGCCTCGAGGCAGCCTCTGCTAGACTAGCCGTATTTACCGAATTTGATCGAAAACGTCGATCTCCAAACGAGCGTTCGATCGTTTTAAGCCCTATTTTATAGTCTGATAGTTTTTTATTGCCATTTTATTTACTTCGAACAATAAAAGAATAGACCCTGATAAGAATGGATTATTTTCTAGCTCGCCATTTGTTTTCACTGTCAAGTAGGTAGATACGTTTATTTCTTTATTTTCCTTTGAGAAAAAAGAGGCCGATAATAATTTTTAGCTTTTTTCTCCAAAATTATCATATTTCCTTGTGCTGAAAAGGTAAAATGTAACTCCGTTTTTCTTTTACCGTTTGTGTCTATAAATTTTATTTTAAAATGCACACACAGAATGGAACTTTTTTGAGTAATGAATAAGAGCAGGATGTCCAATTAAATGGTATCCGGCAGAGAGGATTTTTAACTGTTCTTTTTTTTTAAATATACGAGTATACATATTATATATTTCTGAAAAGTATCCATTTTCTTTTACTATTTTTTATTAATTGAGGTAGTACTTTACTACTATTAATTGCGTGTTTCCTAAATAAATTAAATTTTAGATAAATTCTAAAAATAATAAGTCGATTGAAAATTACATATGAGTAAAGGAAATCAATGTATCAATCAACTAACTGTGAATATGTATGTTTATAGATATTATAATAATATATCTATTAATAGTATTAACTTTAAAGTTATTTAAGTATTAAAATTATATGTGTAGGTTTATTTGTTACTTTAGTTCAAGATTTCATATACTTGTTAGTTTTATTGAATAAATGAAACCACTCAGTCTCGCTCCACCATAGAGCGAGAAAGTCATTTGATGATTTCCCACCACATAGCATAACAATAGCATAGCATAATCCGCCTTTTTAATGCTCCCACTGCTGGGACTCAGGCCTTCTCTCTCTAGGAGAGGGAATGAGCCGAAATCCTCCACGCGGGCCCAGTGCGGGTTGGTGAATGTCATATTTCTTTGAATTTTTGGTTCTAGGACACACCGGTTTCCTCACGATGTTTTCCTTCACCGTTTTGAGAGCAGTGGTGATGAAATAAATTACACAAAGTAATGCGCCTGGCTGGGTTTGAACCCGCGACCTACAATTCGTAAGTCGGGGCCAGTACCTCTCGGCCACCACTGCTCGTTTTCCACCATTTCCCACCGCAAACAAAAAGGATATATAAAAAGTATAGTATATTTTACACTGGAGCATCAAGTACATTGCATGACTTGATTCCGCCATCTCCTTTCTACCATCGGACAACCCGACGTACGGCGAGTATCCACCCTTACGTTGTTGAAACTTCAACGGTCCGGACTAAGCGTTTCGCTTCGTCGTTTATACCGCGTACATCGAAGGACTGGAACAATTTGCCTGCTGCGGTCTTCCCGTCCAACTATAATTTGGGTGTCTTCAAGGCTAGAGTGAATAGGCTCTTAATAAACTAGTGCGCCTCACCATCAATGATTGCATCGCTGCTTACCATCAGGTGGGATCGCAGTCAAGCACTGGTTTATATGAATTAAAAAAAAAAAAAAAAAAGTACCTATTCTAGAACGTCTTCTTGAACTCGTTCGTAAATGCCTTCAAATGCCTTCAAATCAAATATCGGGTCAATATTAGAACTACTTCAGACGAACAATAATGTATGTGCATATTTCGCAGCATGTTCGCAACTTGTTCTAATTTTTTGTCTCCTTTAGCAGAATTTTATATTTTGGCTTGACATGGAGGTCCCCGGATTTCTAATAAAGGATAGTATTTTTTATTTCACAATGAAGACATCGTTGTGAAATAAAATAAAAAAAACTATCCCATTTTATCGTGTCTTAGTGACACGCGTGCGTAAGATGACTGTGCCATTGAAAAATTTAGTACTGGCTAAAAGTAACATGAGGATTTAAGGTTTCATGATAACCATGATATAGAGCGAGAGGGCATGGGAAACAGTCACTTCCTCATTTACTTCCTTCTAGGAAGCAGTAATAAAGCGGAAAGTGTGAGGTAGACGCCCCAGCCACCGGAAACGCCCTGGGCGTCGGAAATCGCAGGGGGTTTTTCAACCACCGTAGGTATGGGCTTGCGGACAGGGAGCAATGGTTAGCTCACAGTCCGGCACCTCAAAAAGACGTCATTTTTATAACGGGGCCCGCCAGCATCGAGAGCCTGCTGCGGGATGGTTCGATAAGGACTAGGCCTGGATCGACAGCGCGTTAAGTTCCACACGCATCTCAAAGAGATGTCAGCTTTGTGACCGGGTCCACCAGGGCCGAGAACGGTGCGATGGTTTGAAAAAGTCACCACCACTCTGGAACTACTGGATAATGTCTATTAATACTGTAATATGAAAATATTGTAAGCAACCACTTTTTTAAAAGAGTAACCATGGAGTTTCTTGCCGGTTCTTCTCCATAGGAAACGACCAATTTGGAACCGTGCACTAGCTTCTGACGTTTTATAAGTGCCCATGTAGGCCTATGTGAAATAAAAACTTATTGACTTTGACTTTGGAACGCAAAAGGTAAGACGAGTGAGTCTTAATATATATCTAGTAGTAGTGTATTTTGAGAAAAACGTCTTAAACCCAAATTAATGCGAAATTTTGACTAGTTTTTAGGCTAAAGTAGAGTTTGTGCGTTGCTTAATTGCAAAAGCTTAAATTAGAAATCGGGGGTAATAATCCTCTCACTCCACCCACAGCGAAAGAAGGTATTTGAAGATATCTTACTCCCAAAACAAAGGGTTACTGTCCGGAAAAGACCTGTAGAAAAACCTAGTATTTCAATCAAAATAAGTAATTCGTACAATTTATATTATTCAGTTAAAACTAGCATCATATTCACATCGCGTGTTTCCAACTGCACTGTTACTGTACAATAAACGGCATAATTATGTGAAGCCAAGTATTAAAATTAAATTGCTTTCAGGAAAAATTAACGCTTTACAATAATGTTCATAAATTCACCACAAACTACTCATAATTTAGTTTGTTATAATTACTTTTTAAATACAGTTTGTGTATTAATATATGGGCTGCATACGCTTAGCTTTGAAAGTTTATAATTAATTAATATAAATGGATATTGTTTGCGGGGTTCAGGCAAAGATTGAAAACTATCTATATATATATATATAAATGAATTGCTGTTCGTTAGTCTCGCTAAAACTCAAAAACAGCTGGACCGATTTGGCTAATTTTGGTCTTGAAATATTTGTCCAGCGAAGGTTTAAACGGGGAGAAAAGATGAAAAAAATCACGAAAAAAAAAATCCGAATGCAACGCCATCTCGAATTAAAATATCATTTTAAAATGTATTATACTGGTTCTGGTAATGCCAGTAGATGGCGTTATCCTTTGACAGTTTAGCTAAAAGGTCAACAGTCATTGACTATTAAGCGGTACGAAGTTAGCTGAGTCAGCTAGTTTGAAATAAATTTAAAATTAAGAAAGAAAAGAAAAATATTTTATTTGGCACATATTAAAGATACACATGTCATAGTGTAGAAAAAATATGTTGAAAGAATAAAAGAAACCTACTACCCACATTGTGTGTCTCACCGTTGCAGTTAATAGTTCCAATTTAGCAAAAATGCCAGACAACTACGGATGAAAATTAGTTTATATAAATATTTGCATGGCCATACATAGGTCTGGGTGTCTTTTGTGTACGTGAATTCACTTGTTTATAAGTGCACCAGACAAAGGCAATACTTTAAAAAATAAAAGAATGGGTTTTCTAAAGGCTAAAGTCCCGTGGTCAATCCTACAGGAACAGAGCATTTCTTCGTTTTCACACATATATTATAAAGGCGAAAATTTGTATATATGTGTGTGTGTGCATTTTTATTATTCCATCTTTATTTAGATAAAAGTTTACAGTCATATAGGTAATTTTATTTTTAATGTCTCGTCGTCGTCAATTCGTCGTTGGGGCCGAAAAGTTCTGGAGTGGCACCACGTACCGAAAAACAGCGTTGGAAGACTTCCTACTAGGTGGACCGATGACCTGATGAGGGTCGCGGGAATCCGATGGATGCGAGACGCACAAAACCGTTCGTTATGACGACACTTACTTTTGACAAGCCTGTTGGTCTAGTGGTTAGTGGCCCTGACTGCTATGCCGGAGGTCGTGGGTTCGATTCCCACCCAGGACAAATGTTTGTGTGATGAGCACGATCATTTGTTCTGTGTCTGGGTGTCATTTATCTATTTAAGTATGTATTTAGAAATATATAAGTATGTTTATCAGTTGTCTAGTACCCATAACACAAGCTCTGCTTAGCTTGGGACTAGACGGCGTTGTGTGATAGTTGTGGAATATTATTATTATTATTATCTCTTTATTTATTTTCTATACATATTTCATATATTTTTAAATATTTCTTAAAAACACATATATAAAAAAACATTTAAAAATATAAAAAATAGTAGTCCGCCGGTGTCGGGAGCAGGGTCCAAGCTACCGGTGGTTAGGGCTCCAGAGACAGGAACCTCCTCACAATCCGAGCCGTATCAAGGAGTACTGCCTTCTGTATCAAGCCCTTAACGACACTTAACGACAGCTTCGACAGATGGTCGTCGAAGCTTTTGGCTATAAGGCCATTGGCAGTCACAACAATCGGCACAATGACAGCCGAGTCCACATTCCACATGTCGACAACCTCGTGTGCTAAGTCAGTCGAGATATTTGATTTGTTTCTCTTTCTCAGCTTTCACGAGATTCTCGTCATGTGGGATAGTGACATCGACTATCATTGCACGGCGCGCTAATCGGTCTATCACCACTATATCCCCCCCCCGACCGTCGCAGCGAGCAGTCGTGTTTTGGTGTGCTCCCTAAGTTTTTTATTTAGAAACAAGTATAAAATCGATTTACGAACTCAAAACATATAAAAGTGCGTGGACAATCGTGTGAACAATAAAACTATGTGAAGACCAATCTCTACGTCAAGAGATTGTGTATAAATAAATCAAAAAGTTTTAAAACAAAAGTGTTGTGTTCTGCCGAATGACCCGTGACTTGCAAAAGTGAAAGTAACTGAGACAGCTGGTCAAGGTTACGTACTTTGCACATCGACAGCTAACATCTACCAACTGATTGCCTATTTCACCCATCACACTACAAGCAAGTGTGGTCTAGTGGCTATAGTGCCCGGCACAATTGAGCGTGTGAACCAGTTGACTCGAGTTCGAGCCCCGTGGGTTTGGGAAACGCTTATTTGCTTTTTGGCTGTATACTAATTTTTTATTCGCTTTTTACCGTTAAAATTATTATTATTTTTTGCCAAATATTTATATTTCTATTATATTGAGAGATGATGTACTAAATCCTCAATCGTCGACCAGTATACCAGTACCCCTACGCACCTCGCACCAACGACACCATATTGGACGCCAGCTATTACTACACCGAGTGTCAAACCGACAATCCAACATGTCTGTTCGGCGGTCCCCCCCGTCTACCTCAACCGCTCCCGCGACCGCACCTGTGCTCGGCCCCAAACTCTCTGAGGTATGTGCGTCTGAGACATGTGAATCGGATAGTGCATCTGAGAAAAGCGGTCGCAGAAATCTCAGTGTAAGATATAAACGTGGACACGGTGACGATGACATCAGGGAACTCAAAGTGTTGATCTCGTCCTTATCCTCTAAGGTAGACCAGAGCTTCCTTGAACTCAAACAGAAAAATGAGGAGCTTAAAGAAAGTTTGCAATTTATGTCCGATAAATATGACTTGATTTTCAAAACACTTCAAAACCTACAAGAAGATAGAGCAGAGGATAAGAAGACCATTCAGAAACTGGAAGAAAGGATTGAAATTCTTGAACGTAAAAGTAAGTCGGCAAGCTTGGAAATACGAAATGTACCCATTTGCTTGCGAGATGGCAGGAAATTTGAGTCGAAGGAAGACGCCAGTTTGATATTGAAAACCTTGTCGAAAGCTGTCGAGGTAGATATTCAAGATTGCGATATAAAAGACATACACAGAATCCAAACCCACAAAGAAGGCAGTAAACCTATCATAGTTGAGCTAAACAGTGTCATAAAAAAGGACAAAATTATACAGGGAGTCAAGAATTTCAACAGGAAGAAACCAAATGAAGAAAAATTAAATACTGGACACCTCAGTTTACCTGGACCTGTTAAACCTGTATTTATATCAGAAGCACTTACATCTAACACGCAGAAACTATTCCATGCAGCTCGACAGTTTGCAAAAGAAAACGATTACACGTATTGCTGGACTTCACGTGGCTACGTATACCTGCGTAAAATCGAAGGCGAGCCTCAAATTCGGATCGAATCCTCCGCAAATCTAAAACTCTTAGCTAAAAAATGACTACCCTGTTCTAATATCAATGTCGTATCCCACAGTTTATTTATTATACATAATTTTTATTTTAAGTTTAGTATTACAGTAAATAGCCATTTTGATTCTCGGGAAACTTGTATGGTGTATCTCAATAGTATAGTTAGCTACTATTTGATAATTATTTGTCATTTAAACCCAAAGTATATTCTTTTATCCTTATATTATTTTACCCAAAGTATATTAATTGTGGAAGCCGTCTTACTCAGTATTTCAATTTGTTATAATATGGTTCACTTTGTAAGCAACCGTAATTTACTTGATTCTTCATATGAAACAAAATTTGTCATTAATCACAACGCAACCCAATTGCAGTTACACAGCCAAAACATTCACGCCATATATCACCACAAACTCCTTACTGTTTACAAACTAAACACACTAAATACAAAATCACACTCTACAGTACCTACACAAATTATACTCTACAGCACAAACATAAACTGGTCACCAACAATTAAAATTATAAATTCGATAAGGACAACTTAAAAAACTTTATTGAATCTGTAGAATCATTTAATATCTCACGGTCTTATGTAAGTTTTCCCGATCAATGTTTGAGGTATGTGAACACTACCCAACCGACTTTGAACATATTACATGTTAACATCCGAAGCCTAAATCGAAACTTTGATGGTCTCAATGTCTTAATGCATTCCATGGATGTTAAGTGTGATATTGTTATCCTCTCTGAATGCTGGTTGAGTAAGGTAACAGATATTCCTGTATTAACTGGCTTTACTTCAGCTAGATCCTCGTTTACCAACCAAAATGATGGGGTGGTAGTTTACGTACGCTCCGATATGACTCATAAGTTAGTTGAGCCGGTCTTCCGGGACGCTAACTGCCTTGTTTTGAGGCTAGGTCTTGATACAGCTGTTGTTGCAATATACCGTTCACCCTCAGTCAGAAACACGGAAAATTTTCTTAACTCTTTGAACAATATTTTAGAATCCTTGGCGACAATAACAACTGTAGTAGTGATTGGAGATTTAAACATAAATATTAGACCAGATAATAATGATCCAAACTCTGAAGAATATTTAAATACAATGGCTTTTCATGGGCTCCTACCTGCTCACGTTCTCCCCACTCGCATTGAAAATTGCCTGGATCATGTCTTTATAAAAACAGATAGACTCTCTACAACTCTAGTTTTGGAATCATATTTTACTGATCATGCACCTATTCTATTTTGCACTGAACGAAACCCTCCTAATGCTGCAAAACCTAGAAGTATGATAAGGCATTTAAACTTTCAAGGTATCACTAGTTGCTTAGAAAACTCGGATTTCTCAAGTGTTTTAATTAGCACTGATCCCAATCAGGGAGCAGAACAACTCATCTCAATTATATCAGACGCAATAAATCAACACAGTACACTAAAAAAAGTCCCTAACAGAAAGCAGACTATTAAACCATGGATGACTACTGGCCTCTTGAGGTGCGTGCGAAATCGAGACCAACTTCATAAAAAAGCAATGCAAAACCCTGAAGACCTTACTGCTAAGCTAATATACTCTAGATACCGAAATTACTGTACCAATTTACTAAAAACTATTAAATGCAATTTTGACCAAAAAGAACTCCTGAAAGCCAATGGCAACCCCAAAGCAACTTGGGACATCATAAAAACTATCAGCTACAAGAACACGTCACCCGTAAGTAAGACAGGAGAACTCCTTAATATGTGCAGTGATCCAAGCTCCTCTGTCAATGCTATAAATAGGTATTTTGCAAACGTTGGGGCAGATCTTGCTGGGCGGGTTACGCAGGATCAGCGTGTGTATCGCCCTAACTTTGAATATAACAGTATAATTAATCCTCAAGGTAATTCATTCGTATTACTTGAAACAAATTACTCAGAAATAGATAATATAATTACAGGATTAAAACACAATTGTGCAGTAGGTCACGATGGAATACCAGCATCAGTCATTAAGTCTGCCAGACGTGTACTCGTTCCAGCAATAACGCATATCTGTAATTTATGTATCTCAAAGGGTATTTTCCCCGACACTTTTAAGAAAGCATTAGTCACACCAGTATTTAAGGGTGGGGATGGTGACCGTGTCGAGAACTATAGGCCTATATCTGTACTCACCACACTGTCCAAAATTATGGAGAAGGTTCTGAACAAAAGACTGCTTAGTTATCTCGATTGCAACAACATAATTGCGCCAAACCAATACGGTTTTAGGAGAGGCGTATCAACAGAGGATGCTGTTCTTGAGCTAACAAACCAAATTGTTAAGAATCTTGATTCTAGGACTAAAACTATAGGTATATTTCTTGATTTAGCCAAAGCTTTCGACACGGTCTCAACTCCCATCCTTTTACGTGGTTTAGAAAGCATAGGTATAAGAGACATAACTTTTAACCTCTTCCGGGACTATCTGACAAACCGTAGCCAAAGAGTTAAGGTAGAAAACTACATCAGTGAAGATGTGAATCTGACCTTTGGCGTACCACAGGGCAGCGTGCTGGGTCCTACCCTTTTTCTTATATTTGTCAACAGATTGTGTCAGCTGTCAATCCCTAATTGTAAAATACTTGTATATGCAGACGACACTGCACTTATCATTAGTGGAGAAACATGGGAATCTGCTCACGAAGCAGCTGAAAATGCTCTTCGTATAGTGATGGATTGGCTTTCATTAAATTTACTTACGCTAAATGTCTCTAAAACACACTATGTTCCTTTCTCAGCGAACTCTGCTTCACAGCCTAGTATGCCAGATGTTAAAGCCCATAGTTGTCACCCCGAACTGACCTCTTGCAGTTGCCCTACTATCCATAAAAGCTCTTGTGTTAAATACCTGGGGGTGCACATCGATAACATATTGAGTTGGCAAAAGCATATCAGTGTGATGGTTATGCGAGTTCGTAAACTGATGTTTCCTATGAAAAAACTAAGAAAAGTAGTTCCTGACCGACTGTTAAAAACTATTTATTTTGCACTAACTCAGTCACTTCTTACTTATTGCATATCTGTCTGGGGTGGTACATTTAAAACGTATTTACTTCACCTTGAGAGGGCACAAAGAGCTGTCCTAAAAGTCATGCTTAACAAACCTTATGTATACCCGACTACCCAACTCTATAAAGACATATCTGTACTCACCGTCCGACAGCTCTGTGCACTTAACATAACGTTACGTTTTCACTTATCATTGACTTATGATCCAAGGTTACTAGAACAAAATAAACGACGTAAAAATCCTGTATGTCCAGCTGTCATCACCAAAACTGCCCTGGCGAGGCGAAGCTACCCAAGTCTTAGCACCCACCTTTATAATACTATAAACGAAGCTTGCAACGTGTATCCTTTGCCTAAATTTAAATTTAAAATTGTAGTTAGTAGTTTTCTCCAAAAGTTGACGTACGACGAGACTGAGAAACTATTTGCAGGAAAAACTTACGAACGCCGCTTCTAAAAAAAAAAAAAAAAAACTTAAGTATATAAAACGGTCCTTTGCTGTCTGTTTTATACTGAGACATATACGAATACTTGCAAAACATCACATACACCTATCCACACACTTACACACACTTCCACACACACCCATTTCTTGCTTACAATCTTATATAAGTCTTCTAAATGTTTTATTGTTTATTTTAAACTAAGTTTTGGCTTGTGAAAACTAAAAGGTGCAGCAAATTTGTGAATTAACGTAAGGGGAAGGCGCCTGTGTCTGTAACACAGTTTATACTAGCACAGACACAGACGTTCACTCTGTCTCAATTAATGCATAACGTTGTATTGTACTAAATTGTTTACATGTTCGATTGAGATGGACAAATTGTATTTTGGCTTTGTGAATAAACGATTATTATTATTATTATTATTATTATTATATCCGGCTTATTGGCTACAATAGTCCTGTCAGTGATGATAGACCGATCCCAGTACAACGTGACATGGTCATTTTCGAGAACTGGGTCGGGCACATACTTGTAATACGGTACCTCCGAATCCACTAGGTTGTACTTCAAAGCAAGTTGCTGGTGAATAATCCTGGCTACTTGGTTATGTCTGTGCAAATACTCGCCGTTAGCCAAACGAGAACAACCAGAGATAATATGTCTGATAGACTCACCCGGACGGTGGCATGCCCGACACACGTCAACCGTCCCGTCCTTCATTATATATCTCCGGTAGTTGTTCGTTAAGATAACTTCGTCCATAATCGCACAGACAAAAACTTCAGTTTCCCCAAAGAGGTCGCTGAAACGTAGCCAGGCCACGGTCGCCAAGAAATCTACATCAGGCTCATGAAGAGCCCGGTAAAAGCGCCCGTGAAGCTCCTTGCCTTTCCATACTTCCTTGCGGTCATCAGTAGTCAGTACTACAGGCTTGCGCCAGTCTTCTTTAGCCATGGATAACGGGGTGAGTTCCTTGTCCACTGCGACCACATCTCGGTGCATACCCACATCGGTTTTAAGAAAATATTCTCTGAGGCTGCACACCTCGCGGTTGTGCAGAGTCTTTGCGTTCAAAAAGCCTCGACCTCCACACTTCCGCGAGATGTACAGTCTCATCACCGATGATCGTAGGTGATGCATCCGATTTGCTATCAGCAATGTACGGGCCCGCCTATCCAGAGCGTCTAGTTCGGTCTGAGTCCATTTGAGTATGCCAAAAGAGTACATTAAAACTGGCATGACCCAATCGTTGAAGGCGCGCACCTTATTTCCGCCCGACAGAAGGCTATTTAATACCTTCTTTAGGCGGCCAAAGAAGCGCTCCTTCAGCGATTGCTTCATGTCAGCATTGTTAATGCCTAACGCTTCTGACATACCCAAATACCTGTAGGTTTCGGTCGAGGAGAGCGATTTAAGGTGTATGGAATCCGGGAGTTGAATTCCCTCGGATTCCATAATCTCCCCTTGCTTTACATGCATAGCTGCACATTTGTCCACACCAAATTCCATCCTGATGGCGCTACTGAAAGTTTCAGTTACCTTCAGTAGCTCCATTAGTTGCAAATTGCTGGGGGCAAAGAGTTTCAGGTCATCCATGTAAAGAAGGTGAGATATGGCCTGACCACCTCTTCTCAACCGATAGCCCAGTCCTGAATTCTCTAGTAATGTGCTAAGAGGATTCAGAGCTAAGCAAAACCAAAGTGGACTCAGACTGTCGCCCTGGAATATTCCCCGTTTAATCCTAACAGGCTCATCATTACCCTGGATCGGTCGACATCCTGGATAGCAAAGGACCGTCTTCCATTGCCTCATACATGACTCAAGGAAGGTGCGTAAAGTCGTATCTATTTTGTACAACTCCAACACCCTCATGAGCCATGTATGTGGAACAGAGTCATAGGCCTTCTTGTAATCTATCCAACATGTCGACAGATCCTTGCGGGATCGACGAGCCTGTTGGCTCACGGCCATGTCTATGAGGAGTAGCTCCTTAGTACCCCGGGACCCATTCCTACATCCATTCTGAGAGGCAGACATAATCGAGTTATTCTCTATGTGTCGATTGATTTTTTCTCTCAAAATGGATGTAAGAAATTTATAGTTTTTTTTATAAGTTTATTATTATTATATTTATTTTCTATATATACATATTATTTACATTTTTAAATATTTCTTAAAAACAAACATAATAAAAAAACATTTAAAAATATAAAAAATAGTGGCCCACCGGCATCGGGAACAGGGTCCAAGCTACCGGTGGTCAGGGCTCCTGAGAGAGGAATCTCCTAACAATGCGCGCCGTGTCCAGGAGTACCGCTTTCTGGATCAAGCCCTTAATCCAGCTGCCCAACGAGAGCCTCCTCAGATGTTGTTCGAGGCTCTTAGCTATTAAGCCATTGGCCGTTACGACTATCGGCACAATGATTGCTCTATCCACTTCCCACATGTCGACAACCTCGCGAGCTAAGTCAAGATATTTAGTTTGTTTATCTTTCTCAGCTTTCACGAGGTTCTCGTCATGAGGGACCGCTATATCAACAATCATTGTGCGACGCTCTAGTCGATCTATCACCACTATGTCAGGCTTATTGGCAACAATAGTCCTATCAGTGATGATAGATCGATCCCAATACAATGTGACGCCGCCATTCTCGAGAACTGGGTCGGGCACATACCTATAGTACGGTACTGTTATAATAGCATCACGTTGCATTACCAAGGCTAAGTAAATTGCTGAGCCAGCTTCAGTTGTTTACTTCGTTTTCTAGCGTTGTGCAATGGTATGACGTCAATGAAAAGTGATCGCAAGCCCTTCCGGCGATGGATCGGGCAGTTCGGTTTTTGCGTTTTTGGTGTGGACACTCTTTCAAAATCGTGTAACTAATTTCTAATTTCTTTAATTAAACTTCTAGAAAGTCTAAAGGTGTTTTTTTAAAAAGTCTTCAGCATCCCACCCCGTAACAGTGGTGTCAGAAGTGGGATGTCTGATAGGCTTTCGCGATAAGTTTTAACAATCTAACTAAACACGTGTCCACATCGCCGAATCTCAATAATAAAAAATTTCTTACGCTCGTGCTAAACCTAAAATCCTCTGCGCGAAAAAAAAAAGAACTGTAAAAACATAAATCCACTGTGTCAATAAAAACTCTGTATCTTCCTTGTCACGAACCCTGTGTGAAGTGAAAATAAACGTTGACTGTGTTCATCGGTGCTGTCTCGAACTCTGCTATTCCTACCATCGCTGTTCCAATCGCTACAACTTCCTGCCCCGCATTGACTCCGACGTTGGGGCCTATTCCATCGACGCTGTGCCCTGTTCCGCCGACGGCGAGTCTGCGACTTGTTCCGACGGCGCTGGACAGTCTTCCGACGGCGCTGAGCTTCGACTTCGACGGCGCTGCGACTGACCTGAGGAAGGTCAGCACCCACTGGTTCTGCTACTTCTCTACGTTCGACCACGATGCTGCGCGTTTTCGTTACCCTATTGTGAGTAAAATATTCTAACATTTTGTTATTGCCATATCTGTTTGCGTGAGTTTCAAAAACATCATATAAATTTGTACGTTGTCTGTGCTTAAAATACCTTGGAAATGTCTACTAAAAGTGAAAGCAAGTCTGCACTAAGTTCTGAGCAATATCCTATGAAAGTTCTTTGTGATTTCATAGATACTTATAGTGGAGAACGCGATGTCCTACCAGCATTTTTAACGAATTGTAAGAATGCGCTTGATTTGGCTTCAGAATCGCAAAAAGATCTTTTATTAAAATTCATAATTTCTAAATTAAGAGGAAAAGCTCAAGTCGCGTGCTCCAATAGAGTATTTGAAGATTTTGATGGGCTTAAAGATTTCTTGAGGCAGAATTTTGGAGAACGAAAACACTATAACCATTTACTATTAGATTTGCAGTCATGTAAACAAGAGACAAATGAGTCTGTTGCACAGTATGTTTTAAGGATAGAAACTTGCCTCACAAATCTTCAAGCCGAGATACACAACTCAGACACTTTAAAGAAAGAGTTAGCGGGTCGCATTGCTATGACCGAAGACCTTGCGCTTTATACGTTCATTATTGGCTTACATTCCAATGTTAGTAACATAGTAAGATGTCGAGCTCCAAAATCCTTTAATGCTGCCGTAAATATTGCTCTAGAAGAGGAAAAGATTTTAAATACACAAAAAAGTACATTTGTTCAAACTAAAACAAAGTTTTGTAAAAATTGCAATAGGAAGGGACACTCAGAGTCAGAATGTTATCATAATAAAAGACGCGATGACCTTCGAAATCGTGTACAATTACGAACACAGCCTAACCCATCGACGTCTAGTTTCAAGCATCCAGATAATTCAGCTCCCGTTGTTTGTAGATATTGCAAGAACGTGGGGCATGATATTTCGGAATGTCGAAAACGTCAATATAATAATAATTTGAAGTTTCAACAACGATCATCCTACCAACAACAACACTGTATAGAGGCTTCCGAAGTGTCATCACCACCACAAATCCAAGAATTACAAAATAGTGATAATTTAAACTAAAAGCCGGATTCGCGTGCAAGTGCCGACGTGAATTGCAAATAAAAGGCACTACTAATACAAACTATATTTCTAATCCCAATGAATCAAATTCTATTTCTAATAATACTAATTCTAATTCTTTTACCAAATCAATTACTAACTCAACTTGTAAACTGTTATCTTCTATTTCGGCTTTAAAGCCCACTGGTAACAGTCCAAATTCTTCATTGTCTTCCATTTCGGACAAACGTCCCATTGGCAATGTACAGAAATTAATCTTAAAAAAACCTGTACGTGTACAGTCCACTGTTTCCACTGATTCCATTAGTACTAACTCTAGCAGGGACCTAATTGATAGTATTCTTGATAGCCCTGAAGAATGTCCTACAATCTATGATATATCTCAAAATAAAAAAAGTTCGTTACCATATATCGAAGTCCTGACGTCTCATTCCAAAAAAAACACTAAAACTTCTAGTTGATACCGGTAGTTCTATATGTCTTGTAAAAGAAACAAGTTTATCAAAAATCCCAAATCTCGATTCAGATAAGGTTAAGTTTAAAGGAATAAATGATATTGGTTCATACGCTGAAACAAAAGGTAGATTTACGTTATCAATCAAGTATAACGACGACTGCGAATTCCCCTTTTTATTTCATGTTGTTGATAGAGTAAATCTTGACTACGATGGAATTTTAGGGACAAATTTTCTTACGGATTATTGCGCTTCCATATGTTACAAGACGTCACAATTACAGATACCAAGTAACTCACCTGTCTGTTTCGAATTAAACCGTGAGTTAACTTATATAATCCCAAGTCGCACTGAAATGATGATTGAGTGTTCAGTTACAAATCCAGAAATAAAAGAAGGTTTATGTTTGACAACAAAGTTAACAGACTATCCACGACTTCTATTTTCAAAGTGTCTCACTCGCGTTAAACCAAATAATAAGGTTAATATCTCTGTTTTAAATACGTCAGAAAACGAAATTACTCTATATCCAATAAAAATAACATTAGAACCAGTTTCATATATTTTAGAAAATACTCCTTCCGAGACTCCCGAACTACCTAAAGATACTTTCCCTTGCTTATCAACAACCTCATTTTATTTAGACCATAACAAGAGAGTACAGGAAGCTTTGAGATGTCATCATTTAAACAAAGAAGAAGAATCTCAGTTACGCGAGTTATGTTCCGAGTTTCATGATATTTTCTATCTTGAAGGAGATACTCTGACTGCTACAAAAACAATTCAACACGAAATTCGTACGACGTCCGAAACTCCTATTCATGTCAAAAGTTACCGTTTTCCTGAGTGTCACAAGGAGGAAGTTAGTAAACAAATAAAAAACATGCTAAACCAAGGTATTATCAGTCCATCAGTCTCGCCCTGGTCTGCTCCTATCTGGGTAGTACCAAAAAAACAAGACGCGTCTGGAAAACCAAAGTGGCGGATTGTTATAGACTACCGAAAACTTAACGAAATAACCGTTGGTGATGCTTATCCCATTCCTAACATCACCGACATACTAGATCAACTTGGACATAGTAAATATTTTAGCACACTCGATTTGGCATCTTCGTTCCATCAAGTTTATACTAAAGAGTCTGATGCTGAGAAAACTGCGTTTAGTGTTCCGGGTGTGTCAGGTCAGCCAGGCCACTACCAATTTAATAGAATGCCTTTTGGTCTTAAGAACGCTCCGTCGACCTTCCAGAGGCTCATGAATATAGTGCTTTCTGGACTACAAGGTATTCACTGTTTTACTTATTTAGATGATATTGTCGTTTTCGGTCACGATCTAACGTCTCACATCTCAAAACTTAAGTTAGTCTTCGAAAATTTACGTAAACATAATCTCAAGCTTCAGCCCGATAAAAGCGAATTTCTTCATAAGGAAGTGCAGTATCTAGGCCATATAATATCTGAGCACGGAGTGAAACCTGACCCTAAAAAGGTAGCGTGTGTACAAAACTTTCCTGTCCCCAAAAATCCTCGAGATATCAAATCTTTTCTAGGACTCGTTGGCTATTACAGGCGTTTCATAGACAACTTTTCTCATATAACAAAACCCCTTACCAGCCTTCTGAAAAAAGATTCAAAATTCTTGTGGCACGTCGAACAACAAACTGCATTCGAAACCTTGAAAAATAAGATTACTATGGCCCCAATCCTTCAATACCCTGATTTTTCAAAACCCTTTATACTCACAACGGACGCTTCTAATTATGCAGTCTCTGCTATTCTTTCTCAGGGTGAAATCAACAAAGATCTCCCAATTGCCTATGCTTCTCGCACCCTGAACAAGTCCGAAGGTAATTATTCCACAACCGAGAAAGAATGCCTTGCCATAATATTCGGCACAAAAGTATTTCGACCATATTTGTATGGACATAAGTTTAAAATTGTTACAGATCATAAACCACTACAGTGGTTATTTAATTGCAGAGACCCAAGTTCTAAACTAATTCGCTGGCGTCTGAAACTCGAGGAGTTTGATTACGAGATTATCTATAAGAAAGGTAAAACAAATTGTAACGCAGACTCCTTATCTCGCAATCCGATTCTCGCTGTTGACCCTGATGCTCCTTCTACTTCCGAGACGTACGAAAAATATTTACAAATTTGTCAAAACCAAAACCCAACTTACGACACTGTAATAGTAGAACATAACGAATCGCTACTCAAAACAAAGTGTAGGATGATTACCTATCCCTCTGCAATCGACTTAGATGACTCAATTCCATATTGCTCTGAAATTATACAAATGTCTAAATATGATGAAGACTCGCCTGACATAAGAAACGTAGAACGGGAACTGTATACCTTCCAGAGTACATCTAATGAAAAACATACGTTTACACATTTATTTTTACGCGTACATCATTATGACGAAATGAGTTACAAAGATATATTTAATATGTTACGAGACTATCGAGACATGATAACTACATGGTATTTAGAAGAAAAGGAATTCGCTATCTCTGATTTTCAAGATCCGTTTACCAAGGTGTCATTTACGAAGATTTACAATATGATAGGATTTATATTCCACAATACAAGTATCAAGGTCCATATATATCATAATAATATTCTATTTCCAACTCCTGTTGAGATCTCTCGTATATTGAAAGATAATCATGACTCCCCTACTGCGGGTCACCCGGGTATCACCCGAATGTATGAAAGATTAAAGTCTCTCTATTGGTGGAAAAATATGCGCCAAGATATTGAAAACTACGTTAAAAACTGCAAATCGTGCCAAGTCAATAAACCATTACGACATTCTAATCAAGCTCCTATGGTCATAACTTCAACGGCTACTAGACCAAACGAAAAACTATTCCTAGACATAGTTGGCCCACTTCCGGAAACTAGGATAGACCAATACAAATTTATTTTAACTCTTCAAGATGATCTCACAAAATATTCCCAGGCTTATCCCATGCAAACATGTTCCGCACAAGAAACCGCACAACGTTTGGTTCATTTTATCTCGCACCTAGGAATACCGCGAAACATCGTAACCGATCAAGGCACTAACTTCTGTTCAGAAGTATTCAAACAACTAGAACAACTTTTCGGAATCAAACATATTTTCGCGTCTCCGTATCACCCACAAACCTGTGGTGCTTTAGAAAGGAGTGAAAGAATATTTACGGTCATATATAGAAGAAAACTCACACACATGGGATTTGTATCTTAACACAGCAATGTTAGCATACAACTCAAACGTTCATTCCACTACGGGTTTCGCCCCACTTGAACTTATGTTTGGTCATAAACCATATATACCGAAATCTATCGATACGCTCGAAAACAACACCTATACTGATTATGTACGAGCTCTTAATCACAGATTATACTATAGTCGACAAAAAGCTTTGCAAAATATTCAGCAATCCAAAGAACGATCAAAACATTATTATGATTCCCATTCTCGTCCCGTAACCTATAATGTCGGTGATACGGTATATATTCGATGCCATCACAAACAAAATAAGGCCTTATCTCCAATATGGAAAGGCCCTTATAGAATCATAAAGATAAACGGTAACCACACTGTCACACTACAAATTGGACGGAAACATATTCGTCATCACTATGACGAAATCAAACCAGCCTTCGAGTAATTAACTCTACAATATTATGCAGTTGTATCTATTGTTTACAGGTGCTCGGTGTCAGCTTACGCGGACCAATTTGTCACACAGATTTCAAACAGTTCCGGATTGTATTTTGATCAGTTATTAGATATAAAGTTTACTAATGATCATTGGAATGTAATAACTTACGTCGATCTTAGTCATATACAACCACATTTAGAAAATGTAGAATTTTTATTTGATAAGACATCTAAATATTGTGACTCTGTATCCTCATCCCAAGTCAAATCTGATTGTTTAAACTCACTGAATTCTCTTAAATTACAACATAGTAACAATGTTAAGAAATTTTCGTCTATTTCATACTTAGTTCAAGTAAATGAAGTTAAACGCTCAAAACGTGGCCTAATCGATGCAGGCGGATCCTTATTGAAAACTTTCTTTGGAACCTTAGATTCGGATGACGCGCACAAGTTCACAAACGCTATAAATAAAGTACAGTCAGACGAAAAACAGTTAACTATTTTAATGCGTGATAACATTCATGTAATTAAGTCTACTATTTCTACATTCAATAATACGATGACGAAAGTTAAAGATAATGAGAACCGTTTGAATCAAAATCTAAATAAAATCGAGGAAGCTTTTAGCAAGCTTATAAATACAAGTGATAAACTGGAAATAAAATCTCAATTAATGTTACTACTTACCTCTTTAGAAAGTATCATTATAACTTTATCTTTCGACATTGATGACATAAATAATGCTATATTGTTCAGTAAAATAAATGTATTGCACCCGACTGTACTAAGTCCCGTGCAATTGTATAAGGAGCTCGAGTTACATTCTAATCAGCTGCCTCGACACGCGGAGTTACCCATCCTATTGACGTTACAAAACATTAATGAAATAATAAATATATCCGACATCGTATGTTACTATCATGATAACAAACTTATACTTATCCTAAAGATACCGCTAGTTCTTTCTCAAGTTTATAATTTATTTCAAATTGTACCTTTACCTACTTCTTTAGACAATAAAACTCCAGATACTTATGTCTTAATTGCTCCAACCAAACAGTATCTGGCAATAACAACAGACCGTCTATTTTACTCACAATTTGAAAGTGTTAGTGAGTGCAAAGTGATAAAAAATCAGTGCTTCGTGTGTGTTTTAACAAACGTGTATTCAACTATTGCAAACCCTACTTGTGAAACGATTTTATTAACGGATGTAATAGATAAGTTACCAAATTCCTGCCAAACAAGAATTTTACGCGGCTCTATTGAATTGTTTCAGAAGATTTCTAATAACCGTTGGATTTTTGTACAATCAGAACCTAGTAAGGGTCATATTTTGTGTAACGGTGACATGAGAGATCACGTCGAAATCTTGTTAGGTACAGGAATTTTACATCTTCCTAAATCTTGTAAAGCATTTTATAAAACTTTAACTTTTGTACCAACTGATAGTATTACATCTAACTTTACAACCACTGTATCCAATTTTAATATATTAACCGATGATTGTTGTAGTAATTTAAAATCCAACAAGACTTTACATGATGTCCCCCTTATTAAATTAAACGAGTTTAATAATTTTGATTCCTTATTAAAAGCAAGTACACATCTTGACGATTTTGAGAAACAGTTAAATAATATTGAAGAGCCTTCTCATCTAGAAAAGTATAGTACACATTATGTTTCCTTGATTTATGTTATTTCATTTGTATGTATAATATACTTTTTGTTTAGAACTAGGAGATATCTATGTCCCAGAAATCCAGGCTTTTGTGTTAAAATTTACAATAAAAATTATAGTAAGTCAAAAGGTTCAAAAAATAATGTTACGAATGTTGCTTATACCTCAGACTCTTCAGAAGCTGAAATTGATAATGTTTCAGTCAAATCTTTGCCAGTCCCGATTAAACGAAACACTATGAAGTAATTGTACTATGTCTAGTTTAGTTTATTAATAGTTAGTTATTATTAAGCTATTTTCTATCTCTGCCTAACTCTTTGGAGATCACAGGCATCTGGTTCATATTATTTTATTAAGTTAAGAATTAAGTTCAAGTTATATAAACTGTTTAGTTATAATTTTTATAGCGGGTTTTAATTGTTTCTTATAATGTCCACATCAAAATCTTAGATTTATTTGCATCTTTCTCATCACTTAATCTGTGATGATCAATCTTATCGGGGGGGCTGTTATAATAGCATCACGTTGCATTACCAAGGCTAAGTAAATTGCTGAGCCAGCTTCAGTTGTTTACTTCGTTTTCTAGCGTTGTGCAATGGTATGACGTCAATGAAAAGTGATCGCAAGCCCTTCCGGCGATGGATCGGGCAGTTCGGTTTTTGCGTTTTTGGTGTGGACACTCTTTCAAAATCGTGTAACTAATTTCTAATTTCTTTAATTAAACTTCTAGAAAGTCTAAAGGTGTTTTTTTAAAAAGTCTTCAGCATCCCACCCCGTAACAGTACTTCTGATTCCACAAGATTGTATTTAAGAGCAAGTTGCTGGTGAATAATCCTGGCTACAAGGTTGTGTCTATGCAAATAGTCTCCGTTAGCTAAATGAGAACATCCAGAAATAATATGTCGGATTGATTCTCCGGGTCGGTGGCATGCCCGACAGATGTCAACCGTCCCGTCCTTCACAATGTATTTCCGGTAGTTGTTCGTCATCATAACTTCGTCCATAATTGCAAAGACAAAACCTTCGGTTTCTCCAAAGAGATCACCAAAGCGCAGCCAGGATACGGACGCTAAAAGATCTACATCGGGCCCATGTAAGGCCCGGTAAAAACGCCCGTGAAGCTCCTTGCCCTGCCATACTGCCCTGCGTTCATTAGTATCCATTACTGTAGGTTTGCGCCAGTTCTCGTTAACCAAGGAGAGCGGGGTGAGGCCTTTGTCTACCGCAACCACATCTCGGTGCATCCCCACGTCAGTTTTCAGGAAGTATTCCCTGAGACTGCATATCTCACGGTTGTGCAGGGTCTTAGCATTCAAGAAACCACGACCTCCGCACTTCCGCGGGATATACAGCCTCATCACCGATGACCGTGGGTGATGCATCCGATTTGCGGTAAGTAGTGAGCGGACCCTCCTATCCAGGGCGTCGAGTTCCGTCTGAGTCCATTTGAGTATGCCGAAAGAGTACATCAAAACCGGCATGACCCAACCATTGAAGGCGCGCACCTTGTTCCCGCCCGATAAAAGGCTATTCAGCACTTTATTCAGGCGGCCAAAGAAGCGCTCCCTCAACGATTGTTTCATGTCAGCAGCATTGATGCCTAACGCTTCCGACATACCCAAATACTTGTAAGTTTCGGTTGAGCAGAGGGATCTAATGTATATGGAATCCGAGAGTTGGGTACCCACGGATTCCATAATCTCCCCTCGCTTTACATGTATGACTGCACATTTGTCCAAACCAAATTCCATCCTGATGGCACTACTGAAGGTTTCAGTTACCTTCAGTAGCTCCATCAGTTGCAAGTTGTTGGAGGCAAAAAGTTTCAGATCATCCATGTAAAGGAGGTGTGATATATTATGACCACCTCTTCTCAACCGGTAACCTAAGCCAGAACCCTTCAGCAGTGTGCTGAGAGGGTTCAAAGCTAGGCAAAACCACAGTGGACTCAGACTGTCGCCCTGGAATATGCCACGCTCGATCCTTATCGGTTCGCTGCTCTCTCGGATTTGTCGACATCCTGGATAGTGAAGGGCCGTCCTCCACTGCCGCATACACGACATCAGGAAGGTGCGAAGAGTTGCATCAACTTTATACAGCTCCAGCACCCTCATGAGCCATGTATGCGGAACTGAGTCATAGGCCTTCTTATTTCTTATTATTATTATTATTACTTGGGGGAAATCAATGTCTAACAGCGGACGTCTTTCGGCTGAGATGGTGAAAACGATGATGAAATTACTAATTCCGTGCATGGGAAGCCGATGGCTAAAGCTGGTTTGTTATCAGAAACTGTAGCATAATATTCAAAGTACTCGTAAATGTTGTAAATACAACCATATTTGTCCTGGAAATATTTCTTGAAATGTGTACCATATCCTCTACAAATATGACTGCCACAGTAATGCACATACAAATCCTAAGAATATCTTCTCTAAAGCTTAGAACAGACTACATCACAATTCGTAAACCTATCAAAACGTTGACAAAACAAACTTCATGACAACAGAATTACCTTCAAAAGGCAATGGTAGGTATGCGTCATTTGTCGACAATATCGGGAACACAAAGACTGTCTGCCCTTTGTCGTCGGCTTTGTAAGCCTGGCTTTATCTACAAAACGCTATGCAATTGCACAGAACGACGGCGACTTCAGTTGAAGACTTGCATGTAATGATAGGGTGGTGCAATGTCGGAATTGCGTGCCGTGGTCTTTGGGGGTGGGAGTTTAATTTGTTAATTGGTATGTGGAAATGGCAAACAATATAGCTATGTTAGTGTTTATACTGTATGTGTGTGTGCCAAGCTTAAGTGGCAGTACCCAGGGCACATTGCTTGCAAAACAGATAGCTGATGGGGACGAATGATTTTGGAGTGGTAACCACGTACCACAAAGTGGACCGATGACCTAGTGAGGGTCGCTTGGACGCTCTTACCTAGCTTTTACCAGTGGTTACGCCCACTTAAAAGTAGAAAAAATCTCCAGGAGAATATACCTCTGACCTAAAAGATATGTTTTACCAGTATGCCAAATTTCATGCAAATTCGTTAAGCCATTTAAACGAGAAGGAGTAACAAATATACAGATACATACAAAGCTTTCATCACCATCATCATCATCATTTCAGCCGAAAGACGTCCACTGCTGGACATAGGCCTCCCCCAAGTGTCGCCACAATGAACGGTCCTGTGCGTCTCGCATCCATCGGACTCCCGCAACCGTTACCAAGTTCAGTTCAGTTCATTCCAGCACCTTTGCTTTTACAAAAATATTGGTTAATTAAGAAAATTCCTTCGACCATGAGCTCATTAACCGAATGCCAGTAGCAATTCTGATCATAATCGAGTACCAAAATATTGTTAATAAAACTTTTTTTAATGAGGTCACTAGGTACAGTATTTTAACCACTGCAGCAGAAGAAAGCTAGAGTCATTAGTTTTATATCGTTACGTATAAATACGTCAGATTTGTTAAGTGAAAAATGCTTATTGGTTTTTTTTCTTAAGGTGGGAAAGCATCCAATGATTTCTCTAGCTCTAGGGTGGAGCAGGAGGGCGCGTCAGACTGTTACTGATTAAAATTACACCTGTGTCCTTCAATTGCTCTTTGCGTTTGAGGACCATGGTTTTTTATTGTAAAGGAAACCTCCTGAATTACTGAAATAGTACTTTGAATATTTTGTGCTTAAAGAGTGTTGGAGTCGCTACTGAATTCACTCGCCTGCTATCGACAGTTAATAAAGTTAGTTAATGAAGTAGATTAAAAAATGTCCTCAGAAGCTTCAGAGAAATTATTGAAGTGTCTTATATCCCACACCAACATACTCTTTGAAGGCCAAGCGTAGCGTATGGGACATGCTCTCTACGCCAAGCCTTTTATTTGCTATTAAATACTTACTAAATACTAGTGAATGAATACTAGAAAGATCAAGCTTAATTTTGGTTCAATTTAATTAAGTGACATACATACGACATAGCATGAAGAATCGCCAAACTTAAGTGGCAATGGGCAGGGCACATTGCTCGCAGAACGGATGGCCGTTGGGGCCGAAAGGTTCTGGAATGGCGACCGCGTACCAGAAGACGTAGCGTTGGAAGGCCTCCTACAAGGTGGGCCGATGACTTGGTAACGGTTGCGGGAGTCTGATGGAAGCGAGACGCACAGGGCCGTTCATTGTGGCGACACTTGGGGGAGGCCTATGTCCAGCAGTGGACGTCTTTCGGCTGAAATGATGATGATGATGACATACGAAGAAAACGATACCTAATTTTTTTTTTTCAATAATTTTTAATACCTATTTTCTATTATAATATCAGATTATAATGTACAAGTAGCACATCTACACGTTGTCAACCGACTACGTTTATTGCTTGTAAGCCAAAGTGGCGTTCAAAAGTTTAATTAAAAGGAAAACTCACGTTTATCGATAGGTGAATAACTAACCATTTCATATCACGAATTCAACATTTCTATCTACCAAAAAAACCCATTCTCAATCAATACGATCGCTCAACAAAAATAAGCCATCAAAAACCAATGAAACAAAGCTGGGTCCCAAAGAACTACGTACAAGCACTCATAGGGCGTGCTAACTGCTGGTAGTTACAACGTGTTACGGCTCGTTTCCATGCATTTTTAACAAGAGGGCCGTCTGGGAGGACGGAGGGATGTACCGTAGACTCGTTACGGAGGGAACTGAGTCAAGAGGCGCAGGTTCGTTCTTGAAAATAATTAGGACTGCGTCTAATGTAGGACGGGTTCTGGGTTCTCGGATGGGTTGGAATGTTAGTATAATTTTAGTGTGGTTATTTGGAAAGTAACCAGATTGGTATAAGTAAAACGAGGTTTCGAATGCTGTTGTCGAGAAATAAATTCTTCAAAGAAAAAAAAAATGTAAGTAAAAGAAATTTTTTTGTAAGTAAATAATAATAAACGAGTATGTACATAAAAAAATATTAAGTTTATATGATTTATTGTACACATCCTGAGATAGCAAAGTCACTCGTTACTGTTTTATGGTGTCATAGAAATAATTGTATAACGAGTGTTTCTCGCCATCAAACTATAAAGTTTGGCGAGCTAAAAATATGTTAAACGATTGTTAAAAATGTATGAGATAAATAAATAAAAAAAAAGAATGGAGTATTTGAAGTTGAGAGCCTGGAAAACTGTAAATTACTCGTAATATTAAGGAGAAAACTTGTCAAAATTCAGTTTAAAGCTGAGTGTCAAAATTATTGGAATCGATTCAGTTACTGATTCTGAACAAACTATAATCAGGTTTCGAATAACACTAAATATAATGTGGTATAAAAACATCGTCGTCTACGTTTCTATAGATGACCAGCATTCTCTTCACATAAAATGTATAAACCTAAACTCTCCAGTATTTGTAGTAGTTGGGTGTGGCGTGGGCGATATCCTTCTTCGAGCACCATTTTGTATCTATTTTTAGTGAACACATTCATTGTTAAGGTAGAGTCCCACTTGTCAATGCGCTATCAGCTTTCTGTTTACTCGGTAGGTAGTTGAAACTATTTCGAAATTAGTTTTATGAAACCAGCCAGTGTAATTAATTTTCTTTTTAGGGCTCCGTACCTCAAAAATAAAAACTGAGCACTTATAGGATCACTTTGTTGTCCGTCTGTCTGTCTATCAAGACCCTTTATCTCGGGAACGCGTGGAGGTATCGAGTTGAAATTAAAACCATAGTCTGCGGTCCCTTGAAGCTGTGAAAAAATCAAACTTCTGAGTTAACAAAAAAAAGATATAACCGTTTATGTCGCAAAAAACGTATATTACGACACTCAAGGGAATCAAAATTCTTAGGGTATTTCGCGTTGACCTAGTATCCTGAAATTTGGCATAAAGCAATGTCTAATAGCACAAATATAGGAAAAAATCTGAGAACTGTAAATTTGTAGTTACGTCACAAAGAAAACTTTTTTTGCGAAAAATCTTCGTAACTTAATTCGGGAATTGAGCGGCTTTCTTATGTAAGTTTGTACGGAATCCTCACTGCGCGAGTCCGACTCGCACTTGCCCGGTTTTTTTTTATTTAAAGTTCAGTTTCAGTTCGGTTTGTTTGAATCATCCATAACTCAAGCACCAGGTGTCGTGGAATAACCAGCCAGACTGAACGCTTACTATTGTAGCGAGTAGGCAAGTCCACTCGTACGACTCAACGCAGCAGAGGAACACGCTTCGCTTTCGCTCAGCATTTTATTTCATCGCTTCATCACATATATGTGTGCTTATATATAAGCATTAGCTATAGTATATATACTGCTTATATTTACTTCCCTATTCTTTAATGAGTACAAAAAAATTTGCCTCTATCCGTACCCGTTACTGATCACATTTGTGTAGTCAAAAGTAAAAAAAACGAAAACCCAAAATTGTCCACAAAAAATTGTCATAATTGGTACTTAAATTCATAATTAAATCAATCATTCATAACAATTGCTCCTAGAAAATACTACGCGCAATGTTTTCCCATTGTTATTCATTCAAAATCAATAAATAGCCTGTACATTATTTGTTTAATTTAAATGACATTTTGGGATATAAACAAACGCTCATAACTTTGCTGTTTATGAATATTATATATTGAGAATTTACTTAAATAATAACAATACTTTATCTAATAAGCCCTTTAAGTATTTGAACTTATTAAAAATTTGTGGTGTATAAGCATTAAATAGCGATAAGGAGTACTATGTCAGGTGTAGACATATCCTTATCCTCAAAAATATGGGTCCTGCATAGTCATCGTGTATTCATCTTCTTCCTAACCTTTTCCGTGTTTATTTTGGCCACCGCTTTCAGTATATTGAGGTTAGTATCAGTATTTTATATGGGAATAAGAGCCTTTTGATCTTTATACGCAATCTGTGGCACAATATTGTGTTAGAAGATTTTTAAATGATTATGGCATTTTGTGGAAAACTACTTTTATTTGTTAAAAAAAAACTTTATTCCAAACTAGGAATTACTCAGGTACCGTGGGTGCGTTTACAAGACACTATGACCCTAAACAACTATCTGTAAGTCATACCAATATATGTTCCGTGCGGGAATTGAAGCCGCGACATGCAGCGCAAAAGCCAACACCTCAATCAGGCCCCTCTTCCCCACTGGGCATACTGGGCACGTGCCCAGGGCCCCGCGATGTATTGGGGACCCCTACTCGATTACCAAACGATAACCTATAGCTACTCTACTCTCGCCTGAAAATAAGGCTTACCGATTGCAGCATGTTTTAATAAATTTCAATGTCCTATATATAAAATTAATTGTATATAATAAATATATAAATACATATATATTAAGTTTAACTGTTTCGAAAAATTCATTAGTGTATTATTTTTATTTTGTGTTTTCGATCAACAGACCTCAAAGTCACGCGAATGCCGGCGTTCGCGCGTGACGTCATCGCGCCATTAAATTAGTGCGCCTCACCATCAGTGATTGCATCACTGCTTACCATCAGGTGGGATCGCAATCAAGCACTAGTTTATAACAATAAAAAAAAGCCCACCACGCGGGCCCAGTGCGGTTAGTTGGATATCTCATTTCTTCGATTTTTTTGATTCTAGGACATGCCAGTTACCCCAAAATGCCCGGTCTCCTACTCCTTGATGGTTTTGAGAGCAGTGGTAATTCAATAAATTACATAAATTAAAGACTTGGCTGCCTCTCACATGGTAGACCGATGACTAAGTGAGGGTCGCAGAAATGCGATGAATGCGAGACGCACAGGATCGGTCGTTGTGGCGACACTTAGGGGAGGCCTTTGTCCAACAGTGAACATCTTTCGGCTGAAATAATGATGATGATGAAGAAAAGATGGATGGATTGTGTGAGGAGTGATATGAAAGAAAAGGGAGTTAGTGATAGTTTGACGGGTGACAGGACAGAATGGAAGAAAAAATCGTGTTGCGCCAACCCCAAGTAATATGGGATAAGGGCAGAAAGAAGAAGAAGAAGAGATGATGATGAAAATGCCTGCCAGGGTTTGAACCTAAGATACAATTCGTGACACTCGTGAGTTGTTGGTACTTTTACCACTGGGCCACCACTACTTTTTAGGGTTCCGTACCCAAAAGGTAAAAGGGACCCTATTACTCCAGTAACTAAACTCCAGTGTCCATCCGTCCGTCTATCTGTCTGTCCGTCTGTCACCAGGCTGTATCTCATGAACGGTGATAGCTAGACAGTTGAAATTTTCACAGATGATGTATTCCTATTTCCGCTATAACAACAAATATTAAAAACAGAATAAATATTTAAGTGGCGCAGCTCCCATACAACAAATGTGTGTTTTTTTTTGCTGTTTTTTTGCAACAGACGGTACGGAACCCTTCGTGCGCGACTCCGACTTGCAAATGGCCGGTTTTTTAACTGCTGCGTTTCATTACTAGGGTGGAAAACAAAACAGTTATTTTCATAGACCTTGCAACCGTAACCCAAATGAATACAAACTAGTGTTAGCTAATGTGTTAACTTTAGAGAAAGATTGGATAAGAAACTTATTTAGTGTACCTAGACATAGTTTAGTGGGAAGGTTTTAAACAAAACGACCAAAACGTGTAACACACCCTGTATACTTATGTCTTGACAGCACACAATTATTACAAATATCATAAATCAATACCATTTAAAATAATAATAATTATATAGTGGCACTTACTCTGAGATGTTGCTGTCAGGACAGCGCAGCGCGTTATTTTATGAACTCTTCTAACTGTCATAGCGCTGAGCTGTCAAGTCGCATAACGTTCCAGTTGTCAGTGCAAAATACATTTTAATGTCGCTAATACAGAAAATAATCATAATGTATGTAACTAATCATAAAAATCGCTAACACTAGTAAACAATGTCTATCTCTAATTAACAATTAAACAAAGACTGACGATATTAATTCAGCCATAAATAACCATCTCTTTTCCATAATTACTTTAATTACGAGTACATTTGAACAATATAATTATATAACGTCGAAGAACTGTAGTCTTCACCGAAGGGAGTCTCCTTTGTAAGCCCCTTATGTCAGCATACGCCTCGCAGTCCACTTACAGAGACGCGATAACATCTGTAGCGGTACGTGACTGAGTACAGGTACGGTGTTCTTTTGTGATAGTGTTTGTTGAGGAGAAAATAGTTTAGGTAGTTTATTCTTGTGGCAACGAAACGAATTAAATTGTGATAGTATCGATAATAATCAAACAACAGCCCCCCCTAGCCAAGGTACAACCTCTTCGTGTCGAATTCCGTTCTCCAATCGGTAACGCCTCGGTGTCAGCAATTGTAGAAAACGATAAGTTGGTAGCCATGTTGACGTGCCTGAGTCGGCCGCTCGTTCTACAATAACAAAGGAGGTAGCGTTGAACATTATAGAAACGATAACAATTCATTCTATCATTTTGAACGATGTGAACTTGGCTACAAATTTTCTATTCGTTTGTTCTGACCACGTGACTTAACTTTGAGATTATGTCATTCCCATGCATTTGATTAGTTTTCGACTAGCGTTAACGATTGCAGATTATCAACTTGACTAGGGGTGCAGGTTTCTGCTTAGTGGATGAAGGAGTGACTGTTGAATACAGCTGATGCCTGCTAAAGCTGTGAGACTGTTTGACAGAGTAACCCTAGAACGCAAAGGGCAACTGAAAGAAAACGACTGAGTTTTAGTTAGTAAAAGTCTATACTCCATCCACTTCTGCATAAAGGGGTGACCAGATGGTTGCAAACCAACGTCCCAACCAAGGTGACCTTGCTAGTTTCAATCCGTGTAGATAGCAGTTGTAATCCATGTCATTCAACACCCTTGGTTGGGAGGCGCGTTTTCCCAACCACCGGACGTGTTAGCGCGTGGTTTACATCCATGTAGCCGCAACACAAACCAAACACATAAACCAAGGTCACCTTGGTTGGAACGCTAGTTTGCAACCGTCTGGTCACCCCTTTTGACAAAAAAGGTTCATAGAAGCAGGCGTGCACAACATTTATTTTTCGAGACAAATTCAAACAATTTTAATAATTAATGGTTTCAATATAAAATTAGGAGGCGGAGCCAACTCGAGGCGTTCGACGCAAACGAAACGATCGTAACTTGACTAGGGGGCTGTAATGTTGGCGATACTAATAATAAACAAACAAATAAATAACTTCTCTAACTCTGGGTGAAACGAGAGTGAGTGTCAAATTTTTATTGACTAAAACCCACCTGTGTTCCTTTAGCTGCGCTTGACGTTCCTGGAACACAGGAACTTTTGCGAAAAATCCTTGCCGCAGACCTTGAAATACCATCATCATCATCATCTGCCTGCCCTTGACCCGTTTTATTTGGGGTCGGCGCAACACGTTTTTTTCTTCCATTCTGCCCTGTCACCCGTCACACTATCACTAACTCCCTTTCATATCACTTTTCACACAATCCATCCATCTTTTCTTTGGTCTCCCTCTCCCTCTCCATCCATCCATATGTAAACTCATAATTCTTTTTGTAACATGCGTTTTATCCTTCCTTTTCACATAGACCTTGAAATACCATCAAACAATTTTTTCTTTGAGGTGAGAAATCATCAAATGATATGCCTTTTCGTTCTTTCCTAGAGTGGGAGAACCCTCTAGGAAAGAACGAAAAGCCATGTCCGACTTTTATTGCTTAAAACCCACCTATGTATTTCAGTCACCCTTTGCGTTCTAAAGCTACGGTCACTCTTTTAAACGTTCTCGTAGCCCTCGCAGGCATCGATCCTACAGAACCCCTTTCTTTAGTTTGCCATCAAACCTGCATATTGGCTTGTTATCAATCAGAATGTAACCAAATATCGATGCAAGTAAAACAATCATAACTGTTTCTACAGCATTACGTTTGAATCAAATCGAGAACCAGTACAAAGGGAAGCCTTTACTCGCTCCTCAGTAAACGTCCCGCAGTCCACTCCAAGATTCGCGATAACATCTGTAACGGTAGGTACGTGACTGAGTACAAGTACGCTGTTCTTTTGTGATTCTGTTTGTTGAGGTAAAAATACATTTAGAATTGCGTTGTTCTGTCTCTTGTTCATGTTTTAATAATAAATAATAATTTATTTATAAATTTGATAATAAAAAAAACCTTAATCTACGAGTTAGTAACTTAACATAAACCACATACAAAAACGGACAAATTATGAACGACAAAGTTGCCCTTGCCGCACCAAAACACTTACAAAATACCTCAGCATTGGGGCATTTAGTTGTTCAGATAGCGCCTTCAGAATGCTGTTGGAACTGCCGCGAACTCTTGCTAGAAGAGAAGTGGTATTTTTCCTTCGAATCGCGTAATCATCATCATCATCATATCAGCCGATAGACGTCCACTGCTGGACGTAGGCCTCCCCCAAATGTCGCCACAATGAACGGCCCTGTGCGTCTCGCATCCATCGGATTTCCGGAACCTTCACCAGGTCATCGGTCCACCTTGTAGGGGGCCTTCCAACACTGCGTCTTCCGAATCACGTAAAAGTCATTTAGTTATTCTCGCTTCTGCGAACATAGCGGACGTACTGCAGTAACGCGGTAGCCCCAACAGCACTGAAAGCGTAATTATATTGCACAGGTTGGACGTCTAACGCCTTACGCGTATAGTTGACCCACAGGCCGCCCGTGTAAAAATTCTGACAGTAAGCTGCAGTATTATTTTAGCTTCTGCAGGCAAACCTATGCTCCAACATGTTATAAAACTCGATCTTGAAAATGGGCAAGATTAGGTTATATCTAGTTCATCATCATCATCATCATTTCAGCCGAAAGACGTCCACTGTTGGACATAGGCCTCCCCCAAGTGTCGCCACATATCAGTTGACAGAGTGTTGTGTTCCACAAACGCTTCAAAAAAATATCAGCAAAATTGACGGGGCCTACTATGGCCGAAACCTACTAGGGTCAACTCATGGGTCAACTTCTGAAAGGGAAACCCGTGGTCCTATCACGCAAGGGTAACTGAAGGAGAGAGAAGAGGTGTGGTTTTAGTTAGTAAAAGTCTGTCACGCCCTCGCGCTCCGCCTTAGAACGGGAGATGTAATTAGAAGACATGCCAGCGAAGATGATAGAAATATCCGTAGGAAAACCAAGGTCGCCGACATAGCCCGAGTGGCAGTGGGCAGGGCACATTGCTCATAGAACGTAGATGGTTGATGGGGCCGAAAGGTTCTAGAGTGGCGACCGCGCACCGGAAGACGCAGCGTTGGAAGGCCTCTCTCAAGGATAACCCATGCGGGAATGCAATGGATGCGAAACGCACAGAACCGTTCGTTGTGGCGACATTTAGGGAAGTGTTATGTCCAACAGTGGCTGTCCTTCGGGTGAAATGATGATAATAATGATGATCCCACCCTAAGAAAAAATTTACACTGAAGTCGACATTTGATTTGTTTGTAGGTCGTAACACCATATGTCTAACTATTATAGTTATGTCACAATATCTACTTTTTTCAATTTAAAAACTAAATTTAGTCGCCACCTCTAGAAAAGGGGCTTTATTGGTACCTTGGTATTAATCCTTATCAAAATAAATTACTTTATAATTAATTCTGGTTTAGTGCCTGTATATTAATTTTTAAATAATTTAATTTGGACATTCCATTCGAGAGATATCATTATTTAAGAAATGCAATAAAAAATCATTAAAATCGTCAGCAGGATTATGCAGGTTTTTCGGCAAAATGACTAAATATATTTGTTTTCCCTTTTTTACTGCATACAAATTGGACAAATGATTAAAAAGATACTTAATATGAAACTCGCAAGTGAATGCACGGGAATTTTTCACCGAAACGCTCTGTTCGAACGACAGTCAACCGATTTCATCAAAGTTTTTTTGTCTTTAATCTGAACTAATACTGAAAAACGGTGTAAATTTTAATACTCCATGAATTTTGACCATATTTAAGTATAACATCCAAAATCGGTGTCGAATCCAAAAGTGGTGGGTCTCATGTAAGGTTAATAATAATAATAATATAGCCTCTTTATTTCCATAGAGAATGAATTTTACATTTCATAACATTTTTTATAAATTATCATGCAGCATAAAATAACAAATATTAGAATTCACAAATCAATCATTCATAATTAACATTTACATAACAATTCCTAAATAGATATAAAATTCCAAATTAATATAAAATTTCTAGATAATAAATAAATAAATTTCAATTTTTCAAATTACAATAATTACAAAACGTTCAATATGGACCCCTTAACGAGTAAAGGCCTCCTCCATTTTGCTCCAAATCTGTCGGTCTTTTGCTTTTAAGATCCAATTTTCACCTGCGTTTCTAATTATTTCATCAACCCATTTTTCTTTTGGTCTACCTCTTTTCTTTTTATTTGTTGGTCCTTGCCAAGTGGTTACTCTCTGTGTCCATTTATTCTTGTCCATACGCGCAATATGGCCAGCCCATTTCCATTTTAGTTTTTTAGAATAATCTAGAGCATCTATTATTTTTGTTGTATTTCTTATTTCTGTATTCCTTTTTCTGTGTTTTCTTTGGATGTTTAGTATGCTTCTTTCCATCGCTCTCTGGCATACTTGTATTTTGTTTCTAATGTTATTATTGTATATCCATGTTTGACAACCATATGTTAGACAGGGTAGTAAACTCATGTAAGGTTACTAAGAGTAAAGCTTCCTCTTCATCACTAAAATAAAATGCTTTTGACTGGTTATGACCGCTTAAAATCACATTGACCGTCACGTGGATGTTCACTGAAAATAGTGGTAATATCTATTATGAACCTCAGAATAATATTATGAAACTTCAACGGTCCGGACTAAGCGTTTCGCTTCGTCTTTTATACCGCATACATCGAAGGACTGGAACAATTTGCCCGCTGCGGTCTTCCCGTCCAACTATAATTTAGGTGCCTTCAAGGCTAGAGTGAATCGGCTCTTAATAAACTAGTGCGCCTCACCATCAATGATTGCATCACTGCTTACCATCAGGTGGGATCGCAGTCAAGCACTGGTTTATATCAAATAAAAAATAAAATAAAAAAACTCAAGAGTCTATTTGTTTGTTTGAACGCGCTCTAAATAAATAAAATAAATCGCAGGAATTGCTGGGTTTAATTAAAAATTATTTTAGTGTTGGATAGCCTATTTCTCGAGAAAGGCTATATGCTTTAAAATATTACGCTACAACCTACGGGATCGGAGCAGTAACCAATGACGAGGGTGAAACCGCGGGAAATAGCTAGTATATTACAAATGTCTCAGTTACATATTTCTAATTTATGCAAAATATAGAAATTAAAATAAGTCACAGGCAGTTAAGAGCTGACCAGTCTCAACTGACAGCGTCCGTTCACGTATATGACGCGTATATTATCACCACTCAACTCAACCATTTTGAAGGGAACCAAATGATCCAACACCACAGAATAGAAAAAATCACACACGCGCCACCATCTGAGTGTAAGTGATAGGTTTTTTTAATTATCATAGTTGTGTTTTCTTGTAAACTTCTGGTCCCTGCTAAGAATCAAGGAACCAAAGTGGTCCTCAGTCAAACAAGTTTGGGAACCACTACTCTAATCAATATTACTACTTTTATTACTTGTTATTATTTTTGACTGGCCTATTGGTTTAGTGGTTAGTGGCCCTGACTGCTATGCCGGAGGTCGTGGGTTCGATTCCCACCCGGGAAAAATGTTTGTGTTATGAGCACAATCATTTATTATGTATCTGGGTGTAATTTATCTATAATATGTATGTATTTAGAAATATATAAGTATGTTTATCAGTTGTCTAGTACTCATAACATAAGCTCTGTTTAGCTTGGGACTACACGGCGTTGTGTGATAGATAGTTGTGGAATATTATTATTATTTATTATTATTTTTCTGTAGATAAATATAACGGGAAAATTACGTTAGTAAAAAGGTCGTATCTCAATACTTTTTTACGCATTTCATCTAAATAAAATATCTCAGAATTATTATAGGAACGGAAACTTCATTTATTCCACCTTTATTTAGTTTAGAACAGAGGATAATATTTTTATCTATGTACACCTACTATATTCACCTTAAGTGTTTTACACTTTACAAAATATGCAAAGTTGCAAGAAGAAGTTAGAAGTTAAATTTCTATAAAACAGTAATACGACCATTTGCGTGGGAGGGGTCGAAAACAACCAGACGAAGAACCCCCACGAAGCCACCAGTGCACCCCACAACTAATATTAAAGATGCTCGATAAGGTAACGTGTGTCCTATCAAGCATCTTGTCCTATTGTTTCCGCAAGGCGAGTCCTTTGAGCTCGTACCCGTTGCGAACGATAAAGACAATTGGATATACGGAGATATGGCTTTTGTTCCACTACGAGTCGGTTTTTTAACCGACTTCAAAAAAAAAGGAGGATGTTATAATTCATTTTATTTTTTAAGTGAAGTTTGTCATCTTATTTCCGTATCAATTATTATTTAATTCCTACCTTGTTTAATAATTTATTAATTTATTTTAATATTAATTTAATTTAATTTTCATAGTCGCATTATATTCACATTTGCATTAAGAATATTGTGTAAACTAATAATTTAATGATTTTACCACTGTTTTTTTGTGCTAGCGGTGTTAACCTATAATTAATTGTTGCGCCCGCAATTGTATCCAGCTATTATTATTAAGTTCAATCAATCAATCAATCAAAATATTTATTTGCTAGAATATGGTACATAAGGTGTTACAGTATATTTGCTAGTGTACTGGTGTAAACAGTTGTTGGTTAACCTGAATAGAAATTAATTAAATAAATAAATTTTTATTTTTTTTATGTTTGTTACCTCAGAACTCCGAAAATCGGTCCATTATCGACGGAGTCGTTAATGCCCTCGCGCTCCGCCCTAGGACGGGAGAAGTAATTAGATGATTTCCCACCTTAAGATGTTATAGTCCCTTGAACATCTGGGCGGAGCTGCGGAGTTAAAAGCACACATATTCGTACTGCCTGCGCTCGCATAGAGCTCCGCTGACCTTTAAAACCATTTTCTTTGCAAAATTTGTTGATTTACATATGCTATATACATTTTGAAGAACACATAACCACCATTTATTTTGTGTAAACATATTTCTAAGATCAAAGCCGTTTGAAAGGAGTTGGAAAAACAAGCAAAAAAAATAATTGTCATGTTGTTAGAAACAATTTCTTTGGCAAAAGTATTAGTCTTCCAAAAAATTATATGTTGATAATATTATATATGAATCTATAATACATTTATATTTTTTCAAATCTATTAACCTAGCCATTAGCGAGGACTAGATTTCAGAAAGTCACTATTTTATGGCAATAAATACGAGCAAAGGCCTTAAAAAATGCCTATATTCACATTCATATTAAACGAACGTACGGCAAGTATCCACCCTTACGTTGTTGAAACCTCTACGGTCCGGACTAAGCGTTTCGCCTCGCCGTTTATACCACGTACATCGAGGGACTGGAACAATTTGCCTGCTGCGGTCTTCCCATCCGATTATAATTTGGGTGTCTTCAAGGCTAGAGTGAGCTCTTAATAAACTAGTGCGCCTCACCATCAACGATTGCATCACTGCTTACCATCAGGTGGGATAACAGTCAAGCACTAGTTTATATCAAATAAATAAAAAACAATGCTGTTCAAATTATATAGAATTGAAGAACACATTGCACTAAAGTGGTTTTTTCTAGCGCGCTGCAATATAATTAGATATATTGCTGTCTAGGTGGTACATGTGTATGTATTGTGCACAATAACTACCCCCCAACAAAAGGGTGTGCCAGACTTTATCTACGACTTGTTCCGTCTGATTTATTTCTTTCACGTTCAGAAAGAAGTTTTATCTATAATAATAGTTAGCTTCTGCAGTGGCTTTGCCCGCGGCGAAGTAGAAAATTAACCATTAAAAAAATATTGTAACATCAACACCTTTTTTAAAAGAGTAAGAGTGGTTCATTCTCATTTGGAACCGTGCACTAGCTTCTGACGTTTTATAAGTGCCCATGTAGGCCTATGTGAAATAAAAATATTTTGATTTTTTTTATTGTGTACCCAAACAGAAGCTTGGGTTCATTTCCTACTTCGTACACGTAAAATCTTTTCGTAAAATTGGTACACGTGTTCAGCTTGTAGCAAGATTCTTAATTATATTAATTAATTATTATTATAATTATTATTCCTATTAATAAATTTCCGTAGGCGCGGGCTTACGGACAACGAGCAATGGGTAGCTCACCGTCCGACCATCCGGTAACCGTCTGGACCAAGCCCAAGTCGTCGACGGCGCGTAATGTTCCACGCGCGCCTCAAGGAGATGTCATCAAACCGTAGGGGCCCAGCAGGTTCGAAGCTTACTGGAGCCATGGGTTCGCTTTTGAAAGGAAAACCCGGCCCTGGAATGCAAGGCAACGAAGGAACTAAGAGTTTTTTTTTTTTTTATAGGTGGGAAAATCATCTTATGACAAATCCCGCTCTTGGGCGGAGCGGGAGATAGTGTCAGACTTTTACTGACTAAAAACCCACTCCTGTTCCTTCGTTGCCTTCGTCCCAGGGCCACGGTTTCGTTTTCACACTACCCATGGCCCCAGTAGGCTTCGACCCTGCTGGGCCCCTACGATTTGCTGACATCTCCCTGAGGCGCGCGCGGAACAATACGCGCCGTCGACGACTTGGGCTCGGTCCGGATGGTTACCGGACGGTCGGACGGCGGGCCACCCATTGCCCGCCGTCCGCAAGCCCGCGCCTACGGTGGCCGGAAATCGGGATCGGAATCCCGGCGGCGGTTGGGGCGTGAGGACCGTGTCCTCCGGGCGGTCCACACAGTGGCGACACCCGGGCGTCGCTTCCGCACGAATCCGGTGCAGGAACTTCCCGAACTTCCCGTGTTCGGTGAGAACCTGCGTCATGCGGAAGGTGAGGACGCCGTGAGATCTTTCCAACCACGCCTCAAAGAAGGGACTTACCGCCATAATTGTGGCGTGCCCAAGGAACTAGGAGTGGGTTTTAGTCAGTAAATGTCTGACACATCCTGCCGCTCCGCCCAAGGGCGGGAGATGTCATTACATGATTACCTTTAAAACAAAAGCCCTATTGCTGGACACGTACCAATTTTCATTTCATTCCATTCTACCATTTGAGCGTCAAGAGTAACAAACACACACATACAAACTTTCGTCCTTATATTTATTAGTGTAATAAAGGAATTGAAAATACCAGAATACTTTCTAGTTAATCTTCTAAAACAAAGTTACAGGTAGAGCGAGGAGTGTCAGAGTTTTACTGACTAAAATCTACCCGTATTCCTTCAATTGCCCTTTGCGTTTAAAAGCCCGAACTGTTTTGAACAGTCCCGTAACCCTGGCAAGCATCGGTGCTACCAGGTCGGCGGTCCCGTCTCGTTTTACTGACAGCTCTTTGAGGTACGCGTAGAACACTATACGCCATCGACCAGGGTTTGTTTCTTATCAGATAACAAGCTATCCAGTAGCGTAGCTAGACGTAGGCGTAGCGGCCCCAAAGGCTTTGCACCCAAAGGGGCCTCCCGTAAGCAAGGGCTCTTTTAGAACAAGGATATTTTTATAACTGATAGGCTCGCGTTTGACCATTATTTCGAACACTAGGTTGCGACAGTTGCTGTCTCGTTTTCGATTTTATAAAAGAAAACGGCCTTCGTCCACGTCTAAATTAGCCCACACTGTGCCTCTGAAGCTACCCATTACTCATCGTGCGCAAACAACAAAATTGTTTAGCTGCAGAAACCTTTCCACAATATTAGGTGGAAGATCTTCCATCATCATCATCATCTTCTTTCTGCCCTTGTCCCGCCTTATTTGGGGTCGCCGCAACACGTTATTTTTCTTCCATTCTATTCTGTCAACCGTCATGCTATCACTAACTTCCTTTTCTTTCATATCACTGTACACACAATCCATCCATCTTTTCTTTGGCCTTCCTTCTCCCTCTCCACCCATCCAGATGTATACTCATAGCTCTTTTAGTAACATGCGTTTAATCTCTCCTTTTTACATGATCATACCAAGACAAACGATTCCTCTTCAAGAACTTCCACATACACAAAAACCCAAACATTAATAATAAGGAAAACGCAGCACTTTAAAATATTAATTATCCATTTCAGCATCCACGTCCTTTAAGCTTGTTCGTGGATCAACGTAACTTGTCTACTGTTTCAAAGAAATACCAAGCATACTTCTCCGTAAAGGAGCTTCAAATCTTTCCATAGGGAAACTCGTCAGAACTTGAGCCAAGTCAAGATTAAAGTTTCGTATGGTGTTACAAAAATTAGATCAAGTATGAAGGTTTTATATTACTTTTTCCTTCACTTTTTATACTTTTGTGTGTGTTTTTCTTTTGTTTTATGGACATCGTTATAAAAGACTCTAGTTTCTTCCCATGGCATCGCTTCCGTGGCTTATTGTGATTATTTAATTCTTAATTTTGTATCTAATGTATAGATTATGTCTGAGATAAATGAAATAGTAATTGCATTTTTCAACAACCAACAAAAACTTTATTCGAAGTTACATGTACTTAGATAATAAATAACTTCAACATTGAATTGTAATTAAGTTATAGCTTTACCTCGTCCGATTTCAAGTAAATACGCAAATGTTGATTTGTATAGACAAACTCAATGAAACTCGGTCGAGAACCCTTTTGATGACGCTGTAATTAAATTCAAAATCTATTTTAATAGGTCAGATTTATTTTAATTACGCATTGACATTGGTCTGATTGTAGATTCTGTAATTAATTGTATTGGTGTAGCATACCATAGCATAGCGTAATCAGCCTTTTAATATTCCCACTACTGGGACTCAGGCTCCCACTCCAGGAGAGGGAATGGGCCCTTATACATCACGCGCGGGCCCAGTGTTGGTGGATGACACATATCATCGAATGTTTAGTTCTAGGACATACCGGTTACCTCACGATGTTTTCTTTTACCGTTTTGAGAACCAGTTATGATGAAATAAATTACGCAAAGTAATGCGCATGCATAATCAGCCTTTTAATGTTCCCACTGCTGGGACTCAGGCCTGCTCTCTGTAGGAGAGGAAATGGGCCGTAATCTACCACGCGGGCCCAGTGCGGATTGATGAATGTCACATGACTTCGAATGTTTGGTTCTAGGACATGCCGGTTTCCTCACGATGTTTTCTTTTACCGTTTTGGGAACAATGGTGATGAAATAAATTACGCAAATTAATGCGCATGGCTAGGTTTGAACCCACAACCAACAACTCCTAAGTTGGGGTAATTACTACTGGGCCATCACTGCTCTCTCTCTGTATTGGTGTGAATTATAGTTAAAAATAAATAATGTATATATTTAATTTTTTAAATTAATAAATAAGCTATTGGCTGCTGCGCTGTGTGTTACAGGTTCGGTTCCCGCACAGAACAAATATTTTTATGACCTACAGAACTGTTTCGGGTCTGAGTGTCTTAAATATGTGAGTTTACATATTTACTTTCGTAAAAGGCAACTGAAGGAACACTAGGTTTTAGTGAGTGAAAGTCTGACACTCCCTCTCGCCCAACAAAAGTTAGCGATTCAAAGTCATTAAATGATTTTTCGCGCACTGAGGGTTCCGTATAAACTTACCTAGGAAAACAGTTCAATTTCCGGATTGAGTTACGAAATTTTTTCCGATGATTTTCCGTGACAAATTTACGGTTTTCAGATTGTTTTTCTATACTTGTGCTATGAGACCTTGCTTCATGCCAAATTTCACGATTCTAAGTCAACGGGAAGTACCCATTGAATTTTGTTTCCCTTGAGAGTGTCGAAATATACGTTTTTTGCGACATAAACGGCCGTATGATTTTTTCACAGCTTCAAGGGGCCGCAGACTTGAGATAAACGGTTTTTAATTTCAACTCGATACCTCTACGCGTTCCCAAGATAAAGGGTCTTGACAGACAAACAGACAGGCAGACGGTCAACAAAGTGATCCTAAGGGTTCCGTTTTTTTCCTATTGAGGTACGGAACCCTAAAAAAAATTTTAGATGAGAGTTTTCAGAATATAAATTAGTTGTACGACAATTATTTTTTATTTAAATTTATTGTTTGATGATGACAATATAAATAACCAACTTAGTTTTTGTGAATTCATAAAAATACAAACATTATTAGTCAAGTGTTGAAAGAGACTCATGGAGACTGACCTAATTAATGTTAACACAAAACCAGGCATGCGTGGATTCTACCACAAACATGCCAGACACCACAATTTTTTGTTCAAAATTGTGAATATTCTCCTAACAATATTATCGACACAACGTTAAAATAATATTCAATGTTGATATCAGCGCTTACCAAGCCTAAAGTCTATGAAAATTAGAAGTGTAGCTAGGCGTGGGCGAAGCGGCCCCACGCCTACTTCCTCTCACCGAAAGGGGCCTCGCGTAAGCGAGTGCTCTTTAAGAACGGGTTTTTTTTTAATAATTAATGAGCTCACTTTTGATAACTATTTCACCTGATGGTAAGTGACGATGTGTTTGAACACTAGTCGTTTTCGAATTTATGAAAAAAAAAACGGTCTTGCTGATGCGCATTCACCCACGTTTAAATAGTCCACGCTACGCCTCTGATGAAAACACGCGCCTCCTTTTCCAGCACAAGTTCGCAAAAACTGATAAAACGGTATTGCGCCTCAGTGAGTGTAATCCACTGAAGCATAAACGAAATGCACATCTAGGGGAGCACTTGTGTGGCCCAGACGAACTGCTGGAGACCTGCGCTAAGGAAATCCAATAGTTCTTACCAGGTGTAGGTTTAAAAGAACTTTAAATTGAGTCGAACACAATAAGATTTCTTTTTAGGGGTGTACTGCGAGTGTGCTGTGAATTGGTGGCGAAAGTTTGAACAACTCGAAATATGTGTTAGAAAATAAATTCAAATACTTAATTATTTTGACTATTTTTGTTGATTCTATAATATACTGTGAAGGTGGATTAATTGTAATAAAAGTTTCTGTGTGTTACTTTATATTTTATGAAGTATAATATCATAATCACAATCAATCAAATACTCTTTTCAAATATCAATTTAATTCATTTTAATCAAATTAAATTTAATCTAAGTATTCTAATTTAATTTAATCTGTGCAATCAAATTTTATCCATTATAAACTATTGTAGACAGAAATTGTCTACAATAGTTAGTTAGTATTCATTATTTTATTTTAATATTTTTTTTACAAACTCTTAATGTATTGTTGTTCTTAATTCATTAACGCTCAGGCGGTAGCCGGCGCCCGGAAGCCATTGTCTTACTATTGTGTCTCTAATTACGCACGTCAAAAGGTTAAAGTCAATTAGTTATGTTATTATCTGCGCATAATTTAGAGCATGCCGTGTGTGTTTTATATAAGTGATGAGGGCTAATAATATATAAATTTTAATGTATAGCGTACTTATTGTTGAAAAGCCTAATCAATAAATAAATAAGTAAATCACATACACCTTTCAAACAAAAAAAATACACAAGCTTACCATTAAAAGGCACTTCGATACATTTCATCACTTGTAACGAAATAATAAAATAAAAATAAGTATATAATCACACGAGTGACCATCATTTTCTTTTCAACCTTTCAACAACTAGTGACAAATGAGGTGTAACTCCATATATCAACGTCACAAAAGTAACTGAGGCCATAACATAATAATAAAAAGCGAATATATTGCGACAAGGGTATATTTTGGCCCTTAATTGCAATTTCTTATTTCTCTCACGTGTGATTGACGGGCTGGGTAATGATGCACTTTAATATACGTCTGAGGATGCCATTATATACCTTATTGACGTTCTTCAGAAAGGTTAGACCTAGCAGTCTGAACGTAAACGAAAGAGAATAAAGGTAGAACTGCATTGGGAACATGTGGGCCACGTATGCGATAATATAATAATAATATAATATAATATAATATTCCACAACTGTCACTCAACGCCATCTAGTCTCAAGCTAAGCAGAGCTTGTGTTATGAGTACTAGACAACTGATAAACATACATATATATTTCTAAATACATACACATTAAAGATAAATTACACCCAGACACAGAACAAATGATCGTGCTCATCACACAAACATTTGTCCTGGGTGGAAATCAACCCTACGACCTCCGGCATAGCAGTCAGGGCCACTAACCACCGTCGGTCTCCATACATTTTATATTGCAATTAGACTTGTAGAGCTACATTAGATCCACGCCACGCGACGCAACGCGACGCTACTTTACGTACAAATCAGGCGTGGCCCACGTGTGCGGCCGTCTAATGTAGTTCCCGTTTATGTTTTTTAGGGTATCATACCCATAGGGTAAAAACAAGAGACCCTATTACTAAGACTCTACTGTCCGTCTGTCTGTCACCAAGCTATATCTCATGAACCGTGGTAGATAGCCAGTTGAAATTTTCACAGGTGATGTATTTCTGTTGCTGTTAGAACAACAAATACTAAAAACATACTAAAATAATTATTTCCCTAAACAACAAACGTGTATTTTTTTTAAAGTTTATAAATAATGGTACGGAACCCTTCATGCGCGACTCTGACTCGCATTTGGCCGGTTTTTATCTTATAATTTTTGATAGGCTCCCGTTTGACTACTATCTCACCTGATGGTGAACGATGATGTGCTCGACAGTGAGAACTTATTCACTCTCGACTAAGACCCCCAAGTTGTAGCTATTAAGAAACAGACTTCGGCTGATAGCAATGGATAATAAAAAAAATACTAACAGCTTCATTAGAATATAACATTTAATAAAGGTGTAACTAATAACCTATATTAGTCCTCGAAGTCAGAAACCAGAAACTCTAAAACCAATCTTACCAAAGGGTATCGCAATATCCAGTCACTTATTGAGTTGTGGCCATTACCTGTCACGTCACTCGTCACTCGACTTCTCCGCAGAAGAGAGAGCGTTTGGCGAGAACGTCATTCTGTGCCTTTCGCATCATATATTCAAAAACTATCTGACCCGGCGAACTTCGTACCGCCTAATAGTAAGGATAACGCCATCTACTGGCATTACCAGAACAGCATAATTCATTTTGTAATGAAATTTTATTTAGAGATGGCGTTGTATTCGGATTTTTTTTTCGTAATTTTTTCTCATCGTTTAAACCTTCCATGGACTATCACGAATATTTCAAAACCAAAATTAGCCAAATCGGTCCAGCCGTTCTCGAGTTTTAGCGAGACTAACGAACAGCTATTCATTTATTTATTTATTTATTTATTTATTACTTTATTGCACACCTTAACTTTCTACAGGACAGACATTTATAAAAAATAAGTGTACAATAGGCGGTCTTATTGCACAGGGCAATTCATTTTTATGTATAAACTAGCTTTTGCCCGCGGCTTCGCCCGCGTAAAAGTAGAGTTTCTCCATACAAACTTTGAACCCCGGGGTCATCTCTTTAGAGGGTGAATTTTGGGAAATGCTTTCTTAGTGCTCGCCTACGTCATAAAAGGAAGCCTGAGCAAAATTTCACGTTACTAGTCCCAGTAGTTTTGGCTGTGCCAATACTATATACTATACTACCATATAGATACCATATTCCACATAGCATTTTAATACCCTCATCCAAAACTTTAATAGCTGAAGAGCGTCATTACTTCTCGGTAAACAAATATGAAAACATCAGTCGCATGATTGATGCGAGTTATTCGCGATGTGTTCCGCAGGTAACAGGAGTTTTGGACTCCTGAAATTAATCATAGGTGTCGTCCTGTGCAAACGGTACCCATGTAAGTTACTGGGTCGGTTAATAACAGTTTGACGTGATGGGCAGTTTTGAGTGTCTTGGTGAAATCATTAACCGCCAACGTCGGATGTTTATTTATTTATTTATTTATTTATTTATTTATTTTAGGAAACTCAACAGTTTATTTATAAAGTTACATGGGGTAAGAAGGCCCACTCCACTATCAATGAACAGCCCAATGTAGCTGCATGAAAGATCATTTAAAAGTGAGGTCTACACACGCTGCACAGTGATAGCGAAATGATGACAATTATCACTTAAACCAATTACAGAGTTTCACGGCATTTATAAAACTAGGTTAACTAGAAAGTGGTGTGAGGAAAGATTAAAAAAAAAAGATTGAAAGTGTAAAAATACACCATTATGGAATATTATTACAATTCAATCAGATGAAGAACAAAATATGATATCGTGAAAGCTAAACAGTACGATTAAATTTACATTCAATAATTAGAGCTAGCGCGAAATGATATATCCGACAAAAACTCTCGCTTTTATTAAGTACGCCAGATTCGCACATCTACGACCAAATACTCCATTTCTTCAGCTCTTTTGTCATCTATGGATACAATAATTATGATCTGCCCTTTTTGACCATATCATGAAATAATTGAGCATTTAGCTGATAATAATTGATGATTTGGCTTGCCAGTAGGCGAGGGAATGCTATATCAGGGGATTCTACTTTAATATTAGGAGCCCCTGATATAGCATTTTCTCGAATAAATAATATTAGTTTTTGATTACTTTATCATGAAATACTAGATACTATTTCATGAAATGGTTCGTGTACTTAGCTCGTCGTGCTGTCATCAACTTTAAGCGGCGGAAATATAATATTCTTTTTGGCAGTTATATTTTCGAGTCGTTTGGGGTAAATTGTCTGATCATAGAATTCAAGTGCTCACAAATTGTATAGTCTTATCTAAACACCTTATTGACACTTCGTGTGACCGAAGGGCTGGTTTTAACCCTAAGCCATACAGCATGGCAATGCCGCTAGCTTTTGGGCACATTACTAGTGCGGCGGAGTTTTCAACGCCATACTATAGATTTTTTTTAGTAAGGTTTAGTCAATGTTTTTATTATTATTCTTTGTTTTAATGTAGGGATATGTCACCGGAAAATTGTAGAATACATATGATTGTATCTGTGTATCTTAATTAGATTTTATTTTGAAGATATAATATGAAAAAATCGTTTTGTTTACAAAAAATCACATCCAAATTCATTAGTTTCCAACATAACCGTGTCTTATTTAGAAATAAATTGTTTACAGTTTCTCGTGATATTTTACAATCTTACGGCGTTTGAAATTTTACTCGTAGGTATACATATTTTATAGTTAGGCAAGCGATTTTTTTAATACGAAAATGGTATGTTTTAATTAGACAAAAAATAATTTCCATAGATTTGATTCTCGACCTTATTGAAAACCATTTCAAAACTTTTCCGTACTCAGCTCAAAAGATTAATCAGGCTTATTTTTACTTCACAAAACTCGGTCAAGATCTACCTATTGTATATATACAACATTATTTTTGGTATAAGAATATAGTTGGTTTAGAATTAGTAGATAACTGAATTAATTCCAATAATTTTTACACCATAATATTATAGTTATATTTTTTTCCAAAAATATTTAAAAAAGGTCATAAGTTGGATACTACCGACACTAAGTCCAACACAGGTCACGTCATGGCATATCGGGCATTAGGCGCAAGCACACAGCTGATTGCGGGAGCAAATCAACCTCACAGTCGCCCGGATGGCCCGGTGACCATGTATTTCTGCGGAAAACCAGGTAAAATAACAAGCTTCTAACTTTGTGATTTTTCATGATACATTAAACTAGATTCTTTACATAAAAGTACTAGACACGTGTTTCGTATATACCAAAACTAATATTGTATATAATACCTTTTTGTTTTTTCTTAGTATTATGCTAAGAAAAAACCGAATTATCAGAGTACAAAGTACGTAGTGAGATAATTATGTAGCATAATAGTTTGCGTAACTATTCAGTGCAAACTTAAGCTATTGTGGTGAACCTACCACTAACAGAGACATAATTAGCTGGCCTAGAGGAAATAAGGAATGTTGGTTGAGCCACTTACCTAACATTTGTGTAAGCAATATGTTTGTAGTTTTAAGAACAACGAGGAAATCACAATTTCGATGTAAAGTTGAGCTCCATAACTAACTGCCCAAATCGTTTTGCAATTTTAAATATGGAATTCATTATTTATGACCAGCCAGTTCTGTATTTTCAACTTAAAAAAAAAATACAATTACACAGACAGAAGTTCATCATCATCATCATCATTTCAGCCGAAAGACGTCCACTGCTGGACATAGGCCTCCCCCAAGCGTCGCCACAACGAACGGTCCTGTGCGTCTCGCATCCATCGGACTCCCGCAATCGTTACCAAGTCATCGGTCCACCTTGTAGGAGGCCTTCCAACGCTACGTCTTCCGGTACGTGGTCGCCATTCCAGAACCTTTCGGCCCCAACGGCCATCTGTTCTGCGGGCAATGTGCCCTGCCCATTGCCACTTTAGTTTGGCGATTCTTCGTGCTATGTCGGCAACCTTGGTTCTCCTGCGGATATCCTCATTCCTGATTCGATCACGCAAGGAAACTCCGAGCATAGCCCTCTCCATTGCCCTTTGGGTGACTTTAAGCCTTCTAATGAGGCCCATTGTAAGCGACCACGTTTCGGAGCCATATGTCATCACTGGCAACACGCACTGGTCATAGACTTTCGTCTTGAGACACTGTGGTATATTGGACGAGAAGACACCGCGCAGCTTCCCGAACGCTGCCCAGCCGAGTCGGATTCGACGATTGATCTCTTTCTCGAAGTTAGACCTTCCCAACTGGACCGTCTGTCCCAGGTAAACGTATTCGTCTACAACTTCGAGTGTAAAGTCCCCGACCTTGATAGGAGTGGGTGCTACATGGCTGTTTACCATGACTTTGGTTTTGTCCATGTTCATTTTAAGTCCCACTCTTTCGGAAGCTCTACTGAGGTCACCAAGCATTATACTGAGCTCCTCCGTAGTCTCAGCCATGACTACTATGTCGTCGGCAAACCGAAGGTGAGTGATGTACTCGCCATTGACATTAATGCCTAGCCCTCTCCATTCCAAAACCTTGAAGACATCCTCCATTGCTGCCGTGAACAGTTTCGGAGAAATAACGTCTCCCTGCCTCACACCCCGCTGCAAGAGGATAGGTTTCGAGGTCTGGTCTTGTAGTCGGACTGACATAGTGGCGTTTTTGTACAAACACTTCAGCACTTCGATATACCGATAGTCAATTTGGCACCGTTGGAGAGACTGCAGTACAGCCCAAGTTTCAATCGAATCAAAGGCTTTCTCGTAGTCCACAAACGCTAAGCAGAGAGGCTGATTATACTCCTCAGTCTTCTGTATAACCTGCCGCAGCGTATGTATGTGGTCCACGGTGCTGAAGCCTTTACGAAATCCGGCTTGTTCGGGAGGCTGGAAGTCGTCGAACCTGCGCGCGAGACGATTCGTGATGACTCTGGAAAACAGCTTGTAGACATGGCTCAGAAGCGAGATGGGCCTATAATTCTTAAGCAGGGCATTATCGCCCTTCTTAAAGAAGAGTACCACCACGCCTCTGCTCCACGCCTGCGGCGTTTTTCCCTCGAGTATGACGGAATCAAATAGCTTCTGAAGGGCCTTAAGGACCGGTTTTCCACCCGCCTTCAGGAGTTCGGCCGTAATTCCGTCCTCACCCGACGCCTTGTTGTTTTTCAGCTGCTTCAGAGCCATCCTAATCTCGTACAGGCTGACGTCCGGGATATCTTCGGTATAGTGTCGAGTCAATCTAGCTCTTGGGTCGTTCACTAGATTTACAGCGGGTTTAACGATAGACGTGTATAACTGTCCATAAAAAGCCTCGATCTCTCCCAGAAGCTCCGATTTGGCGGATATGACTCTGCCATCGTCGGTCTTCAGTTTCGTGAGCTGGCTTTGCCCAATAGACAGATCTCGTGCAAATACTTTAGAGCCCTTATTCCGCTCAATCGCATCCTTAATCCTTGCGGTATTAAAGCGGCGAAGGTCACGTTTCAGGGACTTCGAGATTTGTCTATTGAGCTGCCGGTATATGCACGCATCGTCTGAAGACTGCAGAATCATCTCACGCCTCTTCTTCATTAGCTCGAGGGTCGGATCGGAGAGCTTCTTGTTTTTATTTGTACGGTGAGTCTTGAAAAACTTAGACCCGACCGTATGGACAGACAGACAGAAGTTAATCTGTTTTATTGACTACAAATTAATTTAATAACCTTTTAATCACCAACGTTTATTCTGCCAGGGTCAAAAACCCACGACCAAATAATCCATCTCGTCAGCACTTCTGTCACCTATGGGGATTGCAGAGCTAAACGAGATGGAGTACCCAGGCGCAAATACATGACACTGGCGAATAGGTCACGAACACTCAGTGGACCAATCCGACACAAGTGGTTAAAGGGTTTAAACATGAAAATAATCAGAAAACCGGCAGCAGCATACATTTGAGTTTTTTGTGGAATCTTCCAAGCAGGTGGGCATTATTTAATTACATCATTAAACATCTAAATATTTCTAGATTAATCAAACAATCAAGAAAATAATCGCACACAAACTATTATGCTGTGGCTACATTATCGGTATTCGGCGAATATTCGTGTTTTTGCGACTAATGTACTAGCCACATTTCGTTCATCGAATCGCGAAGTATTCGGGTGAACGATATCGGATTCGGTAACGAATGTTTGTCGACAATTACACAACCGCATAGAAAATTAACTAACTCCTAATGTAGGTACCAACATCACGCACAAAATATGATATTTTTATCGCGACAACGCTACACGAATATTCGCACAATAATGTAGCCACATCATTATATCTAAGAACCAAAGCACTGTCCTGTGTACCTTCAGAAGTATTCTCAAGAACTCGAGATTTAATTACACTTTGCACATTAATCGAATCGTTATTTTGACAGCTGTCAGTTGAGATGATACAATATTAATTAACGGAGAAAATTCTGAAAATAAATAAGTTTCTATAGAAATAAATAATGCTTAGCCAGAAAATAATGTTGAGGTCTAGTCGAGACAGGCAAATAAATCATTGAGAGATCAGAAGCTATGAAAACTCAATTTGATATATTTTGAAGTGTTAGGTTCATCTATAGTCTTGCCAAAGCTGCGAATTGTTTGAAAGAGTTACTGTAACCCTCGCAAAGGGCAACTAAAGAAACACAGGTGGGTTTTTAACCGATCTCCAAAAAAACTGGGCAAGTGCGGACTCGCGCACTGATGGTTCCATACAAACTTGAAAGGTAAATTGCGGTTTACGATTTATGACGTATTAAAAAAAAAACTACTTACTAGATCTCGTTCAAGCCAATTTTTGGTGGAAGTTGGCATGGTAATGTACATCATATATTTTTTTTAGTTTTATCATTCTTTTATTTTGGAAGTGTCTCTCGCGCAAACTATTCATTTTAGAAAATAATATTTTAGAAACCTCAATATCATTTTTGAAGACCTATCCATAGATACCCCACACACGTATGGGTTTGAAGAAAAAAAATTTTTGAGTTTCAGTTCTAAGTATGGGGAACCCCCAAAATTTATTACTTTTTTTCTATTTTTGTATGAAAATCTTAATGCGGTTCACAAAATACATCCACTTACTAAGTTTCAACAGTACCTATAGTTTTTATAGTTTCGGAAAAAAGTGGCTGTGACGTACGGATGGACAGACAGACAGACATGACGAATCTATAAGGGTTACGTTTCTTGTCATTTGGCTACGAAACCTTAAAAAGGAGAAAATTCTCAAGTTATCTGAAAGTTTTTTTGTATCTTGTTCAGCGATATCTGGATACAATTTTATCCGATTTTTAAGACTCTTTTTATTGTTTGGAAGAATTTCAGTTATAGATCATGGAACACTTCAATAATTGATAGAAAATCTTTCGAAATTGCTGCAATCAGAGGTCAGTTTATTGTTAACACTTTTTTATTACATAACATCAAGCCAGTACGCTCTGCCTACCGTAGATGTGTAAAGTTCACTCTGATATACCCATAATTCACTAATTTTACTCAATCCTATGTTATTTGAGTTTGCGGGAAACAGTAACCGTGGCCCTAGAACGCAAAGAGTAACTAAAGGAAAAACAGATGTATTTTGGTCAGTAAAAATCTGACACGCCCTCTCGCACCACCCTAGAGGGGAAGAAGTCACTTGATGATTTCCAACTTCAAAAAAAAAGTGTGTTAGTAGGTATAATCTCTGTTTTATTTAACCGATTTATCCAACGTCAGACGAGGCAAGACTACTTTACAAAATATACAAGATTCAAAATTCAAAAGATTTTTTGAATCTTTTAGCTTTTGAGCATTTATTTCGAATAAACCATTTACAGGCACTTTTGAAATGTCAAGAAGTCAGCTAGTCAGAAAAAATGATGCTAATTGCACATTCCAAAGCGTAGATCTCTATGGAGAAGAATGTGCAAGAAACTCCATGGACACTCTTTTCAATCATGTTTTGTAATTACAAATAATATATCTCTGTTACCTACATGTTTCTTGTCGCTATCATGTGAGAACAATGTTAATAAAGTAAATAATTATTAAAATAGCAACTGGCAGCTAAGATACCTACTAGGTACAATCATATTTTAATATAAATTTTATAAAATCCAAAATTTGGCTATGATGGAGCGACATAGTCATTATTGACAAAGCTCCAAAATAAAGATAAAAATAAAATACCCGAATAAATGGTACCAAATATCTAAGAGAAGAGACCAAAAACCAGCTGTACTATTTAGTTAGTATTTACTTCGGCCTGCCCGTTTGAAGAACAGGCATAATGGCTATGTGCCTCTCAGAATATTCCGAACGATTCTCAAATCTAAGTTCTGTGCGTAAATGAATATAAAACAAAACGTTACAGCTGTCTGTCTCCGCCCAACTGACTCGGATACTCGTGTAAAGTTAAATGGAGCGTAGAGCGTCAACCAATGATATGTAAGGGAATACATTATAGTTGAACTAGCTCTTGCTAGCCGTTTTACCTGCGTGAAAGTAGAAAATTATCACAAGGGAACGAGAAAACGTTCCAAAGGCACCCGAACTTTAGGGATAACCACACAGGCGCACTCTGAATACTACGCGCCGTCGACGAGGCGGCGGGCGTGGTCCAGACAGCTATTGGATGGTAGGGCGGCGAGCTACTCATTGCTCCCGGTCCGCAAGCCCGCGCCTACGGTGGCCGGAAATCGGGATCGGGCTGGAGCGTGAGGGTTGCTACTTCGCGCTTGCGGCCGCCTCCTTTGGTGGCATTCCATGGCCTGTACCAAGGTCCAGCGGGAGAGATCGTTGAAGCCGATCGCCCCCACGAGGACACGGCGATGCTCTGCTCAAGCGGGGCACACCTCTAACGTGTGCTCCACCGTATCCTGCGGGCGATCCAAACAGTGGTGACACCCGGGCGATTCTTCCGCACGAATCCGGTGTAAGAACCTCCCGAACTTACCATGTCCCTTGAGAACCTGCGTCGTACGGAAGGAGAGGACGCCGTGAGGTCTTTCCAGCCACTCCTCAAAGAGGGGACTTACCGCCATAATTATGGCGTGCCCAGCACTGGGTTACGACAATCGCTGTCGCCATTCCACCATGAGATCCCGCCGGAACTCTGCCACTTAATTTTGGTGTCTACGACTATATTATTATCTCATAGTGAAAATATCCATGAAAAATAATTAATTGTAGTTCTTAACTATAAAAATATTCTTGTTGTATTTATGGGTACTTTTTGTTACACAAAAATAAACTTATTACAGTACAGCTCGTCGTAAATTTAGCCATTAAATTAAATACATTATTACTGTTACAAACTCGCCTCACGCTTTCCCGTAAGCAAAGCGATTTCCTTCCTAAAGTCATTCAGTTATATTTTTTTGGTTAATGGAAAATTTCATTGAGTTGTTTATTCAATGAAGTCGGTTGCTGTTTATTTATTTTTGTTTTTCATAAATAGCAGTGAGATGGTAACATCAAAGAGCTGAAACAACCGATTAATGTTAAAATAATATTTATATTTAATTATATCTTTGTTACATAATTTTGTTACCTATCTCATGCATAACTTAAAAGGTCATATTTACATAATTTTAAACGCCATTTCTGATAAAAAAAATAATTTGGGTAAGGCGTACTGACCACGGACGCGTAGCTTCATAGACGCGTATTCTTCATTATACGCTTGGTGTACACCTGCTCACAGCTTACAAACTAAACTATGAACTATCGACAAAGCGGCAACATCGCGCCACCGTTGTCTGCACCGTCTTGTCGTTGCCACAGTAAGCTGTGGCGTACGGCGCACTGGCATACATTTAGCGTATAATAACGAATACGCGTCTATGAAGCTACGCGTCCGTTGTCAGTACACCTTATTCTAGAACGCAAAGGGCAACTAAAGGAACACAAGTGGATTTTGCTCAGGAAAAGTTTGACACTACCTCTCATTCCACACAAAACAAGAGAAGTAATTTGATGATGCCAACCCCCAAAAATAACGTGTCAGACTTTTGTAATAAGTACACTAAAAAGAGAAAAAACTGGACAAGTGCGAGTCGGACTCGCGCACTGAGGGTTCCGTACAAACTTGAAAGGTAAATTGCGGTTTACGATTTATGACGTATTAAAAAAAACTACTTACTAGATCTCGTTCAAACCAATTTTCGGTGGATGTTTGCATGGTAATGTACATCATATATTTTTATTAATTTTATCATTTTCTTATTTTAGAAGTTACAGGGGGGTTTACACACACATTTTACCACTTTGGAAGTGTCTCTCGCGCAAACTATTCAGTTTAGAAAAGAATGATATTAGAAACCACAATATCATTTTTAAAGACCACCTATCCATAGATTTATATACGTATGGGTTAGATAAAAAAAAATGTTGAATTTCTGTTCTAAGTATGGGGAACCCCCAAAATTTGTTGTTTTTTTCTATTTTTGTGTGAAAATCTTAATGCGGTTCACAGAATACATCTACTTACCAATTTTGAACTATATAGTTCTTATAGTTTCGGAAAAAAGTGGCTGTGACATACGGACGGACAAACAGACAGACATGACGAAGCCATAAAGGTTCCGTTTTTTTGCCATTTGGCTACGGAACCCTAAAAAGAAAGAGTGCCACTACAATTTTCGGTCATTTTCAATTTTAGTATGTACTTAATATTAGACTAACAATAATAATTGGAAATTTCACTCGATTGTATACTATGGATAAAGATGTGGAATTACAATATATTTTTCTCACCCTGATTATATAAATTAACTATTTTCTACCAACTGCTCCACCCGCGTAAGGGTGTTTTTAATATCATGCTGATTTCATCACGCATGCGGGATTGCTCCGCACGCGTAGCCCCCGCAAATGTCCTTTTCATACAAATATTTATCGTAATGCGTGAAATACGTACGCGGGATGCGGGGCGTAATATCGGACAGCAGCCCTGCTTGCGGAGCAAATCCGCAGTATATTAAAAACGCCCTAAAAGTAAAAAATTATCCCAAAAGAACATACTCCCGGGATTCACAGCTGAACGGACCTCATCCAAATCCATAAGTAACAAACAAACACACTCATACAAACTTTCACCCTTACTATATTAGTGCGATTATGCAATTACAATAATTTCTTTATCAAATATCAACAATTAAGAAACGTATTCAAATACAGGGTGTAAGGGACAGGTCTCCCCAAACTTTAAGGGCTTGCTCAGTAAACGAAACTGAACAACCTTCCATAAGATTTATTTTTCAGGAAACGAAAATAATAATCAGCCTATCCATACAAACTGTCCAATCAAGTTTGTAATTTTTTATGGAGGTCGATTTTTTTTTTGTTACCTAAAAAAATTTTTGTGGAAGATTGTTCAATTTCAACAACTGAGCAAGTGCTTAAAGTTAGCGGAGACCTGTCCCTTACACCCTGTATTGATATACATTAAAGCATATCAGAACCACTTATCTAGCTCCCGGGACAGTAGAAAATAATCCCCAGGAAACATACTCCTGAGATGAAATCCTATGTGTGTGTGTGTGTGTGTGTGTGTGTCCTGTGTGTGTATGTGTGTCCTGTGTGTGTGTGCTATTTCAAGACATGGTATAGCCGTGTACCAAGTTTCATCGAAATCTAATCTAACTTGAAGAAGTAGCAAACATACACACACAATTACAAACATTCGCGTTTAAAAAAATACTATCACACAATCAATTATTATTTATTTTATTAAATAAACACACTATCTTTACAGGCTGATCCCAATACAATAGTGGTTCCCAAACACACAAAAATAATTGAAAAAAAGTCGTCATCTTACGGCTAACATTTACCTAAAAATCTAAAACAACACTAAACTCTATTACAATATTTATCAAAGTATCAATAACTACCAAACTTATTGATATACAATAAAGCATATCAGAACCATTTATAACCATTTATGTAGCCCTCTCGTCTTAAACCGCTAAATGGCCAAGAGTAAATATTGCCATGAACACAATCCTTAGCAAACAGTTTAGTGATCACACAATATTAGTTATTGTCACATACGAAAATTGCCCCTGTAGTTGGTGAAATCCAATTTATACGTAAGGTCTAAATTTCTTTGAACTTTAGTTATGTTTAGTACGTAGGTGTTTGGTCTATTTTTGGGTGACAATACGGATTGATACTAATTATACTCGAAAGCTGTGATATAATTAATGAAATATATTTATTTTTCGTTCCATTCTTACTTATTAATATTCTTTTTTTCTATCAGAAAATACTATTGAGTTTGACATAGACTGTTTATAAATCAATCAAGAAAAATAACATTTTATTATTTTTACAATTTGACATTAATAATTATTTTTATTTTTCAATTGGACATTTTTTAAATTTCAAATTGACATTTATATTTACTTTGTAAATTATTACATTTTTGTATTTTTTTTTATATTATTCTTGTGAATGTTGGGACTACGTGGATTACTTTATCATTTTCCGTAATATTAACGTTTGTGTGGCATTTTGAATTCTTCATGCGGCCTACCCAAATGTTCTTTCTTTGGTATTGTTCGCCAAGTCGCCGAGCCCTTTAGTAGTCCTGAGTTGAGCTACACGAATGCTGACAAATGCTTACTGGACAGGTTCGCTCAAATCTCTGTGGTTCTTTCCTCAAAATACCATCTCAGACACTAATCAGCGTGGTTCTTATATGATTTGATCATTACATGTTTGCTGTATGGATTTTAAAAGAAACTGACCTCTGATTTGGTTTCGGTGCCTGCCTGAGATGACTTACTCTAAGAAGAAATTCTCAGAGTAAGTCAGCTAGGAAACACCAGCCTCATTTAGCTTAAATTGACGTGTAAAAGTGTTTTTTTTTAACTTATTTGCAAAATAAATATCATTTGTCATTTATTAAAAACGCAGTGTGACAAAAAAAAATTGGTCGTCTTGCAACTTTATAGGTACAAAAAAAAACAGAATAGATCTGAAGTCTATAAAAAAGCTCGTGACTAGAATGACCGTCGCATGGGATATGCAAGGTTAAGCAACACTTGCCTAGGTCGGGTACAGGATGGGTGACCATGTTATCATACCAAGACTGTTCCGTGCCTTAGAAAGCACATTATTAATATAGTATATCTCTTATTTTCAAGTTTGACCTCATAATAGGGTTGGTAACAAATTATGTTAGTAGTTATAAAATTTAATTTTCAGTATTCCAATCAATTTACACAAAAATAAATTAAATTAATTCAATACCTGATTGATTTAATTCATTATACAATATATAAAAATCACATCATTATACGTTAAGCCGCTTTTAATGGCTTTGATTTGTAGACCTATGACAGTCTTTACGGTTAGTAACAAGTCAGTAAATCGAACACCAATCTTGCTGAGATCATCATCATCATCATCATTTCAGCCGAAAGAAGTCCACTGTTGGACATACGCCTCCCCCAAATGTCGCCATAATGAACGGTCCTGTGCGCCTTGCATCCATCGGATTGTAATGTAGGAAATGAGTAGGTGTAGTGTGATGGAATTTGAAAGAAAGTTCGAAGTGCACAAGAGTAAGAAAGAAAATGTAATGTACACATAATCACTGCTACAAGAATTCCACTAGAATAGAAGGAGTGGTATAGGAGATGACAGAACATACAGAAATATCATAGAAATACAATGGATTCGAGCGTGGCGAATTACGAGTATCTCACTGATACATTACGTTTTTATGTTTTCGAACAAAATGAGAATGACAAATGTGTTGTCAAATCGTTTACGAAAGAGTTTATAAAAATGATGAGATCGTTTTCCCCAATTGGAACTGGGTTGTGGAAGTAAGGCAGTCGCTCAATGTAAAATACTGCTAAAGACCCTGGTATCCAGCTCAGTACCTCGGAAAGCACATAAAGCCGATGGTCCCGGCTATCATTCATACATCTTTGACAGTCGTTACAGGTCAGACACCTGAAAGTCTGACCATCAGTCTATCCAAAGAGTATCGTGTTGCCCAGTAACTGGGTTTTGGAATTCTGATAGGCAGTCGCTTCCTGTAAAACACAGGTATTCAGCCGCATCCAGTTAGGCTGGGAGCCGACCCCAAGCCAATTGGGAAAAAGCTAAAGAGATTGAAAGGTCTAAAAATCACCGTCATCATTTTCGTGTTCCTCCCAATTTATATAGAGTCACAGGAAAATATCTTCATCTTCTATACTCTTTTAGTTACCATATCAATGGTCAGATCTTTTGTTAAACCTCGTCTAAATCAATTTTTTCATCTTGGTTAATTTAGGACATCTAAATTTGTCAATATGAGTTTTTCGTATTTGTGTTGCGTTTATTTTATCCGAACGTCCCGGTTAGTATGTTAAATGGAGACAATTCCCCTATTTTCTGCATTTGATTTAAACGATAAAATAATTTATGTTCCTTACTTTTATTTTTAGAAGAATGATTACGTAAATTCAATTACTTAATTTTCCAATCTTAAATTAAGTCACGAGTCATAAATAATAAATGAAGCATTTACCTGACTGGTAAATTAGTCAGTTAGTTTACTTCAGTGTTCGCAAACAAAAACAAATGTACTTACGTACATTGGTTCTGTTATTATGAATATTTTATTAAACATGCTCTCTAACCTTTTTCCTCAATTTCGATATCAGAATAATATTTTTCCAAACGAGGGAAATATACTAAAATCGTTTTTTGAAGATTATACGTTTTAATTTCCAAGTCTTTTTCTAAAGAAACGAGACGCCGTCGATCAATTGATTAAAATAAACAAGAGAAAAATCTAACACCAAAAAAAACAATATTTATTCTCACAGAATTTATCGATAAACTTACCTCATAAAAACTCACAGTCACTGTTAACACAACACTAACAACACTTGAACGAATCACAGATATCGTCACAGATCATACGATGGTTCTTAAATACGTAAACGATGAATCGCGTCGCGTCGCGTCTACTCGCGACAATTCGCGGTGACCGTAGCGGTGGAGCCAACCGGCGCGGGTACACTGAGCGCGTACCACGGAGCCGTGGCTACGACCTACGGCGCGCGCATCGGTCTACGAAAACGCTAATTCAAACACATTTATCAGGGTAATTCTGCAAATTGGATTAAATAATGACGTTAGAAGGCTGTGTTCCTTCGCCAGTAACTGTTTGTTGAGCCACTCAATGGTGTTAATAACAACGTCTTCGATGTTAATAAATTAGTTTAAAGTTGATTCACTGGCTTGTTTGTGAGTTATGGTGGAGCGGCGAGCTGTTTGAGTTGGGGCTCTCGGACATTGTAGGGCGATCTAAACCAGGAAGCTGATCCAATGCAGATTTCACGCACGCGATATGACTTTGTTTATCTTGCTTTATTTGTTTATGTAAATATTATGGATATATTATTATATTAAAATTATATTTGATGTATAGTATTGTATTATCATCATTTCAGCCGAAAGACGTCCACTGTTGGACATAGCCCTCCCCTAAGTGTCACCATAACGACTGGTCTTGTGCGTCTCGCATCTATCGGATTCGCGCGACCCTTATTAGGTCATCGGTCCACCTTGTCCTTTCTTTGCTATGGCTACGTCTTCCGGTACGCTGTCTCCACCTTTCGTCCCCATCGACCATCTGTGTTCAGCGAGAATTATATAGTGACAATACACATTATCTACTGAAAAAAAAAATGGTTCTAAATGACCTAGTTAGGTAATTAAGAATCATTTATCGTACACTTATTTTTTGAAAAGCAGATGTTAAGACAAATAGAAAATGTGTATATATTTTAACACTTGTGGTTGTAACTGTGTCAATTTTGGCCGTGTTAAATCAGATATTTATTTTAATTTGAGATAGTGTACTAGTAATCTCACTCAAAAATTAATAACATCCGATTTAGAAAGGATTTTTCAATCATAAGATAACTCTTATCGTATATTTTTACGATATTTACTAAAAAGTTATTTTAAGCTTCATTTCAAATCTTTGAAAGTGTTAGATTTTTGGATTCCGTACCCAAAGAGTTACCAACGGAACCATATTACTAAGTCCCCGCTGTCCGACCGTCCGTTTGTCAGTCAGGGGGTGTATCTCATAAACCGTAATAGATATACAGTTGAAATTTTAAAGAAAAAAAAAAGGAAGAGCGTGTATTTCTATTGCTGCTACAAAAGCAAACAATAAAAACAAAATATAAATGCGATTATATGAAGCCCATGTTTTTTTTTTAGGTATGAAAATCATCTCATGACAAATCCTCCTCTTAGCCGTGTGATAGTGTCAGACTTTTACTGACTAAAAGCCCACTCCTGTTCCTTCTTTGCCTTCATCCCGGGGCCCCGAGTTTCGCTTTCACACTACCCGTGGATATGAAGCCCATGTGCGAGTCGGACTCAATTTTAGCGATAAAAGCTTTAAACATATATTTTTTCTAATATTAATGGTACAATTTAGCCTTCAAAATGAAGAGACACAGACTAAAGAAAAATTGTATAAATTGTGTGAGGAGCGATATGATAGAAAAGGGAGTCAGTGGTAGCGTGATGGTTGGCAAGAAAGAATGGAAGAAAAAATGTGTTGCGCCGACCCCAAGTAATGTGGGACAAGGGCAGGAAGATGATGTAGAATTTAGCTTATAATTGGCGACTTCTTGTCAGCCCGGTGTCCTAGCTATTAGAATATCACATGACTTCTCCATGCCGCTTACTTTTAAAGCATATCCAATCGTATTTGGGACCTCCTTTTTTTCTAGCGGCAACCGATATCAGAACGTAAGTACAAAATGTGACGGAGACGTAATAAGTCCATTCTGCTACTTAAATATAAATACGGAAAATAAAAATAATAATAATTAATAATAACCTTAAAATAAGAGATAATTAATTAATAAAAAGCATTTATTTCAGGCAACAAATAGTACCTTATTCAGCAACCATAAACAGAATACACAAAAATAAATACATAATATGGGATACAGCCAGTAACATGTCTGCTACAGCAATTACAGCAATTTCCGATATACATAAGATCAATCAAATCTTCCGGCATTCATCCCCAGAAATGAAATGAAAAAAATAATTTTTTAAGCGTAAATACGATATTAACCCGTTGTATAACTGTTGTATAACTGTTGAACGCAGATCTACGCGGGACACAATGACTTTTTAATTGTGTCTCTACGGCATACGAAAGGTTAACATTATTTTTCAAGGGGGGCAAGTGAGTGTCGGTCATAAAGAAGTCCCATCTATAATAACAGCCTAAACACGTCAGCGTATATGTGCCATGGCTAGATCTTAGAATTGATCACTTCATGTTGTGACCGACCATTTCATGAAATGGTTGTATTTCATGTTAAGTTGATCCACGTTTGGCCATAACATTAATGTAGGATGTCAACAAAAAAAATAAAAAATCTATACAGATGGTACGCAATCAAATAAAAAGCCAATTGCAATCAAAATCGTCCGGATGTAGTTGGTACAACTTACTGTACTGATTGATTGCAGGTCCGTCTTTGATATATCAGTAATGCAACTATACGTGGTAATTATTTCCCAGCACATTCCATTACAAAATTATCATTCGCTTTTCAATAATGGATAATTGTCTTCTGCCATGTTACGTCACAAAAACAAAGCGAAACCAGCAAGAAGCACAACATAAATACAACAACATAACCATTTTACAATATGAACACTCATGTTTAACCATATCATGAAATAATCGTGCGTTTAGTTGTTCATATCATTATACGCAGAGAGTTCATTGAATTGGCTTGCCCATATCACGATGTGGTCAGCAGGCAAGGTTCTGTATCATGAAATACGACCATTTTATGAAATGCTTAAACACATCATTCGCAAGAAGTTCAATTCAATTCAATTCAAATTCTTTATAATAAGTTGGTAGAATCATCACAGTATTGATTAGCAGGATTCGTTTTTTCACAAAAACATTCTTTATTTGTATGTACGAGTACTAGGTGTATCTACTACAACTACTATGTGTAAAGTGGCAGTGGGCAGGGCACATTGCTCGTAGAACGGATGGTCGATGGGGCCGAAAGGTTCTAGAGTGGCGTCCACGTACCGGAAACGCAGCATTGGAATGCCTCCCACAAGGTGGACGGACGACCTGGTGAGAGTCGCGGGACTGCGGTGGATGCGAGACGCACAGGATCGGTCGTTGTGGCGGCGCTTTGGGGAGGCCTATGTACAACAGTGGACGTCTTTCGGCTGAAACAACGACGATAATGATGATGTGTATCTAAGTATGTGTTTATAATTATACTAAGTTATTTCTTTTCCGTTTGTTTTCTATTAAGTTACACCTGCCATGTTATGTTTTGCATCACCCTAAGGTCGACTGGTAGACTGGAGAGTCAATGCATAAGTTATTAAGTCCTCTTTTGTGCAGTGTTTATATTAGTGCATAAAGTAAATAAATAAAAAAAGTAGTAGTAGTAGTAGTATAAATAAATAAAATAAGAAGTGTTCAATTTCAAGATCGGGCCATCGTATCATCAGATAATTGCATTGACAATAAAATACTGCAACCGAGAGCTTTTAACATATTCGTATTTTATATAGAAGACTGATTGTAACCTCACGAGATTTATTATATACTTACGGTGTTTGCAATGATACGGTGCCATAAACAATATAAACATGTTACTAATGTACAGGGATATGGTGTGTAAATATCGTGGCCAGTCAACATCAGTACAGTATAAGCTCATATTTCTGTAACATATTTGACACTCAAATGTCCGCTATTTATTGTCGTGGAACGTGTGAACAAATTGCTATGAGTACATGTTTATCTTTGCTTTGTTTTCAGTTAAATAGCCAACTGAATTATGATTATGGATCTATGTTATTTGGGATGATGATGTCAAAGTTTTGATGACTGTGATGATTCCCTGACAGATTCTGTGTTTTCAACTAGAGTAGGCATAAGCATTGACTAATATAATGCCTAAATTTTATAAATATTAGCACTGATGATAGCTTCTTTAGTTTTGAAAGAACTGACGGCATGATTGCGCTGTGTGTCGTGGATTTGATTCCTGCACGGCACAAATATTTGTACAGCCTACAGATAAATTGTTCCGGGTCTGAGTGTCTTGTGTATGTAAATTTTGAGTAAGTAATTTATGGTATAATTACAAAATCTCTAATATTTATAAGTTAAAACAACTGAATCTATAATTTTATTTGTAATAAACAATTGATATAATTTTCAAATAACTAATTTTTATAAGCATAACATACGTCGATTATAAAAATTTTAGATATGCCACTTAAAAGACTTAAACTTTTTTAGTGTAATATGAAAGAACGAAAGCTTTTTATAAATCATAATGGCTTTTAACTTAACCTAATCTACTACTAACATTAGAACGGAATCTGGCGCTCGGCCGCGGCTACCGCGGCATGCTCGCTTCGCTCGCTCTCCTTCACGCTTTGATAGTCATTGTTCTAACTTAATCTAACCCACATGATCCCTTCATTCGCTTGCCATCGCGTTCTAATGATCACTATTCTAACCTGACCTAAACCAGCCGTGAGGTTCCGCAGCCGCATTATCTTACAATAACATTTTTCAATACGCTGCGCCAACTTGTAATGCTAACAGTGTGTAAAACGATACAACTGAGACAAATATAGTATATTTTTCGATTTTCGATGAAAAATAAACTTTATATCCAATAGCAATATAAGAAATACGTTTCTGAGTATATAAATTTTATATGTAAAGAAATTATATCAACTGTTGATATATTTCACGTTTATTATATCTTGTGAATGTTATTGAAATGATATTATACCAAATAACTTTAAATGATATGAGACGCACCCGTGAATTTTTATGTTTGTGAACGAACCCACGATACAGAAGTCATTCTTAACGCTATTGTTTAAAAACAAAAAAGAAATGCATAGTACTAGCTGCAGTCAGTGGCTTCGCCCAAGTCAAAGGAGAAAATTAACTCAATAAAAAACATACTCCCGGGCTAAAATATTCAACCGTTCTAACGTGAAGCAGTAACAGATATCCACACTCACAAATTTTGCTTTTATGATATTAATGTAATATACGAGTAGCATAAGCATAGCATAGCATAATCAGCCTTTTAATGTTCCCACTGTTGGGACTCAGGCCTCCTCTCTAGGAGAAGGAATGGGCCGTAATCCACCACGCGGGCCCAGTGCGGGTTGGTGAATATCACATGTCTTCGAATTTTTGGTTCTAGGACATGCCGGTTTCCTCGCGATGTTTTCCTTCACCGTTTTGAGAGCAGTGGTGATGAAATAAATTACACAACGTAATGCGCCTGGCTGGGTTTGAACCCGCGACCTACAATTCCGTAAGTCGGGGCTATTACCACTCGGCCACCACTGCTCTTCAAGCTCTCAATTTCTCTTCTTCTTTATGATATTAGTGTAATATAATCATTATATTCTTCTTTAAAAAGATCTACTTAATAAGGCCTTTAAAAGTCTACGCGACTCCTATCCATTTCTCACAAAGAACCATATTATAGGCTTACCTACAGCAAAGAGTATACGTTTATTAAAGTACCATACACCTTAATTTAAATACGAAATCCTCGAAGCCTTTAAGCCTGGATTATACGTTCAGCCAAGTCTTACAGCACCTACTAATTACGGAGTGGTTTTATTTACATTTCACACGTACATAACCTTTAATTTATTTACAGTCTAGAAAGCCTGAATCTAGACTCTACGTAAATTTAATCAACCGTTATTAAATTAGATTCTCAGTGTGGAACTTGCCTGTAATAAGTGCGTGAAACTTATATAAGTTTTTAACGTTAAATGAAAATAGTGACTGACCTTCGGGGCTGCGGTATTGTTCCAACGAGTTATTGGTAAGTGAGGGATTGGTAAGTGAGTTAATTGGTAAGAGTTATTGTGACTCTGGAACGCAAAGGGCAACTGAAGGAACACAGATGGGTTTGTCGGTAAAAGTCTACTCCAGTCCACGTGACTGAGCGTTGAGATGACGTCAGAACAAAGGAATCGGAGGCGTGGCCCACTCGAGTCGTTCGACGCAAGAGAATCAAAACGAAACGGTCGTAACTTGGCTAGGCCTGCTGAAACACCCCTTTCGTTCGAACCAGAACTAAAGAGTTTGTTTGTTGATTTCTCACTAATAAAGGTGAGTCTTGTAATATGTATAGACTAGCTTCTGCGAGCGGCTTCGCCTGCGTCGAAGGGGCGGTTTTGGAGTGGCGACCACGTAATGAAATGCGCAGTGTTGGAGGACCTCCCACAAAGGACCGATGACCGGTCCACCGTCCGGTAACCGTCCGGATCGAGCTCAAGTCGTCGACGGCGCGTAGTGTCCCACGCGTGCCTCGAAGAGATGTCACCAAACCGTAGGGGTCCAGCAGGGTCGAAGCCTACTGGGGTAATGAGTTGTGCGAAAGTGTATCCCGGGACCCTGGAGCGAAGGCAAAAAAGGAACGTAGGAGGGTTTAAGTCAGTAAAAGTCTGACACGCCCAGCTCCGCCCAGGTTCGGGAGAAGTCATTGGATAATTTCACACCGAAAAAAAAGGTGAAGAAATAACAAACATTTAAAAACATTAACTTTTAATGTTCTCACTGCTGAGACTCGGACCTCCTCTCTAGGAGAGGGAATGGGCCGTAATCCACCACGCAGGCCCAGTGCGGGTAAATGTCACATATCTTCGAATTTTTGGTTCTAGAACTGCCGGTTTCCTCAAGATGTTTTCCTTCACCGTTTTGAGAGCAGTGGCAATGAAATAAATTACACAAAGTAATGTGCCTGGCTAAGTTCGAACCCACGACCAACAACTCGTTAGTCGGGGTCATTACCACTTGGCCACCACGGCTCCCTCCCATCCACTAAATCAATTTAACTTTCACCTTAATGTTATTTTTGTGATTAAACTGCAATACTCTTCAAAGCCAAAGCCTTTCTAAAATCTTATTTGCCATCACCTTTGTGGACGTAAGCTGTTTAAAATAGAAGATCTGACGAACGTGTCGCAGTAATTACAAGGGGATCAAAAGTACACGACAGATTTAATTGAGGTCCTCCGACTCTGTAGCTATTTATATCGTGATGGCATTTGAATTTCTATCCTCTGTGTGTTTGAGTTTTGAGTGAGCTGAGTCAGTGCTTTGAGGAAGGTTAGGATTAAGAACACAATCTATCTATCTTCTATCTGTATATATATATAAATTAATAGCTGTTCGTAAATCTCGCTAAAACTCGAGAACGGCTGGACCGATTTGGCTAATTTTGGTCTTGAAATAGTTTTGATAGTCTAGGGAAGGTTTAAACGGTGAGAAAATATGGAAAAATCTGTATTGCTAGTCCTTCTTCACGAGTGGCCTGTAGGTTAGGCATACCAAGAGATCTCTCTAGATTTAGACGAATTTCGGGTAAAGTTTAATGAATGTTTCAGGATGCTGGGATTACCGCGTTATTGTAGTGCGTCGGGTATGTTCGCATTTGCGCATCCCGATGACTTTTACGCGATGATTCGAAAAAAGACCTATTCGATTCTGACAATAGCGCGGTCGAGTTCAAATAGCATCCTGAAAGCGTTGGTGGACAAATTCGACGTGCTTGTCTCACACCATGGCGGTGGTGATCATAAGGCCCTAATTTATTTATTTTTCTAATCATCATCATTTCAGCCGAAAGAAGTCACTGATGGACATAGGCCTCTCCCAAGTGTCGCCACAATGAACGGTCCTGTCGTTTTGATTTTCAGTTTTGGGAGCGGGTTGCCATAATCGCCACGCTTGGCAGACGGGTTAGCGATCGCAGTGTGGTTGTTGTAATGCACAGAGGATGCTGCTGCCCATTCTCTGGAATGTCCTTTAGTCGCCTCATACGACACGGGAAGAGATGGGATGGTGTTATTCTTTACGTCCAGACACCATACGGACGACCGGACACCATACAAGATACACATAAGATACAAATATCTAATGTTTCTTATACTAACATAGTTTTCAAGTATTCTGTTACTAACAATTTGTCGGCCTAGTTGCCATTAATTCAATTCAAAACGACAATTTCAAATTCTATTCTATTTTAATAGGACATGTTTAGAGTTATTGTAAGTAACTCTTTGTTTTTGATAAAAAAGTTTTGATGTACGGACATAAATTTATACTATATACGCTACATCTGTTAACGCTTTACAATTTGTTAGAAATATTCTTTGGTGTAAACGTTCGCCATGTCGCTAAACTAATAAACGCTTTCATTTATTTGTTTCATTTGAAAAATAAAAACAATTGTGAACTCAATAAGCTGCGAAAATGACGACTGGAAGAGTCATCTAACTACACCATCACTAACAATTTCAATCCGATTCCATTATTTCTATTTCACTAAATATAAACGTATGTATTTCTTCTAGTTTTTTGTGCAACAAACCGACTGGTCCAGTTAAAAGGCGTTGGCCAATCAAACGTGCCTACGAAACGTCGTGCCACCTCGGATTGGCTATAATCTAATTTCCTAGCTCGGAACCGCAGCTTTTCCTTTACGGAATTCCCTTTTTCTATATTTCCATGACGTAAATAGCATGGGGTTCTCTGATAATCTTGTTTCTCAATGTCGAGTCTATAGTTTTAAATCTGTTGGCTTTCGAGCGATTTTGTTTTAACGAATTATGGCACAGATACATTAGACAGCGTAGAGCTAAGGGCTTGAGGCTAAGGCTTAGCTAAGGGCCTTGAGTACCCTGTTCTCTTTTCTAGATAAGCCTTCTTCCCCTTCTTATCTGATTCATCTTCCTGTCCTTGTCCCGTGTTATTTGGGGTCGGCGCAACACGTTTTTTTCTTCCATTCTGCCCTGTCACTCGTCATGCTATCACTAACTTCCTTTTCTTTCATATCACTCTTCACACAATCCATCCATCTTTTCTTTGGTCTCCCTTTCCATCAATCCACATGTAAACTCATAATTTTTTTAGTAACATGCGTTTTATCCCTCCTCTTCACATGACCATACCAAGACAAACGATTCCCTTTCAACTTTTCAGTCACTGGCGCCACTTTCAAACTTCCCCTAATATACTCATTTCTCACTTTATCCATTCTCGTCACACCACACATTCATCTTAACATTCTTCCATTCATTCAATTCATCCTTCTTATCTGATTACAGAAATTAAATTTCTTTGCTCTGCGCACAATAAAAATCTTCGGTCCACAAATAATCGTCTTTTTTTTCGATGTATTTCACACCGTCCTGGGTTTATTCACTTCTCCATTTTTTATCCAGGCGATATCTCTTTGGAATGCACTCTCTCAGTACATCAAAATGGTGACCGGTTTCCCTTTAAGTTGAAGAAGTTGGTAAAATCATAACAGCATTGTTTGGCTAAATTTTTTCACAATAACATTTTTTATGTATATGTAGATGTTATCTAAGTATGTATTACTAGATAAAATATGGCGACATAAAACTTCTCCGCATCGCTGTCGACTGGAAGTGTGCCCAAAAGGCTGGCGGCATTGCCACGTTGTATGGCAATGCTTAATCTCTGACCGAGGTAAAAGCCAGCCATGCAAAGTGCTAAGCGTTTGGATAGTAGTTTTTAGTAGCTTTTGCCTTTAGTGTATATATAGTTTTAAACCTGTCCTCAAACTCAACAAATATACACAAAAAAAAATCATAAAAATCTGTCAAGCCGTTTCTGAGGAATTCGACACACACAAGAGATTTTTAAAAGATTATAGTATAGAAAGAAGAATTAAAAAAAAAAGAAGAAAAACAAAAAAAAAACGAAAAGAAAAGAACGAAACGAAATGAAAACAGGAAAACACGAAACGAACGAAACAAAGATCAGTCGATCGGTTTCGATCTATACGAAAGTATAGATTGGTATTGCTATCCACAAACATTTGATATTATAATTAATTATGATGCCTAACAAAACTGGTTATAAAAACATTCAATCTATATTTGAACTCTGAACTTGAAGGCACTTAACTCTCAAGCAAATCGACTTATAAAATAAGGCAAAACACTATTATCAAAAAACGGAATCCATGTCAAAACTAAGAAAGGAGAGCTTTCAAGTGTTCAGGTCTTACTTACAAGAAGAAGAGCATTTTCTACAGAAGTCTTAGTGGAAAAAAAACCACCTTTTTGTGGATAAACAAATGTACTACTGAACATTTACTAAGCCGTAAACGCTACCCGGAAATGTTTGATGCAACAGATCTTTGAATGGGCCAGAGAAGTAGCGAGTTTGAACGGCAGAAGTTAGTGAAAGTTCTTAGATTACGCGTGAAAGCTTTATACATTTTTTTAGGGTTTCGTACCTCAAAAGGAAAAAAACGGAACCCTTATAGGATCACTTTGTTGTCCGTTTGTCTGTCTGTCTGTCAAGACTCTTTATCTCAGAAACGCGTGGAGGCATCGAGTTGAAATCAAAACCGTATACTCAAGTCTGCGGTCCCTTGAAGCTGTGGAAAAATCAAACTTCTAAGTTAACGAAAAAAAAGATACGGCCGTTTATGTCGCAAAAAACGTACATTTCAACACTCCTAAAGGAATAAAAATTCATAGCGTACTTCCCGTTGACCCAGAATCCTGAAATTTGGCATAAAGCAAGGACTTATAGTATAGATACAGGAATAAATCTGCAAACTGTAAATGTGTAGTTACGTCACAAAAAATAACTTTTTTTACAATTCGGAAAAATCTACGTAACTCAATTCGGGAATCGAACTGTTTTCTTAGGTAAGCTTGCGAAAAGAGTTATGAGTTTACATGTGGATGAATGGAGAGGGAGAGGAAGGCCAAAGAAAAGATGGATGTATTGTGGTAGAAGTGATATGAAAGAAAGGGGAGTTAGTGATAGCGTGACGAGTGACAGGACAGAATGGAAGATAAGAACGTGTTGCGCGGACCCCAAATATGGCAGGAAGATGCTGATGATGATCTATAACAAACCAAAAACAATTCAGATTTTTGCAAGAAAAGCCAACAAAACTAAGCTCTATGATACTTGTAAAACCAGCGTCTCGTAATCCTCGGTATCTCGCGTTTCTAGAGGCCTCACCTTAAGATATGGCCGCCTTTACCACTGAGGCGATAAAAGCGTGCAAGCTGACTGTGCGATGGCGTTGTGCGGGTGGTGCAATATATAAGAGGCCGAGAACATCACCACCCAAAGTTTGACTGGTAGAAAATGCCTAAGTTCGCCTCTGTGCTATTGTGTGCTTAGTGTAGAATAAAATGGAATAAAGTAATCACACTATAATAATAATAATTATCACCTGTATCGGTCACCAGGTCTTCCCCTCTTTTAATGGATGTGATTACAATATTGCATCTTCATTAATCTCTCTCAGACATGTTCTATACAAGTTTTGTAAATATTGTTATAAAAAAAAAAACAAACTGTTCCATTGTGCTTTGTTGTTCGTGTGCGTTTGGTGTATGTACATACATACACAAAACGCACACGATGTATGCATGTGTGTGTCTGTTTGTGTGCATGTGTATGTATGTTCGTTCACTATAACTAAAAGACAATAATACTGAAACAAATTTTGCATTAGATAAATAATATAAGTATTATGTATTTACAAGTTAATGTTAACTATCACTCAACATGTTTTGAGATTTGAAACAAACAAAGTACTTAAGAGTGGCCAACTTTTGGTAAATCTCCATGCAACTGCTGTTACGTGATTATGATGTTATTACAATTCTTTCTCTAGATATTTTGGGTACACAGCTATCTTGTGGATATTATCGAGGCTTCTATAGAAATCAAAACATTAGAAAAAAAAAATCTGCTAGTGTACGTAAACTTTAGCCCTCCATAATGTACTCATATATTAAAAATATAAAAAAGTACATCCATATGAGCCTTGTACATTTAATCTGAATGACGACGAATTTTTCTGAAAAACTTTTAAGGGTTTAAAAAAAACACACATTTCCCGGAAGATGTTCTGTAAAATATTCAAGTAAATCACGGAATTAACGAATGCCAACAGAGTTTTCAGGCGTTCTCTCTTTTTTCGCATTGCCTCTTCATCAAACATCGCGTTGGATTGCGTTAGATGAAGCAACAAGCTTTTAAACCATGCTCGACGTTGACGATAGGCGAGTGGAAAACGGCCCTCTTAACGCTCCCGCTCGTTAATTTTTTTTTAGAGACACTACAGTAAACAAATTTTATTCTTTATTTTGGTTAGTGGCCAGTTTGATTTATGAATAAACTCGTTTGATTCAATTTACATTATAATTTATTTTTTTCAAATGGTTTTGACGTTCCAAATTCAAATCACATTATTCCTTTGGGAACGCACATACTACATTAAATCCCTAGGGAAAAAATTACTTACTTTAGGTGAAGGTTGTATGATAAAAGGGCATTATCGAGTAGGTAGTGTAATAGTACATTGTTACCCTAGGGGTGAAAGTAACTTATTTAGTTCCGAGAATGAGTTTGGCGTCCGAGTGTAGAGAGGTGGCCAATAGTTTGAAGGATTAAATAAGGCTTTAACCCGAGGTAAACACTGTGTTTTTCATTACGAAAGGACAGTAAAATAAAAACCTGAGTCGTGGTATGATTGTAGGTATCTTTCTTTTGATTTAGGCAGTAAAAGGTTTTCCACTACTGCTTTAGCCTCTTCTCTTAAGAATCAAGCGTTAACTCCACTACTACTTGAAGTCCTCTCAATATTAGTTTGGTCTTCGTCAGAATTATTATTAAGTTCTCTTAACGATTTTATATTTTTCATAGTATTTATTAGTTTATAATTTTAGCATGTATATGTATTTTATTATTATATTTTTTTTTTCTGTTTGAGGTTATTTATTTATTGTGCAAACCTACCACAGTATTGTCTTTTTAACCCAAAGGTTGACTGGTAGAGAATGCTTTGTTGCATTAAGTCTGCCTATGTACCACTACTGTACATGAAGTTTAAATAAATAAAATAAATAAACTCCATATCTGAATCTGATGAACTTATCGTGTAAATACAAATCTCCTTTAACAGAGATTTAGTAAAGTTTAAACAAAACTCTACATCTCGAAATAACAAATGAAGATCGGATCGCCGCTTTCCCGCCTATTTTGTTTTTTTTTTCCTGTGGCTGGCCGGTTATTCAGCCATTATTTTTCGTTTTCATCATTGAAAAAATGGTAAATGTTTTTCCCAAATCTATGTTATTTTATAGAGTAGAAAATAAATAACGTAAATATAATAAAAAAGTAATTAAAAAAAATCTTTGATTAATACTTATCTTTTTGTTATTTTAATTGTACATTGCACTGTAATTGAGTGGCTGTATAGAAAATAGAAGTTCAATAGAAATGTGAAAATAGAACTTCAATAGAAATGTGAAAATAGAACTTTTTTTTAAATAATTTGACAGCTGTCAGTTGAAAATGATTCTACCAATGGATGAAAAGTATTACTTTCAACCCGCTCTTCAGGCAACTTCAGACCTACTTTCCGAGTATGAGTAATGAAAAGAATATAACGTCTCTAAAAAAGTTTTATAATAAACATGACGTTTGAAAGTAATTCTGAGTTAATAGCATACAGGTAATATAATTTTGAAGTGGGTCATAATTTGCTCTATAAAATTGGAAAATGACTTTCATAATCACCATTTGGGTCATTAAATATTATAAAGGCGAAAGTTTGTGTGTGTGTGTGTGTGTTTGTTACTCCTTAACGCTCAAATGACTGAACAGGTTTGAAAGAAATTTGGCACACGGTCTTGGAGAAGCAGATAAGATAGTAGGAAGAGCACTACATATGTACACTATTTTATACACAGGTCTACTGGAAGAAATTTCTTTAGAAATAAGCAGTACCTTTGTACTATTGTCTATTTTGTATTGTCTTTTTTTGTTTTTTGGGTGTACATAAATAGTAAAATCTATAGGGCTGGCTCGTTCTTTGCCCACAGAATTAGCATTGCCATTCAACGTGGCAATGCTGCCAGTCTTCTGGGCACATTCCCTAATGACAGCGATGTGGAGGAGTATTTCGACGCCTGAGTGTATTTTGTGTTTTTGTATTATATTTATGTAAATATATAATAAATAAGTAGTTTTTTTTTTTTATTGATATAAACTAGTGTTTGACTAGCCTTGAAGACACCTAAATTATAGGTAAATAATCGGACGGGAAGACCGCAGCTGGCAAATTGTTCCAGTCCCTCGAAGTACGCGGTATAAACGACGAAGTGAAACGCTTGATCTGGACCGTAGAGGTTTCAAAAACGTAAGGATGGATACTCACCGTTCGTTTTTATACCGAGAGTAGGTTTTTCTGGTATAATTTTCCGCTTTCACGCGGCCGAAATCGTGAGGCAGAGACAATTTAAGTCTCATGCCTCGGCCACCGCTGTAGATTCCTCGGGCGTCAGGAGTCGTAGGCTTAATATCCAACCACAGTAGACGAGGGCTTACGGACGGCAAAGAATAGATAGCTCACCGTTCGATAAGGCACCGGTCCGGGTCAACGGCGCATTGTATTCCACGCGCGCCTCAAAGATCTGTCAGCATGATTGACGGGGCCCTCTAGGGCTGATACCTGCCAGGGCTGCAAGATTGTCCGAAAGAGTCACCATGGCCCTAAAGCGCAAAAAATCACTGCACCTATGTGCAGTGGTTTTTTCAGTAAGCATTATACAGCGCACATCGAACTGCCTGCACCGCGGACTGGAACAGTTTGCCTGCTGCAGTCTACCCGTCCGATTATAATTTAGCTAGTGTCTTTTAGGCCAGAGTGGCGGTCGCCTCCTTCTGCGACGCAGTAATACTAGCAAAGGAGGAGGCCGCACATGCACGCGCGAGGCAATGGCCCCCGCGCCCCAGCCAGATTCCGATCCCGATTTCCGGCCATCGTAAGAGCGGGCTTGCGGACGGCGAGCAACGGTCGACGGCGCGTAGTGTTCCACGTGCGCCTCAAGGAGATGTCAGAAACCATAGGGGTCCAGCAGGGTCGAAGCCTACTGGGGCCAAGGGTCTGATTATGAAAGGAAGACTCGGCCTTGGTATGAAAGGCAACGAAGGAACAGGAGTGGGTTTTTGTTCCGTAAAAGTCTGACACTATCTCGCGCTCCGCCTAAGAGCGAGGGATGTCATTAGATGATTTTCCCACCGAAAAAAAAAGAAGAAAAAAGGCAGAGTGAATAGGCTCTTAATAAACTAGTGCGCTTCACCAAGAACGATTGCATCTCTGCTTACCATCAGGTGGGATCGCAGTCAAGCACTAGTTTATATCAATTAAAATAAATAAGTTGAGATACAATGGTGGTCTTGAAGGTGCACACACATAGTTCCAATTATATCATCATTCTTTCGTCAAAGACAGCAGACTTATTTCCATTAACCGTGCAAAAAACTTGTCACTTTTCTGTAACTGCATTTTTTTGTCAAGGAACATCAATTTTTTGGCGGGGTTGGGAAACGAAAAATTATTTTCTCCCTCTCTAAGCGGAGCGAGATTGAGTGTCCAATTTTTAATGGCAAAAACTCCCTCCATCTTATTTAGTTTCATTCCCTCTCGCCCCATCCGAAGCAGGCGAAGTCAATTGATGACTTCTCAACCCCTAATAAAAAAGGGCACAAAAGGGGGGCCGCTTTATTCAGCATTCTTCGTCAGTATTCAAAACGCCTATTGCCACTTCTAAACCAACGCGTATGCTTTGGGCCTATAGTAAAATAAATCCGTGCCACTTGGTATTCAAAGTGTGCGACACCTCAAGAGCTACGCAATATAGTGGCAACATTGATCAATTTGTTGATGTTTGCCGGCCTGCTGAAACGTCTTCGCTTTAAAGAGGGTTCGCTTGACCAGGTAAGCCTGAATAAATCGAGAGAGTACTTGCTTATATTGGTGGAAAGTGGGTCAAATAGGAAAGGCTTGACGGTATCATATCTTCTATTCTTCTGCTTCAGTACACGGCTATCACACTAAACACTACTATTAAATGTTGTCTAGTAGAAATTGCCCGTGCAATAAGACCGCCTATTGTACACTTATTTTTTTTCATAAATTTTTATCCTGTAATAAGTTAAAGTGTGCAATAAAGAAATCAATAATTATAAAGGCGAAAGTATGTGAGTTTTTGTGTGTGTATGTTTGTTAGTTCTTCACGGTCAAACGACTGAACAGATATCGATGAAACTTGATACACGGATAGACTATGGCCTGAATAACATATGTATACTTTTTATGCCTGGATTATGTTCTCTTGGGACAATTTTCTACTGTTACGCGGGCAAATCTTCTGGTAATATTATAAAGGTGAAATTATTTATGTTTTTTTGTTACACGCTGGAATGGGTTCCACAACGACCTTACATCCACTAGACGCCTCATGCTTGAAATAGCGCACCAAAAAAAATCTGTCAACTAGCCGAGGTACGCGGAGCGAGGTACTACGTTCTGATTGATTCGATTGGTACGGGGGAGCGGGGTACTGAGTTCTGATTGGTCGAGATATCAGATCTATAATCATATGTGTTGACAGACATACGTCGCCTGTTATTAGACGTCTAGTGGCTGTAAAGTCATTAGGGTACCATGACAAGGTCCTAGAATAGCACTTAGGATACTTTTTATCCCGGAGTATGTTCCCTTGAGATAATTTTCTAATTTCACATGAGCGAAGTCGCTGATAAAAGCTAGTATAAGAACATAAGCTTATACAGTAGTAACCATGTAGTAACATATTAACCAGTAATCAGATTAGTCGCTCAGCCTAGGCCAATCTGAATAAATGCTTAGTCATTGAGATACATTTATTGATTTCATTTCTGTTTAATAAGAAACCAAGAAATATCCCTTTTTTGAGGTGGAAAATCATCAAATAACAGCTCTCACTCTAGGGTAGAACGAGAAGGGTGGTTTTAATTAGTAAAAGTCTTACAGACCCTTTCGCTCCACACTAGAGCGAGAGAAGTCATTGTATGATTTTGCAACTGAGAAAAAAACCTGTGTCTTTTAGTGGCCCTTTGCGTCCCAGGGCGACGGTAAACACTTTCAAATATTTCCGCAACCCACTCAAGAAATATCTAACGTATCGAAATTCGAACTCCAAAGAGCTCCTTCCTCACAAAGAGTATCTTATCACTCGACTAAGACATCAAATCCAGGTCGTCCTCTAAATATTTTTCCTTCCCCAAAATCAGTATAAATTAATCCGGATTTAATTATTTCGCCATCGCGATTCCCTCTTCAACATTAAATCCGATCCCGTTAAGTACATTTCTAGTTTCGCATCTCGACCTTGTCCTGAACAAACAGACAAACAGCCTAATATTGTAAATGACGAAGTATTTTAAGGAGTATCGGACTGAAAAAATATTTTCATTTCACTGTAAAGGTCAGACGATTATTTGAGAAACACTTTCGGGTATATCGATTTACCTACTGTTGAGTGAACGATTTTGGAAGAATCGATGTTACTAGAGAAAATGAGCGGTAGGTATCTACGCGCTGCAATACTAGACCCTTGCAATAATTATATCTGGCCTGTTGGTCTAGTGGTTAGTGGCCCTGACTGCTATGCCGAAGGTCGCGAGTTCGATTCCCACCCAGGACAAATGTTTGTGTGATGAGCACGATCATTTGTTCTGTGTCTGGGTGTAATTTATCTATAATATGTATGTATTTAGAAATATATAAGTATGTTTATCAGTGGTCTAGTACTCATAACACAAGCTCTGCTTAGCTTGGGACTAAACGGCGTTGTGTGATAGTTGTGGAATATTATTATTATATTATATCCGATATATTTAATTGGAGTTAAGGTTCAAGGTTACCGACATAGCACGAAGAATCGCCAAACTAAAGTGGCAATGGGCAGGGCACATTGCTCGCAGAACAGATGGCCGTTGGGGCCGAAAGGTTCTGGAATGGCGACCACGTACCGGAAGACGTAGCGTTGGAAGGCCTCCTACAAGGTGGACCGATGACTTGGTAACGGTTGCGGGAGTCCGATGGATGCGAGACGCACAGGACCGTTCATTGTGGCGACACTTGGGGAGGTCTATGTCCAGCAGTGGACGTCTTTCGGCTGAAATGATGATGATAATGATGATTTAATTGGAGTAGCAGGGCTATATCCAGATATGGCTCTGCTACTCCTGACGTCCGAAGAATCTCTGGCGGCGGCCAGGACATGAGGATATCCTTAAGCTCACGGTTGCACACATCTCCTTTACTAGCTTTACAGCTCTGCAAAAGGGTGAGATAGAATGGGTATCAATCGACTGACCGCTACTTATTCTCTCTCACCCTAAACCAGGGCGAGAAGTCACCGCCACCGATCCAGTTCAAGCGGGGCACATCTCTACCGGGTACAATCAATCCATGTGGCTATTATTATTCTAACCACGAGCTTTTTCTACAACCTTCTCCTTTTTTAATCAGCTACTTAATCATCATCTTCCTGCCCCTGTCCCGTGTTATTTGGGGTCGGCGCAACACGTTTTTTTCTTCCATTCTGCCCTGTCACTCGTCATGCTATCACTAACTTCCTTTTCTTTTATATCACTCTTCACACAATCCGTCCATCTTTTCTTTGGTCTCCCTCTCCCTCTCCATCCATCCACATGTAAACTCATATCTCTTTTAGTAACATGCGTTTCATCCCTCCTCTTCACATGACCATACCAAGACAAACGATTCCCTTTCAACTTTTCAGTCACTGGCGCCACTTTCAAACTTCCCTTAATATACTCATTTCTCACTTTATCCATTCTTGTCACAATCATTTAGGTAAATGAACTCAAATTAAAATAATTTACTAATTAATTAATTACAATGTCGATCGTAGCAGACATCAACATATATTGTTCTATACGTATAGTTACTACCGTACGCCAGATTAAAACCCGAACACACTCCCAATCCACCTGAAATAATCCCTAACAGCCACTGAAAGGTATGGTACACCCTATTTAAGCCAGCACACTACCGTCAGACTATTAACACAGATTTCAATGTATCCTCTACAACGCTCTAGTGAACAAGATCCTTTTAAACCAAGTTCAATGGAGGATGTAGTAAAAAGTGGCGATAAACTGCCGTTAATATATTTGTATAGGTCTGTTTACGTCGCTGAGGTGCAAGTTCGGAGCTTCCTTTAGACTCGAAGGCTAGCCTGTGCCTGTCTACACTTACAACCGGTCGCGTATTTATCAAATACTGTTCATTTAAATTTGATCTTTGTGCTGATTTATTTTTCAGAAGAACGCTAAGTGTAGCTTAAAATTAACAATGTTAAGCGTACTTATAAGTATAGGTTATAGTCTTAATTTTTTTCAATATTAAGTATATTTTAAATAGGTTTTAATCCAGCAATAAAGGCTTATTTTATTTCTCGGAAAAGCTGGTTGGAAAATTCGCTGAAAGACATCTTAGTGGCCGGTTACAGCAATTTTACTAAAATTGACGAACTTGGCTGAAAGGTCCTCGAATAATAATAATAATAATATTCCACAACTATCACACAACGCCGCCTTGGGACTCACACAAAGCTTGGGACTCCAAGCTAAGCAGAGCTTGTATTATGAGTACTAGAAAATAGATAAACATACATATTTCTAAATACATACATATTAAAGATAAATTACACCCCAACATAGAACAAATGATCGTGTTCATCACGCAAACATTTGTCCTGGGTGGGAATCGAACCCACAACCTCCGGTATAGCAGTCAGGGCCACTAACTACTAAATCAACAGGTCAGTCATGAAATCAAACCATTGCTTGGAGGCTCGCTAACAAGTAACAGAGATTTTCAATAAATAATACCAGTAAACGGTGGCTAAAAGGCGTTAATAAAACCACATAATACAATCTACAACACAATAAAATAATCTTGTCGTTTTCACTTCATTTCAAGAAACCCCTCATTGCAGGTTAAAACATAAAAAAAAAAACTAAAGGGGCCATTATTTTTAAAACAACCTCTTTTTCCTCTATAAAAACTACTCCCAACGTTAAACAGCTGTAGAAAAATTAACATAAACTATGAGACGAAATGAGTTAAAAAATAAACACAGTACTTCATAAAGGTTTTAATTAAAACTGCAATCCTCCTTGGTTCCAGCGCAAGGTGTAGCCTGACCGAATTGAGAGCGCTTTAGAATTCGGGTGGCGTCGTTTGCGGTGCGAGCTTCCGGTCTTGGTCGGTTTATCTCACTGTTTTAGCACCTGACTCCGGATGGGACGACGACGGTACGGGGTCTTTACCTACTATAACTAGAGGAAACTTTAACGTTGTTGCTTAAGTATTTATTTTCCAAGCTCTTAGATAAGGTTCGGTTTTAAATGTTAAAGGTAGGATGATGGTGATTGCGTCGTGGCTGAAGAAAAAGGGTTTGGCAATTGTGTTCTATTTTAACTGTGCCAGTAGGACGATATAAAAAATAAAACTATTGTTATTACTTAGAGTATTCTCAGAATACCGTCTGGCTGGTTTGATGTTCGTTATTCCATACAAAAGTAACCATTCTCCTTTTAAATAATTTCAATAACGTTGTAAACTTGTGAAAACAATGACATAAAACATTTTGATTTAGTTGGAATTCTGAAAAACTGACATGAGTAAGAAGTTTTCTTCAGTCATTGTATACTTCTATATTTTCTTAACTATAAATATATATTTTTGAAGTGAAAACTTCTTTAACGGCGTTGTACACTTTTTTTTGTAATGGGTAAAAAATGTTAAACTCGCGTCAGGACACGTGACCTGATCGAAAATTCGTAAGACGATCGGCGTTGTACACTTTTTTTGTAATGGGTAAAAAATGTTAAACTCGCGTCAGGACACGTGACCTGATCGAAAATTCGTAAGACGATCGGCGTTGTACACTTTTTTTGTAATGGGTAAAAAATGTTAAACTCGCGTCAGGACACGTGACCTGATCGAAAATTCGTAAGACGATCCAAAACGCACAACGTTAATACTTAAGTTTTCACTTCTGCCGGCACTCCCAGAGTGCAACCCGTCATTTTTTTTAAGGCGGGCAATCATCCAATAACTTCTCTCGCTCTAGGGTGGAGTGCGAAGGCGTGACAGACTTTTACTGACTAAAACCACACCTATGTTTCTTCTTTGCCTTGCGTTCCAAAACCCTCGATTTACCTTTCAGAAGTTAACCCATGGCCCCAGTAGGCTTCGCCCCTGCTGGGACCCTACGGTTTTTGCTAACATCTCTTTGAGGTACGCGTGAACTGCGCCATCGACGACTCCGATTCGATCTGGACGGTTGCCAAAGAAGAAAAAAAGATATTTATTTAGCACACTGATGGTAATTTAACTTAAGGGGATGCAACTCTACATACATTTTCACTGTTTTTCATATAACCGTTTTTACACAATTATGACGTTATTACACATTTTCATTAGATAGCATAAGCATAATCAGCCTTTTAATGTTCCCACTGTTGGGACTCAGGCCTCTAGGAGAGGGAATGGGCCGTAATCCACCACGCGGGCCCAGTGCGGGTTGGTGAATGTCACATGTCTTCGAATTTTTTGGTTCTACGACATGGCGGTTTCTTCACGATGTTTTCCTTCGCCGTTTTGAGAGCAGAGGTGATGAAATAAATTACACAAAGTAATGCGCCTGGCTGGGTTTGAACCCGCGACCTACAACTCGTAAGTCGGGGCCGTTACCATTTGGCCACCACTGCTCTTTCATTAGATAGATTAGAGTATCTTGTGGATATTATCTAGGCTTCTATTGAAATCAATTTATAAATTTGTGTAAAACTAATCCAGTAAAGACCTCCGAAAATCTGCTATTTTGCTTGAACTTTGACACTTCTTAATTTACTCAAAAATTAAAAATGTCAAAAAAGTATAACAATAGAAGCCTTGCAAATTTAATCAAGATTCTGAATGACGTCAATTTTTACAAAAACTTTTAAGGGTTAATAAAAACAAGTTTTGTAAAATTACCGAATGCCTCTGTTAGCATTCGGTAATTTCAGGCGTTATTTCTCTTTTTTCGCGTTGCCTTTTCGTCAAACATCGCGTTGCATTAGATGAAGTAATTAGCTTTGAAACCATGCTTGATGATAGGCGAGTGAAAAAGGACCTCTTAATGTAAATTGTGTTGGATATGGGTATAACTTACCTGCATAACATACATGCATAGCATAAACAGCCTTATAATGTTCCCATTGCTAGGACTCAGGCCTCCTCTCTAGGAGAGGGAATGGGCCGTAATCCACCACGCGGGCCTAGTGCGGATTGATGGATGTCACATGTCTTCGAATTTTAACTTACCTGAATAAAGATTATTATTATAGTGTGATTATAGTAGAAATATAAAAATTAACTAAAGCCACAGTATTACATTTCTACTCACCAACCCGACCATCCCTCTCTTCCCACTACAAAACACTAACAAACACAATAAAACTATCGGCGCTCTCGTCGCGTCACCGCCTGCCACAATCGCTTTGTATCGGCGAAAGCTTTTACAAGATGAGACTGGAGGACCTTGCGGGCCCTTATGTTTGACCAAGCATTGTTTATTTAGTCCGTAATATTGAGGAGAGGTGAGCAGCTGTTTTATATCGTAGGCCGGACTTAGGTGATATTAATAAAATCGGCATGTGACATGTTTTTTTTTTCGGTTGGAAAATCATCCAGTGACATCCCCCGTTCATGGGCGGAGCGGGAGATAGTGTCAGACTTTTACTGACTAAAAACCTACTCCTGTTCCTTCGTTGCCTTTCATACCAGGGCCGAGTCTTCCTTTCAGAATCAGACCCTTGGCCCCAGTAGGCTTCGACCCAACAGGGCCCCTACGGTTGCTGACATCTCCTTGAGGCGCGCGTGGAACGCTACGCGCTGTCAACGACTTGGGCTCGGTCCGGACGGTTACCGGACAGTCGGACGGCGAGCTACCCATTGCTCGCCGTCCGCAAGCCTGCGCCTACGTTGGCCGGAAATCGGGATCGGAATCCCGGCGGCTGGGGCGCGGGGACCATTGCCTCGTATACCCCACCGTGTCCTCCGGGCGGTCCACACAATGGTGACACCCGGGCGTTTCTTCCGCACGAATCCGGCGCAGGAACCTCCCGAATTTACCATGTCCGGTGAGGACCTGCGTCATGCGGAAGGTAAGGACGCCGTGTTGCCTTTCCAGCCACTCCTCAAAGAGTGGACGTACCGCCATAATTATAGCGTGCCCGCATATGACAGTAGAATGTTTTCCTAATAGCTATTTGATAAAGAATGTTTTCGGAAGAATGGAAGACGATACTGTCAGAATGTATGTATGACTTTGTGTTTTATTTATTAAAAAGGTACAAAAATATATCTAATTTTAATTTAGTGTGACGAGCACGATCATTTTGTTCTTTGTCTGGATGTAATTTATCTATAATATGTGTGTATTTAGAAATATATAAGTAATAACAGCTGTCTAGCACTCATAGCACAAGCTCTGCTTAGTTTGGGACTAGATGGCGTTGTGAGAAAGTTAAAAAATAATTAGAGTTATTGTTTTACATTTTATTTTATTGTTCTGTCTTCTATGTACTTATAGTGTTTAAATAAAGTAATTGGCTTCGGCCGTTCTGTTTAAATTAAATAAATAAATACATAAGTTTATTTGTTTATTGTTACATAACACGTACGGCGATGCGACCAGTACATGATGGACATACCACCTATACGCACAAAACGTTTTGGGAACACATTAATTGTGCGTACAGCTAATTGGAGTGGAATTCCTTGCCGGAATCTGTGTTTCCTGATGGCTACAACCCGGGAATCATGAAGTCAAGAGTGAATAGGTTACTCTTGGGCCGTGGGGTCCGAGTGCTCATGCGCTTTTTAACCGACTTCAAAAAAAAGGAGGAGGTTATCAATTCGGTTGTATTTTTTTTTTTTTTTTTTTTTTTATCATTATTTTTTTTTTATGTTTGTTACCTCAGAACTCCGTCGTTTATGGACCGATTTGCAAAATTTTTTTTTTCCATAAACAGGATATGCTTCCAGATTGGTCCCATTTTTTTCAAAATCCAGTTCTGATGATGGAATCCATGAGGAATCGAGGGAACTCCTCAAAAATTATAGGCAACCCTATGGTGATTTTAATATTTTCATCAAGAACTTAAGCATTTACAGTCAAAAAGTAACATTTGATGAAGTGGAACTGATGAAGAAGACCAGAAATGGTCAACGGAACTTCATACACAAATAGATATTACAATGAAGATATACATAGTTAAGCGACTATGACAATACAAATAAATGAATGATTCTGAATAGTTACGTTGAAAATGGTATCATCGAAGTGATCTGATGATGATGATGGAGCCGGAAGGTAGGCACTGGAACTCCGTAATTAATCAATGTAACCTAGCCGTGTTTGGACTTATTAGAATTGTCATGAGATGCACTTTGGCTATAAGGTACTATCGAACTGATCTGATGATGGAGCCGGAAGGTAGGCACAGGAACTCCGTAATTAATCAATGTATCCTAGCCGTGTTTGGGCTTATTAGAATTGTCGTGAGATGCTCTTTGGCTATAAGGTACTATCGAACTGATCTGATGATGGAGCCGGAAGGAGGAAGGTAGACACAGGAACTTTATAATAAAACTATGTAACCTAGCAGTATTTGGGTTAATTGGAATTGTCATGAGAAATAGGCACTCTGTTTATAAGTGTATCGCAACTAAAAAGTGTGAAATAAAAACTTTTTATAAAAAAAAAAAATAACCGACTTCACTAAAAAAAACACTAAAAGGATCAAAATAACTTTAATTTCGGAAGTCGGTGTTAAATAAGAAACAAACAATACCGAGAAACACCGACTTCCAAAATTAAAGTTATTTTGATCCTTTTAGTGTTTTTTTTAGTGAAGTCGGTTATTTTTTTTTTTATAAAAAGTTTTTATTAAAGAATTATCCAAACGGCTAGTTGACACTTCGCGTGACCAAAGGGCTGGCTTTTACCTCGGTCAGAGATTAAGCATTGCCATACAACGTGGCAATGCTGCCAGTCTTTTGGGCACACTTCCAGTCGTCAGCGATGCGGAGGAATTTTTTGACGCCATATTTTAGGTAGGAGTTATTGTGTATAATTATATTATGTAATTATAATTAGTTAAGTGTTTTTATTTTTCTTGTTATACCGATCATTATCTGATTACTTCTAGGTAAGGGTGCTCCATCGTCGACCGCATCGTCGCTTTCCATCAGGTGAGATAGCGGTCAAGCGTAAACCTATCAAGAATAAAAAAAAGAACAATCTTAGCTAAATAGGTAACACTAGCAGCTGTTCCCCGTGGTTTCTTCACCCGCGTTTTTGGTTACTGATCCATTCTTATTGGACATAGCATGATGTTATATAGCCTACAGCCTATCTAGATAAATGATTTATACAACACTAAATTAATCTATTTTTTCAATTAGAACCAGAAGTTCCTGAGATAAGTGTGTTCAACTAATAATAGTATACTTTATTTATACGGCTTTATAACATTAGTATACTTACCAAAAAATTATCTGTAAATATTTGACAATTCAATTTGTTTGGAGTTTTTGACCAGATTTTATCGAGTCAAGTTCAGTGGCTTTTTTAAAACTCGCAAATTTATTCCAAGTGGACATCAGGATGTAAAATTGGTGTAATTTTGTATCTCAAGTGTCCGCACAACTGGACACTGTGAGATTATTCTGTATTTTGTATTTATTGGGCTTACTAATCTTTTAATTAAAACTATTCAGATTAAAAAAAAACACTTGTGCAAACTTTCATAACTATTGTCATAAAAGTGGTTTGTATTCAACGACTTTTTTAAAGCTTGTACCTACTAACGGGTGAACGGGGAAGAAATGGACAAAAAGGGTAGAACGGGGCAAAACGGGGTAGGAAGGGGGGAATTCAATTCACCCTGACCATTGAAAAACAGCTCACCGCGGTTTGAACGATCGATCGTCCGCTATAAAAACGTTAGACATAAATACGTTTTTAAGAGCCCTTTAGTTCAAAGTTTCGAGTATTATCGAGAGAAGTATGCTTTTCGTAAGACTTGATTTAAATCATGGTTTGAAATGTTGCTATGGTGATACCGGGATTAAAAATGGAGGGAGAGGCTTTAAAGGGTTGTTGTTTATATATTTGAAGTTTGTTTTAATTGGGTTTAAAATAGGAAACATACAATAACAGGGGGAAGAAGATTTTTGTTGTTAAATGTCACATGATGTCAAAATAATATGTCAATGGTTAGTTTCATTTCGGTACTTCAAACTTCAACGCTTCAAATCTGCCTAGACTTTACCCGACTAAGGCTTGGATATCATCATATATAATTTCTCCAGCTCTGGGTGGACCGACAGGAAGTGTCAGGCTTTTACTGACTAAAACCCAACTGTATGCCTTGAGTTGCCTGCCTGATCCTGAACATGGTCCTTCGAGCCATGATTCGGCTCAGAATAATCAGCTCAGGGAGGCAAATAAATAAATAGCGCTCACTTTTTCCGTAATATAATTTAAATAATACTCTATTAATACCCAGTTTGATGGTTGGTAAAACACAGCTTTAAAACAATGTTTCTCCTTAATTTAATTCGTTCTTTGTTTCTTCGACCATCGAAGAGACAAGTTAGTAACAACGTTAAGTGGTCTCCAAGTTACACTCCAAAGGAATAAGTTTATTTTAAAACAATTTCGTAGAATGCTAAAAGAGGGTCAGTGCACTTTTAACACCTAATACTTATTTCAGATCGTACAATCCATTATTGTCAGTACACAACTGACAAATTAGTGTCAGCACATATATTTTGCCTCACTGCGTGCCCGAGGTTCGCATAACGAACCAAGAGGTTCTGATAGCAATGTGTTGTATAGTGTGATAGACTTGGGACAAAGGATGGAAAATGATGGTACTTAATTCGTAGAATCAACAGCAATCGAAGCTTCAGGGAAATCGCAACTTGTGTTATCGTGTCTCAGCACAAGGCCTTTGAAATTAGTACATAATTCCAGCTTATACCTTCTTACCCTATGCACGAAAGACAGATAGGTACAGAAGTCAATTTATACTCACAGTGCGCACAAGCAACGCACATAATATGTGCGTCTATTTCGTCTCGCATACATCGGATTCTAGCAACCCTCATCAGGTCATTGGTTCTCCTAGTGGGAGGCTTTCTAACACTGCGTCTTGTGGTATATGGTATATGTTCTACATGCAACATGCCCTACCCACTGCCACTTCAGGTTATGGCAGTAATCTTGGTTTTCCGGCGGATATAATTTCTCTTCCAATCACATCAGGAAACTCCTAGGATATCCCTCTCTATTGCTCTTTGGGTGACTTTAAGCCTTTCGATGAGGCCTATTATATAGGGTGACTGGCAATTAGTGTACGATACTTAAACACGTGATTGTGCTCATGATAACCAACAACTTTTACTATGGCAACAAACCTGAAATCGCGAAAAAAAATCAGCTGTTCAGTACATTTAAGTTCGCCTAATGTACTGAACAGCTGATATTTTTTTCGCGATTTCGGCTTTGCTCCCATAATAAAAATTGTTTGTTATCATGAGCACAATCACGTGTTTAAGTATCGTACACTAATTGCCAGTCACCCTATATATACCTACGTATTAAAATTTCTGTATTTTTTTAAATATTTTTGGCAAACCCTAATTCCATCGCCATTCATCAAAATACAGTACAAAGTTTAGTAATATGAGCTCATTACTATTTTTCAACAATACCGTCCATTCATACAACCCACACTCGGGCCGGATAATTAAAACGAAAGCTCAATGAGGCGTTCAATTAATGACATAATAGTTCACTTAACACGGCGATCATTTACGAGAATGGGGCGCTATTCGTTCGTTCTTTCCGGTGTGGAGAGAATATCAGGAAAGCTATCTATTTTTAAATGATAATACGTCAGCATAAATGTTCGTAGGAAAAACTACCATTTAAATTATTTATTATTTATTTAATAATTTCTCAAAATCACTAAACTTAAGTGGCAATTGGCAAGGCACATTGCACGCAGAACAGATGATCATTGGGACGAAATGTTCTGGAATGGCGACCACGTACTGGAAGACGCAGTGTTGGAAGGCCTTCCACAAAGTGGATCGATGACCTGGTGAAAGTAGTGGGAATCCGATGGATGCGAGGCGCACAGGAACGCTTGGGGGAGGCCTATGTCCAACAGTGGACGGTTTTAGTAAAACTTAAAACTATGTTAGTACCTTATGCCTACTTATTCTAAAGAGTCAACCATTTATTTTATATTAAAAAAGACACCACCCGAACTGTGTACCTTATTCCAGTGCGACACAATATTATAGGACACTCAACCCTTCCTGTTATGGTGTTTAGAAGGCCGTTGGAGCTGCCCCGCACACGACGCATCAGGGAGGCCACTCTCTTGCGCACTATTGTCCTAAAGCAATCGGTGTTGGTCTTCGCAAACATCTCCGATGCACTACAGTAACGCACCAGCCCATCAGCTTTCCAAACCCATTATTGTAGTGTAGAGGACCCATAGGGCACTCTACAGAGTATGATGACTAAAATGGCTACGTTTGGTTGACGGATTATTGATCATTCAATGCCTTGACTCATGCCATCTTTACGGACGCGAAAAAATGCTATTGGTTATTAGACGTTGCAACTGACACTATATCTACATTTGTAGAAGCTCTTTTAACGATATAATTTTATAAATTTGTTGCTAAATAGGAACTTAAAGGGAAACTGAAGGAACATAGGTCTCGCTCCACCCAGAGCAGTAAGAGTTATTATTTCGACCATTAAAATATGTAGATGTAATTGTAGTTGTAGCGACATCTATGGCATCACAAAAAAACTAATCCTGCATCGCGCAATCAAAGTTCTCCGCGCGATTGGAACATATAGAACAGCCTGAAATCATCTATCGGGCAGTTGCCCACCAGACATATCACCCGTCTGATTGGAGGATCCTCCTTTTTCAAGGGAGGTTTGCGGGACTTTACACTCTGTTCCTAAAATGGATCACGTCGGGGTCACCATTTTGAAGGTATATGATTTTCGGTAGATGATTTCGGGCTGTGTTGTGTTTTGTGTTGTTGTGGATGATTCCAATCGCGCGGAGAACTTTGATTGCGTGATGCAGTGTTAGTTCTTTTGTGACGCCATAGATGTCGCTACATAATGAACGTTGGACACAGATGACATTTATATGTATCAAAGTTTGACTAAAGCGGCTTCATTCATGTACCCGCCGTAGTTAAACTTAAGGGATGACCAGACAGTTGCAAACTTGCGTTCCAACCAAGGTGACCTTGGTTTATATGTTTGATTTGTGTTGCGGCTACATGAATGTATACCACGCGCCAACACGTTCGGTGGTTGGGAGAACGTGCCTCCCAACCAAGGGCGTTAAAGGTCATGGATGTCTACAACTGATGTCTACACGGATTGAAACTAGCAAGGTCACCTTGGTTGGGACGTTGGTTTGCAACCGTCTGATCACCCCTTTATGATAAAAATTCATAAAGATCGTTTTTAGGGTTCCGTAGCCAAATGGCAAAAAACGGAACCCTTATAGATTCGTCATGTGTCTATCTGTCCATCCGTATGTCACAACCACTTTTTTCCGAAACTATAAGAGCTATACTGTTGAAACTAAAGAAGATGTATTTTGTGAGCCGCAATAAGATTTTCACAAAAAATAGAAAAAAAACAATAAAATTTTGGGGGTTCCCCGTACTTAGAACTGAAACTCAAAATTTTATTTTTTCATCAAACCCACACGTGTGGGGTATCTATGGATAGGTCTTCAAAATGATATTGAGGTTTCTAATATCATTTTTTTATATACTGAATAGTTTGCGCGAGAGACACTTCCAAAGTGGTAAAATGTGTGTCCCCCCCCCATAACTTCTAAAATAAGAGAATGATAAAACTAAAAAAAATATATGATATACATTACCTTATAAACTTCCACCGAAAATTAATTTGACCGAGATCTAGTAAGTAGTTTTTTTTTAATACGTCATAAATCGTAAACCGCAATTTGCCTTTCAAGTTTGTACGGAACCCTCAGTGCGCGAGTCCGACTCGCACTTGCCCAGTTTTTTCCTTTCAATCCTTTCATTATCAAAACTATGAATGGAAGTTTCACGTATCGTTCATTCGCACGCGAATCGTTCCTACAATTAAAACAAAGGCCTATTGAGGCGCTCACTTAACGACACAAACATTCAGCTAACGTTCGCTAATTTGCGGGTTAAACCAACATTATAATTGTCTTGCGAGTTGTTAGACTTAACGACTAATTCATTACCGCCATTGTTATATTATTGCTGATTAACTGATCACTTTTTAAGGGCGTGTTTCTGTGTTAAATTAGGGGTATTTTAATTTACAGATATTTTTATGAATGGGGTGTATCTTTTGTTTAAAAGGTCTATGAAAATAAATTTATAGTACATGTCAATTAACGCAAGCATACTTAGGGCTTTATTTCACCGAGACACCATGGAGGCGCGACCAGCTGCGCCGCCATGGTGTCCGTAAGCTACCAAACTAGACACCATACAGGCACCAGAGTCGTTACACCACACTGAGACAGTATCAAAATGAACCTTAAGTGCACGCGTCCGAGCTGGTCGCGCCGCCTAATTGATTGCGCAACGAAGCGGACACCAGGTGAGTAACTCTCTATAGAGCTGTATACATTTTGTTGGTAGCGGCGACTGATCGCGCCGCCATGGTGTCCCGGTGAAATATAGCCCTTAAATAAACGATAAATCAAGGGACTTATTTAATTTGACTAACAATGTTTACATACTTTTTTAAATTTATTTATTTCTCATAGCGACGACGATGACGAGTGAAAGAACAGAATGGAAGAAAAAAACGTGTTGCGCCGACCTCAAATAACACGGGACAAGTGTAGGAAGATTATGATTTATTTCTCATACTTAAGAAATACGTACTTAACTGATTGTAATATACTTTTCAACAAATAATCACCTCCCATCCCAACTAGCTTAGGGTCGGCTTCCAGTCTAACTGGATGCGGCTGAATACTTGTGTTTTTTTTAGAGCGACTGCCTATCAGACCACCACAACCCAGTTACTGGGCAACACGATACTGTTTGGACAGACTGTGGGCAAACTTTCTGGTATCTGACTACGTGTATGGAAATCGTCACTTAACTTCACCCGTCACACCGGATGGTCAATGGGGCCGAAAGGTTCTAGAGTGGCGAGCGCGCACCGGAAAACGCAGCGTTTTAGGGTCTCCCACAAGGTGGACCGACGACCTGGTGAGAGTCGCGGGAACGCGGTGGATGCGAGGCGCACAGGATCGGTCGTTGTGGCGACGGTTGGGGAGGCCTATGTCCAACAGTGGACGTCTTTCGGCTGAAATGATGATGATGATGAACTTCACCCGCTCTGGGTGGACTAAGACGTAGTGTCAAACTTTAACTGAGTTAAACCCGCTTGTTTTATTCCAGGGTCACGGTAACATTACCAAACCAACCAGCAAAAAAAAAAAAAAAAAACCCTGAACTCCTAATAGAGTATCGAGATTGTATTTTCTAAACACGCAATTCTCTCCTATGTACAACAAGAGCAACATTGTTGCTGTTTTATCCCGTAAACATGTGTAGAGCACAGTTCCCGGCCGCAACAACTTCATAATTAAACAAACACGCTGAAAGATTCGACAACTTTGCGCACAACTTGTCGGTTTTCTACTACACTATCCATTATTTTGATGCACTGCACTAACCGATCTGGACGAGAAAGGAATTAATGAAGATTTGTTGCTGTTCTAGTTATGAAGAATGTACTCCATGTTCTGGGATGAATGTCCTCCCTTTTTTTAAGGTGGAAAATCATCCAGTGACTTAACAATTTTTACTGGCCTGTTTGTCTAGTGGTTAGTGACCCTGACTGCTATGCCGAAGGTCGTGGGTTCGATTCACACCCAGGACAAATGTTTGTGTGATAAGCACGATCATTTGTTCTGTCTCTGGGTGTAATTTATTTTATAATATGTATGTGGGGCCGTGGCCCCAGTAGGCTTCGATACTACTGTGCCCCTACGGTTTTGCTGACATCTCCTTGAGATGCGCGTAGAACACTACGCGCCGCCGACGACTTGGGTTCGGTCGGACGGCGAGCTACCCATTGCTCGCCTTCAGAATGTACAAAAGGTTCTAGAGTGGCGACCACGTACCGGAAGACACAGCGTTGGAAGGTCTCCCGCAAGGTGGACCGATGACTTGGTGAGGGTCGCGGGAATCCGATGAATGCAAGACGCACAGGGTCGGTCGTTATGGCGACACTTGGAGGAGTGGACGTCTATCGGCTGAAATGAAGATGATGATGATGAAACACATTGTACGTACCTATCTAAGTACAATATTTTTAGGGTTCTTACCTCAAAAGGAAAAAACGGAACATTTACATTACTTTGTTGTTAAATTACCTAAATAAAAGTTGTTGTTAGAGCAAATTAAAATCATATACTAAGGTCTGCAGTCCCTTGAAGCTGTGAATAAAAAAGGTGCGGCAGTTTATGCCGTAGAAAACGTGTATTTCGACACTCTCAATGGAATCAAAATTCATAGGGCACTTGAGCTACAATCCTGAAATTTGGCATAAAGCAAGATCTCATAGCACAAATATAGGAAATAATCCGAAAACTGTAAATTTGTAGTTACGTCTCCAAAAATTTTTTTTTTTGCTATTCGAAAAAATCTTCGTAACTTAATTCGAGAATTGAACTGTTTTCATAGGTAAGTTTTTAAGGAACCCTCAGTGCGCGAGTCCAACTCGCACTTATCCGGTTTTTTATAATTAGTTTTATTTATACTAGTCGATATTGTAACGTAAAATTGGTGTAGTTTAGTATCTAAAATGTCTGCATAACTGGACAATATACTCGTGTGGAATCATTGAAACAAGAATAATTTTATAGCAGTATTGACTACCCCAGCGAAGTTTACCGAGAAGGTTGATTCGATATGTGATTCGATATGAGTGCAATTTAGCTTCACTTGTTTTTTTTTTTACTCCAACATTTTGTCAAATTCAAAAGTGCCTGTAATTGGTCTATTTGAAATAAACGTTTCTGACTTCTGATACAAATATAAAAAATCGTTATATCCGCATTATAATGTAAAACTATTTTTTTTTTTCGGGTGGGAAAATCATCTAATGACATCCCCTGCTCTTGGGCGGAGCGTGAAATAGTGTCAGACTTTTACTAACTAAAAACCCACTCCTGTTCCCTTCTTTGCCATTTTTTTTTCCAGGGCCCCGGGGATCTCTTTAGCATCACCCATGGCCCCAGTAGGCTTCGACCCTGCTGAGCCCCCACGGTTTTTTTTACATTTTTTTTTTATAATGTTAAACTATTGGGGTGTGATTGAGCTGCTAGTTTCCTTGATTTTAAGGCCACTTTTTGATGGAGTTTTTTAAAATCTTCGTAACTCAATTCGAGAATTGAACGCTTTTCATAAGCAAGTTTATACGGAACCCTCAGTGCGCGGGTCCGACTCGCACTTGCCCGGTTTTTATTTAAGTCTTTGTTTACTTTTTATGTCTTCACAACATGAAACCAACAGGGAAATTATATCTAAAATTAATCTTCCTAGCCTTTATCCAACTATCTTGGGGTCGGTGTCCTGTCTAACTGGATGCAACTAAATACTGGTACTTTACATGGAGCAACTGCTAATCTGAACTTCACAACCTATTAACTGAGTAATACTTCGTTACCAACCCGTACGGCCCACGTGGTGTATTACCATTCTCTCTCTTAAGAGTCTGGCCTGAATCCTAGCAATGGAACCATTATAAGGCCCTTGTCAAGACTGGTGTTAGATTTTTTGGCTTTTAGCTATCTGTAACGACTGTCAAAAATGTGGAGCCACGGCCCCAGTAGATTCACAGAGAACCTCAGGGCCCTGGAACGAAGGCAAAGAAGGAGCAGGAGTGGGTTTTAGACAGTAAAAGTCTGAGACGAAAGGGTGGGAAATGTCATCATGATAATTTCCCACCTAAAAATAAAAAATGTCAAGTTTTTTTTTGAGATGGGTATTCATCAAATTCCTTTTCCCGCTCTAGGATGCGCGATGGAAAGAACCTCAAAAAAACAGGATCATTCAATGAAATCCTCTGCAAGAAAACGTGATGGCACTAGCACCAACAAGTTTTTATTACCTCGGAAATAGTTCAACATTAAGAGGGTCCTTTTCCACTTGCCTATCGCCAACAGTGTTACTTCATCTAACGCAATCCAACGCGATGTTTGACGAAAAGGCAACACAAAAAAGAGAGATAACGCCTGAAAACTCTGTTAGAATTTGGTAATTCCGTGATTTACTCGAATATTTTACAAAACTTGTTCTAGGAAATACGTGTTTTTTTTTAAACCTTAAAACCTTTTTGAAAATGATTGACGTTATACAGAATTTTGATTAAATTTGCAAGGCTTTTATTGTTATACTTATTTAAGTTTTTAATTTTTGAGTATATTATGAAGTGTCAAAGTTCATGCCAAATAGCAGATTTTCAGAGGTCTTTACTGGATTAGTTTCACACAAATTTAGAAATTGATTTCAATAGAAGCCTAGATAATATCCACAAGATACCAAGTGTTTCCAAAATATCTAATGAAAAACGTGTAATAACGTCATAATCGCGTAAGAGCGGTTGTATATAAACAGTGAAAATGTATGTCGAGTTGCATCCCCTTAAGTCTAGGCAACAGTAATTGTTTGTAAAAAGGCGTGGTCGGCGTGCGGTGCAGCCAATCTGGTGAAACGCCCGCGGTCACCGCAACTACGCGCTGCCGGGAAATAAGCTTTTACAACAATCATTTCTTCTCTATTATTCATTCTCTAGAAATAACTTCTGGGGTTGAGGAAATTGTTTAGTATAGACCTCAGACCAATAAAAAAGTAAAGACGGAGCCGTCGTAAACAAAATCGACGAAATAAGTGAGGACTAGTTTTGGCTTTGTGTGCGTAACTTGGTGTATGACATCATAGATTTGCACATGTGTGCTAGAGAAAAAATGTTGCAAGCGTTGCGCTGCGACTCCCAAGTACGAGAGATACACTTTGGTTAAGTTTTATTATTGTGTAGGTAGTATAGTGTTTATCTTGGTTATATGAAATGAAAGATAATTTCATTTAATGAAAATCATTTATTTTCATATTAAGTGAAATTATTTATTTTAAAAACACACAAAACTTACATAATAATAATTATTATCTTATTATATAATAATAATATATATCCAACGACTATCGGATTAGGTGCGGGTCATCCAGCGTAACCGTATGTTGGATGACGCCGTACTTGTAAATAAAAAAACACTTTGTTGTAATGTCCGTAAAAATTCGACTTCCCTTATTTTTGGGAAAAAATAATGTTCTTAACTTGCAACATCGACAAAATGGCGTGTTCCGAGAAATTATTTCAGATATTTTTACGATTTTATTTAATTTATACGGCGAAAACGTTACTTACTTGTGAAAAGTAATCCCAGAAGCCTTTTTTTGCAAACTGGAATTGTTTTTGCAGCAGTTTATGACACAGGACGGCATAATTTCGTAATTATTGTGTCAACAAAAAAACGTCTCACGCACTCGCTTGCTAGCGGCAGACTACCGAGCGGCTGGCTTCATATTGCCGATTGGCTTCATATTACGTGTCTCACTTTTAGGAGCGCAATGTTCTGTCTATACTTTTTTATTAGTCTGAGGTATAGACGTTGCTTTTTTTTTTCTTTCTGTTTTGTGTCAATTCTCTCCATCTTGGTCAATCTGTCACCTGTGTACCTATATTATGATTATGATTGTGCTAAAGTGAATTTTATTTTTTATAAAATTTTTGACCTAGTTAAAGTATTTATTTATATTTACACCACCTGGTCCTTTATATGTCATACAACCATCACTTAAAGCAAGTCATTCTGTACCTAGGGAGATAATGTAGTATGGGCGATCCCTAGGGAATGTAGTGTAAGTGAACTAAAATGTACGTGCATCAAACAAGTTTATTCAAAATTCAAACTGGCCACTAACAAAAAAAAATAGAATAAAACGTGGTCGTGGTTACTGACGAGGTTCGAAAAAAAAGTAATGAAAAAGCGGGAGCGATAAAGAAAATTGAAACTATAGAATCTTAAGGTAATGAATTTTGTTTGTTTCAAATCTCAAAACATGTTGAGTGATAGTTAAGATTAACTTGTACATAATACTTATATTTCTCTAATATTTGATTTGTTTTACTAAATTGTCTTTTAATTATCTCACAGATGGTGTAAAAATAGAGTATCCAACACGGGGATAAAGCTGTCTTTATCTTGGGTGGCTTGAATTCCTCACTTCACTCAGGTTTCTTTATTAACTCCCTCGCAATGCTCGGGAGTTAATTATATAAATCCCTCACTGTCGTTCGGGATTAAAATTAGCAACCTTCGTTTCGTTCGGAATTCAACATGCCGCCCGCGACTTAAAGACACTGCTTTATCCCCTAGTCACATAATCTACTATTATTATATACATAAGTATGTTTTTAATTAAGGGCGAAATTCACCAATAAAACTAATCGCGTTTTAACGTTTGGCTCGCATAATCGCGTTTAGCCGCTGTCACAAGTGTCACTTGTAAAAATACAACAAAAGAAAAAATACAGACAAGTGACACTGGTGATAGCGGCTAAACGCGATTAGCATAGCATAGCATAGCATATTCAGCCTTTTAATGTTCCCACTGCAGGGACTCAGGCCTCCTCTCTCTAGGAGAGGGAAACGCGATTATGTGAGCCAAACGTTAAAACTCGATTAGTTTTATTGGTTAATTCCGCCCTAAGAAACTAGAAGTTAAGCTTTGGTAATATTATAATAGTAATAAGATAGCTTGTCTACATTACAGACTTTTTACATGTTTGTATTGTAACTATAGAATCCTTCTGATTATTTGTTAATTTTATATTATTTTAGTTCTTCTCGCCTGAAACACAGGATTTCCTAGTTCAGGCACGTAAGACTCAGAATTAAGATTTATATTTAAGACTGTATTAATTTATCCTGTAAAACAATTTGAATAAATATTATTATTATTAAATACTTTTCTGAACTGAGTTACTTGTTCAGTAAATCAGCTCGGATCTTCTGATAAATATTTTTTTTAAAAAATGGGGAGGGAAATTCAAAATTCGAACAATGGTATTTTAACTTTTAAATAACCAAAGTTTTCAAAATAAATTACAAGTGGCCAGTGCCTTATACATAAAAACTTTTTTTCGCAAAACTTTCTGAGTGGCCTGGTATGTATAGTTTTTGCTCCGTAATTCTTTTAAGTTTTGTTCTAAAATTGCCCCACGCTAGGAATTACTCCCACTAAGTGAACTGATGGTATGGTGAAGGTGGATCTGATGAATGCGAGACGCACAGTACCAATCGTTATAGTGACTCATGGGGGAGGCCTATGTCCAGCAGTGGACGTGTCTCAGTTGAAATGATGATGATTATGAATTACTCCTTTCTTTTTGTAGGTGGGAAAATCATCCAATGACATCCCCCACTCTTGGGCGGTGCGGGGGGGTGTGTCAGACTTTTACTGACTAAAAATCCACTCCTGTTCCTTCTTTGCCTTCGTCCCAAGGCCGAGTTTCCTTTCAGAAACCAACCCTTGGCCCCAGTAGGCTTTGACCGTGCTGGGCCCTTACGGTTTGCTGACATCTCCTTGAGGCGCGCGTGGAACAGTACGCTCCGTTGACGACTTGAGCTCGTTCCAGACGGTTATCCGGCCGGACGGCGAGCAATGGGTAGCTCGCCGTAGCATGCCCATGATGAATTACTCCTGTATCGTGGGTGTATTCACAAACATGTAAATTCACATACACAAGACACCTAGACCCGGAACAACTATCTGCAGGCCATACAAATATTTGTTCCGTGCGAGAATCGAACCCGCTACATACCGCGTAGTGGCCAATTGCTCAACCACTGCGCCAACCGTGCCGATAAAATATAATTTTGATAGACAACGATCACCTAAATCGTAGTCCTTCAAGTCAACGATAATATAAAACTGGGCAAGTGCGAGTCAGACTCGCGCACTGAGGGTTCCGTACAAACTTACCTATGTAAATAGTTCAATTTCCGAATAAAGAAGATACGATTTTGAAGATTTATTCGAAGATTTTTTTACCATTTTTTTTTTTTCGTTTTTGTAACACAAAATTTATTGTTTTCAGATTTATTTCTATATCTGTGCTATAAGACCTTACTTTATGCCAAATTTCAGGATTCTGGGTCAACGGGAAGTACCCTATGAAATTTGATTCCCTTGCGAATGTCGAAATATACGTTTTTGTGACATAAACGGCCGTATCTTCTTTTATCATTAATTTAGAAAGTTTGACATTTTTCACAGCTTCAAGGGACCGCAGATTTAAATATATGGTTTTAATTTCAACTTTATACCACCATGTGTGTTTCCGAGATAAAGGGTCTTGACAGACAGACAGACCGACAGATGGACAAGAAAGTGATCCTATAAGGGTTCCGTTTTTTCCTTTTGAGGTACGGAACCCTGAAAAACAATAGATCACTAGTATGTGTGATGCCAAAAAACGTCTATCTAAGCATAATAAAGATTTATTTCTTCAAAGACAACTTTTGGTCCACATTATATCATGTTAGGATCACTTATTTCTATGTTAGTTCAGAAATTCAATTTGTACAATCAGGTATTATTGCAATAAAGCAAATTACATAATTAAATGTATATGGACCTTATCCTTACCTAGGATTTTTTTTTTATTATTCATATAAACCAGTGCTTGACTGCGATCCCACCTGATGGTAAGCAGCGATGCAATCGTTGATGGTGAGGCGCACTAGTTTATTAAGAGCCTAATTACTCTCAAAAGGTGGAGCGACGACCTGGTGAGGGTCGCGGCAATCCGATGCATGTGAGACGCAAAGGACCATTCGTTGTGTCAACGTTTGGAGGAGGCCTATGTCCAACAGTGGATATCTGTTGTCTGAAATGATAATGACAATGATGACATATTAAATTAAATTTCAATTGTCACTGAATTAAATGTCAATTAATAAAAATGTATGCTATGATATTTAAAACAATAAATAATGTAGCTCTAATATTCTGATAGCTGACAACTTGACAATTTTGTAGGTAATTTTCTTTTATACAATATCGTATGTCAGTTAAATATAATATTATAAAGAACCCCGGCAGTACGTTTCCTTTGGAGGTGACTTATGCGTGGGCGAAGCCGCTGAAAAGAGCTAGTACTGAATAATTTCTCGAATTAGGAACATTAGTCACGGTCACAAAATTATGTTCATTGAATATGACAGCTCAGGATGAGAACAAATATTATATTTTTGTTATTTATAGCGCTCTTTTGACTGAAAAATAGCAAAGTTATTTGTTTATTTATGTTACCGTAAAATTGTAAATACCGTTATATTACAGTATAACTCGAGAGATTGTAAACTATCGAAAAATTGTGAACCTTAACAAACAGCTCATGATTTAACGCATTATTTTTCGGTAGATTGTAATATAGCATAGCATAGTCGGCCTTATAATGTTCCCACTGCTGGGACTCAGGCCTCCTCTCTACGAGAGGGAATGGGCTGTAATCCACCACGCGGGCCCAGTGCGGGTTGGTGGATGTCACATGTCTTCGAATTTTTGGTTCTAGGACATGCCGGTTTCCTCACGATGTTTTCCTTCACCGTTTTGAGAGCAGTGGTGATGAAATAAATTACACAAAGTAATGCGCCTGGCTGGGTTTGAACCCGCGACCTACGACTCGTAAGTCGGAGCCGTTACCACTCGACCACCACTGCTCTCGATTCTAATACACTACTGCTCTGATTGTAATATATCGAAGTTAAACTGTTATATCAAAATCTGTCACGCTTTAAATTCTCAACTGTCCGAAGGCTGTCCCTGATTGGTTGGTCTTACAATAGGCCGTTCTGTGTCTACATGAGTTAGCAATGTAACACAGGTGTCAGTCAAATAAAATAAATGCACTTTAAAAATTGTGACATCAACTATTATATTATCTTTTATGTTTACCTTTTCATGGTACGACTATTAAAAATCAAACATAAAAAACAGAATTTTGTTAAATGATCCTGATATTGAAATAACCATTTATACTCTTGATCCGGAGATGTTTGGAAATCAACAAGATCTATTTTCCTTAGGGATAATTTGCCGCGGGTGAAGCTGCTGGTAGCAGTTAGTTAAATATATAATAATATATCAACAAAAAACATCTTCCTTATGTCAGGACCAAAATATCACTCTAATGAACTTCAATGTATGGTCTTTTAACAAAAATATCCCAAAGAGCCTCTAAAGAAATACCAAAAAACTGTACCATTATATGTTTTAAGTGTTTAACCTGACAATATACTCGAAAAACATTATCACTTTACGCTCCCCACATGCTACCACCTTGTAATATTAATATCGAATGAAATATCAGACGAGGGCAATGTGAAATCAACTGTAAAATTGAAGGAACAAGGTTGAATTTCATGAGATAGGAAGTGGAAATGGCCTAAGTTTAAAGCGAAAGCTTTTGTTATTTATGAGAACTGTTTAAAATGAAAAATCTTAATTCATTAAACCCCAAGCGAACGCCGGCGTTAATTATTAATTAATTACTTTCTTATACAAAAAAATAAGTGAAACTTCCCCTATTCATCAATCTTCTTATGACATATGTAAAAAGCAGATAACACTCGTCCTAGCCAATAAAAACTACGACGACACTGAACTTCTGCTTACATCACTCTCATCTTAGCACTTTCCAATTAACACTCCGTGTCTAAACTCAAAGTATTTTTTACCACCGTTTACACACACACACTTCACACAAAGCACACATTATACATACTTACATTATACTATTATATATACATACATGCGAACGCACATACTTACACTTCACACACTATCCATTTGATGGAAAACTTAAGTTTTTTTTAGTAATTTATTTCGCTATCGTAGGCAGTCTCTCCGTATTCCTAAATATCTGTAATATGCAAAAACTAATTTTGTGATTGTGTTTCAGTGTCCTTCGCTAATAGTTGTTTTTCAAAAATAATACGACTTTTGTATGATTTCATTTCTATAGATTACCTTTCATTTGAAGTAAAAAGTAGTAAGAAAACAAAAGTAAGCAATAAATAAATAAAAAATAAAAGAAAACAATCACAAAAAATTATGCGAGGTTTGAACTCGCAACATAGCAAACGCGGATCCGTCACGATACCACTGCGCCATGGTCCTTGCAGAATCTAGTTCTAAATAGCCGTTCTTAAATACACGTCATTCCTTGTCTGCTTGACTCCTTGTACAAAATAGCGTGATGATTTTCATTTTTGACCTTAAATTCCTACCCAATTTTTTAAAAAACGTGTATTTTTTATCTCCGGTTCCATTTTAATATGAGTTTTGATGGGTTTTTACTGAAATATTTGGAAAATTATCGAATAAAAATGTCGATGGCAATTAAAAAATACATAAAAAGACATTTCATTATTGTTCTGGAAATATCATTCTATATTATATACAAAAAAAAACACCAAAACAATCACAAAAATATTAACTGTCTCTGGGGATCGAACTCAGAGCGATTATCGTTCAATATCGACATTTTGGAATATTGCTCACCCCTCATAGCAAAAAGCGTGATAATAGGTAGCCTAACAGTTGACCCGGCCTATAAGGATTATGTATGCAAAATTTGAACAGGATTGGTTCAGTAGTTTTTGCGCCAATTAATACCAACGCTCCACCATTTTACTGTTTTATTATATGTATAGATATAGATATAGATAATGGAACATGATAACATTATAATTATCTAAATAAATTATTATTATTATTATTATTTTTAGGGGTGTGAAATTATTAAATAACTTCTTTCGGTCTGCTGGACCGGGACAGAGATTCCGACTTGTACAGACTAAACCCGCCCGTGTTCCTTCAAATGCCCTTTCCGTTCCAGGTGACTTTTTTAATAATTAAGCAGGCCTAAACACAGCCTGACTATTTGTTAAAGCTATTCATCTCTATATATTCACTGAATAAGAAAATTTCTAAGACAGTATTTCGCTTCAAAATCGCCTTCAGTTTCTCACTTACACCACCGCCTACACCTAAGGAACTAGTCCCCGAGGTGTTCAGTTTCCTGCGGCACCCAGCTCGGTGATACAACAGGTAATGCAGGGTGCATAGCTTGTATGTTAGAGCTTGCACACACAAGTTATGCATAATAGTGGGTGGATCTATTGGGATGTGTTGCTAATATGTGGAATATGCGGAGGAATTTGCATAGTTATATATGTACATAGTTTTATAGGTAGTGATGCTTTGACGAGTGATTTAAGGGGTGACCAGACGGTTGCAAACTAGCGTTCTAACTAAGGTGACCTTGGTTTGTGTATTTGGTTTGTGTTGCGGCTATATGGATGTAAACCACGCGCCAACACGTTTGGTGGTTGGCAAAACGCGCCTCCCGAAAAAGGGCGTTGAAGGTCATGGATTACAACTGCTGTCTACACGGATTGAAACCAGCAAGGTCACCTTGGTTGGGAAGTTGGTTTGCAACCATCTGGTCACCCCTTTAGACGACAGTTTGGACATTAAGTAATGAAAGTCAAGACATTTTTGAGGTAGGAAATCATCAAATAACTTCTCCCACTTTGGATGGAGCGAGAAGAAGTGTCAGACTTCAACTGACTAAAAGCCACTCGCGATTCTTCAGTTGCCTTTGCGTTCCAGGGCCGCGATAGCGCGACGAACAATGGGAAGCTTGCCGTCCGGCGGTCCAGTTACCGTCCAGAACGAGCCCGAATAGTACGGAACAAAAAGCACGCCATCTAGTGGCAACTAGTAGAACTAGAGTTTCCGTCTGGCTACGTGCTTGAGGAGAATCCGCCGAGGACGGCGGACACTCTCAACCAGGCCGTCGCAGCGTGAAGACGCACTGGAACTGTCCAACGTTTTGTTGTTTGTACTTACCTAATAATAGTGCACAGTACCGCGTTGTATTGAAAAGTAAACTGATTCAGTTCCTAGCCTTTTTTATTTATTGCATGATACCCACATAGTCCCACCTGGTGGCTGATCATAACTCATACCTTCCTGACGATCCGTTATATAGTATACAGTGTGGAAAAATAAGTCGGGCCCTGGCGGGAAACTACCTTAAAACCTTAAGTTGGCTCATTTTACTTCAAGGAGACATTCTTTTATTTTTTAAAAGAAACCAAACTGTATTGATTACGATTGAGAAATTTTATTCTGAATAATAATCCTATCGATTAGTATAATAAAATAGCGAGTTGCAAGTTTGTTGTTGCGAGTGTTTGTTTTTTTTTTTAATTATAGGTATTTGGTTCGAGTCCCGGGCGAGGCAAGCGAGTTTTAGAAAATCTTTGAACGCAGTTTCTTTTTAAAAATAAAGGAATTTCTCCTTTATGTAAAATGAGTCACCTTAAGGATTTAAGGTAGTTTCCCTCCAGGTCCCGACTTATTTTTCCACACTGTATAAGTCACCGTAAAATTATAAATACCGTTAGATTATAATCTATCTTGCGAGATTGTAAACTATTGAAAGATTATAAACCAACGGTTAAATATTAGGGAAAGTTTGAAAGTGGCGCCAGTGACTGAAAAGTTGAAAGGGAATCGTTTGTCTTGGTATGGTCATGTGAAGAGGAGGGATGAAACGCATGTTAATAAAAGAGGTATGAGTTTACATGAGGATAGATGGAGAGAGAGAGGGAGACCAAAGAAAAGATGGATGGATTGTGTGAGAAGTGATATGAAAGAAAAGGGAGTTAGTGATAGCGTTACGAGTGACAGGACAGAATGAAAGAAAAAAACGTGTTCGCCGACCCCAAATAAAACGGGACAAGGGCAGGAAGATGATGATGATTATGGTTAAAACCATTGCAGTGAAGTAATCTTACAGATGAAATAAAAAATCATAATCTAAAACTGTAACACTATCGTAATTTCTCAATATTATTAGTGACATTGAACTATGATATTCCAGACAGATTATAAGAAGCCACATTTTGATATTTCACAGGTATATTAATAATTCTGGGGCCCGTAGCCCTCAATTCGACAACATGTGACATGTGATAGGTAGGACCGCATTATACACGAGGGATCCTAAACATTGTGAGAAAGCAAAACTTTACAAGAGGGATGGCGATTATTTCTAAATAAGATTGAGTTATTAACCAATTCATTAAAAAAAAAAAAAATATTATTATTGATAGGCTCGCGTTTGACCACTATCTCACCTGATGGTAAGCGATGATGTGGCCGACGATGGAGCACGCTTGCCTAGAAGTAACCTATTCACTCTTGACTTAAAGACCCTAGGTTGTAGCTATCAGGAAACACAGACTCCGGCAGGGAATTCAACTCCTTAGCTGTACGCAATATAAAATTCATTGAAGTTAATGAATTTCAATGAAAGAATTTAAAAAAAAATACAATTTTTTTTATTTCACATAGGCCTACATGGGCACTTATAAAATGTCAGAAGCTAGTGCACAGTGAATGAATTTATTAGTTTATCATTAATTTGATGGTACCTTATAGCCAAAGTGCATCTCATGATAATTATAATAAACCTAAACACGGCTAGGATACATTGATTAATTATGGAGTTTCGTTGCCTACCTTCTGGCTTCATAATCATCATCAGATAACTTTGATGGTACTATTATCATCAGAACTATTCATAACTATTTATTTATTTGTATTGTCATAGTTGAGTGAAGTTCCATTGGCCATTTCTGGTCTTCTTCATCAGTTCAATTTCATCTTGCTTGAATTCTCAACAAAAATACCAACATGACTATATTTAAGCCTGTAATATTTGGAGTTCCCTCAATTCCTCATGGCCACCCTATCAGAAGAACTGAATTTGGAAAAAAATAGATCTATCTGAAAGCGTAACCCTTTAATTAAAAAAAAGAGTTTAAATCCGTTCATAAAAAATAGAGTTCTGAGGTAACAAACATGAAAAAGTACAACTTAATTAAGAACCCCTCCTTTTTTTGAAGTCGGTTGAAAAGCCAAAACATTGCACTCGTCCAATCGCAGGCAATGAAATCAAAGCAAATATGCAGCGGCATATTAATTAATTATGATTAATTAAAATGAACAGTGCATATTACAAATAACAATAGAGAAGGGAAATATTTAATTAAATTTTGATGATAAGTGCAACATTGGAATACGCAGTAAGTAGGTATGTATATAATTATGTAGCGAATATATTAAATCCGTATGGATTTCAAAACCTTTCGTAGCCTGAATTTGTATTTGGACATTCTATGTATTTGATTAATAATAATATTATAAGTACTTTTTAGAATTTTCAAATAAATATGATTTTTGTAACTTTGCGTTATTATTTTAATTTTGAGTTTGTAGCGACATCTTTGGCGTCACATAAGAACTAATACTTCATCGCGCAATCAAAGTTCTCCGCGCGATTAGAACATATAGAACAGCCCGAAATCATTTATCGGGCAGTTGCCCACCAGACATAGCACCTGTCTGGTCGGACGATCTTCCCTTTTCAACGGAGGTTTGCGGGACTTTACTCTCTGTTCCGCATACCTCCAAAAGTTGAATGTTTTACGTACTTTAAACAATTAATGAAATTAATTTGCAATCATACGATATAATGCCACTAAGAATCAGCATAATCTCAGAACCCTGACGTCCTAGACCTTTGGAAGGCGTACAAGGAGCTGAAACCAACTCGCAGAGACCTTTTAGACACTTTTAATGGAACGTGATACCAACCGACGATTATCCCTGTATGCGCTATGCTAGTGCACCCAAAGACAACCCGAGGTCGGTGAAAAACTATTGCAACATACACGACGTAGGTTATAGTTTTTGGAGTTTTAAGTGGACTGGTTACCAGGAACTATGTTAAGACTATGGCCCCTGCATGAACTAAGTTATTAATATCCGTCGATAAAAACGCAAGGCCGCTAAGTATTATTATTAAAATATGATTTACCCCATTTATGACTTATCACTCCGGTTCAAAATATCGCGTTTGTGATAATATAAAATATGTTGTAAAATAACAAAAAAAAAACTTCAATTGTGAATAGGCACACAACCGGCATGTCCTAGAACCAAGAATTCGAAGACATGTGACATTCACGAAACTGGGCCCGCGTGGGTAGATTACGGCCCATTCCCTCTCCTAGAGAGAGGAGGCCTGAGTCCCAGCAGTGGGAACATTAAAAAGGCAGATTATGCTTGTGCTATGCTATATGCTAGGCATACAATGACACAGACATCAAAGCTTAAAAATATTATTATTTACTAGCTATTGCCCGCGACTTTGTCGGCGTCAAATTTGCAAAACTGCTAATTCTGTACTTTCGATTGGTTCATCACTAAATCTTTAAAAATAGACAAATATTAGATACTAAAATGAATCTCTCATCTTTACAAGACGTTCCTTTACAAACTACTTTCACGAAACCTTTTTAAAAGCACTTGAAAAACTACAATACAATTGTTTATTCACTTAATGAACTAGTAAAAAGAAAAGGTGTGGGGAGGATCGTTTATTCTTGGATGCAATTTAACTGTGGCGTGGGAAATGGGGGAGAGGTGCTGGTTGATAGGCCAGCTATCTGTCAGCCGAGCACTTGTTGGAAGGGAATAAAATCAACGTTTTTTAGCGAGAGAAGTGTTAGCAAGTTTCGTGTTTTAAGTCACGTTGTGTTGTGTGCATCGGATTTTTTTTTTATTATGCTTAGACTCGCGTTTAGTCTTTGTCTTACCTGCTGTGGCCGACGATGGAGCACGCTTGCCTAGAAGTAACCTATTCACTCTTGACTTAAAGACTCCTAGGTTATATCTATCAGGAAACACTCCAGCAGGGATTTCCACTCCTTAGCTGTATGCATAATGAATGTGTTCCCAAAATGCTTTGAACGCATGGGTGGGATGTCCTACAACCATCACAATTATTGAGAGAATCTGCGATCCCTTGAAGCTGTAAAAATCAAACTTCTAAGTTAACGAAAAAAAAAGGTACGGCCGTTTAAGTCGCAAAAAACGCATATTTCGATACTCACAAGGGAATCAAATTTCATAGGGTACTTCCCGTTAACCCAGAATCCTGAAATTTGGCATAAAGCAAGGTCTTATAACACAGGTATAGGAATAAATATGAAAACACTAAAATTATTATTGTTATGTCACAAAAGAATACTTTTTTGCGATTCGGAAAAATCTTCGTAACTCATTTCGGGAATTGAACTGTTTTCATAGGTAAATTTGTACGGAACCCTAAGTGCGCGAGTCCGACTCGCACTTGCCCGGTTGTCATACTCTACAAAATGCATCTTAAAGAAGACGGAAAGGCTGGCTACCCTACGCCTGTGCTCCAAGCTTTGTAGATTAGTCTTAACCAAATCTGGATAACCAATTAGCATATTCGTATGTCTCTCTGAATTTCTTAGAAAACAAATACTTTTTTATATGGCTATGTATTGTTAAATCATAGTTAGCTTAGCTTAATCAGCCTTTTAACGTTCCTACTGCTGGGACTAAGGCCTCCTCTGGAGAGGGTTTGAGCCGTAATCTACCACCCCTTTATGGCGCACCAGTGTGGGCGCCGGCGCTGCAGATGCAAGCGGTGGCCCGGCTGAACGCATGCCAGAGGGTCGTGGCCATACGGAAGGTGCGGGGATACCGCACCATTTCCCGCGAAGCGGCTAGCCTCCTTGCTGACCTGCTACCATGGGATCTAGAGGCAACAGTCCTTGCACACATGCACAATTTGCGCGTGGAGATGCAACACCGGGGCCAAACTCCGCTGCCGCAACAAGTCGAGGCATGGCGGACAGAGTTCCGGCGGGATCTCATGGTGAAATGGCGACAGCCACTGTCGCGACCCAGTGCGTGGCGTGCCCAACGCCACAATTATGGTGGTAAATCCCCTCTTTGAGGCGTGGCTGGAGAGACCTCCTGGCGTCCTCACCTTCCACATGACGCAGGTCCTCACCGGACATGGCAAGTTCGGGAAGTTCCTGCACCGGATTCGTGCGGAAGAAACGCCCGGGTGTCACCATTGTGTGGACGGAGGACACGGTGGAGCACACGGTGGAGGAGTGCCCCGCTTGGGCAGAGCAACGCCGTGTCCTCGTGGGGGCGATCAGCGGCGGCGAACTCTCGCGCCGGGCCTTGGTACAGGCCATGGTCCGGAGTGAGGAGGAGTAACAGGCGGTCGCCTCCTTCTGCGAAGCAGTAATGCTAGCAAAGGAGGAGGTCGCACGGATTCCGATCCCGATTTCTGACCACCGTAGGCGCGGGCTTGCGGACGGCGAGCAATGGGTAGCTTGCCGTCCGACCGTCCGGTAACCGTCCGGACCGAGCCCAAGTCGTCGACGGCACGTACTGTTCTACGCGCGCTTTAAGGAGATGTCATTAACTGTAGGGGCCCAGCAGGGTCGAAGCCTACTGGGGCCAAGGGTCTGTTTCTGAAAGGAAGACTCGGCCCTGGTACGAACGGCAACGAAGGAACAGGAGTGGGTTTTTAGTCAGTAAAAGTCTGACACTATCTCTCGCTCCGCCCAAGAGTGAGAGATATCATTAGATGACTTACCCACCGAAAAAAAAAAACCGTAATCCACCACGCGGGCCCAGTGCGGGTTGTTATTAAATACATCGCTACCATTCGTTTTTCAACAATATTTCCACAAGAAACAACTAGACTTAAATTTACAATCACTGTCCGTGAGTTCACGTTCGAAACAATTTGTATGAGTCGACTTAGGCAAATGTAAGTGGCTGTACGATGTAGTGTAGACGATATGCTAACAATCCCTCAATGCCTTGTTATACCACCTAACTTGTGTTCAACTTTAAGTGTGTTTTGTTAGAAGTATACCACTTTGCGTCTAGTCGTCTTATGTACTCGTTCTGTGTAGGTAAACATTCCATGCAGAGTTATTGAATTTTTATGTTCTTAGAAGAATTTATAAAATAAACTCTGTCATAAAAAAAGTCCAGACCCCACTGTCTGGAATTTTCTCTTGTAAATGGAATGCGCTGTCGAGGTCAGCCCAGAAAAAGGTGGCGAGACGATTTAAACGCGTACCACGAGGACTGGTTCAGAGTCCCTACCAGGAGCTCTTAATGCGATTAAAAAAATTCCAGACCCCACTGTCTGGAATTTTCTCTTGTAGATGGAATGCGCTGTCGACGTCAGCCCAGAAAGAAGTGGCGAGATGATTTAAACGCGTACCACGAGGACTGGTTCAGAGTCCCTACCAGCTGCTCTTAATGCGATTAAAAAAATTCCAGAACCCACTGTCTGGAATTTTCTCTTGTAGATGGAATGCGCTGTCGAGGTCAGCCTAGAAAGAGGTGGCGAGACGATTTAAACGCGTACCTCGAAGACCGGTTCAGAGTCCCTACCAGGAGCTCTTAATGCGATCCATTTTATGACCTAAACTAAACTATTAAAAGCGTATGGCTCTATCCCTCTTTTTCGCTGACTATGTTTTAGTATTTCCCAAAACCACGTGTGCAAAAATCCTATAAACGAAAAAACCATGTAACATGAAATCCTGACGATTATAGCATATTCCAGGAACCCTAATCAAACGACGTACAGACGGGTTCACAAAGAAATAAAACGGGCTATTTTAATAAGCGAAAGCACCTTAACTTAAAAAAATACATAATAAAATATTGTGGGCAACTTAACAAATTTTACTTTGTGATTTCCCTAGGCAGGCAAATTTAATCTAGACCATAAGAAGGAACAAAATTAATAAAACGTTGTAAATATTTACATTGTTCCTAAGCGAACTTTATTTGTGTGTTGTTATTTTATTTCAAGGAAAATTTATTTATTTGTTTAGACTCGTAAATGTAGCAAAGTTGTTGGTCCAGCGGGGCTATTGCGTAACTCTGTTGACAGTTCAAGTAATGATCACTTGTTAACAATGTGCATCATTGATCTGTCAAATAGCTAGTTTCGTATTGCCTATCTTCAGTGACCAACTGCAGTGACGTCATTAGCCACTGGTGCCTTTGATAGCCACCGTAACACGTTTTGACAGATGTTATTGTATCGATACTTTTAAAATTGCGATTGTGTAAGCTTTTGAAGCTAGATAAAATTTTAGAGTGGTCACAATAGGCACCGTATTTTTTATAATTCACCACATTTCCACCGTAGTTTGTTAGTCACTTGTATGATACGTATTACCAATTTTATGAAATTGCCAGTTGACAACTGTTATTGAAAAAGTTAGCCAATAGCCCCCCCGGTCGTCATTCGTAGATCTTTGTCACACAGTCTTCTTCAGTATTCATTGTGTTGCTTTTGTGACAGTCGTTACCGGTAGTCAGATGCCAGGAAGTCTGAACATCAGTCTATCCAAAGAGTATCGTTTAGCCCAGCAACTGGGTTGTGGTTTGATTTGATAGGCAGTCGCTCCATGTAAAACACGGATATTCAGCCGCATCCAGTTAGACTGGAAGCCAAGCCCAAGCTAGTTGGGAAGCCGGACCCTGGTACAGGCCTGGTCCGGAGCGAGAGGGAATGGCCTCTGCGGAGCAGTAATGCTAGCGAAGGAGACAGCCACACATGTGAGGGAATAGACATCCTCACGTCCCAGCCGCCGAGGCCACGACCCCGACTACTTGCTTTCGGGTTGCGGACGACAAGCAATGTGTAGCTCGCCGTCCGGACCGAGCCAGAATCATCAACGGTGCATAGTGTTCCACGCGCGCCTCAAAGAGATGTCAGCAAACAGGCGAAGCCTACTGGGGCCATGGGTCGAATTCTGAAAGTGAAACCCGTGGTCCTAGAACGCAAGAGGCAACTGAAGGAAGGAAGGTGGAAGGTGTGGTTTTAGTAAGTTAAAGCCTAACACGCCTTCACGCCCCGCCGTAGGGCGCGAAAAGTCATTAGATGATTTCCCATCTTAAAAAAAAGTGGGCAAGTGAGAGTCGGACTCGCGCACTAAGGGTTCTCAAATGGAGTCTCAAAGATTTTTCCGAATAGCAATTTTTTTTTTTGTGACGTAACAACATATTTACTGTTTTCAGATTTATTCCTATAAATACCTGTGCTATAAGACCTTGCTTTATGCCAAATTTCAGGATTCTGGGTCAACGGGAAGTACCCTATGAATTTTGATTCCCTTGAGAGTGTCGAAGTATACGTTTTTTAAGACATAAACGACCGTATCTTTTTTTTATCGTTAACTTACAAGTTTGATTTTTCTCTCACCTTCAACGGACAGCAGACTTAAGTATATGGTTTAAATTTCAACTTGATACCTCCATGCGTTTCCGAGATAAAGGGTCTTGACAGACAGACAGACAGAAGGACAACAAAGTGATCCTATAAGGGTTCCTTTTGAGTAGCGTAATTAAAGACACAAAAGAAAGACAATGGCGCGTAAACGCCGGCGTTAATGCGGGGATCAACAGCTTACGGTACGGAACCCTAAAATAGGTTAAGCAACGCTAGCCAAGGTCGGTCCGTGGATGGGTGACTATCTTAACATACCGAGATTCCTCCGTGCCTCGGAAAGCATGTTAAGACGTTGGTACCAGCTGTCATTTGTAGATCTTTAACAGTCATTACGGATAGTCAGAAACCAGCCTTACCAAACGGTTTCCGTGTTAAACAATAACTGGGTTGTGGAACTCAGAAAGAAAGAAAGAAAGAAAACATTTATTTGAGACACACAGGACAAACAACAATAAAATAAAAAGTAACTACTTAATCTTTAAATACTTAACTTAAAATAAAAAATAAAAGAAAACAATATTAAAGAAGAAGAAGAAGGCCTCCCACTCCTTTTTCCGCACAAGTCTGTCCTCGGTCATTACAGGCCAGTCCCTCCGGTAGTTATCCAGCTCATCTCTCCACCTTCGCCTTGGTCTGCCGCGATGCCGCCTTGCGTTTAATAGGACCCAATAAGTGGCTCTTTTAGCCCACCGCTCATCTGACATGCGGCAGACATGTCCGGCCAAATCCCTTTTCAGAGTGGCAGCTAAAAAAAACAATAAAAAAAAAATCAATATTAATAAAAGATAAAATTGTAGGACCTGTGTGAGGCCAAAAAGGCTCCTTCCTATCTCAGCATATGCTGTAATATTTAACAAAAAGGCTCCTATCTCAGCATATGACGCGATATTTAACAAAAATAAAAAAACTTTTTATAAAAAATACAACCAACTTCAATGTAAAAAGACACTGAAAAGTGCAAAATAGGTGTTTCTATAATAGTTTTGTCTCTTTGTTATTTAACACCGACTTCCAAAATTAAAGTTATTTTGCACTTTTCAGTGTTTTTTTTTTACATTGAAGTCGGTTGTATTTTTTTGTAAAAAGTTATTTATTTTACGCTTTTTAGTTATGGTACCACCACTTAAAAGTACCCCTTATCCAAACTTAAATACCTTATAGTCAGAGTGATCTAATAATCCCAAACACGGTAAGATTACATAAATTTGTTTTAGAGTGCCGGTGCCTAACTTCAGGCTTCATCATCAGATCAGTTCGATATATTCTTCCTCTTCTTTCAGTCATTCATCGACTACACCAAACCAAACAACAAACAAACTTGCAACAACAACAACTTTGTATAACCAAAGCAATTTTACTTGTTACGATGGTTCTGCCGTGATCCTATAAAGAGTTCTGTTACATCTTCGAAATTCATGATCAGATCATAACAATATTTCTATGGGACCAACTTGGAAGCATAACCTTTCAATCAAAACAAATAATTTATCAAATCTGGCTACAATTGACCGAGAAATCGGTGAACATACATAAAAAAATAAATAAAAAAACATACCTTCAGCCGAACATAGAACCTCCTCCATTTTGAAGTCGGTTAAAAAGGCTCCTATCACAGCATATACTGCGATATATAACAGAAAAGGCTCCTATCACAGCATATACTGCGATATATAACAGAAAAGGCTCCTACCTCAGCACATACTGCGATATATAACAGAAAAGGCTCCTATCACAGCATATACTGCGATATATAACAGAAAAGGCTCCTACCTCAGCACATACTGCGATATATAACAGAAAAGGCTCCTATCACAGCATATACTGCGATATATAACAGAAAAGGCTCCTACCTCAGCACATACTGCGATATATAACAGAAAAGGCTCCTATCACAGCATATACGGCGTTATATAACACAATAGGCTCCTATCACAGCATATACTGCGATATATAACACAAAAGGCACCTATCACAGCATATACTGCGATATATAACACAAAAGGCACCTATCACAGCATATACTGCGATATATAACAGAAAAGGCTCCTATCACAGCATATACGGCGTTATATAACACAATAGGCTCCTATCAGAGCATATACTGCGATATATAACACAAAAGGCTCCTATCACAGCATATACTGCGATATATAACACAATAGGCTCCTATCACAGCATATACTGCGATATTATAACACAAAAGGCTCCTATCACAGCATATACTGCGATATATAACACAATAGGCTACTATCACAGCATATACTGCGACATATAACAGAAAAGGCTCCTATCACAGCATATACTGCGATATATAACACAAAAGGCTCCTATCACAGCATATACTGCGATATATAACACAAAAGGCACCTATCACAGCATATACTGCGATATATAACAGAAAAGGCTCCTATCACAGCATATACGGCGTTATATAACACAATAGGCTCCTATCAGAGCATATACTGCGATATATAACACAAAAGGCTCCTATCACAGCATATACTGCGATATATAACACAATAGGCTCCTATCACAGCATATACTGCGATATTATAACACAAAAGGCTCCTATCACAGCATATACTGCGATATATAACACAATAGGCTACTATCACAGCATATACTGCGATATATAACAGAAAAGGCTCCTATCACAGCATATACTGCGATATATAACACAAAAGGCTCCTATCACAGCATATACTGCGATATATAACACAATAGGCTACTATCACAGCATATTCTGCGATATATAACAGAAAAGGCTCCTATCACAGCATATACTGCGATATATAACACAAAAAGCTCCTATCAGAGCATATACTGCGATATATAACACAAAAGGCTCCTATCACAGCATATACTGCGATATATAACAGAAAAGGCTCCTATCACAGCATATACTGCGATATATAACACAAAAGGCTCCTATCACAGCATATACTGCGATATATAACAGAAAAGGCTCCTATCACAGCATATACTGCGATATATAACACAAAAGGCTCCTATCACAGCATATACTGCGATATTATAACACAAAAGGCTCCTATCACAGCATATACTGCGATATATAACACAATAGGCTACTATCACAGCATATACTGCGATATATAACAGAAAAGGCTCCTATCACAGCATATACTGCGATATATAACACAAAAGGCTCCTATCACAGCATATACTGCGATATATAACACAATAGGCTACTATCACAGCATATACTGCGATATATAACAGAAAAGGCTCCTATCACAGCATATACTGCGATATATAACACAAAAAGCTCCTATCAGAGCATATACTGCGATATATAACACAAAAGGCTCCTATCACAGCATATACTGCGATATATAACACAAAAGGCTCCTATCACAGCATATACTGCGATATATAACACAAAAGGCTCCTATCACAGTATATACTGCGATATATAACACAATAGGCTCCTATCACAGCATATACTGCGATATATAACACAAAAGGCTCCTATCAGAGCATATACTATGATTTATAACAGAAAAAACGCCTACCTCAGCATATACTGCGATATATAACCGAAAAGGCTCCTATCTCAGCATATACTGCGATATATAACACAAAAAGCACCTATCACAGCATATACTGCGATATATAACACTAAAGGCTCCTATCAGAGCATATACTATGATTTATAACAGAAAAGGCGCCTACCTCAGCATATACTGCGATATATAACCGAAAAGGCTCCTATCACAGCATATACTGCGATATATAACAGAAAAGGCTCCTACCTCAGCATATACTGCGATATATAACAGAAAAGGCTCCTATCACAGCATATACGGCGTTATATAACACAATAGGCTCCTATCACAGCATATACTGCGATATATAACACAAAAGGCTCCTATCACAGCATATACTGCGATATATAACACAATAGGCTACTATCACAGCATATACTGCGATATATAACACAAAAGGCTCCTATCAGAGCATATACTATGATTTATAACAGAAAAAACGCCTACTTCAGCATATACTGCGATATATAACCGAAAAGGCTCCTATCTCAGCATATACTGCGATATATAACACAAAAAGCACCTATCACAGCATATACTGCGATATATAACACTAAAGGCTCCTATCAGAGCATATACTATGATTTATAACAGAAAAGGCGCCTACCTCAGCATATACTGCGATATATAACCGAAAAGGCTCCTATCTCAGCATATACTGCGATATATAACACAAAAAGCACCTATCACAGCACATACTGCGATATATAACAGAAAAGGCTCCTACCTCAGCATATACTGCGATATATAACAGAAAAGGCTCCTACCTCAGCATATACTGCGATATATAACCGAAAAGGCTCCTATCTCAGCATATACTGCGATATATAACACAAAAAGCATCTATCACAGCACATACTGCGATATATAACAGAAAAGGCTCCTACCTCAGCATATACTGCGATATATAACAGAAAAGGCTCCTACCTCAGCACATACTGCGATATATAACAGAAAAGGCTCCTACCTCAGCATATACTGCGATATATAACAGAAAAGGCTCCTATCTCAGCATATACTGCGATACATAACACAAAAGGCTCCTATCACAGCATATACTGCGATATATAACGGAAAAGGCTCCTACCTCAGCATATACTGCGATATATAACAGAAAAGGCTCCTACCTCAGCATATACTGCGATATATAACAGAAAAGGCTCCTATCACAGCATATACTGCGATATATAACACAATAGGCTCCTATCACAGCATATACTGCGATATATAACACAAAAGCTTCCTATCACAGCATATACTGCGATATATAACAGAAAAGGCTCCTATCACAGCATATACTGCGATATATAACACAAAAAGCTCCTATCAGAGCATATACTGCGATATATAACAGAAAAGGCTCCTATCACAGCATATACTGTGATATATAACACAATAGTCTCCTATCACAGCATATACTGCGATATATAATAGAAAAGGCTCCTACCTCAGCATATACTGCGATATATAACACGAAAGGCTCCTATCACAGCATATACTGCGATATATAACACAAAAGGCACCTATCACAGCATATACTGCGATATATAACAGAAGAGGCTCCTACCTCAGCATATACTGCGATATATAACACAATAGGCTCCTATCACAGGATATACTGCGATATATAACACAAAAGGCTCCTATCACAGCATATACTGCGATATATAACACAATAGGCTCCTATCACAGCATATACTGCGATATATAACAGAAGAGGCTCCTATCACAGCATATACTGCGATATATAACACAATAGGCTCCTATCACAGCATATACTGCGATATATAACAGAAAAGGCTCCTATCACAGCATATACTGCGATACATAACACAAAAGGCTCCTATCACAGCATATACTGCGATACATAACACAAAGGCACCTATCACAGCATATACTGCGATATATAACAGAAAAGGCTCCTATCACAGCATATACTGCGATATATGACACAAAAGGCTCCTATCACAGCATATACTGCGATATATAACACAATAGGCTCCTATCACAGCATATACTGCGATATATAAAAGAAAAGGATCCTATCACAGCATATACTGCGATATATAACACAAAAGGCTCCTATAACAGCATATACTGCGATATATAACACAAAAGGCTCCTATAACAGCATATACTGCGATATATAACACAATAGGCTCCTAACACAGCATATACTACGATTTATAACAGAAAATGCTCCTATCACAGCATATATTGCGATATATAACAGAAAATGCTCCTATCAGAGCATATACTGCGTTACATAACACAAATGGCTCCTATCACAGCATATACTGCGATATATAACACAAAAGGCACCTATCACAGCATATACAGCGATATATAACACAATAGGCTCCTATCACAGCATATACTGCGATATATAACACAAAAGGCTCCTATCACAGTATATACTGCGATATATAACACAATAGGCTCCTATCTCAGCATATACTGCGATATATAACACAATAGGCTCCTATCACAGCATATACTGCGATATATAACACAAAAGGCTCCTATCACAGCATATATTGCGATATATGATATATATGGTGCAAAAGGCATTGTCGAGTTTTGATGATGGTACGGCCACTGGTCCAGACAATATACCGTCCATATTATTGAAGAATTGCTCTCGGGCATTGACCGCGAGCTTAGCTCAGGTTATGAATAGTTCATTGGAAGAAGGTGTAGTGCCTGCTGACTGGAAAGTAGCAAATGTAGTACCGATCTACAAGAAAGGAAATAAATTATTACCCGTGAACTATAGACCCATTAGCCTGACTAGTGTACTATGCAAAACTATGGAAAAAATTATTGCAAGTAAAATAAGAGAATTTCTATCGCAAGAGCAACTTATCGCGAAGGAGCAGCATGGATTTGTCCCGAGACGATCAGTCACAACAAATCTACTTGAATGCGTACACGAATGGGCAAGGAACCATGAAAAAGGGCATCCCACGGATGTAATATATCTGGATTATGAAAAAGCATTTGATCGTGTTCCTTTGCGCCGTCTAATCCATAAACTGGAACACTTAGGCATTCGCGGTAGTCTATTAGCCTGGATAAGTGATTTTCTTACTAAGAGAACATTCCGTGTGCGTATTGGTGACGTTCTTTCTACAGCCCGTACTGTACTCAGCGGTGTTCCACAGGGATCGGTGCTTGGCCCGCTGCTATTCATCCTATACTTGATAGACCTCAAAAATACGCTTCGTTTGTCGTTTTCGCTATTTGCAGATGATACAAAGTTTTTTGGAAATCCGCAGGTTCAATGGCAAGATATACAAAATGACCTAAACGCAATATACGAATGGACCCAGGACTGGTTACTTACGTTGAATGTTGATAAATGTACCATCTTACACTTGGGAAAAAACAATCCGCGTAAAAGTTATCATCTAGGACTTCAAAAACTCTCATCTGTCGAGTCACAGAAAGATTTAGGTGTTATTATGTCTAGCGATCTAAAATGGGAAACACACATACTCAACGTCGTCAAGAGAGCACATTCGAAACTCTATGTTATTCGCAAGGCATTCAAATGCTTGACACCTAAAACGTTTGTTAAGCTGTACAAAACCTACATACGACCTCTCTTGGAGCATGCTAATGTCATCTGGGTCCCATATTTTATGAAAGACATCACTTTAATCGAAAATGTTCAGAGAAGGGCAACAAAAATGGTCCGTACCATTCGCAATCTATCTTACGAAGAGCGCCTTAAAGAACTTGACCTTATCACACTGGAACAACGTAGACAAAGGGGCAGGCTTATTGAGACTTATAAAATACTCACAGAATACTATGATGTGCCCAGCCTTCGAGACCTTTACACACTGAATGCCAACAAACATTTACGAGGACATTCCTTTAAGTTATGGGGAAATGCATCCAAAAAGAAGCCTTTGAAGCAATTTCTACCTAACCGAGTTGTAACGGCATGGAACAGGCTCCCGGAAAGTGTTGTGAAAGCTCCTACACTGAACTGCTTTAAAAATCGTTGGACAGACTAAACATCTCCAAACTATATGAAACACACGCATCAGCTAAATAGCTGCTAGTGTGTCTTACCAAATAATAATAATAATAATAATAATAATAACACAAAAGGCTCCTATCACAGCATATACTGCGATATATAACAGAAAAGGCTCCTACCTCAGCATATACTGCGATATATAACACAATAGGCTCCTATCACAGCATATACTGCGATATATATAACACAAAAGGCTCCTATCAGAGCATATACTACGATTTATAACAGAAAAGGCTCCTATCTCAGCATATACTGCGATATATAACCGAAAAGGCTCCTATCTCAGCATATACTGCGATATATAACACAATAGGCTCCTATCACAGCATATACTGCGATATATAACACAATAGGCTCCTATCACAGCATATACTGTGATATATAACACAATAGGCTCCTATCACAGCATATACTGCGATATATAACACAAAAGGCTCCTATCACAGCATATACTGCGATATATAACACAATAGGCTCCTATCTCAGCATATACTGCGATATATAACACAAGACTCCTTCCTGTGGCAACACTACAGCTAACAGCTGATTTAAATTAGTCCCTTGTAATTTTAATTTTAAATGTTAATTTTCTATGTTTTTAAAGCCAATTTCCAATTACTCATCAAGTAAATAGGGTATTTAAGTGTATTCCGTATCAAATTCGTGCAATAAAGTGCAAATAAGTGTAAAAAATTCGATAAAACTTTTTTGACAGGTAGAGGTTACCGGTACCAGTGATTTTTGCATTGTCATCTTGTTATCAGGTACAATACTTTACATTTGACTTGTTATTTTATTGTGTGCGTTCTATTAACTTCATTATACTTGGAATCTCCTTTTATTCGGATGAATATTGTTTGTGAATGACAATTAAAACGTAAACATAACCTTAGTTAGTTGGTGACAGAATTTAACTTTCTAAGTTTATTTTCTTTTATTTAACTATCTTTTAAACTTCTATCTCAACCTACCTAGTCTATTTTATTTTCTTTTCAATTCCTTATAATCATGCCTACGACTCGTAGCGCCTATGCTCGTCAGGAGGAGTCCAAACTCAGTCTGGCTTTGAGCCAATTAAAGGCGTCAAAAGAGTACTGTGACCAACTGATTAAGGAAATGGATGACAATGAAAAGATACTCTTTGAAGCCAATGAAAATAATCGAAAGTTAAAAAATGAAATGGCTCAGGTATACATTCAATTCACTGAGGCCATAGAAGACCAGGATAGGCTCCAACTTGTTGTGGACGGGTTCAGCCAATGTAGCACAGAGTATGAACATGCTCTAAGTCACAAATATTTATTGCAACAACAGCTGCAAGAGGCAAAAAGTCATATATCACAACTAGAGACAACAAATCTAAACATTACTGCCTCGATGAATCAAAGTCTATTCAGCGAGTTGGTGCCTATTGCCCCATCACTAGTTTCAGAAATTAACCCCTCTTATTCTATTGATTTGACAAGTGATGATGACTCAAAATCAAGTAAAACAGTGAGGGTAGTCACTAGTAAAAATAAACTTAAAAAATATATAAAAATTAACAAATATATAGTGAAAACCAAAAAAATGGTTAAAAAACAAAAGGTTTTTATAAAAAATGTTAAATTAAATAGGGAAAGATTACATTTACTGAAACAATTAGATGTGTATTCTTCAAACTTAGAAAAAAGTACAAGGAAATACCAAACTGACACTGAGGACTTGCAGAGTGAACTAAACCATCTACAACACAAATTAGATTCAATGACCATCAAATATACAGCCTCTGAAAACCAAATGAGGGAATATGTATTGGCAATGAATGAGCTGGTGAGCTCACAAAAAATCAACTGTGAGCATTGTCAACCAACATCTATTGCATCTGCGCCGGATCATTCATTGTCAATATGTGATACCCCCTTACCCCAGTCTAGTGTCAGTTTGCCAGTAGAAATTGCTGATTGTTTTTCACAACAGTTCATAAATAAGGAAATAGTTATTTTTTGTGATGAAATTGGAAAAGATTTAGGCCACTTTTTGACAAATGAATATCCGGGACACTCCATAATAAATAACTGTATGCCTGGCTGTTCTTTATTTGATATAATGAAAAAAATAATTAAATGTAATTTTAACCAGGATGCCATACTTTTAATTTTTGTTGGAAATTGGGGAAATGTGAACAAAGGAGAATTACTCCAATATTATAGGACTTTGAATAACTTGTGTGTAAGAAAAATTTTGATGTTCACATTCCCATACAGCCAGAGTTTGCCACAGGAAGAAAATCGTATTAGATATAAGATTAATATGACATTGTACAATGTGATATTAAATAATGATCTGTTTCATTTAATTGACATCAACAATTATGTTGGCACTAATTTTTATTTGACAAAAGATAGGTATCTTGTAGATAGATACTATCTTTCAAACTTTTATAGGAGACAGATAGCTGTGTCGCTATCATATTATTTTTTTATTTCAGCCAAGAACTTGGCTAAACAAATTGCTCCTGTTGAGCAATGCAATGACATGTTATATGATTTTGCCAATAAATTGGCACCAAATGTTGACATAGATATTCGTTTAAATTAGAAATTAAGACAACAGAGACAATCTCTAGCATGAATGTACTAACGAACAAAAATATTTCCAATCAAGTTTTAAAATCATTAAATAGTATCAACCTGGTACATCAAAATATTCAAGGACTTATGAAAAAGGATTTAGAAGTAGACTTATTCCTTAATTGCAATAATATTGATATTCTATGCTTAACGGAACATTGGCTTAAGAGCCATCAGTTCATTTTCAATTTTAGTAATCACCAGGTTGGTAGTTCGTTTAGTAGAATTAATGCCATACGTGGTGGCTCATTAATTTTAGTAAGCAACAACCTTAAGTTCAAAGAACGAAAGGATATTGTGAGCCTATCTGTTGAGCGGTCAGTTGAAATAGCCTGTATTGAATTGGAGCAGTTTATTATATTAAGTGTGTACAAACCCCCTTCTGGATTGTATGACTGCTTTGAAAAGGTAATGGATGAAGTTTTCCACAAGATTTCCAATTCAAACAAGTACATAATCACTTGTGGTGATTTTAATGTTAATTTATTAGAAAACTCAGGTTTACGTAGTAAAATTTTAAGTCTATTTCAGTCCTACAATCTTGTAAACTTATTTTTGGAGCCCACGAGATTAACTCCTACTAGTGCCACATGCATAGATAATATTTATACGGATGTTGTACCAACTCACAAAGAAATTATAAATTTATTAGATTCTGATCATTGTGGACAGTTAATTACTTTTCAAAACCAAAAAAACATAGTGGCTAAAAAGAATATCACTGTTAACCCTAAAACTGCAAGTCGTTTAGAAACTTTTAAAACTAAACTCATTAATAATTTACCAGACTTGTCTACATATGATGATCTCAATAACCAATATGAAGGTTTCTTTAACATGTACTGTAATCAATTTAATTCTACTTTTATACCTAAGACTATTTCGGTCAATAGTAACGTTTCGTTCTGTGAATGGGCTACCACTGGTATTCATAAAAGTAGAACTCGGCTTTACGAATTGTATGATGAAAGGGTTCTTGTTAATACTGCTGAATTTAGTTCATATGTGCGAAATTATTCAAAATTATTTAAAAAAATTTGTTCTATAGCGAAATCGCGTTATTTGAGTTCCAAAATTAAAAACAGTAATAATATAATTAAAACTACTTGGAATGTTATGAATAGTGAAACAGGAAAGTCTACAAGACCATCTAGTGACTATAAACTTGTAATTAATGACAATGTGATCACATCGGACTCACAGGTTGCCGCGGCTTTTCAGAACTTCTTTTCAGAGATCCCCATATCAACAACAAAATCTCTGAACTCGTCACCTACTGTTGCAGAGTCTCTGCTTAAAGAAAATGTTAAAGTTTGCGATTCTGATTTTAATTTCGAACATGTGACTTATGTAGATATTATTAAGACGTTTAACTCCTTGAATGTAAAAAAGACTGCAGATTTATGGGGTAATTCTGTGGACGTTGTTAAGTCTATAATCCACATTATAGCTCCTTCTTTAGCTTTTATTTTTAATAATTGTATTGATCGCGGTGAGTTTCCTGATCTAATGAAGAATAGTAAAATAATTCCATTGTTCAAAACGGGTAGTACATCTGACCCCACGAATTACAGACCCATTTCAGTGCTACCCACTTTTAGTAAAATATTTGAGAAACTTATTTTAGAGCAACTACAAAGATTTTTTAACAGACATAAATTATTGCATACCAAACAATTTGGTTTTACAAGGGGTCGTTCAACAACCGATGCCGGTGTTGAACTTTTAGGACATATTTATAATGCATGGGAAGACAAATGCGATGCCCTGGGCATTTTTTGCGATTTGTCAAAGGCCTTCGATTGCGTTCTCCATGAAACATTAATCAGGAAACTACACCATTACGGAATCCGGAACTCCTCCCTGGATCTTCTTACATCTTATCTGAGTGAAAGGATTCAGAGAGTTGATGTAAACGGAAAAAGATCTCCTGGATCTGTAGTTAAAATGGGTGTCCCTCAGGGTTCAATTCTTGGCCCATTTTTGTTTCTTATATATATAAACGATTTACCTTACCTCATAAAGGATAACCATAACATAGTGTTGTTTGCAGACGACACTTCACTTTTGTTTAAACTTAAACGTCAGCAGCCGGTTACTGACGATATAAATATAGCACTTTCAAAAATAGTACACTGGTTTGATGTAAATAACCTTCTTCTTAATGAAAAAAAAACTAAATGTATAAAGTTTACCATGCCTCATGTTAGGCAAGTAGAAACTAGTGTGCTAATAAAAGGTAAAGAGTTGAGTCCTGAAGATAATACAGTGTTCTTGGGCATAACTCTAGATGCTAAGCTGCAGTGGGGCCCACATATAGACAAATTATCAAAAAAACTTAGCTCTGCAGCATACGCTGTTAGACAGATTCGAAATTTAACTGATGTAGAGACTGCCCGTTTAGTTTACTTTAGCTATTTCCATAGTGTCATGTCGTACGGTATTCTACTGTGGGGAAATGCCGCCGAAATACAGTCAATTTTTGTATTGCAAAAAAGGGCTATTCGTTCAATTTATAAATTAAGTCCCAGATACTCCCTCAGAGATAAATTTAAAGAAATCAATATAATGACTGTACCTTCACAGTATATTTACGAGAACATTTTGTATGTATATAAAAATATAAACATGTTTAAAAAATACAGTGATGTTCATAATTTTAATACTAGGAACAAACACAAATTTGTGGTTCCTACTACCAGGCTGAAAAAAATAGGTGGCTCATTTAGATGCCAATGTATACACTTCTATAATAAACTTCCTAGTCATATTCAACAACTAAGCCTTAATAAATTCAAATTATTTGTAAAGCGAAAACTTTGCCAAAAGGCTTTTTATACTATAAAGGACTATGTTGAGGACCAAAAGGCTTGGGATTGACCTGCTCCAGTACGCACTGCAACTGTTGTCTTATTATTATTATTTTTTTCTTTTGTTTTTATTTTTAATTGTGTTTTTTATTATTTATTACAATTCGATATTGTAGATTATTTTTATTTTGCAATTGGACTTTTTTTTTCTATTAATTTTTGACAAAAATGTTTACTTTGCTAAAGTATTACATTTTGTAAACTATATTTTTCTTTTATTATTGTGAACGTGAGGACTATGTTGATTGTTTTTTTTTTCCTTTTCAGTAATTTTAATGTATGTCTGGCAATTTGAGTATTTTCTGCGGCCTACCCAAATGTCCTTTCCTTGGTATTGTTCGTCAAGTCGTTGAGCTCCTTAGTAGTCCTGAGTCGAGCTTTACGAATACTGACAAATGCTTGCACTGACTGGACAGGTCCACTCAAATCTGTATGGTTCTTTCTTCAAAAGACCATTTCAGACAAATCTGCATGGTTCTCATGTGATTTGACCATTACAAATTTACTGTATGGACTTTAAAAGAGACTTTGACCCCTGAGTTTGTTTCGGTGTTTCTTCTCAGGGTAGTCAGCTAGGAAACACCGGCCTCATCTAGTTTAAAAATGACAAAAAAAAATTGACGTGTAAAAGTGTTTTTTAAACCTATTTACAAAATAAATATCATTTATCATTTATCATTTATCAATAGGCTCCTATCACAGCATATACTGCGATATATAACACAATAGGCTCCTATCACAGCATATACTGCGATATATAACAGAAAAGGCTCCTACCTCAGCATATACCGCGATATATAACAGAAAAGGCTCCTTCCTCAGCATATACTGCGATATATAACACAAAAGGCTCCTATCACAGCATATACTGCGATATATAACACAAAAGGCTCCTATCACAGCATATACTGCGATATATAACACAAAAGGCTCCTATCACAGCATATACTGCGATATATAACACAATAGGCTCCTATCACAGCATATACTGCGATATATAACACAATAGGCTCCTATCACAGCATATACTGCGATATATAACACAATAGGCTCCTATCACAGCATATACTGCGATATACAACACAATAGGCTCCTATCACAGCATATACTGCGATATATAACACAAAAGGCTCCTATCAAAGCATATACTGCGAAATATAATAGAAAATGCTCCTACCTGAGCATATACTGCGATATATAACAGAAAATAAGTATATGTTGAGATAGGAGCATTTTCTGTTATATATCGCAGTATATGCTCAGGTAGGAGAATTTTCTATTATATTTCGCAGTATATGCTTTGATAGGAGCCTTTTGTGTTGTATATCGCAGTATATGCTGTGAAAGGAGCATTTTCTGTTATATATCGCGGTATATGCTGAGGTAGGAGCCTTTTCTGTTATATATCGCAGTATATGCTGTGATAGGAGCCTATTGTGTTATATATCGCAGTATATGCTGTGATAGGAGCCTATTGTGTTATATATCGCAGTATATGCTGTGATAGGAGCCTATTGTGTTATATATCGCAGTATATGCTGTGATAGGAGCCTATTGTGTTATATATCGCAGTATATGCTGAGATAGGAGCCTATTGTGTTATATATCGCAGTATATGCTGAGATAGGAGCCTATTGTGTTATATATCGCAGTATATGCTGTGATAGGAGCCTATTGTGTTATATATCGCAGTATATGCTGAGATAGGAGCCTATTGTGTTATATATCGCAGTATATGCTGTGATAGGAGCCTTTTGTGTTATATATCGCAGTATATGCTGTGATAGGAGCCTATTGTGTTATATATCACAGTATATGCTGTGATAGGAGCCTATTGTGTTATATATTGCAGTATATGCTGTGATAGGAGCCTATTGTGTTATATATCGCAGTATATGCTGAGATAGGAGCCTTTTCGGTTATATATCGCAGTATATGCTGAGATAGGAGCCTTTTCTGTTATAAATCGTAGTATATGCTCTGATAGGAGCCTTTTGTGTTATATATATCGCAGTATATGCTGTGATAGGAGCCCATTGTGTTATATATCGCAGTATATGCTGAGGTAGGAGCCTTTTCTGTTATATATCGCAGTATATGCTGTGATAGGAGCCTTTTGTGTTATTATTATTATTATTATTATTATTATTTGGTAAGACACACTAGCAGCTATTTAGCTGATGCGTGTGTTTCATATAGTTTGGAGATGTTTAGTCTGTCCAACGATTTTTAAAGCAGTTCAGTGTAGGAGCTTTCACAACACTTTCCGGGAGCCTGTTCCATGCCGTTACAACTCGGTTAGGTAGAAATTGCTTCAAAGGCTTCTTTTTGGATGCATTTCCCCATAACTTAAAGGAATGTCCTCGTAAATGTTTGTTGGCATTCAGTGTGTAAAGGTCTTGAAGGCTGGGCACATCATAGTATTCTGTGAGTATTTTATAAGTCTCAATAAGCCTGCCCTTTGTCTACGTTGTTCCAGTGTGATAAGGTCAAGTTCTTTAAGGCGCTCTTCGTAAGATAGATTGCGAATGGTACGGACCATTTTTGTTGCCCTTCTCTGAACATTTTCGATTAAAGTGATGTCTTTCATAAAATATGGGTCCCAGATGACATTAGCATGCTCCAAGAGAGGTCGTATGTAGGTTTTGTACAGCTTAACAAACGTTTTAGGTGTCAAGCATTTGAATGCCTTGCGAATAACATAGAGTTTCGAATGTGCTCTCTTGACGACGTTGAGTATGTGTGTTTCCCATTTTAGATCGCTAGACATAATAACACCTAAATCTTTCTGTGACTCGACAGATGAGAGTTTTTGAAGTCCTAGATGATAACTTTTTCGCGGATTGTTTTTTCCCAAGTGTGAGATGGTACATTTATCAACATTCAACGTAAGTAACCAGTCCTGGGTCCATTCGTATATTGCGTTTAGGTCATTTTGTATATCTTGCCATTGAACCTGCGGATTTCCAAAAAACTTTGTATCATCTGCAAATAGCGAAAACGACAAACGAAGCGTATTTTTGAGGTCTATCAAGTATAGGATGAATAGCAGCGGGCCAAGCACCGATCCCTGTGGAACACCGCTGAGTACAGTACGGGCTGTAGAAAGAACGTCACCAATACGCACACGGAATGTTCTCTTAGTAAGAAAATCACTTAACCAGGCTAATAGACTACCGCGAATGCCTAAGTGTTCCAGTTTATGGATTAGACGGCGCAAAGGAACACGATCAAATGCTTTTTCATAATCCATCCGTGGGATGCCCTTTTTCATAGTTCCTTGCCCATTCGTGTACGCATTCAAGTAGATTTGTTGTGACTGATCGTCTCGGGACAAATCCATGCTGCTCCTTCGCGATAAGTTGCTCTTGCGATAGAAATTCTCTTATTTTACTTGCAATAATTTTTTCCATAGTTTTGCATAGTACACTAGTCAGGCTAATGGGTCTATAGTTCACGGGTAATAATTTATTCCCTTTCTTGTAGATCGGTACTACATTTGCTACTTTCCAGTCAGCAGGCACTACACCTTCTTCCAATGAACTATTCATAACCTGAGCTAAGCTCGCGGTCAATGCCCGAGAGCAATTCTTCAATTATATGGACGGTATATTGTCTGGACCAGTGGCCGTACCATCATCAAAACTCGACAATGCCTTTTGCACCATATATATCATATATCGCAATATATGCTGTGATAGGAGCCTTTTGTGTTATATATCGCAGTATATGCTGTGATAGGAGTCTATTGTGTTATATATCGCAGTATATGCTGTGATAGGAGCCTATTGTGTTATATATCGCAGTATATGCTGAGATAGGAGCCTATTGTGTTATATATCGCAGTATATGCTGAGATAGGAGCCTATTGTGTTATATATCGCAGTATATACTGTGATAGGAGCCTTTTCTGTTATAAATCGTAGTATATGCTGTGATAGGAGCCTATTGTGTTATATATCGCAGTATATGCTGTTATAGGAGCCTATTGTGTTATATATCGCAGTATATGCTGAGATAGGAGCATTTTCTGTTATATATCGCAGTATATGCTGTGATAGGATCCTTTTCTTTTATATATCGCAGTATATGCTGTGATAGGAGCCTATTGTGTTATATATCGCAGTATATGCTGTGATAGGAGCTTTTTGTGTCATATATCGCAGTATATGCTGTGATAGGAGCCTTTTCTGTTATATATCGCAGTATATGCTGTGATAGGAGCCTATTGTGTTATATATCGCAGTATATGCTGTGATAGGAGCTTTTTGTGTCATATATCGCAGTATATGCTGTGATAGGAGCCTTTTCTGTTATATATCGCAGTATATGCTATGATAGGAGCCTATTGTGTTATATATCGCACTATATGCTATGATAGGAGCCTTTTCTGTTATATATCGCAGTATATGCTGTGATAGGAGCCTTTTGTGTTATATATTGCAGTATATGCTGTGATAGGATCCTTTTCTTTTATATATCGCAGTATATGCTGTGATAGGAGCCTATTGTATCATATATCGCAGCATATGCTGTGATAGGAGCCTTTTGTGTCATATATCGCAGTATATGCTATGATAGGAGCCTATTGTGTTATATATCGCAGTATATGCTGTGATAGGAGCCTTTTGTGTCATATATCGCAGTATATGCTGTGATAGGAGCCTTTTGTGTCATATATCGCAGTATATGCTGTGATAGGAGCCTTTTCTGTTATATATCGCAGTATATGCTGAGGTAGGAGCCTTTTCTGTTTTATATCGCAGTATATGCTGTGATAGGAGCCTTTTCTGTTATATATCGCAGTATATGCTGTGATAGGAGCCTATTGTGTTATATATCGCAGTATATGCTGTGATAGAAGCCTTTTGTGTTATATATCGCAGTATATGCTGAGGTAGGAGCCTTTTCTGTTATATATCGCAGTATATGCTGTGATAGGAGCCTTTTCTGTTATATATCGCAGTATATGCTGAGGTAGGAGCCTTTTCTGTTTTATATCGCAGTATATGCTGTGATAGGAGCCTTTTGTGTCATATATCGCAGTATATGCTGTGATAGGAGCCTTTTCTGTTATATATCGCAGTATATGCTGTGATAGGAGCCTTTTCTGTTATATATCGCGGTATATGCTGTGATAGGAGCCTTTTCTGTTATATATCGCAGTATATGCTGTGATAGGAGCCTTTTCTGTTATATATCGCAGTATATGCTGTGATAGGAGCCTATTGTATTATATATCGCAGCATATGCTGTGATAGGAGCCTTTTGTGTCATATATCGCAGTATATGCTATGATAGGAGCCTATTGTGTTATATATCGCAGTATATGCAGTGATAGGAGCCTTTTGTGTCATATATCGCAGTATATGCTGTGATAGGAGCCTTTTGTGTTATATATCGCAGTATATGCTGTGATAGGAGCCTTTTCTGTTATATATCGCAGTATATGCTGTGATAGGAGCCTTTTCTGTTATATATCGCAGTATATGCTGTGATAGGAGCCTATTGTATTATATATCGCAGTATATGCTGTGATAGGAGGCTTTTGTGTTATATATCGCAGTATATGCTGTGATAGGAGCCTTTTGTGTTATATATCGCAGTATATGCTGTGATAAGAGCCTTTTGTGTTATATATCGCAGTATATGCTGTGATAGGAGCCTTTAGTGTTATATATCGCAGTATATGCTGAGGTAGGAGCCTTTTCTGTTTTATATCGCAGTGTATGCTGTGATAGGAGCCTATTGTGTTATATATCGCAGTATATGCTGTGATAGGAGCCTTTTCTGTTATATATCGCAGTATATGCTGTGATAGGAGCCTATTGTGTTATATATCGCAGTATATGCTGTGATAGGAGCCTATTGTGTTATATATCGCGGTATATGCTGAGGTAGGAGCCTTTTCTGTTATATATCGCAGTATATGCTGAGGTAGGAGCCTTTTCTGTTATATATCGCAGTATATGCTGTGATAGGAGCCTTTTCTGTTATATATCGCAGTATATGCTGTGATAGGAGCCTATTGTGTTATATATCGCAGTATATGCTGAGGTAGGAGCCTTTTCTGTTATATATCGCGGTATATGCTGAGGTAGGAGCCTTTTCTGTTATATATCGCAGTATATGCTGAGGTAGGAGCCTTTTCTGTTATATATCGCAGTATATGCTGTGATAGGAGCCTATTGTATTATATTTCGCAGTATATGCTGTGATAGGAGCATTTTCTGTTATATTTCGCAGTATATGCTGTGATAGGAGCCTTTTCTGTTATATATCGCAGTATATGCTGTGATAGGAGCCTATTGTGTTATATATCGCAGTATATGCTGTGATAGGAGCCTTTTGTGTTATATATCGCAGTATATGCTGTGATAAGAGCCTTTTGTGTTATATATCGCAGTATATGCTGTGATAAGAGCCTTTTGTGTTATATATCGCAGTATATGCTGTGATAGGAGCCTTTAGTGTTATATATCGCAGTATATGCTGTGATAGGAGCCTTTAGTGTTATATATCGCAGTATATGCTGTGATAGGAGCCTATTGTGTTATATATCGCAGTATATGCTGAGATAGGAGCATTTTCTGTTATATATCGCAGTATATGCTGTGATAGGAGCATTTTCTGTTATAAATCGTAGTATATGCTGTGATAGGAGCCTATTGTGTTATATATTGCAGTATATGCTGTGATAGGATCCTTTTCTTTTATATATCGCAGTATATGCTGTGATAGGAGCCTATTGTGTTATATATCGCAGTATATGCTGTGATAGGAGCTTTTTGTGTCATATATCGCAGTATATGCTGTGATAGGAGCCTTTTCTGTTATATATCGCAGTATATGCTATGATAGGAGCCTATTGTGTTATATATCGCACTATATGCTATGATAGGAGCCTTTTCTGTTATATATCGCAGTATATGCTGTGATAGGAGCCTTTTGTGTTATATATTGCAGTATATGCTGTGATAGGATCCTTTTCTTTTATATATCGCAGTATATGCTGTGATAGGAGCCTATTGTATCATATATCGCAGCATATGCTGTGATAGGAGCCTTTTGTGTCATATATCGCAGTATATGCTATGATAGGAGCCTATTGTGTTATATATCGCAGTATATGCTGTGATAGGAGCCTTTTGTGTCATATATCGCAGTATATGCTGTGATAGGAGCCTTTTGTGTCATATATCGCAGTATATGCTGTGATAGGAGCCTTTTCTGTTATATATCGCAGTATATGCTGAGGTAGGAGCCTTTTCTGTTTTATATCGCAGTATATGCTGTGATAGGAGCCTTTTCTGTTATATATCGCAGTATATGCTGTGATAGGAGCCTATTGTGTTATATATCGCAGTATATGCTGTGATAGAAGCCTTTTGTGTTATATATCGCAGTATATGCTGAGGTAGGAGCCTTTTCTGTTATATATCGCAGTATATGCTGTGATAGGAGCCTTTTCTGTTATATATCGCAGTATATGCTGAGGTAGGAGCCTTTTCTGTTTTATATCGCAGTATATGCTGTGATAGGAGCCTTTTGTGTCATATATCGCAGTATATGCTGTGATAGGAGCCTTTTCTGTTATATATCGCAGTATATGCTGTGATAGGAGCCTTTTCTGTTATATATCGCGGTATATGCTGTGATAGGAGCCTTTTCTGTTATATATCGCAGTATATGCTGTGATAGGAGCCTTTTCTGTTATATATCGCAGTATATGCTGTGATAGGAGCCTATTGTATTATATATCGCAGCATATGCTGTGATAGGAGCCTTTTGTGTCATATATCGCAGTATATGCTATGATAGGAGCCTATTGTGTTATATATCGCAGTATATGCAGTGATAGGAGCCTTTTGTGTCATATATCGCAGTATATGCTGTGATAGGAGCCTTTTGTGTTATATATCGCAGTATATGCTGTGATAGGAGCCTTTTCTGTTATATATCGCAGTATATGCTGTGATAGGAGCCTTTTCTGTTATATATCGCAGTATATGCTGTGATAGGAGCCTATTGTATTATATTTCGCAGTATATGCTGTGATAGGAGGCTTTTGTGTTATATATCGCAGTATATGCTGTGATAGGAGCCTTTTGTGTTATATATCGCAGTATATGCTGTGATAGGAGCCTTTTGTGTTATATATCGCAGTATATGCTGTGATAGGAGCCTTTAGTGTTATATATCGCAGTATATGCTGAGGTAGGAGCCTTTTCTGTTATATATCGCAGTATATGCTGTGATAGGAGCCTATTGTGTTATATATCGCAGTATATGCTGTGATAGGAGCCTTTTCTGTTATATATCGCAGTATATGCTGTGATAGGAGCCTATTGTGTTATATCTCGCAGTATATGCTGTGATAGGAGCCTATTGTGTTATATATCGCGGTATATGCTGAGGTAGGAGCCTTTTCTGTTATATATCGCAGTATATGCTGAGGTAGGAGCCTTTTCTGTTATATATCGCAGTATATGCTGTGATAGGAGCCTTTTCTGTTATATATCGCAGTATATGCTGTGATAGGAGCCTATTGTGTTATATATCGCAGTATATGCTGAGGTAGGAGCCTTTTCTGTTATATATCGCGGTATATGCTGAGGTAGGAGCCTTTTCTGTTATATATCGCAGTATATGCTGAGGTAGGAGCCTTTTCTGTTATATATCGCAGTATATGCTGTGATAGGAGCCTATTGTATTATATTTCGCAGTATATGCTGTGATAGGAGCATTTTCTGTTATATTTCGCAGTATATGCTGTGATAGGAGCCTTTTCTGTTATATATCGCAGTATATGCTGTGATAGGAGCCTATTGTGTTATATATCGCAGTATATGCTGTGATAGGAGCCTTTTGTGTTATATATCGCAGTATATGCTGTGATAAGAGCCTTTTGTGTTATATATCGCAGTATATGCTGTGATAAGAGCCTTTTGTGTTATATATCGCAGTATATGCTGTGATAGGAGCCTTTAGTGTTATATATCGCAGTATATGCTGTGATAGGAGCCTTTAGTGTTATATATCGCAGTATATGCTGTGATAGGAGCCTTTAGTGTTATATATCGCAGTATATGCTGTGATAGGAGCCTTTAGTGTTATATATCGCAGTATATGCTGAGGTAGGAGCCTTTTCTGTTATATATCGCAGTATATGCTGAGGAAGGAGCCATTTCTGTTATATTTCGCAGTAAATGCTGTGATAGGAGCCTTTTGTGTTAAATATCGCAGAATATGCTGTGACAGGAGCCTTTGTGTTATGTATTGTAGTATATGCTCTGATAGGAGCATTTTCTGTTATATATCGCAGTATATGCTGTGATTGGAGCATTTTCAGTTATTTATCGCAGTATATATCTATATTAGTATTTATCTATATATGTATGTGTTTAGAAATATATAAGTATGTTTATCAGTTGTCTAGTACCCATAACACAAGCTCTGCTTAGCTTGGGACTAGACGGCGTTGTGTGATAGTTGTGGAATATTATTATTATTATTATTATATGCTGTGATAGGAGCCTTTTGTGTTATATATCGCAGTATATGCTGTGATCGGAGCCTAGTTTGTTATATATCGCAGTATATGCTGTGATAGGAGCATTTTCTGTTATATTTCGCAGTATATGCTGTGATAGGAGCCTTTTGTGTTAAATATCGCAGTATATGCTGTGATCGGAACCTTTTGTGTTATATATCGCAGTATATGCTGTGATTGGAGCATTTTCTGTTATATATTGCAGTATATGCTGTGATAGGAGCCTTTTGTGTTATATATCGCAGTATATGCTGTGATAGGAGCCTTTTGTGTTATATATCGCAGTATATGCTGTGATAGGAGCCTTTTCTGTTATATATCGCAGTATATGCTGTGATAGGAGCCTATTGTATTATATTTCGCAGTATATGCTGTGATAGGAGGCTTTTGTGTTATATATCGCAGTATATGCTGTGATAGGAGCCTTTTGTGTTATATATCGCAGTATATGCTGTGATAAGAGCCTTTTGTGTTATATATCGCAGTATATGCTGTGATAGGAGCCTTTAGTGTTATATATCGCAGTATATGCTGAGGTAGGAGCCTTTTCTGTTTTATATCGCAGTGTATGCTGTGATAGGAGCCTATTGTGTTATATATCGCAGTATATGCTGTGATAGGAGCCTTTTCTGTTATATATCGCAGTATATGCTGTGATAGGAGCCTATTGTGTTATATATCGCAGTATATGCTGTGATAGGAGCCTATTGTGTTATATATCGCAGAATATGCTGTGATAGGAGCCTTTGTGTTATGTATTGTAGTATATGCTCTGATAGGAGCATTTTCTGTTATATATCGCAGTATTTGCTGTGATTGGAGCATTTTCAGTTATTTATCGCAGTTTATATCTATATTAGTATTTATCTATATATGTATGTGTTTAGAAATATATAAGTATGTTTATCAGTTGTCTAGTACCCATAACACAAGCTCTGCTTAGCTTGGGACTAGACGGCGTTGTGTGATAGTTGTGGAATATTATTATTATTATTATTATATGCTGTGATAGGAGCCTTTTGTGTTATATATCGCAGTATATGCTGTGATCGGAGCCTAGTTTGTTATATATCGCAGTATATGCTGTGATAGGAGCATTTTCTGTTATATTTCGCAGTATATGCTGTGATAGGAGCCTTTTGTGTTAAATATCGCAGTATATGCTGTGATCGGAACCTTTTGTGTTATATATCGCAGTATATGCTGTGATTGGAGCATTTTCTGTTATATATCGCAGTATATGCTGTGATAGGAGCCTTTTGTGTTATATATTGCAGTATATGCTGTGATCGGAGCCTTTTGTGTTATATATCGCAATATATGCTGTGATAGGAGCCTTTTGTGTTATATATCGCAGTATATGCTGTGATAGGAGCCTTTTGTGTTATATATCGCAGTATATGCTCTGATAGGAGCTTTTTCTGTTATATATCGCAGTATATGCTGAGGTAGGAGCATTTTCTGTTATATATCGCAGTATATGCTGTGATAGGAGCATTTTCTGTTATATATCGCAGTATATGCTGTGATCGGAGCCTTTGTGTTATATATCGCAGTATATGCTGTGATAGGAGCCTTTTGTTTTATATATTGCAGTATATGCTGTGATAGGAGTATTTTCTGTTATATTTCGCAGTATATGCTGTGATAGGAGCCTTTTGTGTTATATATCGCAGTATATGCTGTGATAGGAAACTTTTGTGTTATATATCGCAGTATATGCTGAGGTAGGAGCCTATTGTGTTATATATCGCAGTATATGCTGTGATAGGAGCCTATTGTGTTATATATCGCAGTATATGCTGTGAAAGGAGCATTTTCTTTTGGCCGCAGGGCGTGGTGTTCCGTCGCTTCCGCGGACAAGTGCCACAGAACAGCACAAAGTGAACAAGTGTAGTGTGAAGTGTTACTAACATAATCATAAGTCTTATTTAATAACAATAAATTGTATTTAATTTACTTTATATAATTATGTTAGTCTGTAAGGTCGTAAGGCCTGAAAATAAATCATCTATTATTATAATATTATTATTATTATAACTCTTAGAGACAAGGTGAAACGACAAGTTTTTATTAAAATGGCACATTTTGGGTCTTCTCTAAGTTAGAGAGTTATGTTAATGGTTTTAATGAGTACGGTTATGTATATACATACATGTCATTACCGCAAATATATTTTTTTAACCTTACTATTTAGCTATTGAACTGCAAATTGCAAAAAACGTACAGAAAAATAAAGAGACATTCTGACTGTACTCGACCCGGGAATCGAACTCTGTATTAAAAACTAGACGCCTTATGTTTGAACTAGTGCACCAAAACAATTCTGTCAACTAACCGAGATACGGGGAGTGGGGTACTACGTTCTGTTTGGATTGGTACGGGGGAGCGGGGTACTGCACTCTGATTGGTCTAGACATCAAATCTATAATCATATGTGTTGACAGACATGCGTCGCCTGTTATTAGACGTCTAGTGGCTGTAAGGTCGTTGCCACTAATACTTAAATAGTGCACCTACTCGTAATAATCTAAATAAGAATCTCGTGTCACAGCGTTTGTTGTCAAACTCCTCCGAAACTTAATGACCGATGTGTATTTTTCGTAGGTCTGAAACGAGGTCGCAGGCAATATTTTACCCTCCTGCCCCAGCCCCCATTTTTAACGCGATATGTCTTTGATAATCTATATAGCAGAACGTTTGCCGGGTCAGCTAGTCAAATCATAAATCGTCACGCAAACTCAAAAAATGCGTCACTCGCACATAACCTCATCCTTCAGCGCCAAGGTGTTGAATGTGGAAGGTTACACGGCAAAGCTTTCAACCCATCGGTCATGTGGGCCCTTCCGATGAAAAGTAGCCACTTTACTCGTCAAACGCCAATCCTAGTCGACCCGTGGGGAGGGGACGCGATATACTTCGTCGCATAGAGGCAAAGAGTTGCTAAATTAGTAGACGTGACAAACGCTTATGTATTAATGATTGGCCTGTTGGTCTAGTGGTTAGTGGCCCTGACTGCTATGCCGGAGATCGTGGGTTCGATTCCCACCCAGGACAAATGTTTGTGTGATGAGCACAATCATTTGTTCTGTGTCTGGGTGTAATTTATCTATGATATGTAGGTATGTATTTAGAATTTTTTTTTTTTTATTCTTGATAGGTTCGCGCTTGACCGCTGTCTCACCTGATGGAAAGCGACGATGCGGTCGACGATGAAGCGCGCTTGCCTAGAAGTAACCTATTCACTCTTGACTTAAAGATTCCCGGGTTGTAGCCAATAAGTATGTTTATCAGTTGTCTAGTACTCATAACACAAGCTCTGCTTAGCTTGAGACTAGACGGCGTTGTGTGATAGTTGTGGAAAATTATTAAAAAAAAAATGAAATAAAAGCCGGTCAAGTGCGAGTTGTACTCACAAACCGAGGAGTATTTGAAAAAAGAGATGTCAGTAAAACCGTAGGGGCTCAGCAGAGCCGATGCCTGCTCGAACCATGGGAAAACTTCTGAAAAGGAAACTCGTTATCCTAGAACGCTAGGGGCAACTGAAGGGACATAGGTGTGATTTTAGTCAGTAAAAGTCAGACACGTCCTCGCGCACTACCGTAGAGCAGGAGAAGTCATAAGATGATTTCCCACCTCAAAAGCAAAAAGCTGGCTTATCGCCAGCATTGTCGTATCTGCAATATTAAATATCTTTGCGTGAAATATAACATAAGAAATAATATCATAAGGTATTAGAGGGAATTAGTCGCGAGGCAGTCCATCGAACTCAATAGTCGGAGACGGCACTCAATTGAGTAGATATTATTGCTTTGTAGCTTATTAGAGGCACTTAAATTGTGGTTTACAAAATACATTGTTTCATTGTCTTTTCATTCTGTATTTTTCCGTATTATATCAAAAAGTAATTCTTCCTGTGCGTGCAGTTAAGAAGTGGAATTTCCTGATGGAGTCCGTGTTTCCTGAGAGCTGTAACCTGGGGCATTTATGTCAAGTGAACTCAACAATTAGATGTGCAATTAACGCTAGTGCGACAAAACTGTATTGTGACGCACCATAGTTCGAATGCACGCTTGTGCGATTCACTGATGCTTACTCTAGTGCGACATTAAGAATTAACATATTTTAGGGCACCCAGACATGGACAGGTTAGGTTATAAGGCTAAGGCAGGAACGAAGCAGAGCGGAGCTCCCACTTTAGCTATCATTGTTTTTTTTTATAACCACCCAGAAGTAGGAGCTCCGTCAGGCTATCTTGGCAGGTAGGGCAGTGTAATATTGCACCAACGTACTGTAGAATTACAGGACTCAGACAAGTAGAAGTCATTCAATTGTTTATCGCAATACCGTACTGTCGATCCATTGTAGCACAATCGTTTGTCACACCACCGTGATGTCGAGCTTCAGTGTGTCACACAACGTCAATCGCATATCCATTTGTCGAGCTCATATAGTGCGATTTTTAAGTAAATAGTGATATGTTACTTCTAGGCAAGCGTGCTCCATTGATGACTTCATCATCGCTTACCATTAAGATCTACCATAACATTGATTAACTGATAAAAACACCTGTAAATATGAAACTAATTCATAAACTACTGCTCATATTTATTTCTGTGAACACCGTTTTTGGCTTCTTTGATATCCGAGAAGTGACATCAGACCTACTGACAAAGCTACCTAAAGACTTCTCTATAGCTGTCAAGGATATTGCAGAAGCTTTGCCGTCGAAAAGCATTACAATAGTGAGAGGAAATTCTACGAATATCAGGTAAGAGTTACTTTGAATATTATGAATGTTCTGATGTACCTATCTGTACCGCTGTAAGATCAAAAAGTTAACCCTGACATAGAAAACTAGCTATTGCCAGTGGCTTCGCCCGCATGTAAGTCGAAAATTATCCGAAGGAAACATACTGCGGGAATCAAAATATCATATATATCCTATTCTACCGTACGCAAAATATGCACTTTAGATGTGGAGTTGAATCCGTTCAGCCGTTTCAACGTGAAGAAGTAACAAACATACACACGCATACAACAACTTTTGCTTTTATAACATTAAATTGAAGTGTCCCCCGCCCATGGCTCCGCCACCAGAGGTGACCGAGGTAGAGATGAGAGTGGTTATACGAAGGCTGAGTGCCAAAAATACCGCCCCAGGACCCGACGGCTTGCCTGGGAAAGCCTGGCCATGGAAGCTCTCGGGTCTCAATTAAGAGGGCTCTTCAGTGCATGCATGGAGAGAGGCCAGTTCCCACTTCGCTGGAAGACGGGGAAACTGATCCTCATCGCGAAGCCAGGGCGCCCTGCGGACTCTCCGTCCGCGTATCGGCTCATTGTGCTGCTCGACGAGGTGGGCAAGCTCTTTGAAAGAGTAATTGCAAACCGCCTCGACGCGCGCATAGCACGGGCGGGGCCGAACCTTGCGGACAGCCAGTTCGGCTTTCACAGGGGGCGCTCCACGGTGGACGCCATCATGCCTTGGTGGTGTCTTTGGTCAGCGCCAACGCCTTTAATTCCCTGCCCTGGTGTAGCATTATGAGGGCACTCCGGTATCACCGGGTACCCGACTACCTCTGCCGCGTGATCGAAGCCTACCTGTCGGACAGGTACAGTATCTACCCTGGTCACCAGAGAGAGTGGTGATACACTCGCGAAGGAGCGACCCTCACGCCTCAGCCACCGGGATCCCGATCCCGATTTCCGGCCACGGTAGGCGTGGACTTGCAGACAGCGAGCAATGGGTAGCTCGCCGTATGACCGTCCGGTAACCGTTCGGACTGAGCCCAAGACATTGAAAGCGCGTACTGACAAACCGTAGGGGCCCAGCAGGCTCGAAGCCTACTACTGGGGCCAAGGGTTTGCTTCTCAAAGGAAAACTCAGCCCTGATATGAAAGGCAACGAAGGAACAGGTGTAGGTTTTTAGTCAGTAAAAGTCTGACACACCCTCTCGCTCCGCCCAAGAGCGCGAGATGTCATTGGATGATTAAAAAAAAGGTTGAAGTGTCATAGTGTGACTGTGTGATGGTAAACGACGAATTGTGTGATACGTTGTGTTGTTTTTCACATTTTCATACAATCGCTCTTGCATGATTATGATGTCATAACACATTTTTCTTTAAATATTTTGATTACATAGATATCTTGTGGATATTATCAAGGCTTCTATAGAAATCAAAACATAAAATTGTGTAAAACTAATCTAGTAAACAAGTTGAGCAGTGGTGGCCGAGTGGTAACGGCCCCGACTTACGAGTTGTAGGTCGCGGGTTCAAACCCAGCCAGGCGCATTACTTTGTGTAATTTGTTTCATCACCACTGCTCTCAAAACGGTGAAGGAAAACATCGTGAGGAAACCGGCATGTCCTAGAATCAAAAATTCGAAGACATGTGACATTCACCAACCCGCACTGGGCCCGCGTGGTGGATTACGGCCCATTCCCTCTCCAAGAGAGGAGGCCTGAGTCCCAGTAGTGGGAACATTAAAAGGCTGATTATGCTTATGCTATGCTATGCTTATGTCAGCTTTACATGTGTACCTATAAACTTACACTAATGTATTTTTTTTTTAGTTCATGTGGTAAACTCCTCTCAAAACTTAAAACTTTAAATTGTTGCACTGTTTAAAGTTTTATAGAGATGTTATTTTTTTTTTCAAGTTGTTAGTGTAAACAATTGTTGGTAGACCAAATAAATAAACAAAATACTGTTTTATCCCGGGAGTATGTTTCCTTAGTACAATTTTCTGCTATCACGCGGGGAAACTGCCGGCCGCAACTAGATTATAGTAAAGAAAAGATGGATGGATTATGCGAGGACATGGTTGACAGGTCAGAATAGAAGAAAAACATGTTGCACCGATCCCAAGTAACATGGGACAATGGCAGAAAGATGATGATGATGATATGTACACATAAGAAAATTAAAATTTTGTCATTTTTGTTTGAACTTAAAATACTTTTACGATAGGTAAGTTCGTGAAGAGTTTTACGGATCTCTACAAGTACGAAAATCACCTAGAATAGGTATGTACCTATAGAAATAAAATAGCTGTAGGTATTATTATCCAATTTACTTTTTCAGATCACAAGACGTATTTGAACTACTATGTATGTTGAGTGAACATAATGTTCTGACTACTAATTTGAACATTGCGACAAAGGAAAACAAGCAAAAGGTATATTCTCACGACTTTTTCCGAGAAGGCACGAAATACTCTTCTTTTCTGAGAAAAATATTTCACGTAAAAGATGTCGATTCAATTAACTAGATACAAAAGTCTGTTCAACATTGTTCCAACAATATTTTCTTAGGTATTCTTGGTATTGTCTATAATTAGGTACCTCCCTACAAAATAAAATACATTAAAGTTCATAATATCAGTTTAATATATATATTACACTAGCTGACCCGGCAAACGTTGTTTTGCCATATAAATAATTTTTAAGTAATGAAAAATGTTAAGGGTGGACAACCCTTATCACTAAGGGGTATGAAAAATAGATGTTGGCCGATTCTCAGACCTACTCAATATGCTCACAAAATTTCATGAGAATCGGTCAAGCCGTTTCGGAGGAGTACGGGAACGAACATTGTGACACGAGAATTTTATATATATTACATATTGTTTTTAGAAGGCTTATTACCCTTACGTCTATACAATAAAGTCCCCCACCACATCTGTCTGTTTGCAATTAATTTAATAAATCCTAAACGGATTTTATTTATTATAATTTTTTTTTGTAAATGACAGTGATTCATGAGGAAGTTTTAGGTGAATATTATAGTAGAGAAAACACATCTGTATATATGCATATATAAGGTGTTAAAAAATTAACTTTAAGAATTTCGAGGGGACATTGTACTCCTCATTATGAACAACTTTTACTATGGGACCAAACCTGAAATAGCGAAAAAAAAATCAGCTGCTCCATACATTTTGACGAGTTATGCGAACATAAATGTAGGGAACAGCTGATTTATTTTTAGCGATTTCAGGTTTGGTCCCATAGTAAAAGTTGTTCATAATGAGGAGTACAATGTCCCCTCGAAATTCTTAAAGTTAATTTTTTTACACCTTATATATGAGAAAACATATACATGCCATATGCATACAGTAAAGAAAGCCCGAGAATTTCAAAGATTTATAATACCTTATATTCCTTCCTTTTATTCCTTTCGATTTTTACAGAAATCTTTATAGTAGAATTAGAAATTTTTATGATAGTTAAAGAATAATAACAAACCTGTAATTTTTTAAAGTACTTCAGAGCGGTCACTACTTGAATCACCTCGTGTAAAGCACACAAGTAATCCGGGTTTTTAAGTCCTTACCTTGGTAACGCTGATTCTACACGTAATAGATTATTTTTTCGGCTGGCTGTTGCATTTCTATTTTCATCCCTTTCTTGTACATGTATGCAAATCGCCGTTGCGTGATCAAAAAGGACGGAGCGACCCGCGTAATTGAATATTCAGAATGAGATTTCAATGAAAACTCCGCAATTTTTTAATGACTGTCTAATGACTGTTCTGTGCGTGTCGCGTGTTTGTGTCTCGAAAACTGTGTCAACGTGCGTACTGAGCTGTGTCGAGGTCTACCACGTTTGTGCACACCTTCCTTTTAAAGGACGAGTCGCTTTAATCTATCTTTACCCACAACTTGTCAATCCCACGCACAGCACTAGCCGAATTTAATTTTTTTAGTAATCTTTCACATGTATTTCCATCTAACGGGGCCGCTTGAGCTACACCGAAAAAAGGCAGTGCTTTGTTTGTTCAATGTACCTCACCAATTTACTAACAAGATCTAATAATATACCTCAACTTTTTTGATAGAAATTACAATGAATTACCTCATCCATCGAGTGGGACCCGCGGTTGTATTTGCACTAGTTTTTTCGGTCTAGCTCAAGTGGCCCCGCTAGATCTAAACCCATATATATCACCTGAACCACGCTGCGACCGTCCGGTAACCATCCGGACCGAGCCCAAGTCGTCGACGGCGCGTATTGTTCCGCGCGCGCCTCAGGGAGATGTCAGCAAATCGTAGGGGCCCAGCAGGGTCGAAGCCTACTGGGGCCATGGGTAGTGTGAAAACGAAACCGGGGCCCTGGGACGAAGGCAACGAAGGAACAGAAGTGGGTTTTTAGTCAGTAAAAGTCTGACACTATCTCTCGCTCCGCCCAAGAGCGGGATTTGTCATAAGATGATTTTCCCACCAATAAAAAAAAAAAAAAACCTGAACCACGCGAACATACCCTTATATTGCTAATATTGTGTTCCAGTATTACAAGTTGCTGCGAAAAGCTTTGGATGTGTCAGATCAAAGAACCAGCCTGATCCTGTGCGAACCGTACGAATGTGAGAATATTCTGTTTGAGGTGATTATTAAAATATTATTATATACCTATAGTTCTTTCCATATGACTCATATAGAAGCAAAGGCGATAAATAACATAATACATTTCTCTGTTGGCAACCTCTCATGCTGTATGGTAGTGTTCCATCAACTTTTCTTAACCAAACATTCAATTTTTATCGAAACGAACATCATCCTATACAAAAATTACATTTATAATTGAAGTCTGTAGCAATAACAGCAACATCGCATACAGTTTAACGGGGTGTCCTGCGTGAGTGACGAATAAGACGCGACGCGACACTGCGAACGCGACGAACGCGATCAACTCAACGGTATACCCTGCTTGCGACCTATATGGCAATCTGTGACGAAATGCGACGTAATCCATATAATTTGTTTTGAGGGTGACCAGACGCCGGATGCGACACCACCAAACTACGAAATGGTTGATTGTTGTGGGACAAAAAAAAATAAACATAACAGGAATAGTTTATTAATACAAAGAAATTGAAAGAATGTTGCCGAAGCGAAATTGTACTGCACTTCCAGTTTGTACTGTAATCGAAAAGTAATGCCCAAAATCACGTAGGACATTTGTCGCTCAAGCAGAACACCCCGAACACGCTGGACGTAGGCCTTCCACAAGTGTAGCCGCAAGGACCGGTACCTGTGCGTCTTGCCTCAATCGGATTTCCACGACACTCACCAGGTCATCAGTCTATCATGTGGGAGGCTTTCTAACGCTGCATATTTGGGAACGCGGTCACCACCTTTCGGCCCCATTGAGCGTCTATTCTGCGAATAATATAGCCAGCCCACTACCACTTGGAGATTCTTCGGGCTATATCGGTACCTAACTTGGTTTTCCTGTGGATATCTTCATTTCCGACTCCGAACAAAGCCATCCTCGTTGACTTTAAGCTTTACGACCCACAAATATTCCTTTAAAACCAAAGTCACGGAAGTTGCCCAAAAAGCAATTAAAGTTTCCTTATTGGGATTGAAATAGGCATGTTTTCTAGTGAGGTATGGGAGCAATGGAACAACAAATTGGTTCAACTAAACGCTAGAGGATATCGCAACAGATCAAGACAAAAACATCGAGGTGAACTGGACCCTTATAGGACTGGCCTGCATTAGTGGAAGACACAACCGCAGTGGACTTTGACTGTTGCCCTGAATTATACCACGCTCGATCCTTATTGGTTGGCTATTATTCTCCTGGATCTGCCGAAATCGTGCATAGTGAAAGACCTATCCTCCACTGCCCCATACTGCCCATACATGACTTCAGGAATGTGTGCAGAGCTATAACAACTTTATATAGCTTCAGCAGCTCTCATGAGCCATGTATGTGGCACTGAGTAATAGGGCCTTCTTGTAATCTATCCAGCAAGCCGACAGATATCTTTGAGAACGGTAAACATATTAGTAATGGCAATATCAATTGAGGGACAACTACTTAGAACCACGGGACCAGTTGTTTTAACCATTCTGAGAAGCTAACATGATATAATTCGTGTCAATATGGCTATTAACTTTGGCTCTCTGGATGGATGTAAAAACTTTATAGACCGTCAGTAAAAACGTGATCGGTTTATATTTTTTAGGCTCCGCAGTACTACCTGATTTATATAGTCGGTGGGTTATTGCTGTCGTTAGGAACTAGGGCAGCGACCTCGACTTTAAGGCAGACTGGAACTGAGATGACAAGCGAGTGTGCGAATTTGTAAACCATTTAATCCAGAAGTTTTACAGCAAGTCCAAGGGCTGATGCCCGTGTGTGCTCACTCACTCACACGTTGAGAAATCTGAAATCAGTTCGCATTTGACTCTCGAGCCTCTCGCCTATCCTAGTAGGTACCCTACACGCTCACAATTACATTGAGGACCCCAACGTGACGTCCCCCCCCCCGCCCGCCCCCCGACTTTAAGAAATTAGTACGCTCTGTAACGCAAGTCAGATAATCTCCCTGAAATGAAGGCAAAGAAGAAACAGGAGTGGGTTTCAGTCAGTAAAAGTCTGACACGCCCTCTCACTCTGCCCGAGGGCGAGAGAGATCATTAGATGATTTCCCAACTAAAAAAAAAGTCAGATAATTTCGAGAACTAATATCAGTACCAGGGAAGGCCCGCCTCATAAAGCGCATCACGTTAGAAGCCTCTCTGAAGCAGATAGATCTTATGATGAGAGATAGAACTTGTCTATAAATACTCTAGCCTAACCGATACAACACTCGATCGTGTACTGTTTTCGTGAGAAATCGGCTAATTACTGCACCCACTCTTAGTGGACCGAGAGGGAGTGTCAGACTTAGAAAGATCTGCGAATGACAACCGGAACCAACAGCTTTACGTGCTCTCCGAGGCACGGGGTTTCAGAAATGTCCTAATTTCAGTTTTCTTATCATTTATCTATAATTGTAATTTTAATTTCTAATGTCTAATTACGTATTATTTTTCTATGATGCCTTTTAACTACTTTCTTACCTATAGTTACTATGGATTTTATCCGAAATAAACGTTAGTATTATTATTAACGAACTTTTTCAACAGCGCAATATAAGAAACCATTCCATTTTATACGTGTTCATCAATTAAAAACTAATTATCTCACTGAATTGAACATAAATATCATAACGCACTTCATAATTAATATTTCAACAATTTTCATTAATTAAAAAGATGGCGCTGACTGCATTAATAAATCACTTTTTGTATCTCTATTCGAATTCATTAACGGCTGTGAACATTATTAAAAGCATGCAGTTGAAACTGTAAGGCCGTTCAACACACAATTTTAATTTACAACGCCAACATTATTTATTCTGAATATCAATTTACTTGGGTTTAAGCCCATTGAACTGGTTTTCCGGAAGTGAATAGGCTATCCTGAATCCTTTATTAACTAGGATTTTTTTATGAAACCGGTAATGTTGAAAGTTTAATGTTAAAAAATACTGAGATAAGTAATTAATTTACCAACAGTAGCCTTCAAGACTTTTTTACCCGAGTGCAAGAAGGGTTATGTTTTTCGCGCGTTTCTTGTATGTCTTCTTCTTCTTCTTAGCGTATCGATGGCAAAACTAGTTAAATTCCCTGCCTGGCCCAGTATTCGGCCACGGCAATGCCGTCCGCTGATGCTGTCATTAGGTCCCTACGTGAACAGGTAACAGGGCACGTGAACACTGAAGATCGGAACCGTCCGAGAACCCCCATCTGTGGAGATTGTTTTTGCTGCGCCCAACTTGGATCCGGAGTCTATTTAGAGTTTTCCAGGTTGACCATGGCAACTCGTGTCCAGGAGAGAGGCTCTCCGACGACGTTTCGATAAAATCATCAGGAGGTTTAAACTTCTCCCGCCAGAGGTCGCATCTGAGGTGGTGTTACTTTGAAATGGGCTCACGCTTACAACTAAACTTTTACGACTTTTAAGTCTCAGAGGCACCGAACTGTAATTGTGCATTGGATGGCGAGGGTCGTTTTGTTGTTTCGCCCTTTCTATGCGGCTAGCCACAGCCCTGCGAATTTCTGGGGATGCAATGCCGATTAGTGGATACAACATTCGTACCGGAGTCGGTTTAAGGCAACCAGTGGTAATTCGGCAAGTCTCATTAAGTGCTGTATCCACTAAGTTGGAGTGAGCGGAGCGGCTCCATACTGGACAGGTGAAAAGCAAAGCGCCATCCCAGTTGTTCGCAGAAATTAGGAAGATGCCCCACATCTAGTGGATGTTAGGCAACGTAGCAATTTGTTTCTTGTATGCACCTTTCGCTTAACGTTTTCGCAATTCTTCTTGTAACTGAGGGACCTGTCCAAAGTAATGCCGAAGTATCTAGGATGGGGGCTATGGGTGATTGTCACCCTCTGCCACGAGATAATAAGCGTTCGACCCGCTTGTCTGTTACGTACGTGGAAGACGCACGTCTGCGTTTTTGAGGGATTTGGTTTCAACGCATTAGCAGTATAATACTGCCTAAGATCTGAAAGGGTGATGGTAAGGTTGGACTCAATCTCCTCAAAATCAGTGGCTTGGCAGGCAGTAAGGCAGTACATTCTTTTGAGTTCTCCACTTGCTTTTATCGTTAAGGAGGCTCACTTGAAATCGTCGGTTACGTAAGGAGTTCTTTAAGAATTCGAGTAAACTTTGGGTCTTCTGTTAGATTGGTATATCTTGTATATATGTATGTAATATTCTTTATTACCTCATATCTTCCAAACCACTGAACGGATTTATATAATTAAGATATCGTTAGATTCGTCTTGATAACCCAAGTGTTCTTAGATAGGTGACGTTTAACCAACATAACGATTGTGAGACGCTGTAACATAAATTAAAAAAAAAAAACTTTTTTTGGATACTGCAATGATGAAAAGGAAGCGCAAATTAAAATCAAAATTATCAGAAACTTATTTTTGTTTGGTTGATTAATTAAAAAAATATGTTTCCTCATAAATTTTCCGATTTCCTAAAAGTACCTCGAACACAAAATGTTTGCGGAACACTGTCTTACAGTATGATACATATGTTTATTTTAATAAAGCTTAGTCAAAAGTATTTAGGCATTTACGAAGAATATGATATTATGCTTCTCCAATAATTAAATCTTTTCTAGTTGACAGAAAACAACCTGATCCACAGTATGATACTGTACTTCTTCTACTGGCCATACGGACCCGTGAGCGAGACCTTCCTCATGACCATCAAGGAAGCCATGAGGGTTGCTGTCATCACCAATCCGAGGGAAAGTGTGTAAGTTAATATGTTCTTTTTAGTTTTTATTTATGTAGATAGTAACGGTCCCGACAGACGTTATCCTGTCTGAAAGCTGGGTTTTCGTCAGAAAAAAATTAAGAACCACATTGCAGCGTCACTTTCTGGGTTCAATCGTATTTTCAAACCATCCAGGGATGAAATTTGACCCACTCAAAAACCAACCCAACCAAAAACCCATACTAAATCTCATCCAAGTCAAGCCATTTAGAAGGAGTTAAGTGACAAAAATACGTACAGAAGAATTATATATATAAAGATGGACTTAGGTCATCACTTACTGCTGGACGCCTGAGGGAAGACGTCGCCGTCAAAGTGGACCGCGGTGAAGGTTTTTTTTTTTTTTTAGGTGGGAAAATCATCTAATGACAAATCTCGCTCTTGGGTGGAGCAGGAGATAGTGTCAGACTTTTAATGACTAAAAACCCACTCCTGTTCCTTCGTTGCCTTCGTCCCAGGGCCCCGGGTTTCGTTTTCACACTACCCATGGCCCCAGTAGGCTTCGACCCTGCTGGGTCCCTACGATTTGCTGACATCTCCCTGAGGCGCGCGTGGAACAATACGCGCCGTCGACGACTTGGGCTTGGTCCGGACGGTTACCGGACGGTCGGACGGCGGGCTACCCATTGCTCGCCGTCCGCAAGCCCGCGCCTACGGTGGCTGGAAATCGGGATCGGAATCCCGGCGGCGGTTGGGGCGTGAGGACCGTTGCCTCACGCGATCGGCCGCCTCCTTTGCTAGCATTACTGCTTCGCAGAAGGAGGCGACCGCTTGTCACTCCTCCTCGCTCCGGACCATGGCCTGTACGAAAGCCCGGCGCGAGAGATCGCCGCCGCCGATCGCCCCCACGAGGACACGGCGTTGCTCTGCCCAAGCGGGGCACACCTCTACCGTGTGCTCCACCGTATCCTCCGGGCGGTCCACACAGTGGCGACACCCGGGCGTCGCTTCCGCACGAATCCGGTGCAGGTGCGCCTTCAACTCCCTGCCTTGGAGTAGCATTAGGAGGGCACTCCGGTATCACCGGACGCCCGACTACCTCTGTCGTGTGGTCGAGGCGTACCTGTCGGACAGGTACATCATCTACCCTGGTCACCAGGGAGAGTGGGAACGTCGAGAGATGTCGTGCGGTGTTCCGCAGGGATCGGTACTAGGGCCGCCCTTGTGGAACATAGGATACGACTACGTGCTGCGCGGTGACCTCCCTGACGGGGTCAGCGTAGTCTGCTACGCAGACGACACGCTGGTCCTGGCGCGGGGAGAGTCGTACCAGGCGGCGGTCGAACTAGCGACACGCGGGGTTGCAACAGTCGTGGGCAGGATCCAGGAGTTGGGACTCGAGGTGGCATTGCACAAGTCCGAGGCCATGTGCTTTCACGGCCCTCGGAACGCGCCACCACGAGGTTCCCAACTAACGGTAGGAGGAGTTCACATCGGCATCGGGTCGACGATGAAGTACCTGGGACTCGTTCTCTACAGCCGATGGGATTTCGAGGAGCATTTCCGACGTCTGGCTCCCAAACTAAATCGGACTGGGGCTGCCCTCGGGCGGCTCCTGCCCAACCTGGGTGGTCCAGACGCCTCCTGCTGGAGGCTTTACGCGGGAATCGTTCGGTCCATGGCCCTTTATGGCGCACCGGTATGGGCGCCGACGCTGCGGAAGCAGCCGGCGGCCCGACTGAACGCATGCCAGAGGGTCATGGCCATACGGATGGTGTGAGGATACCGGACGATTTCCCGCGAAGCGGCGAGCCTCCTTGCTGGCCAGCCACCATGGGATCTGGAGGCAACAGTCCTTGCACACATGCACGATCTGCGCATGGAGATGCAACGCCGGGGCAAAACTCCGCTGCCGCTACAAGTCGCAGCATGGCGGACAGAGCTCTCGGGTTCTCGTGGTGAAATGGCGACAGCGACTGTCGCAACCCAGTGCTGGGCACCGCGGTAAAGGTATGATGATCTGATTGTTTGCGGAGCAAATATAGCCATAGATTGACCTGGTGAGGGTCGCACTACCAAGTTTCAAACTCCACAATACTACAGAATAATTCGTAATAAAAAAAGCGCTTACAACCACGACACCACCAAAGGCGGTAAAAAAAAACTAAAAAAATGTGTCAAAATAAAGACACTTTGGTACAGTCGCCGTTTACTCGTTTTATTTTTCCTTTTAAAAATTATCAAACGGGTATGTTAAGTGCAAAGATTTAGTAAAACGTATTCAATATTCAATTCCTTCAAAACTTTTCCATCACGTGATTGCTCCGTATGAAACAATCTTGTGATGGAATGTCTGGGAAGATTTACAGAGAGGAATATTCCGAACCTCCTACAGGATTATAATTATAGCCTTGCCCTTAACGCTCCCTTGAGCCAAAAGTGTAGATTTTATCATTTACTTTAACTTTTAATATTTGTATATACATTTAAAATTTTTATTTAAACGAGTTTTCAATGAAAAACATTTTTTCATTGCAATCTTTTATAGCGCGGTCTGTACCTACCAATATAATTAATACTCATCAAGATCATTCCAAAGAGTTCAAACACGATAAAGTTATCTTATTGCGCTTAATACCGAGTTCTTATGGCCATTTTTCAGCTCCATCATCAGACCCTGGTTACCATCTAGCATCAAAGTACTCGTCAAGACGAATCATAGGAACCCAAACTCGATGGGGTTGTGTCATATAACTACCGAGTTCCTATGGCCACCTCCCGGTTCCATCATCAGATCAGCTCCATGCCATAATGATTTTGCATTGTCTTCTGATTTACACATGCATGCAAAATTTCAATTCAATCGGTAACCGGGAAGTGGATCAAATTTAATTTGCAAGATTTTAAATAAACATCAGGACAGTTGAAGCTGAATAGCATAGCATAGCATAGTCGGCCTTATAATGTTCCCACTGTTGGGACTCAGTCCTCCTCTCTAGGAGAGGGAATGGGCCGCAATCCACCACGCGGGTTCAGTGCGGGTTGGTTGTTCACATCATGCCGGTTTCCTCACGATGTTTTCCTTCACCATTTTGAGAGCAGTGGTGATGAAATAAATTACACAAAGTAATGCGCGAAGCTAAATAAAAACTTGTAATAAAAAGGGAGTACCTACTACTACTTAGATATGAAGAATTTGTTTGCAAAAAAAAAAAAAATTGTGCCTTACAACAAATTCGAGTGAAATCAAACCATAACATTTGATTTGTACTCTCATTACCACAGTTAACCTATATTAAGTTTATAAATCATTCATCGCCAAACAGGGTAAAAATAAATAAATATACTGGCGTCATAAATACAACGCTAGGGCTGTCTGAGTTGCTGTGGAATAATTCAGAGGAGTCACCGCGTTCCTGGAACGCAAAAGAACACTGAAGGAACACTGGTGGGTTTTAGTCAGTAAAAGCCTGTCACTCCCTCTCGCTCCACGTAGAGCGGGGGGAGTTATTTAATGATTCCCCGCCCGGAAATAAAAAACAGCCAGCATATCCTAAGAATTTTCATCTTGACTGTCTACCTACATGCTGATGAGGTGAAGTAACCTTCTTATGGCCAACGCTGCGTTAAGCTGAGCCCGCGCGGGCGCTCACCCGTACTCCCGTCGCGTGACGTCGCGCGTGTATCCTGTGCGGCAGTTACCTTTGTAGAAACTGGATTATTACCTGCGCAGTGTCGCTAGTTCAACTTTAACGGTGTGCATGTAGTCGTGTTGTTGGAGAACTTGAATGTGTTATTACGGCGCGGCTGCTCGCGACGGAGCACTTTTTTATGCGACCGCGCGGGCGCCCGCGTTACGCTGCGTTCGGCCTTAATATAATGCCTATATACTTGTTTTTAAGGATCCTATGAACGCCAGTTATGTTGCATTTTGTGTGGCAACTTACTAAACCCAAGTAAGATGAAACGTAAACATTGAACTCACTAAGAAGAAGATTTAATGGTGGAAACATATTGGTTCATCGATTTCGTCGCTTAGACCAGTGTAGTCTTTTGACTTGTAGAGAATGCATTGTTGCATAAAGTTCTACGTACCATTATTGTACATAAAGTTTAAATAAATACACCCCTATTTTTTAATTAGTACAAAAAAATGGTTCTCTATCCGTAGGTACTCGTTACTGATAATATTTTTGTAGTTAAAAGTAAAAAAAAAATGAAATCCCGACATTGTCCACGAAAATTTGTCATAATTGGTAAATTCATAATAAAATCAATCAATCATAACAATTGCTACCAGAAAATACTACGCGCAGTGTTTTTTCAATTTTGATCGTCATTTATTCATTCGTATTCAATAACCTATATCTACAATATTTCCATAAATTGAGTGACATTTTGGGATATAAACAAACGCTAATAACTTTGTGACTTTACTTAGATAATAACAAGACCTTTTCTAATAAGCCCTTTATGTATTTGTACTAATTTAAAATTAGTGGTGTATATAAAAGCGGTGTTAAGAGCTCGCATGTGTTTTACAAAATCCATACGAGTATAAAAGCTGATTTATTCTTTAATTACTTCATAAGTCCATATCAACACGCCGAATTCGTTCAAAATATTTCACAATCATTTAAAAGGCCGCCAGCCCTGCACTAGAATATAATGGAAATACTGATGAAGCGATAATTAATGGATAATGAAGTAATTCAATAAGTAGATATCTACCTCGTGTAATTGGGTTACCGATACATAACGCGCAGCTGTAACGACGCATACTGACAACAGAATGCGGAAAAATTAACAAGAGGAAAAATGTGTATTTTTTTCTCATAAATTTCAGTCTTTTGTACAAAGGTGTTATGTTAAGCATACTGTAAGTCCTATGGAATTTAACATCGCCAATAATGACAAATTTCTACATATACTTTAATCATCAATTTTATTTATTTATATTATATACTTTGTTGTTCACCAAGATAACAAATGATACACTTGAGCCTTATACTCACAAACATATTATCACACACAAACACAAACTCACTCACACATCACACTAACACTAAGGTTTACCACAACTTTAAACTTGACCCTTTTGACACAGTCCACTTGCACTTCTACAGCAATAAACTTATTTTATAAACGTACCTGTATAGCCGGATACTGCCCCCTAAGATACAGGCCTAGCCTAGTTTAGGGGACAGGGTCGACCTAATTGTACTTTACCCTAAGCTTAAATAATTATTAAGAACTTTACTTGTAATCAGTGCAATGTACCTAAATTCTTGTGGTAATAAAATACATTTATTATTATTATTATTTATTATTATATTTAAAAAACATACAATTAGCGGCCTTATCACGCAATCTCTTCCAGGCAACCTGGAATGGACAGAGATTGCCTGGACATAAAATGGGGTTGCACTTGGTGCATTACAAAATAAGCTAAACAATTGGTGAAAAATAAAGTACATACTTTAACACTAAAGTACATACATACTAAATAATTATATAGGCAAGAAAAGAAATGACAACTACAATGAATACAGCTAAAAACGAAACATAATTACAAGGACAAGTAATATTCCTTCACAAGTGTTTCGAATACATGCAGTGATTGCGCGCGTTTTATTGACACTAGCAATGCATTCCACAGACGAGTAGCCTGCACAGTAAAGGACTTATCCAGAAACGTAGTGGAATGCATCGGCATTTAGGCTTTTTTTTTTAGGTGGGAAAATCACGCGCTCTTGGGTGGAGCGAGAGGGCGTGTCAGACTTTTACTGACTAAAAACTCACTCTTGTTCATTCTTTGCCATTTCTCCAGGGCCCCGGGGATCTCTTTCGCATCACCCATGGCCCCAGTAGGCTTCGGCCCTGCTGGGCCCCTACGGGTGTTGACATCTTGAGGCGCGCGTGGAACACTACGCGCCGTCGACGACTTGGGCTCGGTCCTGACGGGGCGCGAGCCTCCTCGCACCGGACCATGGCCTGTACCAAGGCCCGGCGTGAGAGAACACTGCCGTCGATCGCCCCCACGAGAACACGGCATTGGCAGTGGTTTAGGCTATGTTTTATCTGATAGCATATTCTAAAGGCGGTATCTATGCAACTAGATGCCCCAATGCCGAGACATTTTGTAAATGTTTTTGAGCAGCATAGGCAACCTCGTCGTTCATAATGTGTCCGTCGTTTGTGTGCGGTTTGTTGTTTAGGTTAAGTTACTAACTCGTAGATTAAATTTTTTACTAAAAAATGGGCCTGTGTTGTCAAATTTATAAATAAATTGTTATTATTTTCATATTTAAGATTTATCTGATTGTTAATAAAATAGATCGACATTGATTTTTGGACTGAAGAGCTTGTTAAATGCGGTATACCCAGACCTAGAACCACTTGCTATTGACAGATAATTCGTTGACCTTCTTACAGTAGCGACCTTCATCAGTGGTCTTCCTCTTATCTTCTTTTCCTTAACTATTCCTCTTCACGGAGTCCAGTAGGCAGTGGTTCATTTCGCTTTGATTGAATATTTGGTCTTTGAAATATTCTAAATAATTTTTAAGAAAGACGTTTGATGCTTACCTTCCAGCAGAATCCCAGCTGCCGGGACCCCGATGCCGATTTCTAGCCACCGTATGCGTGGGCTTGTGGTTCATGAACAATGGGTAGCTCGCCGTCCGGCCGTCTGGTAACCGTCTAGACCGAGCCTCAAAAAGATTTCAGCAAAACTGTAAGGGGCCCAGCAGGGCCGCAACCTGGGGCCATGGGTTAGATTCCGAAAGGGAAACCCGGGGTCCTGGAACGTAAGACAAAGAAGGAACGTAGGAGAGGGTTTTAGTGAGTAAAAGTCTGACACGCCCTTGCACTCCGCCTTAGAACGGGAGAAGGAGAAGACGTTGGATGATTTCCCACCTAAAAAAAACCTTCCAGCAGAATATCTGAGAGCTTTGCAGTGACAGTAACTCAAACATCCCCAGAACTCCCGCAAGTGCGGTAAAACACTATTTAATTGCCATATCCCACCATTAAATAACTGGAAACACTCAATATTTCCCTCATTTTAGTGTTCAGCATCGGTTTCCGCTCCATTTGAACCGTTACACAGCTAATGCAAAATCGTGACGTCACAGGCCAGTAAACAAGCGTGTGTTGAACGTTTGACGTATTGACGTTTTAATATTATTTTAATGAATGGACCACTATTTAGTCATAACAGTAAATACAAATATGTTATGCGAATGAATAGAGTTAGGTAAATAGACAAATTGAAAATGGCGGCGGTTACAGAAAATGAGTACAGAAATATGATACGGTTCACACTTAATTTTAATTAAACTTTAATTTTGGACTGGCCTGTTGGTCTAGTGGTTAGTGGCCCTGACTGCTATGCCGGAGGTTATGGTTTCGATTCTCACAAATGTTTGTGTAATGAACACGACCATTTGTTCTGTGTTTGGGTGTAATATGTGTGTATTTAGAAATATATAAGTATGTTTATCAGTTGTCTAGTGCTCAAAGCACAATAAGCTCTGCTTAGTTTGGGACTTAATGGTTTTGCGTGAAAGTTGTAGAATATTATTATTATTTATTAAACAAATGACGATTCATCATTCATCATCACCATTTCAACCAAAATACGTCCACTGCTAGACATAGGCCTCCCCAAGTGTCGCCACAACGAATAGACCTGTGCGTCTCGCATCCATCGGATTCCCGCGACCCTCACCAGGTCATCGGTCCACCTTGTGGGAGGCCTACCAACGCTGCATCTTCCGGTACGCGGTCACCACCCCAGAACCTTTCGGTCCTATCGGCCATCTGTTCTGCGAGCAATGTGCCCACTGCCAGTTTGCTACTGAAGTTTTGTGATTCATCGGACTATGTCGGTAACGTTGGTTCTCCCGCGGATGTCTTCATTCCTGATACGATCACGCAAGAAAACTCCGAAGCATAGCCTGGTTCATTAACATTTGGATGAATTTTAAGCCTTCTGATGAGGCTCCTTGTAAACGACCACGTTTCAGAGCCATATGTGATGATTAAGCCCACCTAAATCAAGCAGATAAAATTTAGTACCCGCTGAAGGAGCAGGCGACTAAGGAAAGTAAACACACGACACAATACAATGTGTTTGAGAGAATACGTGCACCATATGAAAGTTGGCGCTGTTGTGGCTTTATGTACATTCTTAAACAAAAGTATATTTGTTGTCCCCATCTATATCTTTGCTAATTTCGGTTATGATCGATTGATTTCCATAATAACAGTCTCATACAAAGTCATCATCATCATTTCCCAGCTTCCAGTATATAGGGTTACTGGCAATTAGTGTACGATACTTAAACACGTGATTGTGCTCATGATAACAAACAATTTTTATTATGGGAGCAAAGTCGAAATCGCGAAAAAAATATCAGCTGTTCAGTACATTAGGCAAACATAAGTGTACTGAATAGCTGATTTTTTTTCGCGATTTCAGGTTTGTTCCCATAGTAAAAGTTGTTGGTTATCATGAGCACAATCACGTGTTTAAGTATCGTACACTAATTGCCAGTCACCCTATATACGGATGTCGCTGAATACCCGTGTTTTACGGGGCAACTGCCTATCAGACTTCCACCACCCAGTTACTGGGTAACATGATACTCCGTGCATAGTTTTCTGGGATGTAACTACCTGTAATGACTGTCTAAGATCTACGAATGACAACCTGAACCAATGGCTGTACGTGCTTTCCGAGGCACGGGGAGTTAGTGATACCCTAGATAAACTTAGAAAAGTACATAAATGAATTGAAAAATTCGCATTGGCACTTGTCACACGGTGGAGGTGTGCCCCGATTGGGCAGAGCAACGCCTTGTCCTCGTGGGGGCGATCTCTCGCGCCGGGCCTTGGTACAGGCCATGGTCCGGAGCGAGGAGGAGTGACAGGCGGACTTCTGCGAAGCAGTAATGCTGGCAAAGAAGGCGGCCGATCGCGTGAGGCAACGGTCTTCACGCCCCAACCGCCGCCCGCGATCCGCGATCCTGATTTCCGGCCACCGTAGACGCGGGCTTGCGGACGGCGAGCAATGGGTAGCCCGCCGTCCGGTAACCGTCCGGACCGAGCCCAAGTCGTCGACGGCGTGTATTGTTCCACGCGTGCCTCAGGGAGATGTCAGCAAATCGTAGAGGCCCAGAAGGGTCGAAGCCTACTGGGGCCATGGGTAGTGTGAAATCGAATCCGGGGCCGTGGGACGAAGGCAACGAAGGAACAGGAGTGGGTTTTTAGTCAGTAAAAGTCTGACACTATCTCTCGCTCCGCCCAAGAGCGCGATTTGTCATAAGATGATTTTCCCACCTAAAAAAAAAAAATTGGCACTTGTCCGGTTTCGAATCCACAACCTCATGCATGAGAGGCGGGTACCTTAACCACTAGGCGATTATGACACACGGTCTCAAATAAAGTAAAAATTAAAATAAATAATTAATTAAAGAATAAGTGGTTGAAACTAAACAGTCATTGCGTTGTCAGTTAATATTAGGCTTCAAACATTTTGTTCTAAATGCCTATCAAATCTTTTGAATATCTTACACTTATGCAATGAATGATTACTGAGTCAATAAAATATAAACAAGAAAAGCATATCAATCATTGCTTAGTGCCGTCAATAACGTCGTTAAAATGTAAAACTTACAAGTTCACTAACTATCTAACCTATTTATAATTTAATTTATCAGAACTCACTAGCCAAATATAAGCCAGTATAAAAATGCGTTCAAAAAAATACCAGTGGTATTAGATGTTTGGTATTTAAATGGAATAATTCCACAATAACAACACTAAATCACTAACTTTTTAAAACCTTCTGTCTCCGCCAGTACTACCACTTCGCCTAGGGGTATGTCTAAAAATTACATTTCTCCCCTCTCTGAAGTTCAATAGCTCCACCAATACAAAGTCTTGGACAATCACGTGCCTTGTAATCCAATTGTGATGCCGATTGAGACTTGGCCCACGCCGGCCCGCGAATGCCCACTATATTTTATAAGTGCCAAAGAAAACATTGAGGGAGTTATTCTTAGTACTTTATTAACTTACCACAACGAAGCTGTCAGTCTTCATTTTAAACTGGCTTGTGGAAATAATGCGAAATAAGGTTAGTGTTTCTTTAATTTACTTTATAATGAGCTTAGGGTGTTTGTGCATATGTCAATCTAGAAACAATTTATTTATATTTTTAACTCACTTTTATAGAATTTTATTAGAGGGTTTTGTGTACACAGGGAGCCAGTGAACTCTATAATGACGCCCTTGCCATACGTCTGTTGTCTCTCTGAAAAAATCAAACTTCTAAATTAATGATAAAAAAGATAGGTTCGTTTATGTCGCAAAAAACGTATATTTCGTCTCTCTCAAGTGAATCAAAATAGGGTACATCCATCGGATTCCCGCAACCCTCACCAAGTCATCGGTCCACCTTATGGGAGGCCTTCCAACGATGCGTCAGCCGCTGCGCAGTTGCTACTCCAGAACCTTTCGGCCCCATCGACTATCTGTTCTGCAAGCAATGTGCCTTGCCACTGCCACTTAAGTTTGGTGATTTTTCAGGCTATGTCGGCAACCTTGGTTTTCCTGCATGATCGAGGGAAGATATCCTCATTCCTGAAGAGATCACACAAGGAAACTCCGATTTCCAAGTATATAGCATAATACCAGGCACTTAATTCTTTATTTGTGGTCTATAAATCTGTATTAAATTCTTGTGTTAATTAACTATATTGCATGTATTATTACTTTGTACGCCCTAGAGGCAAAACATAGCGCTCTCAATTTATTATAATTATAAGAACTTATCATGTACCTATGTTTTACAATTAATAAATGAATCTTGAATCTTACGTAGCAGTTGCCTGACGCTAATTTTCAGCTGAACCTTTAAATAATCAAATGCTTGAAGAGTTCGCGGTTAAAGTAATATCAGCTACACGAGTTGTACACTATGAGGTTAAGCAACGCTTACCGATACCGTTAGTTCCGGCTGTCATTTTTAGCCTATGACCCCCCCCACGGCACTACTAAGGAATAAATCGAGTGTCTTATTATCGATAAAATATCATAGTTGCTGACATATGCTTTTGTTAAAGAATATAAATAATAATAATTTATATGAGATAACACATAACGAGATAGATAATAATAATCATTTTTGTTTCAGGTGAAGTACACCCATTGCCATTTCGATAATTATGTTGTATGACGATTTAAATTAAACCAAAAACAATTACAATAAATCAAATCGAATTAAATCAAGAACAACTAAACTACATTAAAATAAAATTTCAATCAAATTAAATAATTTAAAATCAAATAAACTTAACTTTGACCTTGCAATGGCCCGTGTAATCATCATCACCATCATTTCAGCCGAAAGAAGTCCACTGTTTAACTCACTGCCATCTGTTCTGCGAGCAATGTGCCCTGCCCACTGCCACTCTGCTACTGAAGTTTGGTTATTCTTCGGACTATGTCATTAAAGTTGGTTCTCCTGCGGATATCTTCATTCCTGATGCGATCACGCAAGGAAACTCCGAAGCATAGCCTTGTTCATTGACATTTGGGTGACTTTAAGCCTTCTGATGAGGCCCATTGTAAGCGACCACGTTTCAGAGCCATATGTGATGATTAAGCCCACCTAAATCAAACAAAGTATTCAAGCATATAAAACTTAGTACCCTCTGAAGGAGCAGTCTTCCGGCACGTGGTCGCCACTACAGAACCTTTCGACTCCATCGACCATCTGTTCTGCGAGTAATGTACCCTGCCCAGTGGTCACTTAATTTTGGCAAATCGCTTCATGTAATATTGAGATAAAATAAAATACATGGAAATCTTTTACAGGTTTTGATAACACTGTCGCTCAGAAGATCCACCATCACACAACTTGAAAAATAAACTCTATTATCCTTAGATTCCGCATCTACTACAACCAGGGCACCGCAGACCGCCTGAACCATCTAACCCTGGTCAACTGGTGGGCTGGCAACCTGTACAAGTCTCCTGTGCTACCACCGCCTGATAAAGTCTATACCGACTTCAAGGGAAGGGTCTTTGAAGTACCTGTGTTACATGTAAGTTGACAATATTACCAAGACAAAGTACTTTTCTTGCGTGGTCGTTTCCACTGACTTTTTATCTGTGTTTCTCTTAAGTGGTATCAAGATTCAGACGTCTCATTTATGGGGCCATGGGTTGACTTCCGAATGGGAAACCCGTGGTCCTGGAACGCAAAGGGCAACTGAAGAAACGTAGTTGTGGTTTTAGACAGTAAAAGTCTGACACACCCTCTCACCTCATTTCCCACCTGAAAAAAAAAAAACATCACATGTAATCATCGTTTTCCCATGTCCAATTGTTGGTTAACTTTTTTTACCCTGTATAACTGAAATAAACGAATACAAATATATTGCACCATTATATTATGCCCCATAAAACCAAATTTTTCAAATAGATAAATAATTTTGTAGCAAGTAGCGGCTTCTATGACGTTTCAAAGGAACTAAAATTCATAATTCTGAATCGCGGAATTGGAGTTCTCCACGCGATTATAACATATACAACGGCTTGAAATATATACAAAAGCTTTAAATCAACCATCGGGCGGTTGCCCGGACCAGATACAGCAAACGTTTGGTCGGAGGATCGTTGATTTTCAATGGAGGTTTGCAGCACTTCAAACTCTGTTCCACTTATCTTTAAAATTTCAGTATTGTGCTTACAGACATGTTCTAGGACCATAATTTGTGGCTCAGCGTGATTACTTTTGTCCTTAATTTTAATAAAGTTGCCTATGTCATATTTTAATAGACGCTGATTCAATATTCAATGGTTACATTTGCGTCTCTCATGATACCTACTAAGAAATCGATTTATAAAGACTTCGTCAAACATAGTAACATTTTATGAAACCTTTTTAACGTTTCTTTTTTTAAATATTATAAACTAATGCTTGACTGCGATCCCACCTGATGGTAAGCAGTGATGCAATCGTTGATGGCGAGGCGCACTAGTTCATGAAGAGCCTATTCACTCTAGCTTTGAAGACACCCAAATTATAATCGGACGGAAAGACCACAGCAGACAAATTGTTGCAGTCTTTTGGTGTACGCGGTATAAACGGCGAGGCAAAACGCTTAGTCCGGACCGTAGAGGTTTCAACAACGTAATTATTATGTACTTACTGAAAATGTTTCCACAGGCACCTCCGTGGCATTTCGTGAAATACAATAACGACAACACAATTTCTGTTACCGGAGGACGGGACGACAAACTGCTTTCGCTTATTGCTAAGAAGCTCAATTTCAAGTAAGAAAAAACAAATTGATGAAATTATAATCTGTACAAAGTTGCTGTTTGACTGACCTGTTGGTCTAGTGGTCAGTGGCCCTGACTGCTATGTTGGAGGTCGTGGGTTCGATTCCCACCCAAGACAATTGCTTGTGTGATGACCACGATCATTTGTTCTGTGTCTGGGTGTAATTTATCTATAACCAGCTGACCCGGCGAACTTTGTACCGCCTAATAGTAAGGATAACGCCATCTACTGGCACTACCAGAACAGCATAATTCATTTTAAAATGAGAAGAGATGGCGCCATTCGGTTTTTTTTGTTTTTTTTTTCCATATTTCTCACCGTTTAAACCTTCCCTGCAATAACACAAATATTTTGAGATCAAAATTAGCCAAATTGGTCGAGCTGCCCCCCTAGCCAAGTTATAATCGTTTCGTTCGCGCCGAACGCCTCGAGTAGGCCACGCCTCCGATTCCTTTGTTCTGACCACGTGACTGAGCGTTGAGATGACGTCAGAACAAAGGAATCGGAGGCGTGGCCTACTCGAGGTGTTCGGCGCGAACGATACGATTGTAACTTGGCTAGGGGGCCTGTTCTTGAGTTTTAGCGAGACCAACGAACAGCTATTAATTTGTATATATATATAGATATGTATGGGTTTAGAAATAGGTATATAAGTACCTATGTTTATTAGTTGTCTAGTATAGTTGTCAAAAAATAATAGGCCCGTTTTGACATTTGTATATTATTATGATTAACTAATAGTTTATCCGGTGTAGTGTAGCTACTACTAAAATAATAATCAGGGGTCCAGTGTAGTAGTAGCTATTTTAGTAGTAGCTACACTACACCGGATAAGCCGCTAGGTAGTCAAAATACTTTTTTTTTTAATTGTTATAAATTAGTGCTTGACTGCGATTCCACCTGATGGTAAGTAGTGATGCAATCGTTGATGGTGAGGCGCACCAGTTTATTAAGAGTCTATCCACTCTAGCCTTGAAGACACCTAAATTATAATCGGACGGGAAGACCGCAGCAGGCAAGTTGTTCCAGTCCCTCGATGTTCGCGGTATAAACGACGAGGCGAAACGCTTGGTCCAGACCGTAGAGGTTCCAACAACGTAAGGGTGGATACTCGCCGTTCGTCGGGTTGTCCGATGGTAGAAATGAGATGGTGGAATCAAGTCATGCAATTCCCGCGCACACTTTCCAAAATACATCCTGTAAAGCACCGACTTAGTACAATCGTCGTAATTTAAAAAAAAAACTACACAATATTGAACTTACATTTACAATCATGACAATTGTAATAAGTCCTTTCAAAATGCAATACCTTTAATAGAAATCTTTGATTGCATCTCCTCTAATATTTAAATGTGTATGCTATTCGTAGTGTAGTGTATATACTATCTATCGGAGTCTGTTTTCCGCACTTAGTTAATGCGTTCTTTTCCGTTTATGCAGACCATTGTACGTGGGCCATAGCGGCCAACCCTTACTGATTAGGCCTCTCAGGTTTTTCAGGGTGTCTGTGAGGGAATCCAGAGTTCCTAGGGTTTGCATTCGTATATCAGTAACAACTGTGCAGTCAAGAAGCACATGCGCAATTGTCTCCTTAAGCTGTTGATCCCCGCACGAACGCCGGCGGTCGTGCGCTATTGTCTTACTATTGTGTCTCTAATTACGCTACTCAAGAAGTTAAATTGTATTTCAAAGTGTATTTACGTAATTGTACGATTTTTTTTAGGTCTGAAATCATTTAATGACATCTCCCGCCCTTGGGCAGGGCGGGAGGGCATGTCAGACCTTTACTAACTAAAACCTACTCATTTGTTCCTTCTTTGCCTTGCGTTCCAGGGCCCCGGAGTTCATTTTCCCCAGTAGGCTTCGACCCTGCTAGGCCCCTAAGATTTTCTGACATCTCCTTTAGGCGCGCGTGGAACACTACGCGCCGTCGACAACTTGGGCTCGGTCCGGACGGTTACCGGACCACCGGACGGCGTGCTACCCATTGCTCGTCATCCGCAAGCCTGCGCCTACGGTGACTGGAAATCGGGATTGGGATCCCGGCAGCTGGGGCGTGAGGGCCGTTCCCTCCCACGTGCGGCCGCCTCCTTTGCTAACATTACTGCTTTGCAGAAGGAACCAACTCCCTGCGACTTCTCCTCGTTTCGGACCATGGCCTGTACCAAGGCCCGGCGCGAGAGGTCGTTGCCGCCGATCGCCCCCACGAGGACACGACGGTGCTCTGCCCAAACGGGGCACATCTCTACCGTATGCTCCACCGTACCCTGCGGGCGGTCCACACATTGGTGACACACAGGCGTTTCTTCCGCAAGAATCCAGTACAGGAACCTTCCGAACTTACCATGTCCGGTTAGAACCTGTGTCATGCGGAAGGTGAGGACGCCGTGTTGTCTTTCCAGCCACTCCTCAAAGAGGGGACTTACCGCCATAATTGTGGCGTGCCCAGCACTGGGTTGCTACAGTCGCTGTCGCCATTCCACCATGAGTCATTGTACGATATGATGATTAAGTAAACTATATAACTAAGCTATGTAAGTATTAAATATTACTGGAGCTATGTGAGCTAAGTCAAAGTTAGTTTCCTAACTCTTGGTCTGCAACCACGGTCAGAACTTAACTTTGTGCTTTTGCTTTGATTGAAATTCACTTTTAATGGTTGGTGACATAGAATGATTTTACAAGACAACTATACTAGAGTGCAAAGAAGAACTGAAGGAACATAGATGTGGTTTTAATAAAAGTCTGACACGCCCTCGCGCTCCATCCTAAAGCGAGAGAAGTCATTAGATGATTTCCCACCTTAAAAAAACAGGGCAAGTGCGAGTCGGACTCGCGCACTGAGGGTCTCGTACAAACTTACATAAGAAAACAGTTCGATTCCCGAATTGAGTTACGAAGATTTTTCCAAATCGCAAAAAAAGTTTTTTTTTGTGACATAACTACAAATTTACAGTTTTCAGATTTTTTCCTATACTTTTGCTATGAGACCTTGTTTCATGCCAAATTTCAGGATTCTAGGTCAACAGGAAGTACCATGAATTTTGACCAGACCGCAGACCTGAGTATATGGTTTTAATTTCAACTCGATACCTCTACGCGTTCCCGAGATAAAGGGTCTTGACAGACATACGGACACCAAAGTGATCCTTTAAGGGTTCCATTTTTTTCTTTTAAGGTACGGAACCCTAAAAAGGCCTTTTTTTGCTAATTATCAAATAACTTCTACTTCTCCCGCTCTGAGTGAAGTGAGATCAGAGTTTTGCTTACTAAAACCCACCGGCGGCGTTCCAGGCCCTAGGTAACTCATTTAAACGATCTTGCAGCCCTGGACAATTACACCCCTGAATGCCCAGCACCACACTTCAAGTCCAGCCACTAGCAATTACAAACGTGACGTTATTTACGATACAAATTAAATTCTTACACGAGTTTAGCTTTACACTTTCTCCCTAATTAAAGCCGGTCAGGGCCATTCGAAACTTAAACTACAACAACTTATTTCAGACCTTATAGGCTAAGTGACAAAGTCTTTTTTCCAGGTATATGTACTACGACCCACCAGACAGAAGTCAGGGGTCAAGTATTTCAAGTAACGGAACTTTCAAGGGCACACTGGGTCTGATCTGGAAACGTGTAAGTTTTGCAACCTTTCTAAGAGCCAATTAGTGAGGGTATTGAATTTAAAAAAATAGATACTTATTCCTATTGAATAAGGGCGTTTTCAATTTGGACGTTTCATGTTGGACCGCTGCCGCACGTTTACTGTGCCGCAGCCGGCCGGTCGCAGTACGTTAGCAGTCCGATAACAAGCGCCTAAATTGAAAACGTATCTGGCTGCCGTGCGCTTGTATGCCAGTGATGCGCTATTCAACACTGCGCTATTCTACACCGAATTAAACATGTGGCGCTTGTGACGTTGCCGTCCTGTTGTCGACTGTACGCGGTACCGGCGCCGCACAGCGCGCTTTGTATGAAAAATACGATCGCGGCTTACGCAGTAAGACTAAGGCACCGCATCGGCACCGCAGCAGGCCGTCAAAAAACGAATAAATTGAAAGCGCCCTAAATGTCTATATGCTATAGAAGAACTCTAATTTTTGTTTTTGTATAATTGCGTTACTTTTTATTGGATTTTAGGGCGCTTTAAATGTTTGTGTTTTTAATTTTAATTTTTAATCATTAGATGATTTTCCCAATGGAAAAAAAAAGTTCACATCCCGTTAAATGCGCTTCAGGGACAAGCGAAGTCCCTTAGTTCCTTATTACTTCTCAAATTCCCTTCTGCATTAACAAATACTGCTTCATCGTCTATATATCTAGGTATTAATGTTCTTTAACGTCCCATCTAATTAAGAACACTTTCCTTTCAGCAAGCAGATTTCTTCCTAGGCGATGTGACAATGACATGGGAACGGCTACAAGCAGTAGAGTTTTCCTTCATGACCCTCGCAGACTCGGGCGCTTTCCTCACTCATGCTCCAGCCAAGTTGAGCGAGACTCTGGCGATTATTAGACCTTTTCAATGGGAGGTAAATTTATATTTAAGACATAAATTTCAGCTGCAAAACACTTTTTACAAAAAAGAAAAAAACAACTTGACTACAAAAAATACTAAAACGATCAAAATAACTTTAAGGGGATGCTCTCATGAACTCGACATACATTTTCACTGTTTTTCATACAACCGCTCTTACGCAATTATGATGTTATTACACCTTTTTCATTAGATATTTTGGAAACACAGTAGGTATCTTGTGGATATTATCTAGGCTTCTATTGAAATCAATTTATAATACTTTATAATTTACTAAAAAATTAAAAAAAAACAAGTATTACAATAGAAGCCTCGCAAATTTAATCAAAATTCTAAATTACATTGACATTTTTTTTTAAAACATTTAAGGGATTAAAAAAAACACGTATTTCCTAGAACAAGTTTTGTAAAATATTCAAGTACTTAAATCACGGAATTACCGAATGCTAACAGAGATTTCAAGTGTTATCTCTCTTTTTTCGCGTTGCCTTTTCATCGCGTTGGATTGCGTTAGATGAAGTAACAAGCTCTTAAACCATGCTCGATGTTGACGGTAGGCGAGTGTTATTTAGTGTTTATTTTGTTGTGAAGTCGGTTTTTTTTTTGCAAAAAGTTTTTTATATCACACTTTTTAGTCGTGATACACTTATATCTCTCTGGCTATAAGTCCTACCTATATCTCATAACAATTCCAATTAGCCAAAACACTGCTCGGATAAATTGTTTTATTATGAAGTTCTCGTGTCTACCTTCCACCTTCCAGCTCCATTATCTGATCAGTTTGATGGTACCTTATAGCCAAAATGCATCTCATGACAATTGTAATAAGCCCAAATACGGCTAGCAATGTATATTGATTATTTGCGGAGTTCTATTATCTATATCTACATAGATGAGTGTATAGTTCCGTTGGTCATTTCTGGTCTTCATCATCAGTTCCACTTCATTAAATGTTACTTTTTGACTGGGTATACTTGATTGAATTGTTAAATCGTTATTAATAATTAATAATATTTTTTATTTTATTTTTATTTAAGACTACATGGGTCCAATGTTTAGTAAAAAACTTATCAACTAAAAGGGTTAGTAAAAAACTTAAACTAATGCCGCACTAACAATTGCAACCAGTGCTTGATCACTGGTGCATCATGTTTATCGGCTAAGGTTCGAAGAACGCCTTTGGAGCTGATCCTAGATCTGCTTAGCAACGAGGCAGCCTTCTTTCTCACTATAGCGTGGAAATCACCCACACACTCTAAAGCGAACATGCCCGATGCACTGCAGTATCTAGGCAGCCCCAACAGCACCCTGAAACCATTATTATATTGGATCCGCAAAGCATCTAGAGCCTTCCGCGTATAATTAACCCACAGACCGCCCGTGTAGAATGATTGGCAAAAAGCTTTAAATAAAGTAAATTTTGACCTCATTACTACAACGAAGAAAGTTTAAGTTATACGAGTTAATATAAATAATTAGGTTTACTTACCACGTACCGGAAGACGTAGCGTTGGAAGGCTTCCTACAACGTGGACTGATGACCTAGTGAGGATCACGGGAATTCGATGGATGCGAGATGCACAGGACCGTTCGTTATGGCGACACTTGGGGGAGGCGTATGTCCAACTGTGGACGTCTTTCGGCTGAAATGATGATGATAATGATGATGAGGTTTACTACGTTAGATTCAAGTATAATAACGGGGGTACACTACATAAATACGAAAAACTTTATTCCGACAGTCACAAATACGAATTTCAAAATACCGATTTTCATAATTCCGAATGGTTCATAATTCCGAATATAACAACTCCGACTTATCAGTACTCCTATTTTTATAATTCCTAAATTTCAATATTCCTAACGTTTATAATTACTATTTTCAAAATACCGAGTTTCAATAGATCGAATAACAAAAATTCCGACTTAATGATAATTCAATACATCAGAAATACGAATTCCGATTATTAAAATACCGATTAATACAATTCCGAAATAAAAACGCCTTATAAAACTGTATAGTATGACAAATAAACACATAATTGGTCGTCAAAGAGAGAAGTGTAATAAATATTATGTATAGTACGAGGGGGTAGAATAAAAAAACTAATGACAGATGCGTTTTCCTCCTTATAATTGCATAGATTGTTTACAGTTATTATCCTTGTGTATATATATCCTATAAATGTCTAACCCAAGTTCTAACCTAACCTAACCTAAGTGGTTTATCAATAATACAGGGTATTTGCAGCATGCAAGCAAGCATGCGACATGCAAGCAGGCATGCAACATGCAAGCAAGCATGCAACATGCAAGCAAGCATGCAACATGCAAGCAGGCATGCAGCATGAAAGCAGGCAAGCAGCATGCAAGCAGGCATGCAGCATGCAAGCAGGCATGCAACATGCAGCAAGCATTGTTTCTGTCACGGCTCCGGCGTTGCGGGGTTTGGGCGGCCCCACGCGAGCTTATCGTCGCAGATGGTTTTAACGCTCACCACCGCAGCTTCGGCTTGCTGGCCGGCTTCGCCATCCAGCCTCAGCCGCGGCGGCGGGCCTTCAAACTACCTGCTCCTCAGCTTGCGGGCCGCCCCACCCCTCCGCGCCTACGCGGGATTAAATTACACTCTAGGGGTAGGGCAGACAAGACTGCGTGAAGTCGGTTTTGCAGCGATTCGTTTCTGTCACTAAATTTTGTAGCACAACTTATTGACTTTTAGTTTATTCGAAGTATTGAAAATCGGAATATCGTTTTTCGGACCGAGAACCCTTCGAGCATTTGATTCTTCGAACGTATGAAAATCGGAAATCGGGAATCTTTAAGTCAAGAGTGAATAGGTTACTTCTAGGTAAGCGCGTTCCATCGTCGACCGCATCGTCGCTTTCCATCAGGTGAGTTAGCGGCCAAGCGCGAACCTATCAAGAATAAAAAAAAAAAAAAAAACGGATTTACGACTTTCGGTAAAATAAATTTCGTTATTTTTAATAATAGACATTAGAATTCTTAAAACAGAAACATCGGAACATCGAAATTCGGAATAAAATATTTCGGAGTATTTGGGTGTTCCCATAATAACGGACTTCAAATTAAAAACTAATTTACAGTATGACAGCATGCAAAGAGTTGTTTTACTAAAATGTAGAAAATTTTAATATTACGCTAAAAAAAAATCTTTTATTCGCTTCAAACTTACCTTCAATAATCCGGAATATATTTTCTTAATACACTTTATCTTATATTGTATTCCAGGTGTGGCCCCTGGTGTTCGCAACATTGCTGGTAACTGGCCCAGCTCTTTGGATCGTGATAGCAGCTCCGTCGCTATGGCAACGACGTAAATGTGACCAGCTGGGACTGTTTAACAGCTGCTGTTGGTTTACTACTACGCTGTTCTTAAGACAATGTAAGTAACTTTATCAGTTACAGTCACCTACTAATGAAGGAATCGTAGGGCGATCATTGTACGCGCGGGCTAGCAGACGACAAGCAATGTGTAGCTCGCCGTCCACCCGTCCGGTCGTCGACAGCACGCACGCGCGCCTCAAAAAAATGACAGTAAAACCGTAGAGGCCCAGCAGGGCCTAAGCCCGCTAGGGCCGCAGAGAATTTTTGAAAGGGAAGTAAAATTCAACTGAAGGACAGGCATTTAGTCAGTTAAGGTTTGATACCCCCTTTCGCCCCAGCCTAAAGCGAGGGAAGTCATTGGATGATTTACCACCTCAAAAAATAATACTTACTTATGGAATTTTACCCCAAAGGCTTTTCTTTTTTTTATTGGGTGGGAAAATCATCTTATGACAAATCTCGCTCTTGGGCGGAGCGAGAGATAGTGTCAGACTTTTACTGACTAAAACCCCACCTGTACCTTCGCCCGGAGGACACGGTGGAGCACACGGTGGAGGTGTGCCCCGCTTGGGAAGAGCAACGCCGTGTCCTCGTGGGGGCGATCGGCGGCGGCGATCTCTCGCGCCGGGCCTTGGTACAGGCCATGGTCCGGAGCGAGGAGGAGTGGCAGGCGGTCGCCTCCTTCTGCGAAGCAGTAATGCTGGCAAAGGAGGCGGCCGATCGCGTGAGGCAACGGCAACGGTCCTCACGCCCCAGCCGCCGCCGGGATTCCGATCCTGATTTCCGGCCACCGTAGGCGCGGGCTTGCGGACGGCGGGCAATGGGTGGCCCGCCGTCCGACCGTCCGGTAACCATCCGGACCGAGCCCAAGTCGTCGACGGCGCGTATTGTTCCGCGCGCGCCTCAGGGAGATGTCAGCAAATCGTAGGGGCCCAGCAGGGTCGAAGCCTACTGGGGCCATGGGTAGTGTGAAAACGAAACCGGGGCCCTGGGACGAAGGCAACGAAGGAACAGGAGTGGGTTTTTAGTCAGTAAAAGTCTGACACTATCTCTCGCTCCGCCCAAGAGCGAGATTTGTCATAAGATGATTTTCCCACCTATAAAAAAAAAATAAAAAAAAATAAAAAAAAACCCCTTGAGGCTTCGACCCCGCTGAGCCCTTACGATTTGCTGACATCTCCCTGAGACGCGCGTGGAACAGTACGCGCCATCAACGACTTGGGCTCGGTCCGGACGGTTACCGGACGGTCGGACGGCGAGCCACCCATTGCTCGCCGTCCGCAAGCCCGCGCCTACGGTGGCCGGAAATCGGGATCGGAATCCCGGCGGCGGCTGGGGCGTGAGGGCCGTTGCCTCACGCGATCGGCCGCCTCCTTTGCTAGCATTACTGCTTCGCAAAAGGAGTCTTACGAGAATCAGTATACGGTACTTAAGACCAATCTACGACCTGAAGAATGATAAATGACTATAATGTTTTCGCCAGCTTCCAGTAAAGAGCCATCCAGCACACACAAGGCTCGCCTAGTCTCGGTTCTGATCTCCCTCGGAGCTACCTACGTCATTGGCGACATGTACTCAGCGAACCTCACCAGTCTGATAGCCAAGCCTTCAAGGGAACGTCCCATTGGAACCTTACCAGCATTGGAGGAAGCTATGAGAGACTACGGATATGAGCTGGTAGTGGAAAGCCATAGCTCGTCGCTGGCGATTTTAGAAGTAAGTTTCTCAAAACTATTTTGCATCAGAATAATTATTATATAGTTGATTTTTTGCGAGTACATTCTGCTTATATTAAAAAACTGACCAAGTACGAGTCGGGCTCACACACGAAGGGTTCCGTACTACAATATTAAAACCAAAAGAAAAAACGCCGGCAAAATAATGTTTTTTTGTATGAGGGTTCATACAAAAGAACATTATTTTGTCGGCGTTTTTTTTAACCTTTAATTTTTAACTTGATTTTAATTTTGTTTGTTGTTTTATGAGATTGATGAGATGGACTGAAACTCATAAACCTGACTAACAATAAATATAATACTATCTAATATTCAAAAAATTATCACACAACACCATCTAGCCCCAAACTAAACAGAGCTTGTGCTATGAGTACTAGACAACTGATAAACATAATTAAATATTTCGAAATACATACATATTATAGATAAATTACACCTAGACACAGAAGAAATGATCTTGCTCATCACACAAACATTGGGTGGGAATCGAAGTCACGACCTCCGGCATAGCAAATAGGGCCACTAACCACTAGACCAACAGGGCAATTAAAAACTAATTAGTTAGTTACGGTGGCATATTTAAGTAGAATCCATTTTATGACAATGGATCTATTGTAATACATATTCAATTCTGCATAATCGTTCATGCAGATTAAATATAATTCATACATGTTGTGATTTCGTGCAAATTCGAGCAACCGATAACCTTTGTTATTTCAGGTTAACGTATTTTTATGCTTCATAATACGGTACTAAATTTCATGTAAATAATCCCGGATTAAATGTACAAATACTTACTTTGTGTTATTTGAATTTACGAGATTTATTTTCAATTTGGTGTAAAACTATTAAAAGCTGTATTACCGCATGTTAGTTTGATTTGTGGTTTGAGTGAAATGCTGTCATAATCAAGTCTAACAAAACTTGGAATTCCAAGGGTCGTACGTCTTGAAATTATCGTGAATCAAGTGTGAGAGACAGAGTTATACGGCGTATATAGTTCTGTTTCTTCTCTAACACCATAATTGTTAGTGATGCAACGGAAGTGTCTTAACGGAAACGGAAACATATGTCAAAAGTAAATCTTTGCGGATGCGGAAGCGGAAACGGAAGCGGAAGCGGAAGTGTTAATAGAAAAAGCACAGGTTTATTTTTTTAAAACAACAGAATGTTTGCGTCGTAATCACTTCACGAGGTGCAGTGATGCGCTGAATGAACCATAAAAATATAATAGTAAAGACTCGTTGCGACACGTTCTTAGAAAAAAAAAATTAGATTAAAAAAAAAGTCACGTTTACTAAATTGACACTTGAGAGTTCTACTCATACATTTATATATGGGCCTATTGATTAGTAATAATCAATAAAAAGCAGATGTCACTTTTTAGGTAAAAACTCTACTTTACCCTGAAAACCTGTCATATTTTGGCATTTAAGTAAGCTTTGAGACGTACTTAACTCAAAATACTCAATTACCTAGGTTGAACAAGTATAATAATAATGTGTATAATTTAGTAAATAAATAAAATAAATAAAATTCATGAAATAAATAAAATAAACAAAATATATAAAATAAATAAATTAAATAAATAAATAAAATTAGTTTTTCTCCTCAGAATGGTACAGGCGTATACGGTCGCCTAGCAAATCTTATGCGTCGCCAACGAATACAACGCGTGCGCAACGTAGAGATGGGCGTACGACTAGTGCTGTCCCATAGAAGAGTTGCTGTGCTGGGTGGTAGGGAAACACTCTACTATGACACGGAAAGATTTGGTATGTACTTTTTTATTATTTTATAATTTGACATTTCTTACAATAAGATTGACATTACTGTTAACTTTGTAAAGTATTAAATTTTTGTAAATAGGTATTTTATATTTTCTTATATTATTGTGAATGTCCCGATACTATGTGAATCTTTTCCATAATTTTAACGTACAATGCGTTCCAAATAAGAATAGGATCGATTGCCATGTTGTGACGTCACGTCATACTGTCAAATCGAAGAATAATTATGGTAAGCAAAACAAGAATTTTTTTAAATTTAATTTATTTACGAACTGTGAACGAAAAAAGTTTAATCAGAATCCAGTTCTTCAACTTTGCTCATCTCTGAGCTCTTCAATTTTGCCCAATTTCTTGCGATTTGACAGTATGACGTGACGTCACGACATGGCAATCGATCCTATTCTTAGTTGGAACGCATTGTATGTCTAGCATTTAGAGGTGGCCTATCCAAATGTTGGAATGTCCTTTCTTTTGTATTGTTCATCAAGTTGTTGAACTTCTTAGTAGTTTTGAGTTGAGCTCCACAATACGGACTGCACAGGTTGACACAAACCTGTGTGGTTTGTTTCTCAAAAACGAATTTGCATTGTTCTCGTATGATTTGATCATTACATGTTTGCTCTATGGACTCTAAAAGAGACTTTGATCCCTGAGTTTGTTTCGGTGTTTCTTCTCAGGGTAGTCAGCTAGGAAATACCGGCCTCATCTAGTTTAAATTGACGAAAAAACTGACAAATAAAAGTGTCATTAAACCAAAACCTATTTGGAAAAAAAAAATATCATATCATATTAAAAAGCCTTTTATTTCTTGTAAATAAAAACAACTTGAGTAAAAACTAGATTTAATCTTTTTCGGTACAAAGTAATTTAGAGTTATTATCTTAATCCAAATATAATATTAATTGATTTATTTTACAAGAAACCCTCCGCAGGTGAAGGCTTCCTCCAAGGAACCTCATCTTTCTGCCATTTATTATATACTGTGTGTGTCTTATTATTATAATATATTCTCTTTATTTTACACATTAAAAAAAATGCATTATTATATATTATTATTACTGTTTAACTAAATAAACATCTAGGCAATAAATAGGATTTGATATTCTCTCCCTTTCCTAGCACTCAGAGCGGGAGAACTTATTTGATAACTTCACACCCAATTTTTTTTATTAAATATTTGAACTTGCTTTTCAATACTTATTCGTAAACGCAACCTTCAAATTTCCATATTAGCGGTTGACAACGATCCCGAAATTCAGTTGAATGGAAGTTGAAAGCAAAATTTTGTTTCAGGGTCCCACAACTTTCACTTGAGTGAAAAACTGTATACGAGATACTCGGCAATCGCTTTACAAATCGGATGTCCTTATTTGGAAACTTTTAACAATGTGTAAGTAAAATATACGTACGTTTATACGTATAAAGAAGAATACATCTTTGATAAGTACAATAAATAGTACATTTTGTACTGAGATTGAATTTTTAAAGAAAAATGCAGCCTTTCGGTATTCTATAGGATGTTTTTTTTTTTTAATAACTCTCGCGTTTGACCACTATCTCACCTGATGGTAAGCGACGATGTGGCCGACGATGCAGCACGCTTGCCTAGAAGTAACCTATTCACTCTTGACTTAAAGACCCCTAAGTTTTAGCTATCAGGAAACACAGACTCCGGCAGGGAATTCCACTCCTTAGCTGTACGCATTATGAATGTGTTCCCAAAACGCTTTGTACATATGAGTGGGGGATGTCCACCGCATGTACCGATGGCGCAACGCCGTACGTCTAGTGGTCCGATGATGGAACGGACTAGGTGGAATTAAATTGTGCAATTCCAACGCACACTCCCCGAAGTGTAATCGATAGAAAACCGACAGGCTAGCAACTCGGCGTCGATGCTCAAGGCTTTGGAGTTTTGATTCCGCCATCGTCGTACCATCGGACAATCTGACGTACGGCGAGTGTCCACCTCGAAGGACTGGAACAATTTACCTGCTGTGGTCTTCCCGTCCGATTATAATGGATGTCTTCAAGGCTAGAGTGAATAGGCTCTTAATAAATTAGTGCGCTTCACCATCAACGATTGCATCACTGCTTACCATCAAGTGGGATCGTAGTCTAGGAATAATTTATGTCATTAAAAAAAAATCTGAATTTTCATTTCTGTATTAAGCCTTTACGTACCTTGTACCAACGCATCAACAGAAATCTAAACTTAAGAGCGCCCAACCCGTGAAACTTCCCATACAACCGCTGTTACATGATTATGGCCTTATTACACATTTTACCCAAGATGTTTTGGAAACATAAGTACCTCGTTTTTATTATCTAGTTAAATATTGAAAAAGAAAACATTAATTTGTGTAAGAATAATCTAGTAAAGACCTCTGAAAATCTGCTATTTTGCACAAATTTCACGTGATCTTTAGACCTAGTTTCGAGGTAGTGATCTAGAAACCTTGCATCTTAAATCGAGATTCTGATAGATCACCAACGTGGTCCTCGTGTTGGAATACGATATATTCTCTCTCCTAGAGCGTATGCCCGAGTCCCAGCAGTGGGAACATTATAAGGCGAGTGAGAACATTATATATGTATGTATGTAAGGTATATAATAATTATAAGTATGAATGTTCTTCTTCATTTAAAACTTTATCTATGTTACTGGTACCTACTATTGTGTTGTGTCTTTGGGTCAGCGTATACGGCCCACCGGCCTCAAACACAAAACGCAGCACACGGTTGATACCGGTGGCTGTCACATGCTATAAATCATCGGCCACTTCTAGCTTCTTGTGGGCGCATTTGTTGCTGTTGCGTGTGGCCTGTGTACGACGTGCCTTCGTGATTTTTTTTTTTAATGCGCTCTTTCAGGGTCATGACTCTCTTCGAAGCCGGCATCATAGCTAAGATGACGACAGATGAGTATAAGAACCTTCCAGAACAAGCCAGAAGGTCAGACCCCGTCACTGAGAGTGACAAACAAGGTGGCGAAGTTATGGGGGAGTCTATGGCTGCCTCATCGCAAGCCGTACGTATTAAAGTGTTATGTCATTATTATATTTATGCTATTATTATGCAAGCGGACTCTTCAATGAGCAGTGGTGGCCGAGTGGTAACGGCCCCGACTTACGAGTTTTAGGTTGCAGGATCAAACCCAGCCAGGCGCATTACTTTGTGTAATTTATTTCATCACCACTGCTCTCAAAACGGTGAAGAAAAACATCGTGAGGAAACCGGCATGTCTAAGAACCAAAAATTCGAAGACATGTGACATCCACCAACCCGCACTGGGCCCGCGTGGTGGATTACGGCCCATTCCCTCTCCTAGAGAGGAAGCCTAAGTCCCAACAGTGGGAACATTATAAGGCCGACTATGCTATGCTATGCTACTCTTCAAACGTTGTTCTATCATATAAATAATCAAAGAAAAAAAATGGGAGTTGAGGGTTGGAGGGTAAAAAATAGCCTGTATATGACCTATTCTTTAATCTACTAAATACACAAGAAAAAAATTATAAAAATCGATCAATTCGTTTCATTAATATCAACAATTCTTGATTTTATATTTAACCTTTTTGGTTTTTTTTTTCAGTTGACTAGCTATATAATCTCAATCTCATCTTTAATCAAGAAGAAACAATTGAATATTGCCACTAAAACAATAATTAAAATGATTTTAAAGTATTTGTAGATATCAAGTAAATGGATTGCACAAATACTGTAAAAAAAATGGACCAACAAACCTCCTGGCAACATCCAGAATCACAATCTGCATGTAGTCCAGTCAAATTAGACCAAAAAATAGAGGTAAGGTTACAATAAGTCGCACCGAGCTGAAAATTGATAGGATTGTTTAAAACACCATCATAAATTAAATCTAAAAAGTCATCGATCCAACACATGCAAAAAAAATAAACTCGGGGTCAAAGGTCAAAAAAACGAGTTTTTTCGCAATTTTCAGCAAAACGGTAAGTTTTATCATAAAATTAGTTCAGACAAAAATTGTAGATCAGATACAAAAATGTCTGAAGACTTTTTTCGAATAACGTTGGTGTTTTGAACAATCCTACCAATTTTTAATTGGGTGCGAATTATTGTAACCTTGGATGTATAAATTGACCGGACTAATGTTTTTCTGAGTTTAAAATTATCCACAAAATGCGGCCTTCATATTTTGCACACTCAAAATCATGGAGACGTAAAATTTCCGACGTTCACGCAGACGAGGCCACTGGTCTTCCTTTCAACCGCCTACATCAGATATATCCGACACTCTCGCGTTTATTCCACCTGGATTGCACCTCCACAACCAAATACTCCATCTCATCAGCTCGTCTGTCACGTACGGGGATTGAAGAGCTAAACGAGATGGAGTACCCAGTCGCAAACACACGACCCCTTTTTTTATTGTTGATCGGTTCGCGCTTGACCGCTATCTCACCTGATGGAAAGCGACGATGAGGTCGATGATGAAGCGCGCTTACCTAGAAGCAACCTATTCACTCTTGACTTAAAGATTCCCGGGTTGTAGCCACCAAAAAACACAGACTCCGGCAGGGAATTCCACTCCTTAGCTATACGCACAATGAATTTGTATATAGGTGGGATGTCCACCATGTACCGGTGGCGCATCGCCGTACGCCTAATAGTCTGATGATGGAACGGGCTAGGCGGAATTAGGCTATGCAATTCCGACGCACACTCCCCGAAATGCAACCTGTAGAAAACCGACAGGCTAGCAACTCGGCTTCGATGCTCAAGACTTTGAAGCCTCGACTCGACGAGTGCATCATTGCCAATGATCCTCATGACTCGCCTCTCAATTGTCTCAAGTGCATCAAGCTGGTATCGGTAAGATCCGTCCCAAAGATGAGAGCAGTACTCCATACACGATCGAACTTGCCCTGGCTAATAGGACACGAATACACTTATCGGACCAAACCGAACCAAGCGGTTAAAGGGTTAATGTTTAATTTGAAGGTAACACTGATCTTAAAATAACCTTCAGAGATTCCAAACAATAAGTTTCAGATTGTAGTTGATTTATTGTACAAGTTTGTGTTCGCAGCCACAAGCGGAATCCGCGAAAGGGTTGCAGCCCGTCTCTTTAAGGATGCTGAGGGGCGCCTTCTGTTTGCTCGGCATTGGACATCTGTTAGCAGGTATTATTTAGATGAATGTGAAATTAATAAGAAACTTATTAGGTACTAATTTCTGCTTACGGCTTCGCCCGCTTAAAAGTAAAAAAAATATACATTTGCCTATGTCACTCAGTGATATAGTAACATTCTACTGGTGATTTAAATTTTTTATTCGGTCCTGTAGTTTTTGAGTTTATTCATTACAAACAAATAGATAAGATTTGTTCTCTTTATAATATTAGTATAGATCATCATCTTCCTGCCCTTATCCCATTTTATTTGGGGTCGGCGCAACACGTTTTTTTTTTCCATTCTGTCCTGTCACTCGTCACTCTATCACTAACTCCCTTTTCTTTCATATCACTTCTCACACAATCCATCCATCTTTTCTTTGGCCGCCCTCTTCCTCTCCATCCATCCACGTGTAAACTCATAACTCTTTTAGCAACATGCATTTTATCCCTCCTCTTCACATGACCATACCAAGACAAAATTAGAATAGACACATTTTAAGAAGGGACAGGTGGATTTTATTAAAAAGAAGTCTGATAAACCCTTTCACACCACGCTAGAGCGAGAGTCAACGGATGATTTCCCGCCTCAAAAAAAACCCTCTACTTGACAGGCGTTTTCAAAACATAACACAATCAGTCATTTTTTTTTTCAGCAATATCTTTAGCAGTGGAGATCCAGCTGCACCGTCGCTCCAAGCGTAGACGAGAACCTCCCCCTAGCGCGCACAGGAAGACACAGAAACTGCTGGTGCTCGGCAAATCTGTCATGCTGTTCAAACGAGGGTGCAAGAGGGTGTGTGCTACTGTGTATACTGGCATTGATGAGGCCTTGGGTCCAGAGATTAAGGAGTAGTTTAGATTTAGTCATCTTTATGATAAACTAGTTGACAAGGCGAACTTCGTTCACACTCTGCCGTTGGCTACATGCTGCTTGTGTGTATGAGCTCTTAGAGCTCATACCATATATTTCAATAATGGAGTGTTTGAATGACATCTAATTTTCAAAATAAAATTATGAAATTGATAAAAAAATCTTCTTGTATTTACTAAAAATAATGTATACATGATATTTAATTATTGTGCACATCAATATTCATCCTATTATGGTCAACAAATTAACTATTCATACGAAGACATGGCTTAAAGGACTTGGTATCCAAGCAAAAAAAGACGCAAGAAGGTATGTATGCTGCTGTCCATACGATGTAGATTAATAAGGTTTTGGGGCCATAGATTAAGGATTTGTTCATATCTATGTAGTACAAAGTAGGATTAAGTAGTACAAAGTGTTCTTTTATAGGTTTTAAGTCTAAAGTAGAGCAATAAACACACGTAAGTCTGCATCTAAGCACTTAACAATGTATCGTTTTAAAATATATAAGTACATACATACCATCATCACCATCATTTTTATTTCATTTCCTCTTAAGAAAGAAACCCATAAGACGCATGTTCTTATTTCCTGTAACGTGCGTAGTACATATTATATCGATGCCTGTAACACCATCAGTGATGGCTCATGAGAACCTCTTAAATAATTGTAAGTATCTTACGAAAATTTGAAGTAACATTTGCCGTTTATGCAATAATAAATTGAAATATAATAACTTAAGAGGACTACAGCACCAAAGGCTTGGATACTTTTGACTAACATACAGAAGAAAGGGATGCGCAAAGACACAATAATAATAATAATACTTTATTGACACAAATCCTTACAACATGCTTAAGGGCCTATTACACTATGCGTTATTCGGACAGTCTTAGTCTATTTATTTATTTAATTTTTTATGCACACAAAAGTACAGAGGCGGACTTAATGCCTTAGGCATTTTCTACCAGTCAACCTTTGCGTGATGCAGAGATAAGTAGTGTCTATGTAGCGTCACACAAGAAAGAGAGCAACTTACGCCAATGTCGTGTAAAGGAATGAAACAGAACAATTGTAATAGGCCCTTTAATATCAGTTAAGTTACAATAATTAAAGGCGCAAAAAAGTTGACACCCTGACTCCTAAACTGTGTCTTAGAAGTCAGTGTTCTACTGCTACTTGGACACTATAAACCCATACTTATATAATAATTTTAAAGCTGGTAAGCTGATATTACACTAAAGAATATATTATTAGAACATAGTAAAAAAAGAATTTAACAAAATAAAAGTAAAAGGTTGAATTGAGAACAACAATGCTTGCAAAAATAAAACGTTTTAGCGATTTACTGAAAACCTACAGATTTGATACTAAAATTAAAACAATATAACGGTAAAACATTGCTTAAAAATAATCTAACAAACAATCAGAGTGATTGTACGTATATTAGTCTGGTTATTAATCGATACAAGTACCTGATACCAGCGCTGCGTTATTATACTTTTGTTAAATATCGCAGCATATGCTGAGATAGGAGCCTTTTTGGCCTCGCACAGGTCTTTTATTTTTATCTTTTAATAATGTTATCTTTTATTTTAAGTTAAGTATTTATAGATTAAGTAGTTACTTTTTTGTTTTATTATTGTTTGTCCTGTGCGAGTCTCAAATAAATGTTTTCTTTCTTTCTTTCTAATTTATTAGAGGCATCTTCGTGATTTTTTCTATCATACTGAATTAACTGCATTATGTTTTTTACACACTATCCAGCATTTATCCTGAAGAAACCAACATAACTCAAAGTAAATTAACATATTTTTTTTCTGATTCTGTTTAGTATAGTGGATCATATACTTTGATTCATATATTTGTGCATTATAAAACTCGCGATTAGCTCCTGTAGTCCCCTTAAATTCATCTGAAATATATCCAAATTGCAAAAAAAATAAACATAAATATATAAATAATCTGCGTAACAAAAGTGTACAGGATGTAGTTTTTGCTTGCCCCTTTATCTCTTATAGTATCTCTTTAGCGTTTATGAGGTTTCGCTTTCAGACCACCACGTTAAGCATACCTGAAATAAACCGCTCTCACAAAGCTTTCTAACATTCATCCTCAAGTTGGTAGAAACCCTTATTAATCTTATTGGTGTTATTCTATTCGTATATATTTGGTGCAAAGCCGTTGTAAACACGTAAAGCCGTTGGTCTTGCGCCTCATGATCTCCCCCCGGTCGTGTCGGATTGCTGTCCGATCGGACTACGAGAGTAAAGAAACAGAGAGTGCATCTGTAAACACTATAACACAAAATAGATAGGTACAGAAGTCAATCTACATACAAAGCACGCTCGAACAACGCACACTTAGACACTGCTCACGGACACGATATCTCGGCTCAATTTAGCTCAATGCGAGCTCGAGTGCTATCCGTTTGAGAAAAATGGACCAACAAAGAAACCTTATTCTAACTGTTCAGTGGACGGTTGTTTAAATTCAACATTAAACAGTGAATTGACGTTTTTTAGGCTACCAGTTGTTTCAGAGAGGTAAGTAGATATTTGCTTGTATTTTGATGGTTTATTTTAAAGTAACACAGAACAGGCCCCGCGCCGAGTTAGAGAAGATGATTTTTTGGCCATGTAATATTTTTACAATTCAGATTAGGTAGGCATTTATCACCGCGCCCGGTCGCACTCGGACAGTTCGGCTTATACTGTGGTTCGGCGCCACGCGCTGACCCTAGCGCTATCGCCGAGTGTAGGTATGAAAAGTGAAGTACATACATGATATTGACTTCTGTACCAATCTATGTTGTGACTATAATGTCTTCAGCGTAGCTCCTCCCTCAATCTCCGTTGAGATTGGACATCATGATCAAAATTCGGAGTATTATATAGGTATTTGGTGATAACAAATTTCCGTCCGATGGCCTATCCGATTTTTTGGTTCATACTTGCTTCTGCCAGCTGTTCTGCCTGCGTGAAAGTAGATAATATTATGCTTAGGTTACTCAGTGATAAAGTAGCATTATACTCGTAAGAGGGTTTTTATTATTGGTCCTGTAGTTTTTGAGTCTTCATTACAAACAAAAATCAAAAATAAAATAAAAAAGTACAAATTTTCCTTTTTACAATCTAACTAGCTCCTGCTAGCGGCTTCGCACACATAAAAGTAGGTTCTCCATAAAAAACTTTGGACCCTCGTTTCATCACATAGGGGGGAGAATTTTGTAAAATCCTCTCTTAGTGGGGAGCACTAAGAAACACTACACTATAAAAAGAAACCTTGTGCAAAATTTCACACTTTTAGTCCTAGTACTTTCTGCGGTACGTTGATATGTCAGTCATCATCATCATCATCATCATTTCAGCCGAAAGACGTCCACTGCTGGACATAGGCCTCCCCCAAGCGTCGCCACAGCGAACGGTCCTGTGCGTCTCGCATCCATCGGACCCCCGCAACCGTTACCAAGTCATCGGTCCACCTTGTAGGAGGCCTTCCAACGCTACGTCTTCCGGTACGTGGTCGCCATTCCAGAACCTTTCGGCCCCAACGGCCATCTGTTCTGCGAGCAATGTGCCCTGCCCATTGCCACTTTAGTTTGGCGATTCTTCGTGCTATGTCGGCAACCTTGGTTCTCCTGCGGATATCCTCATTCCTGATTCGATCACGCAAGGAAACTCCGAGCATAGCCCTCTCCATTGCCCTTTGGGTGACTTTAAGCCTTCTAATGAGGCCCATTGTAAGCGACCACGTTTCGGAGCCATATGTCATCACTGGCAACACGCACTGGTCATAGACTTTCGTCTTGAGACACTGTGGTATATTGGACGAGAAGACACCGCGCAGCTTCTCGAACGCTGCCCAGCCGAGTCGGATTCGACGATTGATCTCTTTCTCGAAGTTAGACCTTCCCAACTGGACCGTCTGTCCCAGGTAAACGTAGTCGTCTACAACTTCGAGTGTAGAGTCCCCGACCTTGATAGGAGTGGGTGCTACATGGCTGTTTACCATGACTTTGGTTTTGTCCATGTTCATTTTAAGTCCCACTCTTTCGGAAGCTCTACTGAGGTCACCAAGCATTGTACTGAGCTCCTCCGTAGTCTCAGCCATGACTACTATGTCGTCGGCAAACCGAAGGTGAGTGATGTACTCGCCATTGACATTAATGCCTAGCCCTCTCCATTCCAAAACCTTGAAGACATCCTACATTGCTGCCGTGAACAGTTTCGGAGAAATAACGTCTCCCTGCCTCACACCCCGCTGCAAGAGGATAGGTTTCGAGGTCTGGTCTTGTAGTCGGACTGACATAGTGGCGTTTTTGTACAAACACTTCAGCACTTCGATATACCGATAGTCAATTTGGCACCGTTGGAGAGACTGCAGTACAGCCCAAGTTTCAATCGAATCAAAGGCTTTCTCGTAGTCCACAAACGCTAAGCAGAGAGGCTGGTTATACTCCTCAGTCTTCTGTATAACCTGCCGCAGCGTATGTATGTGGTCCACGGTGCTGAAGCCTTTTCGAAATCCGGCTTGTTCGGGAGGCTGGAAGTCGTCGAACCTGCGCGCGAGACGATTCGTGATGACTGTGGAAAACAGCTTGTAGACATGGCTCAGAAGCGAGATGGGCCTATAATTCTTAAGCAGGGCATTATCGCCCTTCTTAAAGAAGAGTACCACCACGCCTCTGCTCCACGCCTGTGGCGTTTTCCCCTCGAGTATGACGGAATCAAATAGCTTCTGAAGGGCCTTAAGGACCGGTTTTCCACCCGCCTTCAGGAGTTCGGCCGTAATTCCGTCCTCACCCGACGCCTTGTTGTTTTTCAGCTGCTTCAGAGCCATCCTAATCTCGTACAGGCTGACGTCCGGGATATCTTCGGTATAGTGTCGAGTCAATCTAGCTCTTGGGTCGTTTACTAGATTTACAGCGGGTTTAGCGGTAGACGTGTATAACTGTCCATAAAAAGCCTCGATCTCTCCCAGAAGCTCCGATTTGGCGGATATGACTCTGTCAGTCAGTCCTTTTATATTTATATAGATGTATAAAAATCTCGTGTCACAGTTAAAATTATTCCAAGGGAACATACTCCGAGGGTAAAAAGAATCCTATGTGCTAGTCCAGATCATAGTGTACTTGTGTACCAAGTTTAATTTTAATTCAAATAAACCATTTACAGGCACTTTTGAAATGTCAAGAAGACAGTCAGTCAGAAAAATTATGCTAATTGCACATTCCGATGCGTAGATCTCTATGGAGAAGAATGTGCAAGAAACTCCATGGACACTCTTTTCAATCATGTTATGTATTGCAATACAAAAGCTTACAAATAATAATAATAATCCACAACTATCACACAACGCCGTCTAGTCCCAATCTAAGCAGAGCTTGTGTTATGAGTACTAGACAACTGATAAACATACTTATATATTTCTAAATACATACATATATAGATAAATTACACACAAACACGGAAAAAATGATCGTGTTCATCACACAAACATTTGTCCTGGGTGGGAATCGAACCCAAAACCTCCGGCATAGCAGTCAGGGCCACTAACCACTAGACCAACAGGCCAGTCAGGCCGACAAATATGTAAAGAAAGTAGACATTATAATTAGATAAGAAACGAATACACTAAGGGTCAGTTCACACTGAGACGCGACGCGGCGGGACACTGCGCGAAGTGCGACTCAAAATGGGAACACCCAAATACTCCGAAATATTTTATTCCGAATTTCGATGTTCCGATTTTCAAAAGTCCGAATTTCATAATACCTAAAAATTATAATGTCTATTATTAAAAATCACGAAATTTATTTTACCGAAAGTCGTAAATGCGATTTGTTAGTTTTCCGATTTTCATACGTTCGAAGAATCAAATGCTCGAAGGGTTCTCGGTCCGAAAAACGATATTCCGATTTTCAATACTTCGAATAAACTAAAAGTCAACATGTTGTGCTACAAAATTTAGTGTCAGAAACGAATCGCTGCAAAACCGACTTCACGCAGTCTTGTTTGCCCTACCCCTAGAGTGTAATTTAAACCCGCGTAGGCGCGGAGGGGTAGGGCGGCCCGCGAGCTGAGGAGCAGGTGGTTTGAAGGCCCGCCGCCGCGGCTGAGGCTGGCCGGCAAAGCCGGCCAGCAAGCCGAAGCTGTGGTGGTGAGCGTTAAAACCATCTGCGACGATAAGCTCGCGTGGGGCCGCCCAAACCCCGCAGCGCCGGAGCCGTGACAGAAACAATGCTTGCTGCATTTTGCATGCCTGCTTGCATGCCGCATGCCTGCTTTCATGCTGCTTGCCTGCTTGCATGTTGCATGCTTGCTTGCATGTTGCATGCTTGCTTGCATGTTGCATGCTTGCTTGCATGTTGCATGCCTGCTTGCATGTCGCATGCTTGCTTGCATGCTGCATGTCTGCTTGCACGCTGCATGCCTGCTTGCATGCTGCAATAAATCCCCTGCATGCTGGAAAACGCATCTGTCATTAGTTTTTTATTTCTACCCCCTCATACTACGACCTCTAACGAGCATTTATGTGTTTATTTGTCTTGCTATACAGTTTTATGAGGCGTTTTTATTTCGGAATTTTATTAATCGGTATTTTAATCATCGGAATTCGTATTATTGATGTTTCGAATTATCATTAAGTCGGACTTTTCGTTATTCGATCTATTGAAATTCGGTATTTTGAGAATAGTAATTATAAAAGTTAGGAAAATTGAAATTTAGGAATTATAAAAATAGGAGTAATGATAAGTCGGAGTTGTTATATTCGGAATTTTGAACCATTCGGAATTATGAAAATCGTTATTACGAAATTCGTATTTGTGACTGTCGGAATAAAGTTTTTCGTATTTATGTAGTGTACCCACTCAAAATATAACTTATTTCATCATCATCATTATTTCAGCCGAGAGACGTCCACTGTTGGACATAGGCCTTCCCCAAGCGTCGCCATAACGACCGATCCTGTGCATCTCGTATCCACCGCACTCCCGCGACTATCACCAGGTCGTCGGTCCACCTTATGAGAGGCCTTCCAACGCTGCGTTTTCCGGTGCGCGGTCGCCACTAACTACCTTTATTTACTGGTAACTTTATTTACTACATGAAATGACACACTTTTCATTGTGAGAATTCAGAATACGTTGCACCACGCAGCGCTGCGCCGCGAGGCATCTCGATATCTTTTCGTGTAGATAGTAAATAAAGTTATATTTTGCGTCGCTCTTCGCGCAGTGACGCGTCGCGTCGCGTCTCGGTGTGAACTGACACTTATGCGCACTGTTTTGTAACAAGTTAGCAGTAAGTTGCAACAATGTAGTCAGTAGGTACCTCACTAATCAGCCCCATAAATTGGTTCAACTAACTTTGTCGAAGTTTGTTCTCAGTATAATCCTATAATCACCTCTCTTAGCAGATGATATGTTACGTGGAAGCTACTCAGTCCTCATAAGCTTATGGTAGTTTGTACTTGGTAGGTATCCGCAAGCCATACACATAGTTGTATAGCAACTCTTGTTAATTTTACTGTTTTCTCTTTCTGTTATAAGCAGGGGTCGGAATTAGGTCGAGTTATTCATGTACTTGGCATCGGAATGTTGATATTAATATGGATAAAAAATCCCGTGTGGCCAACAATATTACAAGTAAATATTAATTAAAACCTAAGACAAATAAAACAAAGATAATTAACGTACAATTTTATTAATATTTTTCATTGAAAAAGATCTCTCTACGTTAACTGAGGTAAGGTTAACAAATTTATGAAATTTTTTCTGCTATATTTCTGATAATGTCATAAAAAAAACTGCTTTTCAAAATTAATCTCGGGATTTGAACCATATCCACTTTATTCTTTCACTGTATGAAATCGGTATAAGTACATGTTTAACTCTACCTAATTCCGACCTCTGTTTATAAGTTACTAGGGCTGCGGGAATGTTCGGAAGAGTTACCATGGTCCTGGAACGCAAGGAGGTTTGTTTTGACTCAGTAAAAGTCTTCCGCTCCACCCAGTGCGGGAGAATAAAAAAAAAGAAAAAATTATATGTGCTATTTCAGGATATGGTCTTCCAACAGTTTGTGTGTGAAGGAGTATCAAACATACAAAGATACACACTCACAAACTTTGACCTTCTATAATATTTGTGTGAATTTTAAATAAAATACTATTCATTCACATATCACGGGTTCAAACCCAGCCAGGCGCATTACTTTGTGTAATTTATTTCATCACCACTGCTCTCAAAACGGTGAAGGAAAACATCGTGAGGAAACCGGCATGTCCTAGAACCAAAAATTTGAAGACATGTGACACCTACCAATCCACACTGGGCCCGCGTGGTGGATTACGGCCCATTCCCTCTCCTAGAGAGAGGAGGCCTGATTCCCAACAGTGGAAACATTAAAAGGCTTATTATGCTATTTATGCTACTATTCATCACAATGCTGAGCTTGATCAAAAGTATGCGACGCCATCATCTCCCTAGGATTTTCCCAACAAGCTTGGGGTCGGCTTCAAGTCTAACTGGATGCGGCTGAATACCTGTGTTTCACATGAAGCGACTGCCTATCAGACCTCCACAACCCAGTTACTGGGCAACATGATACTCCTTGAATAGACTGATGGTCAGCCTTTATGGCGTCTGACTACCTGTGATGACTATCAAAGAAAATATACGACATGACGCTCGTGAAACCAATATATACCTACCGACTTAATTTCCTATATCATCATCATCATCATTCATCATTTCAGCCGAAAGACGTCCACTGTTGGACATAGGCCTCCCCCAAATAGACTGGCCTGTTGGTCTAGTGGTTAGTGGCCCTGACTGCTATGCCGGAGGTCGTGGGTTCGATTCCCACCCAGGACAAATGTTTGTGTGATGAGCACGATCATTTGTTCTGTGCCTGGGTGTAATTTATCTCTATATGTATGTATTTAGAAATATATAAGTATGTTTATCAGTTGTCTAGTATCTACCCATAACACAAGCTCTGCTTAGCTTGGGACTAGACGGCGTTGTGTGATAGTTATGGAATATTATAAAAAAAAAAAAAAACCACAATGACCGGTCCTGTGCGTCTCGCATCCATCAGATTCCCGCGACCCTCACCAGGTCATCGGTCCACCTTGTGGGAGGCCTTCCAACGCTGCGTCTTCCGGTACGTGGTCGCCATTCCAGAACTTTTCGTCCCCATCTACCATCTGTTCTGCGAGCAATGTGCCCTGCCCACTGCCATTTAAGTTTGGCGATTCTTCGGGCTATGTCTGTAACCTTGGTTCTTCTGCGGATATCTTCATTTCTGACGCGATCACGCAAGGAAACTCCGAGCATAGCCCTTTCCATTGCCCTTTGAGTGACTTTAAGCCTTCTGATGAGGCCCATTGTAAGCGACCACGTTTCGGAGCCATATGTCATCACTGGCAACACGCACTGGTCATAGACTTTCGTCTTGAGACACTGTGGTATATTGTATAATTTCCTATATAGGAAATCAAAATTACCTTTTGTTACACACGCCTTCTAAGTAGCCATAACTCAAACTTCAGACAACTTCATGCAAAATATTGCAATTTTGTTGAAATTTTAGCTACATACTCGTCAAGGTGCTCTGTGCCTGACACAAGACAGCTTCCTCATTAAATTACCGAAGTGAGAGCTTGCTAACGAAGTTATTATGACGGACGAGGGAACAGGAAGAAGGTTCACTTGGTACAAGTTTGTAATTGGCTTCATAGACACTGATCCGAATCAGCATCATTCCCTAAACTAAGTCCACCTGGCTCCATATTTCAAAGGTGTGACCGAGCCGATGACCGATAATTTATTTATTTATTAAATACTTTATGCACAAACGTACAGCGGCGGACTTAATGCCTTAGGCATTTTCTACCAGTCAACCTTAGGGTGATGCAGGGATAAATAGTGGTAGGTGCAATAAAAGAGAGAGAAAAGGCGAATAGGTACAAGAAAAGATATACTAATAAAAACCATAAATATCATACAATTATACAATACATATACAAATTAATAAACCATCTACATATATATCTACACTAATAAAGTCAAACAATGAGTTCAAATCGACAATTTGAAAAAATTAACGCTGTGATGACACTACTACCAACTTCTTACGAATTAGCTCGCGAACTTTGGTTTTTTTGGTTTGGTTTTTGGTTTGGTTTGGTTTGGTTTTGGTTTGGTTTGGTTTGGTTTTTGGTTTTTGATAATCTTGATTGTCTTGATATTTCGGTAAGATCCACTCTCAATTTGGGGCCATACGTCGAGACAAACCTCAGCTGGCTGTTATGTACATGGTGGACATCCCATCCATACGCACAAAACATTTTGGGAACACATTCATTGTTTGTACAGCTAAGGCGTACAATTCTCTGCCAGAGTCTGTGTTCTCTGATAGCTATAACCTGGAGGTCTTTAAGCCAAGAGTGAATAATTTACTTCTAGGCAAGCGTGCTCCATTGTCGACCTCCCGTCGCTTAGCGCAAGCCTATCAATAAATAAACCGATTCTGTCCATCGTGCATTCAGCGGATCCTTACGGCTATCGCCAGATCAGTGGTCTACCTTGTAATATAATTATGCGAGGATGCAAAGTTGACTTAGCAAAGTTTTGCTCCAAAATATAATTATTGTTACTTGTTAGTTAAGGTATTATTATAGCCTTTTATTTATCCAATGAATATACTACTTTTTTTTAAATACACATTTAACTTACTATCTAACATGCTTAAACAAATTAGACTTTTATGTAAATATTTACAAATATTTATGTACATACAATATGAATTCAATTAGCAAAATGTTATTGAGCTAGAACGTTAAATGCATTTTGTACCACAAATCAAAAGATAATAATCGATCCATACGCCCATTTGCGACAACTGGCGACAAGGATGACTTAACTCAAAAAGCATGATTTTACAGGAGAGAATTTTTAAGATTAAATAAATATATATCATTTTCTGATTTCTATTAAACAGTATGATGCAATTTATAACTTATTATATTTATGACAAAATATATTAGCATTGGAATTATATTTTGTAATATTTTATGTCATAAATCTAAATTGAGTTACGTCATCCTTGGCGCAAATGAGTGATATTCAATCAAACAACGCTATCACCGACACACTTTTGTTTCATTACCTAAACATAGAAGCAATCAATAAAACAAATGATAATCATCGAAGTTGAACCGTACTATTGCATGTTTTCAGAGCTTGAAACCCATTATGAAGAGTGGATTTTCTGCCTCTACTTATATTGAGAAGAACGTCAAGGGAACAAACGAAGACTTAACATCTGGTATATTATGTCAAATATGATATCTTTATTGTTTTTTTAACAAAAAACAAACCCATATATACATACAATTTCGCAGAGGTGGAACACAAAAGGCTGGAGGAACACGGGTGGGTTTTAGTCAGTATAAGTATAACACTCCCTCTCGTTCCACCTAGAGCAGGAGAAATTATATGATTACTAGAAGACCCAACAAACGTTGTTCTGTCATATAATTTATCAAAGAAAAAATAGGAGTAGGGATCGAAGGGTAAAAAATAACCAACAACCTATATTCTCTGACCTGCCAAATAAACACAAACAAAAATCATAAAATTTGGTCAAGCTGTTTCGGAGGAGTTCGGTAACAGACACTGAGACACGAGATTTTTCAAGCGGAAGAAACGCCCGAGTGTGACCATTGTGTGGACCGCCCGGAGGACACGATGGAGCATACGGTGGAGGTGTGCCCCGCTTGGGCGGAGCATCGCTGTGTCCTTGTGGTCGGTGGCAATGACCTCTCGCGCCGGGCCCTAGTACAGGCCATGGTCCGGAGTGAGGAGAAATGGCAGGGGAACCGATCCCGATTTCCAGCCACCGTAGGCGTGGGCTTGCGGACAGCGAACAATGGGTAGCTCGCCATCCGGCCGTCCGACAAGCGTCCGGACCGAGTTCGAGTCGTCGACGGCGCGTAGTGTGCCACGCGCGCCTCAAGGAGATGTCAGCAAAACCGTAGGAGCCCAGAAGGGTCGAAGCCTACTGGGTTGTGAGAAAGAGAACCCCGGGGCCCTGGAACGAAGGTAAAAAAGGAACAGGAGTGGGTTTTAGTCGGTAAAAGTCTGACAAGTCATTAGATGATTTCCCACAAAAAAAATAACATTAATCAAAAAGTCAATTCAATAGATGTGAAAAATAGCTAGAACTTAGGTATACAAGAATCCGAAATCAACGAAAGACGGAGAATCCTTCCTTTATATCCTTTGAATGTGGGACTTAACACACTGTTCCTCTAAACTAGTGACCCCGATGTGATGACCAGCATACCATTTTTCACTTAAAAAAAAAAATAGTTAATAAAAAAATACCTTCATTGTTTTTCCCGTGCAGTCTTCATATTATTATGTTGAGCCTTAACGAAAATATGCACCAACATAAATGCAAAAATACATAATTAAATAGCAAACCGTGCCTCCACCGCTGTGACCCACATATTGAAAACAAACACCCCGTTTTAAACAAAAAACTTGCTCATACGTGAATCCAGCGCTTTGTTAGCTTCATACAGAAATAAAATCAAAAATTTCTGCAGCACAGTCAGCATTCAAAGGGGCTATAGGTTTCACTTTGTAGGGTGGAAATGCTAGTTCTCGACTGTGCTACGGATTTAATAATTTTATTTTTTTTACCGGAAAAATTATTAAATGACTTGTCCCGTTCTGGATGAAGAGGGTGTGTCAGACTTTTACTGACTTTAGTTGCCCTGTTCGAGGGCTACGATAACTCTTTCGAACCATCCTGCAGCCATCAGCCTCAACGGGCTCCATCATCAAAGGTTGATGATGGATAGGCCCGAACTTGGCCCTTACCGAACGGCGAGTAACCCGGCGCTCGCAGTCCGGTGGCCGGGAATCGCCTTGACTCCCGACACCCGGTGCGTCTCCGGCGGGAATAAATCTCTGGACTTTATGATTACTGACTACGATTACTGTAGCTGATTTGCTTAGGTATTTCATAAAAAGATGCCCAGTCTGTCATAGCGTCATAATATTACTACTTTATAATTATTCAGAAAAAATTGGTATGTTTCGAGTTACTTTTAGGGTCGTTGCAAACGGGCCACACAAGACAGCCACAAATACCGCCACGAGAAGCTAGAAGCGGCCACAAAGGTAGCTGAAGCGCGCGACAGCCACTTGTGGCCGGCGGTCGATACTTGCGGTCAGTGGCTACTACTTTTTTTAACCTATGCTTATGCGCGCAGTATCATAATGGACTCTGACGAAGAAGGTTGAACTGCGCTGCTTCTGATAAAAAAGCGTAGTCGTAAAAGAAAAAACCGCGGTTATTCTGTGTAGAAATATAATTATATTAATATCTAATAATTATCGTGAGGAAATCGCCATGTCCAAGAACCAAATGTTTGAAGACATGTGACATCCACCAATCCGCACTGGGCCCGCGTGATGGATTACAGCCCATTCCCTCTCCTAGAGAGGAGGCCTGAGTCACAGCAGTGAGATCATTATAAGGTTGATGCTTATGTATATAATAGTATCGTCGTGCGAGTGGCATGTGTCAGCGTTTTGTATCGGCGTTTAGTGGCCGGTGCGGGTCATAAGAAGCGAGTATCAGCAATATGTAGCGTGTGGCGGCCACCGGCGTCAACCATATGCGGCGAGTCCATATAAAATGTAGGTATGAAAACTACAGAAAATATGGTGGTGACGTGTTGTGGTTGTGGCCGGTGACCCTTAGAGCGGGCATTACTATATTACTCGCAGAACGGATAGTCGATTGGGCAGAAAGGTTCTGGAACGAAGTGACGATCACGTATCGTAAGTACCATTGCATTCCACAACTTTCCTAGATATCGCTTACTGTCCAGTCTGCTCGTCTGTAGATCCAATAAATCGCTCTCAATCGTTGCCTGTGTTTAAAAGACTTGTTATGGAACACTACTGGTCGCTGTGTTTATCGATAGTCGCCATTTATTTTTATTGCCTATATGTTTGGTACCTATGTGTGTATTATAACAATAATATTCTTTATTTCGAGTAACAATGAGACTCATTTAGTGTTAGTAACAATAAAAAAAACTTAAAACTATGTTAGTGACAAAAGTACCACCACAAATTACATTAACACACACAATACAATAATAATTGCTTCAGCACCCCAGTTGAGATACTGGAGCAATGATTCACTATACAGCAAAAAAAATCATGCCCAGGATGCCGCTGGGACTGGCTCGCACCCTGCGCACCAAGGATGTACTTCTTTTACGCATTAATGCATAAAAACAATCAACTCGCATTTCCGCAAACATCCCTGATGCGCTACAGAAGCGAGGCAGCCCCATCAACGCCCTGAAAGCATTATTATACTGCACGCGAAGGGCACTGTACGATTTTTGCATAAAACGTACCCACAAGCTACAGGTGTAGAACGATGAACAGAAAGTTCTAAAAAGTCTTTTGTTAATCTCCGTAGAAGCACGCTTAAACCTGCGGGCAATTATGTTCGCTCTGCTCGACAGGGCCCTCTACTCTCTCTCAATGTCGTCATCGTCCCTAAGGCTAGTGGTCAAGACATTATAACACCTATATAAAATAAACCCATTTCATATCCGGGTAGTTACTGTCCATTCCAGGTATCCTGGAAGATATCGCGGAATGCGAATTCTTTTTTCAAATTCCTTTTTATGTATCATGCTGTTACTACAACAAAGTTATAATAAATAAATATTGGAAGACTTACCTTTGAAAGGCCTCCCGCTTGACCGCAAGATGTTTCGATAATCAGAGGCCTATCATGACGAGTTAAAATCTCAAGCGTGCGAGTGACAGTTTACAGGTTGTATTTTGGAGAGTGAGCGCGGGAATTACATGATTTGATTCCGCCATCTCCTTTCTACCATCGGACAACCCGACGTACGGCGACTTCTCGTCCAACTATAATTTAGGTGTCTTCAAGGCTAGAGTAAATAGGCTCTTAATAAACTAGTGCGCCTCACCATCAATTATTGCATCACAGCTTACCATCAGGTGGGATCGCAGTCAAGCACTGGTTTATATCAATTAAAAAAAAAGAATGTAAAGAGGGATGGAGATAGATATACACCCTATATAGCTTCATCCCTTTAACAGTTCAGTTTAGATCGAAGAAAGGATCGTTAAAGGAGCTCGTAGTAGGGCCTCAAGTAAAGGCTGGTAGGACTAGACGATGTGGCTGATGCAGCGATCATAATCATAATCATAATAATCATAATCATTTAATCAATTGTTTAACATAGGTAAATAGTCGTTCCTAAAATAGATAATAAGCTCGCTATGTTATGCCCGAGGGCGTACAAATGTAGGTATTATATTTATAACTCGCGATGATGATGAGGTAACCTTGATATATTTACCTATTCATATTTCACAGTTCCGCTTACCCAAACACTGAAAGGAAAATACATAGTAAAGTTTATCTCTCTAACTTTCCCGGGAAACGAAGTCGTTAAAAAAGAGCATTTCATTAAGAATTTAAATGTTGACTTAATTGTGCTCATTTTAATAATTAACTAAATTACTGTCGTTTTATCATTAAATGCTTTGTTTTATTTTTAGGTTTGACCGTTTTATATTGTTAGACTCGTAAAAGGTCAAGAAATGTCATACCTACTCACCTTTTCTTTCGGTGGGGAAATCATCCAATGCAATCCCTCGCTCTTGGGCGGGGCGGGAGGGCGTGTCAGACTTTCCTGTTTAAAACCCACTCCTGTTCCTTCTTTGCCCTCGTTCCAGGGCCCCGGGGTTCTCTATCGCATCACCCATGACTGGGCCCCTACGGTTGCTGACCTCTCCCTGAGGCGCGTATGGAACACTACACGCCGTCGTCGATTTGGGCTCAGTCCGGGCGGTCACCGGACGTCGGACGGCGAGCTACCCATTGTTCGCCGTCCGCGTGGCCGGAAATCGGGATCGGAATCTCGGCGGCTGGAGCGTGACGGCTCGCGCGTGCGGCCGCCTCCTTTGTTAGCATTACTGCTTCGCAGAAAGAGGCAACCGCCTGCCACTCCTCCTCGCTCCGGACCATGGCCTGTATCAAGGCCCGGCACGAGAGATCGCTGCCGTGTGCCTCCACAGGGACACGGCTGTGCTCTGCCCAAGCGGGGCACACCTCTACCGTATACTCCACCATGTCCTCCGGGCGGTCCACACAATACTCACCTAGATTTCGAAATTTTTTTTGCTTACGATTAAAAAATCTTACACGATTTTTGCGTTACCTATTTAAAAATTGTTAGCGGCATTTGTATAATATTGTAAAGTTATATTAATAAATCAATGATTTATAAAAATTTGGTACCCAAGTATATGTGGGTTTACATGTTTATGAATGCACTCACTACACAGGAGTAATTCTACTAGTGCGGGTAAGCTTTTTTGAAGACAATTAACAAAAAAAAAATATGGAACTCGATACCGCACTGATCAACCACTGCAACTCCAACTCAACCCCCGTTTAACTGTACTTTGACGGACTTAATGCAACAAGGCACTATCTAAATCTCTACCAGTCAATCTTTGGCTTAAAGGGACTACTCAAAATAAAAAGTATCCTCGATGGCTGAAAACTTCCCCGTTCACCCTACATGTTTTTCATTCAGCTTTGTCTATTGAAGCCCCGAAAACGGGATGTTACGTCAAAAACTTACAAACAAAAAAATCGTATTTTAGGCATAAAAGGCTCCGTTATTTTAGTAAAAGGCACTAACGTACTTCAAACTGGACTATTTGTAGTAATAAACGTATCGTAACTCTAATTTAGACAGAATGTAAATAAATATAATACCTAATGATGAAACATTTTCAGGAAACAAGTCTAGTTTTAATTACAACTTGAGAGCGAGTTGCATCAACTAACTTTAATAATAACAATCTTTTGCCCGCGGTTTAGCCTGCGTACATAATATATAGTCTGTCACTCAGAAATAAATCAGGTTTCTATCGTTGAAAAAATTTTAGCAATCGGACCAGCCCCCCTAGAAAAGTTACAACCGTTTCGTTTCGATTCTCTTTTCGTTGATCGCCTTGAGTCGGCCACGCCTCCTATTCCTTTGTTCTGACCACGTGACTGAGCGTTGAGATGACGTCAGAACAAGGGAATCGAGAGATTACCTCCTACAAACAAAAAAAAACAAACTTTATTTCAAGCATCATAGACTCGTATAAAGAAAAAATAATAATTAAAAAATAGTCACATTTAAAATAATATTTTTCAATTTAAATAATAATAATAAGTTGCGCCGACCCCAAGTAATATGGGATATGGGCAGAAATAAGTATATAGATAATAACGTAAAGCTGATCACACATAGTAACGTTTTTTTAAAAACTGGGCAAGTGCGAGTCGGACTCGCGCACTAAGGGGTTCCATACAAACTTACCTATGTAAATAGTTCAATTCCCGAATTGAGTTACGAAGATTTTTCCAAATTGCAAAAAAAGTTTTTATTGCGATGTAACTTCAAATTTACAGTTTTCAGTCAATTTTAATTTTTTTCTATACTTGTGCTATAAGACCTTGCTTTATGCCAAATTTCAGGATTCCAGGTCAACGGGAAGTACCCTATGAATTTTGATTCCCTTGAGAGTGTCAAAATATACGTTTTTAGTGTCATAGACGGCCGTATCTTTTTTTTCGTTAACTCGGAAGTTTGGTTTTTTCACAGCTTCAAGGGACCGCAGACTTGAGGATTTGGTTTTAATTTCAACTGGATACCTCCACGTATTCCCAAGATAAAGGGTCTTGACAGACAGATAGACAGACAGACAGACAGACGGACAACAAAGTGATCCTATAAGGGTTCCGTTTATGCCTTTTGAGGTACGGAACCCTAAAAACGATTCACCTGGTAATGCAACAGCAGATGGTAAATTTAATGGTCATTATTAATGTTACTGTTAAAATTAACGCTTTAACCGCTTGCGTCAGATTGGTTTGACGAGTGTTTTCGCGTCCTATTCGCCAGGATCGTGTGTTTGCGACTGGGTACTCCATCTCGTTTAGCTCTTCTATCCCCATAGGTGACAAAAGAGCCGACGAGATGCAGTATATGGTCGTGAATGTGCGACCCTGTTTTTTTTTATATTTGGAAAACTCTTGGGCGGAGCGGGAGATAGTGTCAGACTTTTACTGACTAAAAACCCACTCCTGTTCCTTCTTTGCTTTCGTCCCAGGGCCCCGGGTTTCACTTTCATACTACCCGTGGCCCCAGTGGGCTTCGACCCTGCTGGGCCCCTACGATTTGCTGACATCTCCCTGAGGCGCGCGTCAACGACTTGGGCTCGGTCCGGACGGTTACCGGGCGGTCGGACAACGAGCCACCCATTGCTCGCCGTCCGCAAGCCTGCGCCTACGGTGGCCGGGAATCGGGATCGGAACCGCTGTGCGACCCTGGTGGAATAACCACGAGAGTGTTGGTCGGATATATTCGACGTAGGCGGTTAAAGGTACCAGGTACTTTGATAGAAACTGTATATTTACCCCTAACCCTTAAGGTTCTCGAATTCGGCTGCGGGAATGTTCGAAAGAGTTACCCATGGTCCTTGAACGCAAAGGGCAACTAAAGGAACACAGGTGGGTTTTTGTCAGTAAAAGTCTGACACTCCTTCTCCCTTCCACCCAGAGCAGAAGAAATTATTTAATGATTTTGCAACCACAATAACAAAAGAGGTCAATCCTATAGAAGAGATTTTCTCTACTTGTATTAAACTATACAATATTTCATTGATATTATTGTATCGGTGTAAAATCCAGATATATTGACGCAAGTGCAGCTGCCGTAGTTAGTTCGCAACTTGTCTACGGACGTTGTGGTGTGGTACAATACTAATTTACTGTATCAGGTACCACCAACCAACAGCCTTAATTAGTTATTAAAATAATGCCATTTTTGCTGATTATATCAATTCAAGACATGGATTGCTAATTTGTAAATTGTATTTTATTCAAAATACATTAACCGTCCGGACCGGACCCGAGTCGTTGACGGTACGCACCGTGTTCCACGCGCGCCTCAAAGAGATGTCATCAAACTGTAGGGGCCCAGCAGGGTCGAAGCCTACTGGGGCCATTGTTTGACCTCCGAAGGGACACCCGTGGTCCTAGAACGGAAGGGCAAAGAAGGAACATAGGTGTAATTTGTGAGTGGGAGAAGTCATTAGATGATTTCACATCTTAAAAATAAAAATTATTAGTCAAATCAAATCAAAAGCATTTATTTTAAATAGCCAATTTACAGGCACTTTTGAATAGTCAAATGTCAGTAAGTCAAAAAAAAATGAAGCTAAATTGCACGTTCCAAAGCGTAGATCTATAAATCATAATATGAGTAACATATAATCTCGGTTATAAATAATTATAACACAAACGTACCTATATTAAAAATGGCTTAGTGATGTTGGTTTTCTTATTTTGACAATTATTTCCAAGTTATCTATTGTAATTGACCATTGTAAAGAAATAAAAGAAAAAATCTTAGGAGTCTCAAGGTTTTGAAATTCAGACATTTCTGATGTAGGCCTAAGCCAAAAAATACAGTTATAGTCAGGGGAAGGTCGTTAGCCAACCACCCCACTACTATATACTAGCATTTTCTCCAGGCTTCGTTCCCGTGACCTATCCCACAGGAATCGTGCATTAATTTTTAGTACTTCCAGACATAATGTCTGGAAGTACTCACAAAAAAAATACCTCTTTATAATAATAATATTAGCTAAGATTATAATATTTATCTGTACGACGATTTTATTTTAGGTATATTTCTATTTTATTTCATATGGCAATTTTATGTTGGGAACATTGATAATTTTCGGCTTTGGTTAAAAAGTATCCTATAGATGCACTACTTCAGGACATAGTCTACTTGTTTGCCAAATTTCGATCAAATCCGATCAGCCGTTTGAGTGTGAAGGAGTAACAAACACACAAACATAAATACACAAACATAAATACACAAACATTCGCCTACATAATATGGGATGTCCCAAAATTAACGCAAGATTTGAATTAAATAGAAATCACGGTTTTTAGTCTTCAGATTGTGATTTTTTTATTGAATCATAAACTAAAGGATGTCCCAAAATTAACGCAAGATTTGAATTTGCCGCCATTATTATTATAAGTAAAGTGTTAGCAACCCCAAAAGAAAACTGTGTGGACAACCTATATAAGTGTTATTGTAGATTATATCTTATATATTGACTGGCCTGTTGGTCCAGTGGTTAGTGGCCCTGACTGCTACGCCGGAGGTCGTGGGTTCGATTCCCACCCAGGACAAATGTTTGTGTGATGAGCACGATCATTTGTTCTGTGTCTGGGTGTAATTTATCTATAATATGTATGTATTTAGAAATATATTTGTATGTTTATCAGTTGTCTAGTACTCATAACACAAGCTCTGCTTAGCTTGAGACTAGACGGCTTTGTGTGATGGTTGTGGATTATTATTATTATTATTATTATATTACGAGTATCAACCCGCTATATCCCATGACTTGTACCACCAAGTAACATCTGGACTCTAACGTAGGGCCAAATGTTTGGATATTTAAAGTTTAATAGGGACCCGGCGCTGAAACGACGGTAGGTACGCCAATATCAGTAGGTACGTCACTAATTACTTGAACTAACTGTACTTACTATGTCTAGCGGGCAGGTTGGGGAGAGGGAGGGGCTGCGGGATTGTTCGAAAGAGTAACCGCGGACCTGGAACGCAAAGGGCAGCTGAAGGAACACAGGTGGTACGGAATCCAAGAATTAAAAGGCATTTTAAAGCCTAGAGAACTTCCTCAAGTAATGATCCGTAATTGGAAAACGCGTTTTGGGAACACATTTATTGTGCGTAATACGTAATGCGAGTACAGTTGTATGGAGCTATGAGGGGCCTAGAGGTTTTTAAGTCAAGAGTGAATAGGTTACTTTTAGAGAAGCGTGCTCCATCGTCGGTCATATCATCGCTTACCATCAGGTGAGATTGTGGTTAAACGGGAACCTTTCCACAATAAAAAGAAAATACATTCTCAGTTAAAAAATCTACGATATGTTATGATTACGATTGTTACGATTTCGTGTAGATTATTTTGCAGCCTCTTTTTTTTTAATATTAAAATGTGAAACACTGTAGACTCCGCAAACTCATAGATATTGTCTATTTCGATTTACTTTACTATTATGTTTTAATTTAGTTTGGTTATTGACTAGTCTACACAGTCCTTTTATATCTATCAATATGATAATTTATTTATTAAAACTTTATACACTAGTAAGAAACACTACACAAAGGCGGACTTAATTTAAAACCATTATTATTTTTAATAGTAACCAGAAAGAAACTCCATGGTTACTATTAAAAATTCTGACGCTTCTGACGTTTTATATTTAAACTTGAACTTGTTGACATCATTATAAAAAACAGGGCAAGTGCGGGTCGGACTCGCGCACTGAGGGTTCCGTATAAACTTACTTTTGAAAACAGTTTAATTCCCGAATTGAGTTACGAAAATTTTTCCCAATCGCAATTTTTTTTTTTTTTTTGTGACATAACTACAAATTTACAGTTTTCAGATTTTTTCCTATACTTGTGCTATGAGACCTAGCTTCATGACAAATTTCAGGATTCTAGTTCAATGGGAAGTACTCTATGAATTTTGATTCCTTAGAGAGTGTCGAAATCCACGTTTTTTGCGTCATAAATGGCCGTATCTTTTTTTCTCATTAACTTAGAAGTTTGATTTCCACAACTCCAAGGGACCGCATACTTAATTATATGGTTTTAATTTCAATACCTCCACGCGTTCCTGAGATAAAGGGTCTTAACAGACAGACAGACGGGCAACAAAGTGATCCTATAAGGGTTCCGTTTTTTTCTTTTGAGGTATGGAACCCTATCTCCCCATATAGATTTTATTGATTCAATTTTACATCGATAAAAATAAGACAAGTATTTGGCAGTTCAGACAAGTTCAACATAAGATTCAATTAATATCACAAACAGACAAAACACAACATTTCAATATACATCCATTGTGTCCAATATAGAATTTTATGAAAATCATGATAAATGGCGCGTCTTACTTTATAACAATTAATTAATTAAGCCGTCAATGCGTATTGTTAAACCCGATGAAACAAAGGATAGTTGGCTAATTAATGAAATCTGATTTTAGGTAAATTAATACCCCATTCAATTATATTCGGGCGGGAGTTTGAATGACGCGCGGAGCAGTTACAGTTACAGCGATTTTGAGACGATTTATTATAAACAGTCTAAACTATCTTGGAATTAATGGATATATCTTGCTAAGAGCAAATCTCAAGAATGACTGGACTAAATTGGAATAACCGTATTCAAAATATTATTTATAGAAGTCTCAGAAACTGGCCTACTGGTCTAGTGGTTAGTGGCCCTGACTGCTATGCCGGAGGTCGTGGGTTCGATTCCCACCCAGGACAAATGTTTGAATGATGAGCATGATCATAATTTGTTCTGTGTCTTGGTGTAATTTATCTATAATATGTATGTATTTAGAAATATATTAGTATGTTTTGTCTAGTACTCATAACACAAGTTCTGCTTAGCTTAAGATTGGACGGCACTATGTGTGACCCGTATTTCGTTAACTACCTACTCAATCAATATCAACCCATGCTGCGAAAAAAACGCAGTTTAAGTCCAGGACTAGTTTGAATTAAGTATTAACATTAGTTGTTAATTTAATGCAGCATGTACAAATAATACCCGCCACACAAATTCTATTTCAACAGATAAACTTCAAAATTAAATGTGAACATCAAACGTCTCTAAATATCTTTATTCGACATTATCCGTAACTCTCCTCCAGTTACACCCCACAATTTATTGAAATATCTCATTTAACAACAAAACTGACAGCGCTGTCAACTAAAATAATATATTGTTACGTCATTTTGAATTGATAGGGAACCGTAAAATAACAGCTCATTTATCATTGAACAGCTATTCAATACTGTTACTTTATTTGTAATTGGAATCACTGATTATGTTGTTTAAGTTAATTGCTGAGTGGCAACTCGATTTCATTTTATTTTCAGTCACTGGGCAGTGTTATTGTATGGCAACACTATTAGTTAGTCGGTCAGTTTTTTTTTAGGGTTCCGTACCCAAAAGGCAAAAGCGGGACTCTATTACTAAGACTCCACTGTCCGTCCGTCTGTCTGTTACTAGACTGTATCTCATGAACAGTAGACAGCTAGACAGTAGTGAGCGGGACAGTAGAAAATTTCACAGATGACGTATTTCTGTTGCCGCAATAACAACAAATACAGAGAATGAAATAAATATTTCAGTGGGGCTCACACACGACAAACGCTATTTTTTGCCGTTTTTGCTCGATATAATATAGTGTATAATGTTGTATGGATAATGGTACGGATCCCTTCGTGCGCGAGTTCTACTCGCTTTTGGCCTGATTTTTATTTATTTAATTCTATGTAACTATCTGCATTTCATCTTGCAACGCTGTTCGCCGTCCAATGGCGCCACTCTCGACCCTCAAAACTTATAACAAATATGTGGACATCTGGTTGCACCGCGAACGTTAACTCTTTGCGCGCTCGAAATGCAGCAGACTGAGCACGTGCCTCGAGTTACTCTGTGCCTCGAGTGCCTGTTATAACCTAGTTCCTAATTAGACAAAGCACATTATAAACGTCAAAAACAGTTACAGTCCCATAACGTGATATTTGAAGGAGGAGCAAAATCGAACACCGACGTATTTGATGCTGGTTGATCAAGAAAAATGTATCAAATATTATGTATTGTATGCGCCAGATAAATCTACACTTCTACTCTAATATTATAAAGAGGTAAAGTTTGTTTTTTGTTTTTTTTTTTGTTTGTAGGCGGTTAATCTCTGAAAGTACTGCCCGCGTACATAAAATATAGTCTATGTTTTTCTATCGGTGAAAAAAATTTTCGCTTTCGAACCAGCCCCCCTAGCCAAGTTACAATCGTATCGTTCGCGCCGAACGCCTCGAGTAGGCCACGCCTCCGATTCCTTTGTTCTGACGTCATCTCAACGCTCAGTCACGTGGTCAGAACAAAGGAATCGGAGGCGTGGCCTACTCGAGGCGTTCGGCGCGAACGATACGATTGTAACTTGGCTAGGGGGGCTGGTTCGAAAGCGAAAATTTTTTTCACCGATAGAAAAACATAGACTATATTTTATGTACGCGGGCGAAGCTGCGGGCAAAAGCTAGTTTACAATAAAGTACATTAATCTCTCTCTACTATTATCTTTTCGTAGGTAACCTAACAGTAACAGTTAATCGTTTTTCAAAACTTGAAAACGTAAAGGATCACTATAGATGTCGATTAAAGAAAGCTTGTGGAAGAAAGTCTTTGTGGCATACGACAACATGGCCACAATTACATAGAAAGCAGTAACTATTTCCATGCCCTAGTTTTTTTCCATTTTGGCAGTCATGTCAGTTGACGGTTTGATGTTTGGAGGAATCGCCTTGGATTTAATTTCATTGGTATCATTGTATATAATCATAGGTATCATCTATATCTATACATATAATAAAACAGTAAAATTATTTTGCGATGGTATTAATTGGCGCAAAAACTACTGAACCGATCCTGTTCAAATTTTGCATACATAATCCTTATAGGTCAGTGCATCTGTTAGGCTATAAATTATCACGCTATTTGCTATGGGGGGTGAGCAATAATCCAAAACGTCCGTGTTGAACGACATTTGCCGCGAGTTCGATTCCCAGCTACAGTTAAAATTTTTGTCATTATTTTATCTTCTTTTTGTAATAAAATAACTTTTACCATTTTTTCAAAATAAAATTGACATTTCTATTCGATATCTTCTAAATATATTGTAAAAACTAATCAAAACACATAATAAAATCGAATTAGTAAAATATGGCACCACACGCAATTCAGATACTCGCAACGCCATCTAAAGACTCAAAGTAGAAATAATGATGACAATGACAGTTGAACTTCATATTTGATAGATGGCATTGTGTATTTTACGTAATTTTCTGAATGGCGGAAGAAGTGACCATCGCCCACGTTTGCAGACATTTCTATTGTTCAAATTGGAGGAAAATAGTTATGGTTAAACTGGTGTCAGACGGAGGCATTTTTAACAATCCTACTGCTTTTTTTTTCCATGATTGTAACAAGATAATTGACCATGATTATTCAAGGGATACCAACCAAAAAAGGCGAAAAAATGTAAACAAGTATATGTATTTAATTATTGATTTTAAAATCGATTTTAAAATAACACGGCCAAATTTTCGTAAGGGGTTGCATGGCACCTTGTGTTGGAAGGCCCCCAGGTAGACCGATGACCTGGTGAGGGTCGCGGGAATCCGATGGATGCGAGACACACAGGACCAGTCATTATGGCGACACTTGGGGAGGCCTATGTCCATGATAATGATAATGATAATGATGGTACTTTTTTTTTCTTTTTTTAAGAGTGGAAATCATCCAATGACTTCTCTGGTTGGAGCGAGAGGGCGTGTCAAACTTTTACTGACTAAAACCACACTTGTGTTCTTCAGTTGCGCTTTGAAACATCTCTTTGAGGAGCGCGTGGATCACTATGTGCTGTTGACGACTGGGCTCGGTTCGGTTAATTACCGGACGGCCGGACGGCTAGCTACCCATTGTTCGATGTCTGCAAGCCTGCGTCTATCGTGGCTGGTCGTCGGGGTCGGAATCTCGGCTCGGCGTGAGGACGTTCGTTCCCTCACGCGTGCGGCCTCCTCCTTCGCTAGCATTGCGGCTTTGCAGAAGGAGGCGACCGCCTACCATTCCTCCTCGCTCTGGACTATAGCCCAAATCAGGCCCCGGCGCGAGAGGTGACTGACGCCGATTGACTCCACGAGGACACGGCGGTGATCCGCCCTTGCGGGATACACCTCTGTATGGTCCACTATGTCCTCCGGGATGGCACCTTGCGGCCTAATAATGGCGTGATTTATTGTTTGCAGTTTCTGCTCCTTAAAAAACGGGGTCGAAAGTGGTTTACGTTCCTGATCACTGATGTATCTCAGATTCCTGGCAGCCTTACGTCGACATCTGGACGTTACCTCCTTGCAGTGAGTGGTGACCAACACTGGAATAACCCTCTGAGGGAGGCCAGTCTCAGGGATAACACTAATCGGCTGCTACATTTGTTTACCGTAATTTCATTGTTTTATGGATATGTTACAGTCATAGTGATTAAATAGATATTATACATAATGACTGGTCATTATATATAATAACAAAATTGACTAGACAATATGATAAATTAATCACTTCATCCGGATTTTATTCATAATAGCGGGTCAAAGTTAGCCAAAGTAATAAATACGGTCTAACTGACTTGTTACCCCTCCCGCTCTTCATCCCACTGCCGCGTCGCGTGATCGCCGCCATCTTGTAGCTGACGCAAACAGTGGTCGTCATCGTTTTGTTATGAGAGGTCGCGCCGCGCGTGCCGCAATTTCCGCGAGTTTTTACATTCGTATCAGTGTCTAATAATGGCAGATGAAATGAAAAAACGTTTCTATGAAAATATCACTGTACTCATTGCAAGTAAAGGAAAAAATAATCAGTTGTTTACATGTGATCAATATTTGTCTTTAATTTCAAAAGTTAAAGAATCAAAGAACAAGGTTATTAAGAAAACACCTGAAGATTACCAGCGCCTATCAAGATACGATGTCGTCAAAATTGGAGCATCAGAAAAACTAATAATTCCGGTGAAAAACGAAGGTGATCCCATTATTTACTATGCTCACTTAGACGAAACTTTTCAAATAATCCACGACTGTCATATTAGTATTGGACACGGCGGTAGAGTCAGAATGATGAAAGAGTTAAAATTAAGATATAAAAATGTAACTGCTAAACTCGTCACAGTGTATTTGAATCTGTGCGAATCTTGTCAGAAAAAGAAAAGTTTGCCAAAAAAAGGTCTTGTTGTAAAACCGATTATCAGCAACGAACTTAATTCAAGGTGCCAAATAGATCTCATAGACATGCAATCACAAAGTGATGGTGATTATAAATTCATCATGGTCTATCAAGATCACCTAACAAAATTCGTGCAGCTGCGGTCTTTAAAAAGTAAGCGAGCAGAGGAGGTAGCGTATCATTTACTGGACATTTTTACTACATTTGGAGCGCCTAGTATTTTGCAAAGCGATAATGGTAGAGAATTTGCTAACAAAGTGGTCAAAGAAGTCTGTGCGATGTGGCCGGAATTAAAAATCGTACATGGCAAACCCCGACATTCTCAATCACAAGGGTCTGTTGAAAGAGCTAACCAAGATATAGAGAAGATGCTTTGTACTTGGCTGGAATCTAACAAGACGACGAAATGGTCTGAAGGATTACGCTTTATTCAATTTATGAAGAACAGAGCGTATCACGTAGGAATAAATCGTAGCCCTTACGAAGCAATGTTTGGCTGTAAAGCTAAAGTTGGATTAAATAGTCTTCCTAAAGACGCGCTAGTTGAACTGTCAACAGAAGAAGAGCTAGAATCTATATTGAATGAAGACGAAAACCAGTTGAATGAGGAGAGGCAAACCGAACCCAATATAACCGACGCTGTGATTAATGAAGATGATGATACTAAAATTTCAAACACTGATTCGCAAAATGAGATTCCGGATAATCTGACAGGAAACCCTGATAACGATACCGAAAACCAAGGAAATACTACAGATCCGTCAAATATAACGCAAAGTGGCCAGGAAATAGTAATTGCTCTTGATAAAAAGAAAGAAGACATTGGAAACATCAGAAAATTAGTTGGACAATCTCTGAAAAAACAACCAGATAAAATGTTGACTCTATCTTCGCAAAAATATCCTGCTGCTAATATAGGCGATAACGTAGTAGTAAAAATTCCTGACGTAGACCGTGCCAAAGCCGATGATAGAAACATTATCGCTGTTATAATTTCTCAGGAGACAGAAGGAATGTATAAGTTAGGCACCAAGCATGGGATTCTAAATCAACTTTACGCAAGAAATCAGTTCACTGTCTGCAAAGAAACTTTTATTACAATTGATATCGTTCCCCGACATGAAGTTACCATCAGAGAATGTGCAAAAAAAGAGTCACATCTTGGCGGCCAAGGATTTCAGCACTGCAATTGTACTGGAGAATGCGTTTCTAATAGGTGTAAATGTAAAAAGTCAAACCTCATGTGTAACTCAAAATGTCACAAGAGCCTTACTTGTAAGAATAAATAAAATGTTATGACCCAGTTAATTCATGTCAGTTCATTTTAAATATTTTATTATTATAGTCTTTAAAGAGAGATACCAAATAGGTACTTTTACTGATCTCTGTGTTCTTTTTTAATTTTTTTTAATGGCTAGTGAGCTTTTCTACTTTTTAAAGTTAAATAACTTTAAAACAATTTGATTTAATGTAGAATTATTATCTATGGCAATGTTATTTTAATTCTTAATATTAAAAGTCAAACCTCTTGTGTAACTCAAAATGTCACTTGAGTCTTACTTGTAACAATAAATAATACTTGTGACTCAATTAATGAATGTCAGTTCATTTTAAATATTTTATTATTGTAGTCTTCAACGATAGATACCAAATACTTGTATTAATCTCTGTTCTTTTTTGTTGTTTTTAACGGCTAGTAAGCTTTAAGTTTACTTTAGAAAGTTTAATTACATTATAACAATGTTAATTAATGTAGAATTATTATCTATGGCAATGTCATTTTAATTCTTAATAAAAACCTTAACAGTACCTACTTGTTTTATTACATTATCCAAGTCTTGGAAGATATTATATAAAATTGCTAGTTAATGTGATTAATTCCGTGTCAATTATCACTTTATCTAAATTGAGTAGACATTATAAATAATGGCTAGATAATATACATAATATCCAGATTAATTACTTTGGCTGTAACAGATACACAAGCTCAGGACTGTTGAGGGTGTTTCGAGCGGTTTCTGTTCCGGATTCGGTTGGAAGTATCCTGATATTACCATTTTGCGAATCGCCCGGAGGACCCGGTGTAACATGCGGTGGAGGTCTATCACATTTGAGTGAACCGCCGTGTCCTCATAGAGGCAATCGGTGACAGTGACCTCTCGGTTTGGCCATCAATATGCGAGTTTCATTGGGCGGGGATACACGCGCTCAAGATTTCGCCGAAATTCATTCAACGGGGACGTCAGTTAAATACACACCAAAAAATCCTAGGTAAATGAACAAGTAATTTTTATGCCCAAAATGATCAAGCTACAACATTCAATGCAAGCATGCTCTCGCAAATTCTTCATAAGTACTGTTGTGGAGGAAGATAGTTGATGATGATGATGGTAGTTTTTGGATTCACTGGCTTTTTGGCTTTGCACTATCAGTGCACTTTATTCAGCTGAAGGTTGTCCCGATTATGCTCCTTCATTTACCTCTACCAAAGCTGTCTAACGGCTTAAACTCTTCAGTGAAAAATTATTGAGGCGAAAATTTTACGGGAGGTAACCCTTTCGAACAATCTCGCAGACATCGGCCCTAGAGGGCCCTATCCATTTGCTGACATCTCTTTGAGTCCGGTGTAGAATACAACGCGCCGTCGATTCAGGATTGCTTTGACCAGACGGCCGGACGGCACCACCGCAATCCCGGTTTGCGATGGCTGGTAATCGCCCTGCGGCTTTCAACACCCGGAGCATCACTTGCAGCGACAGTTAAGGAGTCAGAATGTCCTATCCCTCATAGTTTCAGCCACCTTCTTCGATCGTAGTGCTTCACTGAAGGAGGCTACTGGTTGACATTTTCTCCACCAATCGCCTCCATGAGGACACAGCGGTGCTGGCGCTCCGACCAAGCGGGACCGACTTCCACCGTATGCTCCATCGTATTCTCCAGGCGATCCGCACGATGGTGATACCCGAGTGTTTCTTCCCGTTGAATTCGATACAGATACCTCCCAAAACACCCACATCCGGTGAGTCCTGCACAAAGAGAGGATGCCGTGACGCCTCTGTAGACACACTCTTCAAAGACAGGCATTACCGCTGCGATTGTGACGTGCTCACTGTGGCGAGGGGTTAAAATCATACAATGTTGTTTCACCAGAACATAAACCAGAAACATACATAAACTAATTTCTTTTCTTTTGGGGTAGGCAGAAATGCCAACTGCTACGACCCTTACATACTCTTTCTATTCATTGACATTCATACATTTGGATCTGGACGAGTACATAACATGTTTCCTGAAGGTAATTTGCGTTTTTACTTTTAACCGTTTTATGTTAAAGTACAATAAATAATTGCGTTGCTTTCAGAATGAATTGCAAGCTCAGAATGATTGTACGTTTTTACAAACTTAACGCAGACGAAGTCGCGGGCAACAGCTAGTTATTATATAACAACATCCTACCGTGTTTTAATATTTATTTATTTTCTTCATCATCAAGGCATTTTCCATGCATTTTCTCAAATCTTTATTTCCGATTTTTAAACTAAGGCTGTCAATAAACGTAGGTGGTTCAATGAACGCTATTTGGCGCCTACCATAACAAAGGCTATCTATACCCAGAACCAAAACACAGCAAAAAAACTAAAAATACAAACAAGAGGATCGGATCAAGGCCTTATGTTATCCCAAACTAAGTTTATGTTCAGAAAACCCATCCAATAAACTAAATAAGAGTCGATATGTCTTTAGTTATCCTCGCTCCGACCTCCGGGAGGGCTGAGGGACCCTCCAAACTTTATACTTCGTACGACCGCAGAAAACAAGATTGTCGGGACCGTGGACGTATGTATTGGTAGATTGTTTTCGACAAACGGGTAGGAAAACGGATGGTTATTAAAAGTTTTGAAATTGTAATACGATCAAACTATTTATTTTATTTAAATAGAACGGCTGAAGCCAATTACACCATTTAAACACAGACAGAAAAGTACAAAGAAGACAGAAAAATAAAATATAAAAAACCGGGCAAGTGCGACTCGGACTCGCGCACTGAGGGTTTCGTACAAACTTACCTATGAAAACAGTTCAATTCCCTAATTGAGTTACGAAGATTTTTCTGAATCGCAAAAAAAGAATATTTTTTTGTGACGTAACTACAAATCTTACAGTTTTCAGATTTTTTTTCATATACTTGTGCTATGAGACCTTGCTTCATGCCAAATTTCAGGATACTAGGTCAACGGGAAGTACCCTATGAATTTTGATTCCCTTGAGAGTGTCGAAATATACGTTTTTTGCGACATAAATGGCCGTATCTTTTTTCTCATTAACTCAGAAGTTTGTTTTTTTAACAACTTCAAGGGACCGCAGACTTGGGTATATGGTTTTAATTTCATTTCGATACATCCACGCGTGCCCGATATAAATAACAGACAGACAGACGGAGAACAAAGTGATCCTATAAGGGTTCCCTTTTTCCTTTTGAGGTACGGAACCCTAAAAATAAATAAAAATAAAAACAGACAAGTCACGCAGTACTTTTAGGGGTAAGTACTTATTTAATTAATATATATACAGTCATATATTCATCATTAATCTCACAAAATTTTATACATTCTGACAGTATCATCTTCCATTCTTCCCCAAACTTATCAAACTCTGTATTCTGGTCTAGGAGAACATTAAGTACAAAGAGTGTCCGAGGGCGATTTTGAGTGCGCAAATGTACGACACATCGAAACTGGCAACGAGTCTTTTAAGTCAACACAAATACTAATATTAGTTCTTTACCTATGAAATTGCAGTTTTTCATGAAATAAGTTAACGCCCTTTTTTCTCTATATTTTTTATTTTTATTAATCAAAGTAAATCCCCATGCAATCAATGAATGCATTTTTGCCAACGTAGTGGTAGCTTATTGATGCCCTTTTTGAGAAAGTCTGCTGGACGGGAGCAACAATTCTTCAAAGGCATTTTGAACTGCCTCTCGGTTATTGAATTTTTCCCCGCCCAAGAAGTTATCCAAATTCTGGAAAAAGTAGAAGTCTGTAGGGGCAAGGTCTGGTTAGTACGGTAGATGACGGAGAACTTCCAACCCCAGCTTTTGTAACTTGGAGACCGTCTGCTGTGCAGTGTGAGAGTACAGAGGTCGCGCATTGTCATGCAGAATCAGCCGAACGATTGACCAAAGCTGGTTGAAGATGTGCGAGCTTCTCCATCATTGTGTTCAGTTCTTCACAGTACACATCTGCAGTAATGCTCATTCCATTTGGTAAGAAGCTGTGATGAATGACACCGGCGCTAGATCACCAAGACTTCACCACTTTTTTACCATCACTTTTTTAGGCGTCAGTTTTCGTTTGGGGCATTGTTTAGGTGCTGAACCAGGATCCGACCAACTTGCTGAGCGCTTGCGATTGTCGAACAGAATCCATTTTTCGTTGCAAGTAACAATGCGATTCAATATGCCATCGTTTTTGTGCCTGTTGAGCAGTGCAAGCCTCGACTCGAAGCGTGCTTCGCGCTGGAATCGTTGGATCATTCAATTCGTGGGGCACCCATTTGTCAAGCTTTTTTATTTTGTCAATTCGACGCAAATGGACCAATATTATTTTGATGCTAACATCGAAAGCTGCTGCTAACTCAGCTGTAAATTGAGAATCATCAGTTTCCACAATCACTCGCCTTTATGAAGGCAAAGAAAAAAAAATACACGTTTTATAAGCTATTACAATACACGAATTCCCTGGCAACGTGTCCATCGTCACGAACATCAAACTCGCAAGTCCGCATTGTGTAACTTGTGAGGGCCGCCAGAACTTCTGATGTGAGCACATTCACATGTAGATACGAGGAAACGGACGGTCTAGTGAAATTATAACTTTTCCCCAACACTTTTCTCAGAATTGAATTAATATTGTCAGAATTTGAATTGTTTTAATTAAATTATATTATATAAAATTATATTGTATTAATTGAATTGCGACATTTGTATTATAAATAATTTTGACTCAAATTTTAATTTTATTGAAATGGTAAATGCTATGTACGCCCTATTGTCACGTATGAGATCATAGTAATGCAATTGTTTTTCAATCATGTTAAATGTAGGTGATGTGGCAATACTTTAAATAAATAAATTTAATAATTAATATTATTTGAAACGGCTTATTTCTCTTCTGATTCATGTACAAGGTGCAGTTTCGAATCTGCAAAAACTTTCAGAAGGCAATTTTGTTAGTGATTCTCAACCCGAATCAAAAATAAAATGGGTAGGTATGGGTAGATATACTGGTAGGCTATATCCTGGTATAGCACATGTCATAGTTTTTATCCCAGGAGTGTGTTCCCTAAGGATATTTTTCTACTATCACTTGAGTAAAGCCGGTGAGAGCAGCTACTAATAATGTAATATTAAAGAAATAACAATCCTCACAATTGTAAATCTCCTAAAACTAATATAAGAGACAGACGAAGATGAAAATATCTACCATTATCATAACTTAACAATAAAACATACACTATGATATTAATCACAAATCACTCGACAGGTACACTCAGACAAATTAATTATACAAGCGACTTTGCAATCACGGTGATACATTAGTTACAAAGCGAGACATTAATAACACCAGAAATTTTAGTGGCTAAGTATACGTCAAGAATCGCTGTCTGTAGCAAATGGTTCTCTCATGTTTGTTTATGGACGAAGAAAAACTGATTAATTAATTTATTTATTTATTTATTGGCCAACCAACAATCGTATACATTGAAACATACAAAAAAAAAATATTTACTATCTAAGATAGTGTTACAATTTCTTATAGGTTAGCACCACATGCCCCATAAAAGTAAAAACTACATGCTACGAGTACCTACTTAATCTATACATATAATAAAACAGTAACGAAAGAAAAACTGTACATTGAGAATTTTCGAGAAAAAATAAGTGGCTTTTGTTAGAAAAACGTAACTGATGACAAAAAGTGACTTTTTAGAATTTTTGTCTGTTTGTCTGTTTTTCTGTGTGTATGGTACGGCTTCACGCCAAAACTACTGGATAGATTGAATTGAAATTCAGCAGAAATGTTCTGTGTAAACCAAGGAAGGCTTTAGGCTACATATTATCACGCCGTATGTTATGGGAGGTAAGCAATATTGATTTTAAAAGGTTTTTGTTCGTAATTGAATGCACAAAATAATTGAATGCATAAAATGACGTTATTTAGTTAATAAAAATTTAACTCTGGGAACATAATAATTACGCTATTTTTATAAAGGAGCGGGGCAGTAATATTGTAAATTGCAAGAGAACAGCTATTCAACAATATGTCAACGGGGAATTTAGTGGTAAGGTCAGGCGACCGTTTACCGCTCTAAATGGTGCGAGTTCAAATAAAAAAATATTGTTTTAAAAAATCGTCAAATCTTTTCATTTAGTTTTTTCATTTTTTTATGTGCATAGGAACGATACTGTTATGAAATCTGAGAACTTTACATGTCCTAAACAGATTGATTGGTGGTACAACAAGCTACACTATCATGATGTCAAGTCAAAGTTTTGGTTCTAAGTTTTAACTTACCAAGCACATTTGTTTTAGGTAATTGATTTAAGATGTAATTCTTAGTTTTGTCCCTTGCTGCTGTTACCATAATTTTTTTAATGTAAAAATAATGTAGTTGTCTGTTAAATTAACGACAATTTAGTTTTATTCATAATTTAATTTGGGTAAATAATATGTAGTTTCCGTTTTCTAACTAGATGGCGTTGGTCGAGTTAGATCGCGCTATGGTTTCGTTCCCAAAAAGTGATGTTATAGGTGCCGATGTGCCGCTCTCATCCTATAGAAACGGGGGTTACCTTTGTTGTCTGTGTTGGTTGATGTGTTTAATTTTCCTGCGAATAATTATTATTTTTCTACTTACTAGCAATTCTTACGTACCTACTTAATCGATTACTTTTCATTGATTTGAATATCGTTAGTATCGGATTAAGAAGAAATTTTAGCTACACCTTTTAGAAAAAGATCAAATCTGTCTCGAAACTCAAGGGTTTCTAAGATGCGCAGGTTAGTTCGATCTCCGCTTCTGTTGTGGGAGAAATATCATTCTTGGCATCTTCTGTCCGAAGACTTCCTAAGAGCTCTGAGACGCACTACTGAAGATAATACAGAGGCAACTGATGAGCGTGTTCTAAACAGTAGCCTTAGTTCACTTCAAGACATGGTCATTTCGATCGGCGGCAGTTCTCTGGTGGATTATGGGCTACCGACTCCACAACATCTGGATGTACAAGAGCGTGGAAACAGAGAGTATAACTCTGAAATAAATTATGATCCAAGAGCTATGAGTACCGTCGTCAATGACCATGTCTCTAAGTTTACCTCAGAGCAAAAGCAAATTTTCGACACAATCCTTGAAAGCGTTGGACTCGGCCAAGGTAAAAGGTTTTTCTTGGATGCTCCTGGTGGAACAGGGAAAACATTTGTCACCGCTGGCATTCTCGCAGAGGTCAGGAGGCAATGCAAGATGGTCATTGTAGTAGCATCGTCAGGAATCGCCGCAACACTGCTTCCTGGCAAAACAGCGTACGCAATGTTTAAGATTCTCATAGATTTAGAGAGTAATGAAACACCTGTTTGTGGAGAGTCACGCAACAGTGACAAAGGGCGCGTGCTTAAAGATTGCTCTTTAATCGTGTAGGATGAATGCACTATGGCGAACAGAAAAGCAGTATAAACAGGACTTTGCAGGACATCCGCAGGAACCATAAAATGATGGGTGGCGATACAGCTCAGTTTAGCGGCGATTTCCGACAAACGCTGCCTGTGGTGACGCGAGGAACTAGGGCTGATGAGGTGAATGCTTCGTTGAAATGCTCTTTCTTATGACCACATATTCATAGGTTGAGCTTAACGATGAATATGAGAGCACAGCTTGGCGGGAATGTACAAGCCCAAGAATTTTCTGATGTTCTCTTAAAATTGGGTGAGGGAAAGCTACCATCTACTGGTAGCGTTTCCTCACAGTGGCCAGGTGGTTCTACCTGAGATACTTGAGAGAGTGGTGTCTACCTTAAAAGATTTGATTCGCCTGGTGTACGGGGACATCAATAGGATACCGCACCAAGATAATTCTTGGGTGTGTGAACGAGCCATTTTAAAGCCCAGAAACGACCAAGCTTCAGCGATCAATGAATTCATTCTCGCAGAAATTGAGGGAAATGAAGTGATCTACACTTCAATAAACACTGTTGTCGACCAAAGTGATGCCACACATTACCCCGTAGAATTTCTCAATTCTCTCAGTGCAAGTGGACTACCAGCGCATACCATTAAGCTAAACGTCGGCGTCGGTGTCCCAATTATGCTTCTTCGAAATCTCACTCCGCCGAAACTGTGCAATGGGACCCGGCTCAAAGTTGTCTCGCTACAGAGAAATATCATTGAGACAGAAATTCTAACGGGTTATGGAGTCGGCGAGACAGTGTTTATACCATGTATACCACTAAATCCCACAATTACCCTTTTCAATTCAAGCGCGTTTTTTTTTTTATAGGTGGGAAAATCATCTTATGACAAATCGCGCTCTTGGGCGGAGCGGGAGATAGTGTCAGACTTTTACTGACTAAAAACCCACTCCTGTTCCTTCGTTGCCTTCGTCCCAGGGCCACGGTTTCGTTTTCACACTACCCATGGCCCCAGTAGGCTTCGACCCTGCTGGGCCCCTACGATTTGCTGACATCTCCCTGAGGCGCGCGCGGAACAATACGCGCCGTAATTCAAGCGCGTGCAGTTTCTTTTGAGCGTGTGCTTCGCCATGACAATAAATAAGTCACAGGGGCAGACACTGAAGGCTGCGGGTGTCGACCTCAGGTCGAGCTGCTTCTCACACGGACAACTGTACGTCGCTTGCTCCCGCGTCACCAGCCCTGACTCGCTGTACATATTGAATGAGACCGAGGGAAAAACAGTAAATTATAATTTATTATAAAAAGTGTTACAGTAAATTATAACACTTCTGTTATTCGACGTCTCCTAAATTTCCTTATTAACCTGACGTCTCTTGCCAGTACATAAACTACATAACTTTAAAATTTTGAGTTTATTATGCCAAATAGTTTTGAGGGATCTAAGCTAAAGTATAATAAGGGACGCATCTTTGGAGTGTTTCTGTAAATCAACAAACTATCACTAACTATTATTAAAATAAAAATAGAATAAAAAACAATACTTATGTGATACGTGAGCAAAGCCACGGGTACAGCTAGTATAACATTAATAAAACTAAAACAAGAGCAAAACATTAGGAACTAAAATTAAAATTGAAATATTAAAAATTGAATCAAGATTAAAATCACTATACAAATTAAAATTGATCAAAATATTATAATATTATGTTAATTTAATTACATTAATGATATACTCGATGCTAGAGCGGTCGTAGCCGAGTAGTATCGGCCCCGACTTACGAGATGCAGGTCATAGATTCAAACCCAGACAGGCGCTTAACTTTGTGTAATTTATTTCATCATCACTGCCCCCTAGCCTAATTACAACAGTTTTGTTTCGATTCTCTTTTCGTTGATCGCCTCGAGTCGGCCACGCCTCCTATTCCTTTGTTCTGACCACGTGACTGAGCGTTGAGATTACATCAGAACAAAGGAATCGGAGGCGTGGCCGACTCGAGGTGATCAACGAAAAAGAATCGAAACGAAACGGTTGTAACTTGGCAGGCTGTTCTCAAAACGGTGAATTTACTTTTATTAGTATTTAACTTTTATTTCAGACAAAGTCCATACTCTTAGTAGCCACGATTCGCTTAAGAGGGCCCTTACCGCATAGTCGGCCTTATAATGTTCCCACTGTTGGGACTCAGGCCTCCTCTCTAGGAGAGGGATAAGGTCATAATCCACCACGCGGGCCCAGTGCGGGTTGGTGAAGGTCACATGTCTTCGATTTTTTGGTTCTAGGACATACCGGTTTCCTCACGATGTTTTCCTTCACCGTTTTGAGAGCAGTAGTGATGAAATAAATTACACAAAGTAATGCGCCTGGTTGGGATGGAACCCGCGACCTACAACTCGTAAGTCGAGGCCGTTACCACTCGGCCACCATTGCTTTACCGACCACTGCTTACCGATCAGTCTATCGTCAACATACGCATGGATTAAAAGCATGTTGTTTCAACGCAATGTTAGATAAATAGATAACGTAGATAGATCATCACCATCCATTACATATCGAGATCCCTCCATCCCTCGGGGGACAGACTGAGGGATCCCAGTCTCATAATGGTAGGTGTTACCCAGTAACTGGGTTGTAGAGATCAGACAAGCAGTCTGGGGCTGCAGGATTGTACGAAAGAGTTACCATGACCCATTTTTTTTGGGTGGGAAATCATATAATGACATCCCTCGCTCTTGGGCGGTGCGTTAGGGCGTGTCAGACTTTTGCTAACTAAAAACCCACTCCTGTTCCTTCTTTGCCATTGTTCTAGGGCCCCGGGATCTCTTTCGCTTCACCCATGGCCCCAGTAGGTTTCGACCCTGCTGGGCCCCTACGGTTACTGACATCACCTTGAGGCACGTGTGGAACACTATGCGCCTTCGACGGCTTGGGCGTGGTCCGGACGGTTACTGGACGGTCGGACGACGAGATACCCATTGCTCGCCTTCACCGTGACCCTGGAACGCAAAAGGCAATTGAAGGAACACAGGTGGGGTTTTAGTTACTAAAAGTTTGACACTTTCTGTCACTCCACCTAGAGCGGGAGAAGGTATTCGATGATTCAGCTGTGCATACCTATAATAGGCAAGCATACCAGTGTCTTGAATATAATATTATTTTTACAATCATCCTGTATGTAATGCTGTTGGTGTACCAATAAATAAAAATAAAAAAAAGCTTCCAGTCTAACGGAATATAACTGAATAAGTTATATCCCGTTAGGCTGGAAGGTTACCCCAACATACTCATAGTTTGGACAATGCTAGGCAAACTGGTTATTATCTATGTGTGTGCCAAATTTTTTTTCTTTCTCTCTTTTTTCTTTCTGTTATTCTTTCTTTGTTTTTCTATCTTTATTTGTTTTTTTCTTTCTTTTTTCTTTGTTTTCTATCTTTCTTTGTTTCTTCCTGTCTTTGTTTGTTTTTCTTTCTTTCTTTCCTTTTTCATTGTTTCTTTCTCTCTTTCTTAATTATTCTTTCTTCCTTTATGTCTTTCTTTCGATCTTTCTTTTTTTTTCTGTTATTCCTGCCTTCTTTCCTTTCTTCCTTCCTTCATTACCTACTTCTTGTCTTTCTTTGTATAGTGAATGCTCTATTGTCGGCTTAAGAGAAGTCAACTAAAATCGACCAATAGGATTTGAGTATTATCGCGACACGTATGTACCATAGATGAGCATTGTGGACATCATAATCCTATTGGACGATCGAGCCTCGGTTTCAATCCATTTGAGCATGCCCTGTTTTACGTAAAGGCCTTACGAGTATCTCGATACGACTCATAAGCCTCAGACTCGATTTATAATCAGGCTAATAATAGCGGTTAAAGTATGAAATTGCCGTTTTATTGTAATAGGTACTTCGAATTGACATAGAACCTTCATGGTTTGAAATTTTTGAGTGAAACTTGTTTCACATGGTACCCATGGTAGTTCTACTTTTAAAAAATGTGCAACATTCGATTATCGACTTTCAGTTTTTTTTTTATTCTTTTTTTGTTGGTCTGAGTATTCAGCTTAGACAAGAAAGATGGATACTTCGAAAATTCGAGAGATTTTTGAATACGAGTTCCGACGCGGAACTAACGCGGCAGAAACAGCTCGCAATATCAATGTTGCGTTTGGAGACGGGACTGCTAATGAACGCACCGTGCGATTTTGGTTTAAACGCTTTCGTGATAGAAACTTTCATTTGAAGAACAAACCTCGTGGAAAACCGCCGACACAGGTGAATAACAATGAATTTAAAGAGATGGTGGAAGCCGATCCGAGCCAAACTACCGAGGAATTAGCGGCATAGTTTAACGTTACCTTACCAACAATATTAACTCATTTGCGTCAAATTAATAAAATAAAAATATATGAAAAGTTGGTGCCTCATGATTTGTCTGATCTACAGAAAGAAACGCGTGTTGAAACTTGTGTTGCCTTGTTGAATCGATACAGAAATGAAGGAATATTGGATCGAATTGTAACATGTGATGAAAAATGGATTCTTTACGATAACCGTAAGCGAAAAATTCAATGGCTGACCCCAGGTCAATCGTTTCAACAGTGTCCTAAAGTTAAGCTTACCGATAAAAAGGTAATGGTAACGTTTGGTGGTCTCAGCATGGTGTTATTCACTACAGCTTTCTCCGATCTAGTCAAGCAGTAACGGCAGATGTCTACTGTGCCAAACTCAGAACAATGAGAGCAAAACTAGCAGTGAAACAGCCCCGACTCATAAATCGATCTTCACCATTATTGCTCCATGATAACGCAAGACCTCATACAGCACGAAAAACCGTTTTAACTCTACAAGAACTGCAATTAGAAACCATTCGCCACCCTCCGTATTCGCCAGACCTTGCTCCAACGGACTACCTTTTTTTTTGATGATTTGGGAAATTTTCTACGTGATATAAAGTTTTTATCTCAGGAGGCAGTACAAAATGCTTTCACACAGTTTGTTGAATCTAGATCAACAGAGATCTATCGCAAAGGCATAAATGACTTTCCTATTAGAAAGCAGCAATGTATAGATAATAATGGTAATTATTTTGATTAAATAAATATGTTAAATTAAAAAAAAAAAAAATTAAAATTTTTCAGTATAAATCGGCAATTTCATACTTTAAACCCTAATATTACTAAGGCGAAACTTTGTATGTTTATTACTCTTACACACTCAAACGGCTTCATAGATTAGGATGAAATCTAAGAATAAAATAAAACGAAATCTGCTAGACCATGTCCTTGATTAGGACATGGTGTACTTTTCGGCAAAATCAATGGTCGATGGAGCCGAAGGATGTAGAGTGGCGACCACGTACTGGAAAACGCAGCGTTGGTAGGTCTTTCAAAGGTTGGACAATGACCTGGTGAGGGTCGCTGGAATCCGATGGATCGGTCGTTGTGGCGACACTTGGGGGAGGCCTTATGTCCAGCAGGTGACCTCTTTCGGCTAAAACTATGATCATTATACTTTTTATCCCGAGAATATGTTACCAGGGTTTTTTTTTCTCATTCGCGCTGGCGACCGCTATCAGAAGCTAATTTTACTCATATCCTGTATGGTATGTAGTTATGAGAGAGAAACAGCTTCTGAACCCGAAAGGCCCCTAATTTGTTATTGTACTCAATAGTTTGTATTGTACTACATTTTTGACTTTTTAATCCAGTCATTACAATTCATTCGTAATCCTATAGTCTAAGTCTTTATTCGATTATCTGACATTCCTCAGCATTTGATTCAACATACATACATCAACCTATCATCGAGTAAATAGGTACATTGTGAACTTTATGAGGTTCTTCTGAAAAATATTTTTTCTGTATTTATGACACCACTTTTGTTTGAAAGGTGCGAGTTACATTTGATATGTAGCGACATCTATATCATCACATAGGAACTATCCTGCATTGCGGTATCGAAGATCACCATGGGATTTCGGACAACAGTCCGAAAACCTCTATTGGGCAGTTACCGGGACTAGACACAAAATCGTCTGTTCGGAGGATCTTCCCTTTTCAACGGAGGTTTGCGGGACTTTATACCCTCTAAATCTGCATTGGGGAGGCCTACGAGCAACTTAGTTACCCAGTAACTTTTTTATCTTTTTTTTTTGTTTATTGTTCAATACATTTATAGTTCACATTAATTACAACAAAACACTTATCAATTCATTTCATTTCTTCATTAACAATTTCAAACCAATCAAATCAACCACACCGGTCCGCATCGGCATCGATTTCTGAAACCTTTCAAGGTTTATGTGACCAAGTGAAGGTAGCAAGCGGTGTTTCTTCTCCTGGCCTCCTGCGCACACGAGAGCGATAGCGATGCGACTTTTTCGTAAAAATTTGCTACTAATAGACGAGGCTGAGCCCCGTCTATTAGTAGCAAATTTTGCTGCGTCGCCGGTCTGTTGCCGAACCCGTGGATAGAAAGTTTCCAGTCATGTGCGCGCTTTCATACAATCCCGTAGACTTAATTCGAGAAACAAATACGTCATGGAAACTAAAGTTGCTCGTACGCGCTATTTCTTAAATAAGAATGATCTAATTCTACACTTAGGGAATTTTTTAAATTCGTCTGGCCTGTTGGTCTAGTGGTTAGTAGCCCTGACTGCTATGCCGGAGGTCGTGGGTTCAATTCCCACCCAGGACAAATGTTTGTGTGATGAGCACAATCATTTGTTCTGTGTTTGGATGTAATTTATCTATAATATGTATGTATTTCGAAATATATAAGTATGTTTATCAGTTGTCTAGTACTCATAACACAAGCTCTGCTTAGCTTGGGACTAGACGGCGCGCCGTCTAGTCCCAAGCTATTGTGGCATATATTGTTATATTATTATTTAACTAGAAATATTGAAAACTCTTTAATTGGATATCAACACCACTACTGAAAAATTGTGGTACTTGATTTTTTTAGCTACTTTGTAATGCGCTACAAAATCAATGCTAGCAATCTCGGTGCCTTAAAGCGAAGATGAAATGTAAACAAAAAGTTTAAAGAAAACGAAAGAGAAAACAAACGTGTTGTAAGCAACTTTACAGCCTTGGTTCAAGTAAAAAACATCATACCTTTACACCAACAAATTAGATCCAAAAATCTACTAGTAATCAAAACTTCTTAATGAAAACCAACTTCATAGAGCATAGCCGTCCTGTTACCACCCTTATGTCTGTCCGCTATACATTTCCATATAATTTCAATTTCACATTTACATTATTCTGTATTCCAGTTGGGTCCGTCTCATTGACAAAGAGAATGGACTGAATAATGCCTTCACAAAATTGACTACCATTGAAAGAGAGTTCGGTAACCTGCGCGGTGTCTTCTCGTCCAATATACCACAGTGTCTCAAGACGAAAGTCTATGATCAGTGCGTGTAGCCAGTGATGACATATGACTCCGAAACGTGGTCGCTTACAATGGGCCTCATCAGAAGGCTTACAGTCACTCAAAGGGAAATGGAAAGGGTTATGCTCGGAGTTTCCTTGCGTGATCGCGTCAGAAATGAAGATATCCGCAGGAGAACCAAGGTTACAGACATAGCCCGAAGAATCGCCAAACTTAAGTGGCAGTGGGTAGGGCACATTGCTCGCAGAACAGATGGTCGATGGGGACGAAAGGTTCTGGAATGGCGACCACGTACCGGAAGACGCAGCGTTGGAAGGCCTCCCACAAGGTGGACCGATGACCTGGTGAGGGTCGCGGGAATCCGATGGATGCGAGACGCACAGGACCGGTCATTGTGGCGACATTTGGGGGAGGCCTATAGCCAACAGTAGACGTCTTTCGGCTGAAATGATGATGATGATGATGATGATGAAAGAGATATAGCGATTGTGCCACCAATAAGTACTTAATTATTGCGTCTTCGCATAATTCAAATCATATAGGAAAGAGGTTTTCCGATATTGTTACCAGACGGTGCGTATATGAAAGGTACAGGCAAAGAACATACCGTCACAATTTTTGTATTTTTTTTTATTTTGTTCTGGTATTGCATCTACGTAAGGGTAAAGTAATTTCATTCTTAAATACGAGTTACTACAAAAACTCAATATATATCGTTAAAATTACGTTACTGCAAACTTTGGTCTCAATAAAAATAATTAAACTTCTAATTTTAAATATGTTTTTCTCAAAATCAGTGCATGTAGACACTATGAAAGGCACAGGGCAAAGAACAAGGATTGTGTGAGGTACACGCCGTTTTAGTACAATTTGGCGTTTAAAGCGTTTTTGGCTTTAACGCAATCGCAACTCAAGATCACTTCGTCTATGTTTTCCCAATAAAGTTTTTTTTTTAATCGAACGGCTGTCTCTACTCTGTAAGAAGGGGAAACTGCAAGCCTATAACATCGGGCAATCAGACTTTTAGAAAAGGACAATATCCACTTCATACAACATACATGTAATGAAATGACATTTCATTAAATTGAATTTGCCGCGCTTCGTGCGTGTATTAGGTTGTCTGTGGAAGTGAGTAGAAAACGTATCGGGGTGACATGTAATTCAATGGCGGATGATGTTCAGATTATTTTATTAATATAATGTTATAAAAACTTGTAGAGAGATAAATGAAACGATATAATTGAGGAGGCGATATTAGTGAACTTTAAATGTCGTTTCTTTGTATTTTCAGGTGAGATAGAAGTGTAATTCTCATATTTTGTTGTAATGTTGTAAAAGTAAAATTGTGTTAAATAAATCTTTGTATTTTCAGAGAAACAATTTGTGTTTAATAGCAAATCCTCAATAACATATCTTATATACTTATAGAAAATACTCAGTCCATTCTCTATGTGTACGGTCCTTCCTGATCCTAGTTTCGTATGGCGCAAGTAATTGCACTGTGGACACGGGCCGTTCTAGTGGACATGTAAGGGTCCAGGAATGTTTAATCTGTTTTAGAACACGGATTTTTTGTTTTGGGTCACGTTGATTTTGTAGTTTTTTGGGCGATGTTTTTGGGAACATCTGGTACAAAGCACATTCAAAACATTTCTATAATAATACAATATATTTTTATCAACTGAAGTCTTAGTATTAACAAATCTTATGAGAAAGAAAGAAAAAGTATTTATTTGGTGGCAGTCACCAGGATCACAAACAAAAAAAGTGACAGTCGATAAAAACACAATAACATTGCGTGTGCCTCACGGCTGTGCCAAAAAGGTACATTTCAGCAATATAAAACTAGTGAGTTGCTAAGTACAATTACTTTTACCGAGACCTTGTACACTAAATATAGCATAATCAGCCCTGAAGTGTTCCCACTGCTGAGACTCAGGCCTCCTCTCTAGGAGAGGGAATGAGCCGCTACCACGCGAAATCAGTGTTCTAGGACATGCTGATTCATCAAGCTAGTGCCAGGGTTTGAACACACGACGCAAAAGTCGGAACCAATACAACTGGACCACCACTACTCTGTACACTAACTACTGCTACTAAATTAACAGAGGTGTGAAATCATCAAATAGCTCCTCAAGCTCTGAGTGAAGCGAGAGGAAATGTTAGACTTTTATTGATTTAACCCCACCACTGTCCCGCCAGTTACCCTTTGCATTCCAGGGCCACTGTACTGTAACTCTTTCGAACATTCTCGCAGCAACAGCAGCCCTGGCGTCAACCCTAGTGGGCCTGATCCCTTTTGCTGATATCTCTTTAAGGTAACTCGGACTTGATCCTTGCTTCCAAAAACTGATTATACCTTATATGCGCCATCACAACGCCATTAACAATGTGTTCTTCAGCCGTATAATGTTTCTACTGCTGGGACTCAGGCTTCCTCTACGGAGAAGGAATGGGCCGTAATCCACCACACGGGTGCAGTGCGGGTTGGTGGATGGCACATGTTTTCGAATTTTTGGTTCTAGAATATGCCGGTTTCCTCACGATGTTATCCTTCATCGTTTTGAGGACAGTGGTATGAAATAAATTGCACAAAGTAATGCGCCTGGCTGGGTTTGAATCCAAAACCTACAACTCGTAAGTCGGAACCGTTACCACTCGGCCACCTCTGCTCTAGTGACAATGAGAATATGTTCACTTTATTCAAAATTTTGCCGGTTCAAAACTTCCACTTCCTCATCGAAGATGATATTTAACTCTGATTTCTACCCTCATCATCGCCAGACAAGAAAATCCCGAAAACATTTTCAAAAAAAGAACCACAGCGTTTTAATAATTACGAACAACTTGGTAAAGTTCGATTCGTCTCGAAGATTAATTGTTCAAATCGCTGGCCATTGTGCGGCGCGGTGTTGACGCTTTGGGACCCTTTTATGAAATTTCGCGAGCTATTGTTTTGGCCGGATTTGTAAAAAAAGTATAAAAAAGTTCTTGCAAGCGCCGTCCGCGCCCGACGCCCACGAAACACCACAAACTCCAAGCTGCGCTCTATCCTCACACTTCTACCAACTTTAATGCAGCACAACATATTTTTTCAACTGCAAACAAAAAATTGTAATCGTAATAACGAGGTCACTTTTTTGTTTTTCGTCGGTCATTTAAAACTTTCATTAGTGAATTCGCGCGCGTTTAAAATTTTTCAATTTATTCTCACTTCAGTTGAATCGCTTGTGAATTCTGTTGCACAGCGCGCTGTTGAGTTCAAAACATGTTTCTTTACAACAGAATGTTTTAACATAATATGTCAAAAATTAAAAGAAATAAAGTGTCTGCAGGTGAGTGGAAAACACTATGTGCTTGTACATTAGTATCTAGTATTTCAAAAACTCATCGAAAGAGCTTTAAGGTATACACGCTAGGGTGTACCAGATAGGTTTGCCTGCACAGTTATACCTGTCAGGAAAGTTTGTGTGGAAACCTGCACAGTTGTGCAACATATACACGCTCCGGTTTACCTGTACAACTCAACTGTACAGGCAAACTAGTATGGCTACCAGGCTAAAGCCTGTATGGATTTTGGTATATATGGACTCCTTTTTTTTTTTGTTTTCGGGTGGAAACCTTCAAAAGGCGCCTGGTCTTTTGGGGAAAAGACCAGGGAGTGTGGGATTTTTACCTCACTAAAACCACCCCGGTGATCACCATCCGCACATGGAAGATGGCCCCGTGACCTCTTAAAAGACCACCCCGGAACCCCCTCTGTACAACGCCTGTTAGGGCACATCCCTGAGGAGACTGAGAGGTCTCCCCTTAGCCTCGTTGTGCACGGTAGCACGTGATCACTGTGCCACCGTCTTTCCTGAAGTCACTTGGCGGGCGGACAGAGTCCCCACTCTGAGAGCCCGTGACCTCGGAGTCCCGCCTACCTTAAATATTGCAAGCGGGGTTTCAGCGTTTTAGGCGTCGAGGCGGTTGGCCCTCTGACGCCTCCTTCTACGAGTGGGATCGGTCCTCTCACGATCCCGCTCAGCGGCCTCCTTCTGGACCATTACGGTCTCGCAGAAGGACGCCATTTCTCTCCAATTATCTGTCTCCGCCAGCATAGCCCTCACTACTGCTGGCAGAGACAGATCCCGCCCGATCTTGGCAACCAAAATCTGCCGCTCAGAGGCCCACGCAGGGCACTCTTCGAGCGTGTGCTGTGCAGAATCAAGGTCACTTCCACAATGGTGGCAATTTGCCGTGGCCTCTCGCCCAATCCTATTCAGGTACTCACCGAAGCAACCGTGCCCGGTCAGTACCTGAGTTAGCCTATAGGAGATGCGCTCTCCTCTTTTCAGCCAGGCTTCGAAGTGTGGCAGGACGGCTTCGACAACGCGCTTACGCGAGAATTGCGGCTGATGTAGCCGCTCGCGCCACCTCTCGAGCGCGTGTCGCCGTTCCTGCCGCCTCAGCCTTACTACTACGATTCCTGGCACGCTATTACCACTTTGGCGTATGTCGCGAATCTGGCTATAGACCCTCGCGTCCATATCTGCCAGGATGTCTAATGGTGGAAAGCGTACCAAGAGCGTTGCCGCCTCAAAAGATACCGTTCGATATCCACGTGCGATGCGAATGGCCATTCTACGCTGCAGACTATTGATTTTAGCCCTGCAGCGACGGACACCTGATAGTCTATTTGACCACACAGGTGTCCCATAAAGGACCATCGATCGCACGACACCCGCGTAGAGGCGACGAATATATGGACTCCTGGAGGGGCGCTGGCCTGATGCTGCGTAAGCGAGCTTACGTGACCCACCGCCGCGCCGCTCCTTTTATGACCACCTCTCCACTGCGATTTTAGAAAGAAGCAGATTCTGAACTTATTGTGCTCACATTGGTGTAATTGCTGCAAGGCGTTCCGATGTGAAGATAAACAAATAAATTAATTAATTAATCACGAGTACTAAGATATTATACAGTGTCATATTTTCAAAATAATTATTGGTTTTAAACTACCTATTTGAAGGTTATGTAAGTAATTTAAGCTGTTGATCCCCGCATTAACGCCGGCGTTCACGCGCCATTGTCTTACTATTGTGTCTCTAATTACGCACTCAAAAGGTTAAAACCATTTATCATACACTGAATTCTTGAATGACAGAAGTTAAGATATTTTGAAAATGTGAAAAGTGGCAGCGGGCAGGGTACATTGCTCGCAGAACGATGATCTGGTCGGTGGTGCTGAAAGATTCTGGAGTGGCGACTACAAGGTGGATCGATGACCTGGTGAGGGTCGCGGGAATCCGGATGCGAGACGCATAAGACCGGTCATTGTGGCGAAAATTGAGGTAGGCCTATGTCTTGCGGTAAACGTCTTTCAACTGAAAAGATGATGATGATGATGATGATGATGTTGACATGTTGATGAGATCATTTCTCTCCGAAAGATTATTTCAAATAAAACATGCAAAAAATAGTAATAATAAGTGCTGTAATGAATTAAATACTTATCACTAAAAGGGATCACAGAATGCGTACCCAACATTATCAGTTTTATTTCAATAAATATAAAAAGCAAGCAATAAATCTACTCGATCTTATTAAAACCAATAAATAAATACGAATTCAGAGAGTTGAAAAATCAGCATAGGGGTGCGATGTACGGGCAACATGGCCAACGGATCAGTTCGCCAATTTGTTATGTTAAAGCTTGCCATGCCGACCCTCGTCCGCTCAACAGATTGAGCCTACGGGAGATGCGATGGATCAAACTAAAAATATACAGCCTTTCAACCAGGAGTTGCGAACATTTTTGGAGGAGTGTGTTCGATGGAAAATAAAACAAAGTCTTGAACATCGACGCCGAGTTGCTAGCCTGTCGGTTTTCTATCGTTTACATTTCATGGAGGGTGCTTCGGAATTGCACAATTTAATTCTGCCAAGTTCGTTCCATGATCGGACCGCTAGACGTACGGCGTTGCGCCTCCGGTACATGGTGGACTACCCATACGTTCGAACCGTTTTGGGAATAAATACATATATTCATTGTGTGTACATCTAAGGAGTAGAATTACCGGCCGGAATCTGTGTTTCCTGATAGTTACCTACAACCAAGGGGTCTTTATGTTAAGTGTGAATCGGTTACTTCTAGACAAGCGTGCTTCATCGACGACCACATCATCGCTTACCAGATAAACAGATAAACACATTTATTGGTAAAGATTACATTTACAAGTCACAATATATTTTAATTAAATGAAGTACTTTGTTGCGTAAATTATTATATACCATCAGGTGAGAAAGTGGTCAAACGTGAGCCTATCCATAATAAAAAAGGACAAGTTTTCTTTCGTGACGATTCGATGCCGAAGAAATCATAATTTGGGCTCCCACACAAAACTGTGACGCGATGCGATACGACGACACCTGCGATGCCCATCCATCGCAGACACCTGCGATGCGATTTCGTGCGGCAAAGTATCGATTCAGATAACCATACAATATGCGATGGGAATAAATTCGCAAGTTCTTGCGATGCGTCGTGCAAACTCCTAGATTTTTACGATCGCAGTTTTTGTTTGGGCCCTAAATAACGAAAATACGCGGGATTAATCGAAAGAGTTACCTAACCAAGACCCTGGAACGCAAACTAAGGACAACTAACAGAATGCAGGTTGGTTTTGGACAGTAAAAGTCTGGCACGCCTTCTCGCTCAACCTTTTTTTAATTATGGATAGACTAGCGTTTGTCCTTGCCTAGAAGATGCCTAGGTTTCTTCTAGGCAAGCTTGCTCCATAGTTGGTCCCATCAGCGCTTACCATCAGGTGAGATCACTCATCATACCTCTTGACATAAAAAACCCTAGGTTGTAGCTATCAGGAAACACAGACTCCGGCAGGGAATTTCACTCCTTAGCTGTACGCATGATAAATGTATTCCCAAAACGCTTCGTACGTATGGGTGGGATATCCACCATGTACCGGTGGCACAACGCCGTACGTCTAATGTGATCCAATGAAGGAGCGGACTTGGTGGACATAAAAAATAAAACCTTGGCGGGAGAAGTCGCTAGACGAATTCAAACCTCGAAAAAAAAGACGCCGTATCTACATTTTCGCAGTCCGTGACCCCATCAAAGCTTGGCACACCGAATCCTGGCAAGCTATCCCTCATACATAGTGCCCTCTCGAGGATACCTGCTTTGTTTAGTGCGGTCTGCATTGATCAGTTTACTTCTCAGAAACCGTTTTATGGATATTGTGGAACTAGGCTTTTTAGAGAGGGCGGGTACTTGAGCAATCTTCATAAAGTTTGATGTTCGTGGCTCGAAACTAAGGTGTTAAGACTTTGTGAATATTGGAAAATTTAACCTAGAAAATATGGAGATGTTCAATGGTCAAGGGAAAATCTATTTAATAAATTAGAATTCCGATGAATACAGAAACTGTTGAAGTGTTGTATTTTTTGTTGTTTTAAAGGTTTTCATGTTTACATGAATAATAAGCATTGATTAAGAAATTTAAAGCTACAAATATAGGACATCCCTTAACCAATCAAAAACTGCTTGTTTATTTTTAAAAAGGGGTTTTATTTATTTTTTCAGAACTTAAAAAGTCAGTTTCTGTTATGATAAAACATAATCAGCCTGTAACTAATAACTCTGGCGGAGAGGGAGGCTAAAAAAAAGATGGATGGATTGTGTGAAGAGTGATATGAAAGAAAATGAAGTTAGTGATAGCATGACGGTTGACAGGATAGAATGGAGGAAAAAAACATGTTTCGCCGATCCCAAATAAGACGGGACGAGGGCAGGAAGATGAACTAATAACTCTGTTAAATTGCATCATACCTTACCCTAATAAGTTCCAATTTTTTTTTGGGGCTGGTCATCATGCAATTCTCCCATTCTAGGGTAGAACGACCCAAACGACAAACGTTGATTCCTAAAGCCACGGTCACTCTTTCAAACGTTCCCGCAGATCTTCCCTGTAACCTTCAAACTAAGGGCCTGGCCCAAACTCCTCACGGTAAAACGGCACGATATCCTGCTGCAGCACGGTGCCGTGACCTTGTGAGCTGCACCAACTAGCAACTGCCTCTTTGATAGTCGATGTTTCTCTAGAGTGAAGAGCTTAGCGATCTCTCGCGCCGGGCCTTGGTACAGGCCATGGTCCGGAGCGAGGAGGAGTGGCAGGCGGTCGCCTCCTTCTGCGAAGCAGTAATGCTAGCAAAGGAGGCGGCCGCACGCGCGAGGCAATAGCCCTCACGCCCCGGCCGCCGGGATTCCGGCCACCCTAGGCGCGGGCTTGCGGACGGCGAGCAATGGGTAGCTCGCCGGTAACCGTCCGGACCGAGCCCAAATCGTCGACGGTCAAAGAGATGTCAACAACCGTAGGGGCCCAGCAGGGTCGAAGCCTACTGGAGCCATGGGTGAAGAGAAAGGGATCCCCGGGGCCCTGGAACAATAGCAAAGAAGGAACAGGAGTGAGTTTTTAGTCAGTAAAAGTCTGACACGCCCTCTCGCTCCACCCAAAAGCGGGGGATGTCATTAGATGATTTTCCCACCCAAAAAAAAAAAAGAGTGAAGAGCTATATATTGAGACTTTCAACATACAATAGATGAAGTTTCTTTAAGAAATCGAGTCAATATAAGAGACCAATTTTCTAAATACTTTAGCAACTTGCTGCGGTACAACATCTCCGCGTCATGTCGTGTCACGGCGGTGGCACCGCTACTATTCTATTCATGGTACCGTCGTGTTGGAGTTCAGCCCTTAGTCACGACTCACCAGTCTACCACACTTCTCAAACAACATCAACCCCTAACTCCTAACTCTCCCATCAACACAAATATTTGACTTCCATCACTCCAAAAATTCTTGTCATAGCTACATATAAAACAGGGAACAGATTAATTAGTGTGTCAGAAGGTTTACATAGCACGCCGGGTGTCTGCTGGGACGAAATTAATCAAGCCGTGATCCGACACATTATCTCTGTTCAGATGACTTGAACCCTTAGCGTGTGGAGCCAGGAAAACAGCGGGCTGGCCGCAACTAAAAAAAAAGGAACAAAAAAATGATTTATTTAACACAACACAAAGTACGCAAAGACAATTAGTTAAAGGTATAGATGACAAAAAAAAAGTAAATGTAAAATAGTGCGTAACTGTCAAAACTGTTTAAACCATTCTGAAGAACTAAACTTGTCTTAAATGATTAATTTAAAAAAAATACTCATGAATACAATAATAAATACATGATGTTTTAATGTATTATAATGTATATACGTGAGGACTTGTAATTTGGCTTTCTAATGATTATGGTTTTCTTTTTTTGTCTGGTTTTATTAGCTGTAGTAAGTCCTCCATGTACTAAATATATAAATGATTAATTTTAAAAAAATACTCATAAATTTAGGATGCACGTATTTCATGTTTAATAAAAACAAATGTAATAATAAAAACACAACGCAATCTTCCATTCTAAATTAACAAAGCAATTTCATATTCCATAATAAACAAAAGAAAATTGAATTTCTTGGCACATTAACGAAAAACGAAAATCACTTTACAGATTGTACAAAAGGGCCACAGCTGTATCAGTAGAGAAGCCAACACATAAAGTAAAGTCATAGGCACAGGTCGTGAAAAAAAATCCGAAACTGTTTTTTTTTTTATTGATAGGCTCGCGTTTGACCACTATCTCAACTGATGGTAAGCGATGATGTGGTCGACGATGGAGCACGCTTGCGAATCTAATCATGCTTTGTAACTACTTAATTACCTGCTTGAGCTTGAGCAGTGGTGGCCGAGTCGTAACGGCCCCAACTTATGAATTGTAGCCAGGCGCATTACTTTGTGTAATTTATTTCATCACCACTGCTCTCAAAACGGTGAAGGAAAACATCGTGAGGAAACCGACATGTCCTAGAACCAAAAATTCGAAGACATGTGACATTCACCAACCCGCACTGGGCCCGCGTGGTGGATTACGGCCCATTCCCTCTCCTAGAGAGGAAGTCTGAGGCCCAGCAGTGGGAACATTAAAAGGTTGATTATGCTCATGCTAATTATCTTCATCTGCCAAACGTCATTATTACTATTTTTTAATTATATAAATTAGTGCTCTTGTCTGCGATCCCACCTGATGGTAAGCAGTGAAGCAATCGATGATGGTAAATCGCAATAGTTCATTATGCCATTGATTCTTAATCATGGCGTAAACTACTATCTATACTCCATTATTACTTGTCCTTTCAGATGAAAGCACCCGTGAAACCCATAATAATTTAATGTGTTTTGTTTTACATTTTGCTGGTCAGAGTCAAGACAGGCAAAACATTGAATGACTTTTTACCCGACTGCAAGAAGGGAAAATAATCTAGACTAAAATTATTCCATATAATATGGGTCCCGACTGTTGCAGTCCTTATCAGTTTTTATTTAAAGTTATTTTTATCGCAGTCGGGTTTTTTTCATGAAATCGCCATTCAAAAGGGTAAGTTCAAGTAAGTTTTTTTTAAGGTGGGAAATCATTCAATGACTTCTCCCGCTCTAGGGCGGATCGGTAGGGCGTGTCAGACTTTACCTTACTAAAACCACAACTATTTTCCTTCTTTTCTTTGCGTTCCAGGACCGGGGGTTTCCATTTCGGAAGCAACCATAGCCCCAATAGGCTTCAGCCCTGCTAGCCTCCTATGGTTAGTGATGGTTTCAATGATTCCGTAAATAATTACGTATTACACTCGCCAATCGTATTTTAATCAACATACAAACAGTCTTACTATTCTCTAAGAAAACAGCCTTGAGCGCAGCGCTGGCCGCAGCGACGAAATCCAAATAGGTACATTGGATTAACAATCTCTTAGAGAATGGCATTGCTGGACACTGACCTGCAAAATGCAACAAACCTCACGGGCCTTTGAGCATCTCCCTTAAGCGTAAATCTATAGCATTACTTCTATCAAGTCGCGAACTTCGCGGCCCCATGACAAGATCTCAGTTACAAGAGTTAACGCGCGGGTCGCTCTTAACAAGAATTGAACAGAGAACAGGGTGTCGGACATGTTTGCCGGCCGCCATCGACACTAATTGAGAGTACTTCATTAAGTGCTCTCATTGTTATAATTAAAGGAAACATGCTGTCCGGAATATGGACATTGGACAGGCTTGTTGAAACTTCAATGTCAACCGGACTTGTAACTTTTGATGGGTGATAGACTTTGACTTCTGACATTCGTCGCTTATGAAATTTAATGACATAGCTCAATTCACAGTGTTCATTATCGAACTCGTCAGAAACGGCTTGACCGACTTTTATGATTTTTTTAGTGTACATTTAGTTGGTCTGAGAATCTAGGTCGGGACTCTATATTGTACCCCCAGATTATAAGTCTACTATCAAGCGGGCGAAGCCGCTGGCACCAACTAGTATTGTTATGATATAGGAAACATGCAGTCTGATTGCTGTTCAATATAAAAACTGTCCAGTTGGGAAGGTCTAACTTCGAGAAAGAGATCAATCGTCGAATCCGACTCGGCTGGGCAGCGTTCGGGAAGCTGCGCGGTATCTTCTCATCCAATATACCACAGTGTCTCAAGACGAAAGTCTATTAATTAAAGTTTTGGTAACAGTTGCGGGAGTCCGATGGATGCGAGAAGCACGGGACCGTTCATTGTGGCGACACTTAGGGGTAGGCCTATATCCAGCAGTGGACGTCTTTCGGCTGAAATGATGATGATAAAAACTGAGCAAGTGCGAGTCTGACTCTCGCACTGAGGGTTCCGTACAGACTTACCTATGAAAACAGTTCAATTCCCGAATTGAGTTACAAACATTTTCCGAATCTCAAAAGTTTTTTTTTGTGACGTAACTACATATTTACAGTTTTCAGATTTTTTCCTATATTTGTGCTATGAGACCTTGCTTCATGCCAAATAACATGATTCTAGGTCAACGGGAAGTACCCTATGAATTTTGATTCCCTTGAGAATGTCGAAATATACGTTTTTTGCGACATAAACGGCCATATCTTTCAGACCTGAATATATGGTTTTAATTTTTCCTTTTGAGGAAACGAAACCCTAAAAAAACTATTTGCAATATTTGTCAGATCGGACATAACTGACAAACACTTAGGAACTGTTAAATTATACACCGTTTAACTGAGATGGTGCCTCAAGTGAAAAAGGCGTTTTAACACCCGTCATGCGAGTGATGGAGACACCACATCCCTCCTACTCTGCGAAGCTACCTCAGGCACTATCTCACACCACGTCCTACGAAAGTGATTCAACTGCGAATGCGGTTGCGAAGCGATCCGACCCGGTTCACGCGAATCCAATGTAACGTGGTGGCTTTACCCTACATACGCTCGAAGTCGCCGCTTCAGCCGCAATTCATTTAAAACAAACGACCGAGCCTTGATATTCCATAACTTTCACACAACGCCATCTAGCCCCAAACTAAGCAGAGCTTGTGTTATGAATACTAGACAACTGATAAACATACTTATATATTTCTAAATACATACACACTATAGATTAATTACACTCAGACACAGAACAATTGGACGTTCTCAACACACTAACATTGGTCTTGGGTGGGAATAGATTGTTCCATTCGCGCCGCTTCGCTTTGCGATCGCGTTCACGTTGAACACCGCACGCAGGACACCGCGTCAGTAATAGAAACAACCACCAGTATATAAATAAGCGGCTATATAGTCTCTGATACTTTTTCCAAACATAGCTTAAGGACTGCCAATACATTACATAAGTAGCATACGCCCTCACTAACTGCGAACCGATTCGTCACGAGACAACACGAATATAAATGGAAAATGGATCGTGTCACTTTCACACGACGCGATAGCTTTATTTTACATACGCTCGAAGTCGCCGCTTCAGCCGCAATTTATTTAAATAAGCCACCGAGTCAACCGCTTGCGTCCACTTTGTTTCGCTTGTCGCCCTCGGTTGGTCACATAAGCCGTCGCCATTAAGTATTAATTGTTTGCTCTATCAAACCGCTTCGCTTAGAAATCGTATTCACGTTGAACACCGCACGCAAGACACGGCGTCAGTAACAGAGACAACCGAATAAAGTAATAATGAACCGGCTAAATATTCTTTGATACTTTTTCCAAAGATGGCTTATGGACTGCCAATACATCACATAAGTAACCTACGCCCTCACTAACTGCGAACCGATTCGTCACGAGACAACACGAATATAAACAGAGAACAAGAGAACAATATCTTTTGTGAAAGTGACACGATCCGGATCGACACTGATCCGTCTTCACATTACTTCCAATAAAATAAAATACTCCAGCAAAACGTTGGATATTATTGTTATTGTTTTGTGCGAAGCTTGTCAACTGTCTGTGTTATCTGGTAATGTAATTGATTGAGGAGTTTTAGAAGGTATTGGTATTGGCTTTCACAAAGCTGATTAGGACTTGAAAATAACTAACGGAATGTCTTGCAGCGTAACAGTTTTTTTTTTTTCGGTGGGAAAGTCATCCAATGACATCCCCCGCCCTTGGGCGGAGCGCGAGGGTTTGTCAGACTTTTACTGACTAAAAACCCACTCCTGTTGCTTCGTTGTATTTCATACCAGGTCCGAGTCTTCTTTCAGAAGCAGACCCTTGGCCCCATTGGCTTCGACTCTGCTGGGCCCCTACTACGGTTTGCTGACATCTCCTTGAGGTGCGCGTGGAACATTTTCAGTATTTCCCGATATACAACTAACAGTTTTTGCTGATGATACTAACGCAATAGTTGAAGCTAATGATATACAAGAGCTTTCCGCTAAGGTTAATGCAGTGTTAACAGTTTTTAATTCTTGGTTTGAGAGTAACAAGCTCATAATTAACCCGGAAAAAACCAAAATAATTCTATTTAGTACAACAGCTCGAAATAACGACAGAATGACGATTACACTTAATGAAATTAAAATTGACATAGTTAATGAAGTAAAGTTTTTAGGGGTATACATTGACAAATTTTTAAATTGGAAAAGAGAATTGCAAGCCATTGATTCATATATTTCCTCGGCGTGTTATGCCCTACGTACTCTAAGGGATGAAATAGACATAAAAAATCTTAAAATGGTATACTATGCTCTAATAGAATCAAGGTTGAGATATAGTGTTCAGTTTTGGGGAAATAGTTTTAAATATAACTGTTAAAGAGCCTTTGTACTCCAGAAGAGGGCTATACGAACTATGGTTCGGATATCTCAAAGAGAGAGCTGTCGGCCACATTTTATACATTTGAAACTTCTTACTGTGCCCAGCCTCTATGTTTTAGTATTATTGGTGAATTTCAAAAAATACTTGCGTAACTATGAAACAGATGAGAACAGACAATTAAGAGAAAGTACGCGCAGGAAAGATTTTAAAAACAAAATAATACCCCACCTTAACATCGTTCAACACAGTCCTCAATATCAAGCAGTGCGGATTTTTAACAGGTTGCCATTAGACTTAAAAAGCATAATTTACACGAGCTCGTTTAAGTCAAGACTCAAAGCTTTCTTATTGGAGAAATGTCTCTATTCGATAGATGATGACATATCCACGATTTGATATTATGGTATTAAAGTGAGACTGAGTAATATTAAATTTAGTAATTATTTTGTAATGTTTTTGACTTTTTTTAGTAATTATTTTGTAATTTTATTGACTTTTTTTTAATATGTTTGTTATCTATGTTTTATTGAATTATGTAGTATGTGTTAATTTTATAATTTTAATTAATGTTTTTTTATTATTTATGATTTCATTTCAAACACAAAATAAATTGTTCCTGATTTCATAAATTGTTCCTGAAAATAAATTGATTGATTGATTGGAACAGTACGCGCCGTCGACGACTTGGGTTCGATGGTTCCCGGACGGGCCCGGCGTAGCAGTTTAGAATCTAAATAAGTAAGCTATCAATAAAAATTAAAAAAAAACGATAAAGACTAGTAACATCGGCTAGAGCATTTGGACCTTCGCACGCATTATTGCAGAAGGAGGTGACCGCTTGGGACCATGGCTTGAAATAGGGCCGGACGCGAGGGGTCTCCGCCGCCGATCGCCTCCACGAGGACACGGTAGTGTGAGCACCTTGGGTAGAGCCCCAAGCGGGGCAGACTTCCACCGTATGCTCTACCATGTCCTCCGGGCGATCCGCACAATGATAACAATCGGGTGTTTCTTTCCGCTGAGTCCAAAACAGGAACCTCTCGTAACACCATGAGGACGTGCATCAGGCGGAAAAGATGATTCTTTAGCCACTCCTCAAAGCGAGGACTTACCGTCGCAATAGTAGCGTGCCCAGCATGGTCTTCAGTATGGAGTAGGAGCTAGCTAATTACTAGCTTATCCTCTATTTAACCTTGCCTTCCTTTTTTCCACTATCGGAGCCAGCTTCCAATCTAAATGGATGAAGCTGAATACCAGTATTACACTACATTATTAGCTAATATTATAAAGGTGAAAATTTGTGTTGTGTGTGTATCTTTGCTAGTCCTTCACGATCAAACGGCAGAACGGATTTGGAAAATATTTAGTGAAAGGAAAGACCATGTTCTGGAATAACACATAGTATAGGACTTTTTACCCTGGGAGTATGTTTACTTGGGATAATTTTCTAGTATCACGCTAGCGAAATCGCTGGCAGGATTTAGTTTTACATATAATAGCAACTGGCTTGTCATAGATTTTTTGCAAAAATTTTAGCCACATCAACAAATCCATACTAAAAACTCCTGTTTACCCCTTTAGGGAATACAGGCTCAATGGCAAATTACATATATCAGGAACTGCCTACAAACTACGTAGGTAGAGTACATGCAGATTTCTTCTGATTGATCGATCGAACCCCAAAAATAATTCGCAGCTTTCGACGAATTTGTCAACAGAACGACACCTCGGGGAACAGCCGACGGCTTCCCGGTTTGAAGGTATGTTCGAAATTGGTCGGTATAATTTGATTTAGGCGTACTTTGTTATTGAGTTTTGTATTTTCGTGGCCCTAATAAAAAAAAAATATAAGATAAGTAAAAAAAAAAAACGATTGCTTACAGGAACCACTTTCAAAGGCTTGATGACTATCTAATCATTTTATTTTGGTACTTTGGGACCAGAATTAATGATGGGCTTGATGGGCTTATTTACGCGATAGGAATAGAAACTCCATTAGTTTTTTTTTCTTCAATGTTCTTTGCCTGGCCCAGTATTATTTTAGGCCCATTAGGTCCCTACGTGAACAGTTTTACCTGTTCACGTAGGGACCAGGTAAAACTGTTCACGTACATAGGGCACGTGACGCAGGATAGTAGGACCTGGTCTGCGGAGAGACGCCGCACTAACACTGAAGATCGGAACCATCCGAGAACCCCCACCTGAGACCTGAGGAGATTGTCTTTGCTTCGCCCAACCTGGGTGCGGAGTCTGTTTAGAGTTAGCCATGGGAACTTGTGACCAGGCAAGAGGCTCTCCGAAGACTCGATAAAAAAAAATCTGTATACTTATAACTTAATGCGGCAATAAAATTGCATGCATATTCCCTGTACTCAAATATTTGGCTTTCAAATTGACATCATAACAAGTACAATAAGTATTTGTGTAAAACCCTCACAAAATACCTATCGCAATTTCAACCCCGCCTCAAATCTTTAATGATCCTCACCATAATCACGCCAGTCTCGCACCAAATTATCCGACCGCTATAAGAACAAAAGATTCTATTTCTTGTATTAAACCCTATCTGAAACCAGGGCACGTTCTCCTCGTCCCATTGCTTAATTTACAAATGTAATTAAACTCTAAGAAAGAAGGCGAAGGGCGATTTCTCACACTGAAGGTAAGGGCGATTCTTTTGTGCAAAACCCCTGATAAGTTAATCGGCTAACAAAAATAAGCGGTTGTATGTGACGTGGTTGGAAATACAGGTGTTAAGTCTTACCTAAGCGATTTTATTTGTTTTATTGATGAAGTTTTAATAAAGTACGCGTTTCTTTACTGATAGAATTTTCTGTTCTAAATGCGAGTTAACTAGAAAGTAGTCTATTAAAGCAAGAAAATCAAAAATTACGAATCTGGGTACTTATTTTCCTTTATTCATTTGAGTGACGGGACGATTGGCGTGAGTCGATGGGAGTTAGATTTTTTCGATCAGTATTGTTATCTCTGGTTGTATCTAACAATAGTCTGGTTGACGACGAGTATTTCGCGACGGTGCACTCGTTACTCCAATACAGCGCTGAGCTATGGGGACGTGCTGCCGATTGGCAGCGCGCCTTCCGAATGCAGAAGCGTGCCGTGCGGGCCATCGTCGGGATACCGCAGGACATGTCCGCTAGACCCCATTTCGCTAGACTAGGCATCCTCACGTTACCTGCTATAATTATATATCAGGTCGCACTGTACATGAGGATGAACTTCGACCTTTACCCAAAGGTAGGCAGCCGTCATTCATATTGCACCAGAAGCAGGGGTCAGTTATCGACGGTCTCAAGAACGCTCACCAAATCTTCCAAGACGACTCATGTTATGGGCCCGACAGTTTATAATCAGCTGCCTGTAGCTATTTCTGGTGCCCCAACTATAGGGAGCTTCGAAGCTCGTTTGAAAAAATGGCTTATCGAGCAAGCTTTTTATTATTTTGACGAATTTATGATTTAATTAACTTTGACGCGAATGTTAATTTTGAATGAAAATTATTTTGACTTTTATTTTAATTTGACTTCGATTATTATTATGTTTTTTTTTATTATTCCTTGTATTTTCTTTTGTTTGACATTTATTATTATTTGAAATTGTTATGTACCTAGTCATTTGTTGACAAATTTTATGTAACATTCTATAAATGACTTGTAAGAATCCCTTACCAATAAATTACTATGACTATGACTATGACTATTTGCTTCGAAATACAAACTTGTGGCTTGTGGACTTGTGGTGTTTACTGGCGTAGACACCAGTAAATCAAAAATTACACGACGACAATTTATAAAAATATAACAGTTTTTTTATTTAACCCTTTGAACAAACGGACTTCAAACTAATTAAAATGAATAATATATAGACATTGAATAATGAACCCATCGTGCCAATACCCTTTGGTCAGCTGCGTGGTTAGCTACGAGAGCACACCGACACACAAGCGGGAAGGTGGTGGTCCCTGGCACCGGGCTGCAGGCAGGCTAAAGAAGCCATGCCCATACTTAAATAGAACCCTAACCAGCAACCTTCTGCAATTTGATAGATGCAGACTGCGTCTGGTGGCGGGGACCAGCACCGGATACTGCTCACTGAACAAACACTTCTTTAAAATGAATATCACGGATAGTCCTCTGTGCTGAAGATGCATGGAGTCAGAGAAAACTGTCGCGCATGTGCTCCTCGAGTGCACAGCCGTCAGCGAAATAAGATTCATCGCGGATTGCAAGACATTCGTCGCGAATTGCAGCTTTCCGAGTACATTCATAAACTTAGCACTTAGTTGCGGCCTTAATCTGGTCTGTCCATCTTATTGGTGATCTACCACGTGGCCTTATGCCCTCAACTATGCCCTGCACTACGAGACACTCTATGGAGTCATTACCACGACGAGATACATGGCCGAAGAAGTTCAATAGATAGATAGACATTGAATAATACATTTTTATTTTCCTATAAGTAATTTTTAAAAACCTAAAGCGAAACAGATAACAAAGAAACGGTAAATCTCCAAAGCTACAAACAACCGAGCTGTACTTGAGTTTCTTTTACAGACAAGGCAACAAAAAAGATAATGCCAAAATTATCATTAAAAAAATTCGATCTTCTGACAGATCCAAAGACCAAAATAAACCTAAAGTAAATACTTACGTAGATAGATAGAAGATATAATATATCTTATCTAATTTTTATTTTTGGTGAACAACTTAGGGGTCTTTAAGTCAAGAGTGAATCGGCTACTTCTAGGCAAGCGTGCTCCATCGTCGACCACATCATCGCTTACCATCAGGTGAGATTGTGGTCAAACGCTAGCCAAAGCAAGCTATTAATAAAAAAAAGAACTTAAAATTATCGCGATTTTTTACAGACAACCTTTACATAAATCCTTTATTTCCGCCGATACTTATTTGTAAACATCCAAAGCAGAAGATGAACAAGTATCGAACCAGTTACGCTATCAAAGGCTGTATATTGCGCGGTTTCTCAAGAAACAGGTCGCAAGAAAAAAGTTCATTATCTCAGAGCATGTCACGAAAATAACTTTAAAGAAAACCGAACATATTTGCATAGTTATCCGTTAAAGACAGAGCCGGATATTGAAAAACAAAGGATACACGCTTAGGGTCAGCTCACATAGAAACGCGAGTCGACGCTATGCGCAGGTTTTAGACAGCGAAACAATAAATATACAACTTAATGATGCACTCCCATATACAGCCCAATTAGAAATTAAGTAATAATCAAAATACAAGAACTGAAATTTTATTTAAATGCACTTAAGTAGTGTTTTTTTAAGAAATTAGTTAAGTATCCTAATTAGCATAGTCGGCCTTATAATGTTCCTACTGTTGGGACTCAGGCCTCCTCTCTAGGAGAGGGAATGGGCTGTAATCCACCACACGGGCCCAGTGCGGGTTGGTGGATGTCACATGTCTTCGAATTTTTGGTTCTCGGACATGCCGGTTTCCTCACGATGTTTTCCTTCACCGTTTTGAGAACAGTGGTGATGAAATAAATTACACAAAGTAATGCGCCTGGCTAGGTTTGAACCCGCGACCTACAACTCGTAAGTCGGGGCCGTTACCACTGGGCCACCACTGCTCTACTGGGCCACCACTGCTCTATAGGAAAATAATATAGGAATCGACGCACTATTCTGGTAGCGCATCACGCACGACACGAACACTATAGTGTCGTAACCAAGATTTATCAAGAATTTATCAAAATGAGCAATTTTTAATCCTAAAATAATTCTAGATTATTTTAGAATAAAAAAATCTATTTTAAAAACAACTGAAATCGACTAAGCAGCTGATTCTGAACTTAGGTTTAATTTTCAAGTTGTGCGTTTATAATGTTACTCGTTTTAGAATTACACAGAGGCCCACTCCTAGGCCCAGTAGTTTTGGCTGTACGTTGATATATATCAGTCAATCAGTTTCTCCTTTTATATATATAGATATAAATCGCTGCCTTAAAAAGTAAGCTTCGCGTCGCGTCTCGGTGTGTGCCGACCCTCAAGCAACAAAAGTTACGGAAATTAACATTTCGATCGAACATAGCGTCACAGTCAATCCTTTGTGCTCGACTCAAGTAATCCATTACCGTATTAATGAAACTCGTTATGCAATTACGAGAGAATATATCAAGTTTGATGTGGAAGTTAGAGTTACGAGTTAGTGTGGATCTGTTTTGGAGTTGTTTTAAAAGGTAATTTGTAAGTAAGTGTTTTGTGGTGCTATGGATATGTTACGTAATTTACCTACCTTTTTTGGTAGTAAGTACCTGTGAAAGGCTTATTTATAAGCATAGCATAATCAGCCTAATAATTTATTTATTTATATACACTTTATTGTACACCAAGATTACAATATTTATAAAAAGAAACCTTATAATAAAAAACATACAATCACCGGCCTTATCGCACTCGGCGATTTCTTCCAGGCCTAATGTTCCCATTGCTGGAGCTCAGGCCTTCTGTCTAGGATGGGCCGTAATCCGCCACACGGAACCTATGCGGGTTGGTAACAGCTTTTATCATCATCATCATTTCAGCCGAAAGGCGTCCCCTGTTGGACGTATGCCTCCTCCAAGTGCCACCACAACGACTGGTCCTATGCGTCTCGCATCCATCGGATTCCTGCGACCCTCACCTGATCATATTGTAGGAGGCCTTCCAACGCTGCGTCTTCCGTTGAGCGGCCTCATCAGAAGGCTTAAAGTGACCCAAAAGGAAATCGAAAGGGAGTTTCCTTGTGTGATCGCATCATGAATGAAGATAACCTAAAGAATCGCCAAACTTAAGTGGCAGTGGGCAGGGCAGAATAGATGGTCGATGGGGCCAAAAGGTTTTATAGAATTAAAAAAACTGGGCGAGTGCGAGTCGGACTCGCGCACTGAGGGTTCCGTACAAACTTACCAATGAAAACAGTTCAATTTCCGAATTGAGTTACGAGGATTTTTTTGAATCTCAAAAAAAAAATTGTGACGTAAATACAAATTTACAGTTTTCAGATTTTTCCCTATACTTGCGCTATGAGATTTTGCTTCATGTCAAATTTCAAGATTCTAGGTCAACGGGAAGTACCCTATGAATTTTGATTCCCTTGAGTGTCGAAATACACGTTTTTTCCAACATAAACGGCCGTATCTTTTTTATTCGTTAACTTAAAAGTTTGTTTTTTTTTCACAGCTTCAAGAAACCGCAGACCTGAGTAGGTATATGGTTTTAATTTCAACTCGATACCTCCACGCGTTTCCGAGATAAAGGGACGACAGACAGACAAATGGACGGATAACAAAGTGATCCTAATAGAATCACTTACCTATTCCCAAATTACAGTAAATCACCAACTTTTGTTTATGACGTTCAGCAATCCGGTTGGTCCATTCCAAGCTCTTAAGGCCAGCCCCCCTAGCCAAGTTACAATCGTATCGTTCGCGCCGAACGCCTCGAGTAGGCCACGCCTCCGATTCCTTTGTTCTGTCGTCTTCTCAACGCTCAGTCACGTGGTCAGAACAAAAGAATCGGAGGCGTGGCCTGCTCGAGGCGTTCGGCGCGAGCGATACGATTGTAACATGGCTAGGGAGGCAGGTTCTACTCATTTGGAACTTTTTTAAACCTCTGGAAATCCACAAATATAAAAGAGAACACAATGAAAAATTATTTTATTAAAATTTACTATATGACCAACCGCCGGGCAAAAATCAAAACATGATATAAATTAGTTGGCTTGATAAAAAAAAAATCGCGAATCTGACCCTAACTTACTATTTCAAACGTGTATGTCTACGAGATTACGTCACGGAAATATTTGAAAGTTAAAAAAAAAATAAAGCTTGTTTTTAAAAGAGCCTCGCAAAAACAAAAATCTTGAATAGTTATAGTTAATTTTTTTTATAAAAATAAATCCGTTGTTACGGGGCCGCGGAATCGACATAGACCCGAGCGGAGTTCATACAAAATACTCAGTGACTACAACCGGCTCTTAACCAAGGAAGGCCTTTGGAAGGCCAAACGCGATTAACGATTCGATCGCATTGACGTAAAAACTACTCGGAATTAGCGCACGGATGTTAATGAAGATAAAGTCGATGCGACTAATTCAATACTTTGTATTTTCGGCACTCCTGTTACATGGTCTATAAAAAAATGACCTAATACAATATAACAAGCATTTTAATAACTTGCATGTGTGTTTAGGGCAAATTCTTGCAAATGTATTTTGAAACAGTTTCTCCAAACTAATTGAGCTGAAATTTGGTATACGTGTGTAACTTAGATGACAACGAATTCATATGGTACAATGGAGCTGATCTGATGATGGGATCGGATAGTGGTTATAGGAAATACTGAGCGAAACAAGATAACTCCATCGTGTTTGAGCTCTTTGAAATGGTCTCGATGAGTATTTTACCGCGTGATAAAAGCTTATTATAAAAAAATGTCTTTCATTGAAAACTTATTTTCCTATAAAATTTAACTACTATTATTTTGCCCTTTAAAAGTAGGTATACCTATTCGTTCAAGTTTCGAACAGCCTGCATGCTAACAAGATACGTTTCTCATGTGTTAACCATCGATATCACAATACAATACTCTAAACACCACCTAAACTTCATGTCTTTTTTGTCTTCTACGGTAAATAAACAACCACACTAGCTACGTTTACGTTGACAAAACAGCGCATCCACCAAAAATTCAAAAAGCTTTAAGTAAAAAATACACATATTCCAGCAGCAAAAATAATATCGTCGCCGACAGAAATATGCGTACAGAGTGCAGCGTTTCATAACATCTCAACAAACACACCTGTACGAATGAATAAAATAAGAAAATTCCGCGCGAAAACGTTCCCACACCGAATATTTAAAATTTCACCAGCCCCAGTCGCAGGAAAGCGTAGCGCTTAATCAAAAATAACGCAGCAACAAAATTCAATAAGAGCGACTCATAAAACACGTTAAAATGAAAAATATTAAATTCCAGAGACAAAAAATATATATTATTCGTTTTGCCAGCACACATAAATAATTTAATTTTAAGCGCGAAAAGTTCGTTCCAAGACGTCGACTTCAAAATGCGGTCCGTTTATGGATAAAGTGGAATAAATCAGTTCTTTTTATAAAATAATCAGCATTTTAACACGTTTTTCGTGAAATAACTCGCTCGAGTAACCTCTTTATTTCCTCGAGGTGTCTCAACTTGCACTCGTTAAAGAAGGAATGTAAATTAAAGTATTTTAATACCTTCATATATTTATACACGTAGATATAACGTTGATACATGTTGATGGTAAAAACTCCATATTTCATTTTACGGCCGTGTTTTATTGCGGTGTTTACATAAAACGGAATAATTGAAACGAAATCAAGCACCGCTGCGCTTTTTAGTTAAATGTTTTTATTAACACATCAATAAAAACTTTACGCAAATACAAATTCGGATGAATAATGTTCTGTATGTTAGTCATTCAATTATTTTGGAAAAATAGCGTGAATCGTGTAAAAAATGGCACGTAACAATCCAATTTATTCTTAAAAATAAAAATAAAATAACTTTTTGCCGCAGCATGAAAACGGGTAAACACAGCGAAGTTGTTGACCGTATGGTCTTGAGGAGCAGTTATAACTCTTTCGCAAGGACTCGCGACGACTGACACTAAGCTCTTGAAACTTGCACTAGAAGATATCAGCCAGTTTTCTTTTCAGAAAAGTAAACTGAGGAACTTACAGTTGTTCTGGATAACATTCTCCGTTTAACTAGTAAGCCTTCAGTTAAATTATAAATCCGCAACTAATGATGAGACATCATTAGGAAAGGCAATTTAAATCCTCTTTTGATAAACCCGATGGAACCTCCTTTAATCAAACCTCGAGGGTGCCAGTGAGTGGAACAGCTAATCATAACCCCAGCGCACTGAATACTAAAAAGGAAGGGCCACTTAAAACCGTAAAATAATTCCAATGGCCTGCTCCCTAAACGGGCCCGAGGCAATGAACATAAATATTTTAATTCCTCACGGCGGCAGTGTTGCAAGCTAATAAAATAACGGATTGTGGCTACACGGAAAAATAAATTATTAGATTTACCGACTTTGTTACGTGTCGCAGTGGGAGTTACGTTTTATTTAGCGCGGCGCATACGGTTTTTAAGTGTAGAGGTGGTTGCAATTTATTTTACTGAGGCAAGATTTGTAAATATTTTTTATTTATTCAAACTTGAGGCAAAATTAAAAGAGACTACAAAGGCGAAGGCTTAATGCAATATTTAGAAAATTGTAAATATAATTAATAATTAATAAAAGTCTTTTTTTTCAAGGGTTTTAAATAGTAGGTTTATTATATAGATATTGTCAAAATAGGCAACTAAACTTATAACTTATAATTTCTTAAGATATACTTAATATCTATATTTATACAAACCGAAATACAAACGTGTATAAATAGAAATCTAAAAGTAGTTAGTTTTTAGATTTAATTTTTTAACTACAAGGTCAAAAAAACAAAATCGTTCTCGGTCGGTACCATACCTACTACGATTTCGTCCTTTAATCCGTAGACGTGACTGTAGCGTGCTGGACACATTTGACTTTGTCATTTACCTATACATTTCTGTGGCGATCAAACTATTAACAAAATAGGTAATGAAGCAATATTCGGTAATATTAAGTACTAGCTTTTACCTGCGGCTTCACCCGCGTACATAAAATATAGCCTATGTCGCTCAGGAATAAAGCAGCTTTCTATCGGCGAAAAAAAATTTGCAATCGGATCAGTACTTTCAGAGATTACCTCCTACCATTGCCTCCTGCAAACAAACTTTAAGCATAAGCATAATCAGCCTTTTAATGTTCGCACTGCTGGGACTCAGACCTCCTCTCCAGGAGAGGGAATGGGCCGTAATCCACCACGCGGGCCCAGTGCGGGTGGTGAATGTCACATGTCTTCGAATTTTTGGTTCTAGGACATGCCGGTTTCCTCACGATGTTTTCCTTCACCGTTTTGAGACAAACTTTACTTCTTTATAATATTAGTTTAGATGTAGATTTATGTAATTAGGTAATTATTCCGTCTTTAGTCTTTAATACTACATATTTCTACAAGACATTATATCACTCGAAGTAAAAAACGAACTTTTATATCGGAAGGAGATACTCAGGAACTGCAGAAAAATCAAAACTACTGATTATATATAAATCTGCTTACCTAACTTTTTCCCAACCTTGATAGTCGGTTTAAAATCTAACCAGTTGCAGCTGGGTACATGGAGCAACTGCTTATCTGAGCTCTACAACCCAGCTTGGTAGATAACACGATACTCGCATCTCTTGACAAGACTGGTGTCAAATTTCCTGGCTTTGGACAGCCACGACCAACGGCTTAACGTGCTTTCCGAGGCACGGAGGAATCTCGGTATGATAAGTGGTCACCCCCACCATCTTTATACCGACCTAAACAAGTGTTGCTTAACCTTGAAGAACTACCCAAGAGGCAATTATTATTTAGCCACGAGCTTCTCTAAACTAATGATTATAATACTACGGTTCCTAACCTGGGCGTAATTACCCCTGCAGGGGTAAAAAACTGCGGGGGTAATAAGCTATTTAAAAAAATGTGACCCGTGACTGATCATATTTTTGTAGTCAAAAGTAAAAAAAACGAAATCCCAAAATTATCCACGAAAATTTGTCATAATTCGTAAATTCATAATTGAATCAATCATTCATAACAATTGCTACTAGAAAATACTACGCGCAGTGTTTTTCCATTTTGATCGTCATTCATTCATTCACAATCAATAGCCTGTACAATATTTCCATAAATTGAGTGACATTTTGGGATATAAACCAACGCTAATAACTTTGCTGTTTATGAATATTATTTATTGAGACTTTACTTAAATAATAACAAGACCTTTTCTAATAAGCCCTTTAAGTATTTGTACTGATTGAAAATTAGTGGTGTATAAGATAAATAGGTATCTACAAGTCTGATGCCGTAACCACACATTGACAGAAGGTGCTCGCGTGGTTTCATATCGGCTTCCCGGGTGTTGCGGCTCCCACAGGATTACAAACAAGCAGCTTGTACCGCTACAGCGCTGTATTTAGCGACTGATCAGCTAAATACAGCTTTAGAAACCGGTAGGAACACTCACGTCTCAATATCTCGATAACGTTTACTGTTATACATCCCGAAAGGGAGGTACCTAATTATAATAATTATCTATCAATCCATACTAATCCATTAACTGAAAGTAACTACCTATGTCAATTTGTTATCTCTTCTTTTCGAGGTAGGCAGTTAACAAAGGGTAGTATTTAACTTTTCCTCAATTTATTCCCGTTTTCTACTATAAAATATGTAACTAATTATATGTAACTAATTTATGTAACTAATTATATTCACACAACTAACACACAACGCCGTCTAGTCCCAAGCTAAGCAGAGCTTGTGCTATGAGTACTAGACAACTGATAATCATACTTAAATATTTCTAAATACATACATATTATAGATAACTTACACCCAGACACAGAACAAATGATTGTGCTCATCACACAAACATTTGTCCTGGGTAGGAATCGAACCCACGACCCCCGGCATAGCAGTCAGGGCCACTAACCACTAGACCAACAGGTCAGTCAAATGCCTATAGTCTACTAAAAATACTAATGGTGCACTGAAATATCCTCTTTTGGATGGTTTTAAAAACTTCGAAATGGATGTCAGAGTCTGGGAGACACCGCCAACACCTTCTAACCTAACCTGCGCGATTCGTGGGAGTTGGAATTGTAGAATCGATAGCCCCAATTCCTTTAATAATTATAAAAATTATATTAATATTTAGTGTACAATTAATATTTTTAGTAAAGAATAGGATTTTTGATGTAGGTTCAGTTAAAAATATCTCGTTTACAAATACCTTCAGAGAGAGAGGCAGTGTTTTTGACTGACCGAAACCCACCTGTAATCCTTCAGTTGCCGTTTATGTTCCAGGCCGCGGTGATTCACATCACAGTCAACGTGATATAAATGTCACAGTCAACATAATATAAATCTCGCAGTCAACATGATATAAATGTCACAGTCAACATCATATAAATCTCACAATCAACATGTTATAAATGTCACAGTCAACATGATATAAATGTCACAGTCAACATGATATAAATTTCACAGTCAACATGATAATTATAAATCTCAGTCAACATAATATAAATCTCGCAGTCAACATGATATAAATGTCACAGTCAAAATGATATAAATGTCACAGTCAATATCATATATAAATCTCACAATCAACATGATATAAATCTCACAGTCAACATGATATAAATGTCACAGTCAACATGATATAAATCTCACAGTCAACATGATAATTATAAATCTCAGTCAACATAATATAAATCTCGCAGTCAACATGATATAAATGTCACAGTCAAAATGATGTAAATGTCACAGTCAACATAATATAAATCTCGCAGTCAACATGATATAAATGTCACAGTCAACATCATATAAATCTCACAATCAACATGATATAAATGTCACAGTCAACATGATATAAATGTCACAGTCAACATGATATAAATCTCACAGTCAACATGATAATTATAAATCTCAGTCAACATAATATAAATCTCGCAGTCAACATGATATAAATGTCACAGTCAAAATGATATAAATGTCACAGTCAACATCATATATAAATCTCACAATCAACATGATATAAATCTCACAGTCAACATGATATAAATCTCACAGTCAACATGATATAAATGTCACAGTCAACATGATATAAATCTCACAGTCAACATGATAATTATAAATCTCAGTCAACATAATATAAATCTCGCAGTCAACATGATATAAATGTCACAGTCAACATGATATAAATCTCACGGTCAACATGATATAAATGTCACAGTCAAAATTATATAAATGTCACAGTCAACATGATATAAATCTCACAGTCAACATGATATAAATGTCACAGTCAACATGATATAAAACTCACAGTCAACATGATATAAATCCTAAATTCGCATTTAGATCACAAACCAGCGCTATCTTATCATAGTCAGACTATGACTTAAACCCACGGGGAATCCTGAAAAGGAAACCCAAGGAGGCAAATGACAACTAAAAGACACAGGTGTGGTTTTATTCAGTAAAAGTCTGACCCGCTCCACCACTCCACCCTAGAGCGAGAGATGTCTTTGGATAACTTCCCACCTCAAAAAAAAACACTATAGAAATAGAAATATTCTTAGAATGGTTCACCATTCAATGGCCGAAACTGACATTATCACAAATCTATATACATTTTTATTGCTAGTAAATTCGTTCACGGATATCGTTTCGCAAATATAGGGCGACCTAAGGTCAAACGTATTTGTTCGCTTCGTATATTTTTTGGACAAAAGGGACATATGGTAGGCGGCAGAATGTTTTAAACAATTACCACAAGTCCAGAGATGTCAAAACAAGACTTGTTTTGTTAGTATTTCATATTAATGAAAGAGACGAAACTTTGCCTTTGATATTAATTTACTCTCGTCAAAATAATAATAATAATAATATTCCACAACTATCACACAACGCCGTCTAGTCTCAAGCTAAGCAGAGCTTGTGTTATGAGTACTAGACAACTGATAAACATACATATATATTTCTAAATACATACATATTATAGATAAATTACACCCAGACACAGAACAAAAGATCGTGCTCATCACACAAACATTTGTCCTGGGTGGGAATCGAACCCACGACCTCCGGCATAGCAGTCCCGCCACTAACCACTAGACCAACAGGCCAGTCAAACAACAAAAAACTGTCAAAATAACATTGCTTTGGATTTAATATATCTAAAAATCTGCCGCATAAATAGAGGTCCAGCGGTAAAGAAGCCATATTCACCGCTGGACCTCTATTTATTTTATTATTTCTTTTTATTTTAAACGTTGCCCCACACGAGAACTCCTACTCTACTACTCACTTACCCGTATATTGTGGGTGCGTTCATCATCATCATCATTTCAGCCGAAAGACGTCCACTGTTGGACATAGGCCTCCCCCAAATGTCGCCATAATGACCGGTCCTGTGCGTCTCGCATCCATTGGATTCCCGCAACCCTCACCAGGTCATCGGTCCACCTTGTGGGATGCCTTCTTACGCTGCGTCTTCAGGTACATGGTCGCCATTCCAGAACCTTTCGACCATCGACCATCTGTTCTGGGAGCAATATACCCTGCCCACTGCCACTTAAGTCTAAGTCTGGTGATTCTTCGGGTGGGTGCGTTCACAAACATGTAAACCCTCAAGTGTACCCTCACCCGGCACAACTATGTGTAGGCCATACAAATATTATTTTCGTGCGGGAACCGAACCCGCGACACTCAGCGCAGCAGCTGATCGTTTAACCACTGTGCCATCTGTGCCGTGAAACAACACACAAACACAATATCGGAAATATCTCAATTAGTATTGTTAGGTTTCAATAAAAGCCTAGTATTTAATTTAATTTTCAAGTTTATTTTATGCGGTAACATTTAAATTGATTTGAGTGCTAGACCGCAAGTCGAGAGGGGAGGGAATAAGCTCCAGGTTGGGGTTTGGTTGGCTTGGGGGGCTGAGCACTGGTAGCGTTAGTCATCGTACGTCATCTCAACGCTCAGTCACGTGGTCAGAACAAAGAAATAGGAGGCGTGGCCGACTCGAGGTGATCAACGAAAAGAGAATCGAAATGAAACGGTTGTAACTTGTCTAGGGGGCTGAGCACTGGTAGCGTTCGGACGTAAATTCTAGTGGCGACTACAATAAATTTACCTACTTAGCAGTCTACATTTTGTACTAATAATTATTAAGAAACATTGTGATTATTTGAAGAAATAAACAGGTGCATTATTTTAAAGTGTGTATTATTCCTTGAATAAGTTGCCTTACCGCTATCCTTTCAACTCAATTGGCTTGTTTGTACTTTATATTTCCTAGCCCCGTTGATACTCTGATAAAATACTACAGTATTTATTATCAGATGAATATTTTGTTGAATAAATAAACTACGTTAACAAGCAGAAATTGGGAATATTTTGTAAGCGAATGATACGTGCTGGCGTTAGCAAAAAATGGCACAGAAAAAAAAATTATTAAAACACAAAAGTGGGGCTGTCAGTCAACCGATTTTAAGCCTGATTACAGGGTTTATTTAAACCACGTTTAAGCCTTTAACTCCATCTTTATGGCAATCGACTGGGTTAAAACCTAATTATCGGGTTTAAATCCATTTCTAGCCACTTTTCAAAGTTTAGGGGACATTTAAGAGGGGAGAGGCTTCACAAGCCGTCATTAACGTGAACATAGTTTAAAAGCTGGTCATCCAATGCAATGTTTAATAAAGAGGTAACTCGAAAAAAGATAGATAATTCCTGAATGCTATGTTGGCATTCTGTAATTCCGTAATTTACTTGAATATTTTACAAAACTTTCCACAAAAAACGTGTTTTTTTTAAACAGTAAAAAGTTTATGGAAAAATTTTTCGTCATTCAGAATCTCGATTAAATGTGCAAGGTTTCTATAGATATATTTCTTTTTGTATTTTTTATTTATGAGTACATTATTAAGGGCCAGAGTTTACGCAAAATACCAGATTTTCAGATGTTTTTACGGGATTACTTTTACAGTTTTACTTTTAGTGGATATTCATTAATGTGTGTACTTAAATTTGTTCAGTAGGCGTAATAATATTTTATTTTATTAATATTTGTATGCTACTTATGGCAGAACAAAGAGACACTAATATAATACAATTGTAACAACTAAATTGTACCTGTGTACACAAATAAACTTTTTGTATTCATTAGTATTAAAAAATGTTTTGATTTCAACAGAAACCTAGATAATATCCACAAGATACGAGTATCTGTGTATCCAAAATATCTAGAGAAAGATGTGTAATAACGACATAATCACGTAAGACCAATTGTATGGAAATGTATCTTGGGTTGGTCGCTCTCAAGCCTCCTATCGCAAGAAGAAGTGGTGGAACATCTCTCTACCAAATAATAACGTCTATTTTTTCCACAAGGGACAAAATAACGAAAAAAATATGGCGTCCATTTAAAATCACTTTCAGCGCCCATGCCTCGCATATTTCAAGTTCGAACCCTCATTCAGGGCTCGATAGGGAATTGACTGAAAATCGTTGAAATCATACCTACTGGCGTTTATCGCTACTGTAATTGTTTATTCGTGGAACATACTCGATTGATTGCTATTAAACATTTAATATTATAATATATTTTTTTATTTGTATGTATAGTTTATTCTTGCAATTTACTTGCATTTAGCTAGATGTCACAAACTTTCAATTTGTCTTGAACGAACTTAGCCCGCGGTGGCTCAATCAGCTTATGCCAAAAGGTCATATGAGGTTTTGGGGTACTTTTTTATTCGATGGAATGTGTGGTGGTCTTTTTTTATTTATTTATTTAGGATCTGCAACAAAGGATGTACACAATATTTGTATCTTATAACACTAATTATAAGATACAACAACATTCCAGTATCTTGTTGGTATACTCCTTCACTTATAGGAGACCACAGCATGCACAAGAATAATTTAAGCAACTAAGCCATCAAGATCAGTCTTATCAGATTATAAGTAAGTGTGTTTAGATGCTTCTCAATACATTTGGCTAATAATAATATTATAATATCATAATCATTTTTATTCCGGTAAAGTAAAAAATATTTAAAATAACGTCAATCAAACAATACAATAAAATCGCAAGAAAATAGGACTAAATTGAGTAAAATTATTAAATAAAATTAAAACAGTTACATTAAATTAAAGCAATTGCATTCAATTAAAGCAATTGCATTAAATTAAATAATAGTCAAATTATAGAAATTAAAATTAAAACTTCGCCTCTGCCATTGGTAACGGAACATGTCTGCCAAAATAATACCGGATGAAAGAACAATCCAGTCTTGCAGCAATCATCGCCAGTATGACGTTGGAGCTAGCCCGTATACTCTGCTTACAAAGGATGTAGCGCGCTTGCGCATAATCGTTTGAAAACAATCAGTGCGCGCCTCTGCGAACATACCCGAAGCACTATAGTATCGGGAGCTGTACATTACCACCTTGAACGCGTTATTATACTGGATTAAAAAAAAATACGCTGAATGATTCCCAAATTGTTAGGAAGAAGTGTACGTACAGTCTCAAAAGTGCATTGCACTCCACCCACCAATGCTAAAGTGTTTAAAATTTCTTTGTAGAAGAGGGTCACTCAATGGTTCATGACCGATTTAATTTGTAGCTTGGAATCTAAAGCATTGAATAGTCTAGTTGTGGACCATTGAATTTCTACGACAAAGAAATTTTAGATGCATTGGTAGAATGCTACTGCACTTTTGATCCCTGACTGTACCTATTGTACTACACCAGAATTATGTTCAAATTCCATGTTCCGTTTCATAGCCGGGCTAAAATTAAAATTCTAGACTGCTACTGAGATACTAATTCCAATTCCAGATTGAAATTTAGGAATCTTCAAGGCTAGTGAATAGGCTCTTAATAAACTAGTGCGCCTCACCATCAACGATTGCTTCACTGCTTACCATCAGGTGGGATCACAGTCAAGCACTTATTTACATTAATTTTAAAAAAATACTTAGCCCGTCCGACGAATCGATACCAGCCCCCCTAGCCAAGTTACTCCAATCGGTAACGCCTCGTTGTCAGCAAATTGTAGAAAACGATAGGTTGGTAGCCATGTTGACGCGCCTGAGTCGGCCGCTCGTTCTACAATAACAAAGGATGTAGCGTTGAACATTGTAGAAACGATAACAATTCATTCTATCACATTTATTTTCATTTCTATCTACGACATTTGATTAGTTTTCGACTAGCGTTAACGATTGCAGATTATCAACTTGGCTAGGGGTGCTGGGGGGTTAGACAAATGAATTTTCTGTTTGCGTTCTCGCCAAATGCTAAGTACAAAATATATGGCAATAATATTACCTGCGGAGAAGTCACGTTGCGTGACAGGTTAGGGCCGATGCCTGCTAGGGCTGTGTGGGAACGTTTGAAAGAGTAACCGTGATTCTAGAACGCGAAGGACTAATATGGGTTTTAGTCAGTAATGTCAGTCTGACACGCCCTCTAGTTCCACACTAGTGCGAGAGAAGCCATTTGATAATTTTCCACCTCACAAGAAAAAAAGAAGAAATAAGAAGAATCGCCAAACTAAAGTGGCAGTGGGCAGGGCACATTGCTCGTAGAACGGATGTTCGATGGGGCCGAAAGGTTCTAGAGTGGCGACCGCGCACCGGAAAACGCAGCGTTGGAAGACGACCTGGTGAGAATCGCACGAATGCGTTGGACGCGAGACGCACAGGATCGGTCGTTGTGAAGACGCTTGGGGGAGGCCTATGTCCAACAGTAGACGTCTTTCGGCTGAAATGATGATGATGAGAAAAAAAACTTATTTCACTGATCACTTTACTCACATTTACAATTTACAGGTCACCAGCGCCAAAGATTTCATTAAGACCGAGGAAGAAAATAGTACCCTTTTTTTACAAACACCTTTACAAACTTTCATACTATTACGTAAGCTACGTAGAGAAGTTTGAAAGAGAGAAAAAAACTGTTTTACACGCATTTATACAAAAGTTTGTATGTCCCGGAGGTGTAAGACGAAACATCGGTTTCTTTCAGGCGAATTTCCCACCCTACCCACAAGGGGTGTTTCATCGAACATCAATCTACAGTGCGTTTGACAGATCAGTTCGTGTATCATTTTCTTTTGCACATTTGGGATTGTATTTGTAGAAAACTTACTTTTCTAGACAGTTGTTTGTTGGATATTTAAAAAATCGCTTTGTTAGGTATTCTGAAAATGATTGAAGAAAACGCAAATAGCACTTATAATATCAAATGGGCTTAGAGCTTTTGAAGACGTATTTGATTGTTGTCAATAGCACATCGTATTTTGAAACGAAGCCATTAGTATATTAAGAATGCCTATTTGATGTAAAAAAAAAAAATACTGAAACTTGAAAATATGGTACGGTTACGCATCAAACAAAACCGAAAAAAAAAGAAAACAATTCACGGCTGAATATCGCAATATCGCGGCCACGAAAAAAAAAATTGGCACCGCTCGAACCATAAAACAGTTTCAAAATGTCGGTCAGTGAATACGGCATATGGTTTACGAGCAAGCCAGGTGTCACCCGGGTAACGGTGGCGATATAAAATTGATCTAATCTTCGTAAGGCGGTGAAACGTTCGCGTAAAACCTTATAGGACGCTAAGGTCATACTTATTAGTACTTGGAGACGTGTCTTGGAGAATAAATCCGTATTTTTGTGGATCCTTCATGACACAAACTACAGTTATAATAGGAAAAGTATGAGCCAGATTAGGCAAGCGGCAATCGTGCTCTATATCGTCGACCACATGATCACTTACCATCAGGTGGAGATTGTGGTGAAACGCGGGATAGAAAACCATCTTCAGATTAGGCATATCTTTCGAGCCAAGCTTAAGCGGCTTTGTGTAAAAAACCTTATTTTAAATTAGAAGACTTTCAAGTTTTGCCAGACCAATTCTTCACAGACATATTTAAAAAATAAGTATAGATATGGATCGTTTGCTTTTCGACCTACTTTGATTTTATTTTCACAGTTATCTAGTGTTTATTTTTTGCATATTTATTAAGAAACAGGTTAGATAAGAAATAATTTTTCATACATATTTACCAAAGAAGAGATGGATGTGTGAAGAGTGATATGAAATGAAAAAAGGGAGTTGGTGATATCGTGACAGGTGACAGGACAAAATGGAAGAAAATGTGTTGCGCTGACCCCAAATAAAACGTGTTGCGCTGACCCCAAATAAAACGTGTTGCCCCGACCCCAAATAAAACGTGTTGCGCCGACCCCAAATAAAACATGTTTCACCGACCCTAAATAAAACGTGTTGCGCCGACCCCAAATAAAACGGGACAAAGGCAGGAAGATGATGACGATGATTTACAACAAAAACCTTGAAAATAATTTTGTGGGCTTTCTTGATGTTTTGGCCTTAAAACATCAAGACAGAAACAACATTAACAGCCCCTTATAACAAAGTCAGAGCAAACGTATTAATGCAAAAATAAAATTACCAAAGAGCTTGAGTAGGCACCTATCCTCGATCCTTAATTAAAATTATGAATGTAACGAGAAAAATACTTGTCCCAATGATTTATTTTACCGTTCCAATTGTTCCGAATAATGTTCGACAACTATTCGGTAACGCGATAGAGCCGAATTCCTAGAGGAAGAAAACTCTTCAGTAGTCCGGGAGCTTGGAATAGTATTGCTATTTTTTCTCTACATAATAAAAATCAATTATATTTTTAAGTGTTTTTGAATACATTCTTTTTTTAACAAATGTTTATAAATGTAAATAATATGTATTGTATACAGGGTGACTGGTAATTAGTGTACGATACTTAAACACGTGATTGTGCTCATGATAACCAACAACTTTTACTATGGGAACAAACCTGAAATCGCGAAAAAAAATCAGCTGTTCAGTACATTCATGTTTGCCTAATGTACTGAACAGCTGATATTTTTTTCGCGATTTCGACTTTGCTCCCATAATAAAAATTGTTTGTTATCATAAGCACAATCACGTGTTTAAGTATCGTACACTAATTGCCAGTCACCCTATATACAGAAAACATTTTTCCGCTAGAGGGCGCGGCGATGCAAACATTGTTCTTATTAACGCTCGTCGATTTTAAAGTTTTAAAAGTGCAATTACGTCAAAATATTGGCAATTTTTCTATAAAAACAGTGCCGAACAATGTAAACTCTAACTAAAGGTGTTAACAGCTAAAAATAACTCCAAAAACTCAATATTAAACCGCAAAACATAAGCTCAGATGAAGTGGTGAATGGCAAAGATATTATTTGAAGAAACTAGCCGGTTATGCCCTAAAAACCGTGTGAACACTGTTTTAATCGTGTTACTAACAATAAAACAATATTAACCACAGCGAAAAGTTTCAAAAGTGCGACATAAACATAAAAGTGCCAATTAAACAATTAGATTTAAACATGTATCTATTGCTATTAAAACTCGATGAAAAACTGCAACAACAAACGTTAATAATAACTACTGCCATATCTAAGAATGTAATGGAAGCATTAGAAGCAAAAATAGCACCAATTGTTGAGAAAAACAAAAATATAAAAATTATAATGAAACAATTAGAGCTAAAACTAAACTTTATGGAGAAAATAAAGCGAAAGTTTAATCTTATTTTTTTTGGGACCGAAGAAAAGGGCAAAAGCGAAGTGGAACTTGTGGACTACATAAAGGAAATAATCTTTAGAATCTGGAACCCACATAGATAGCCAAGAAATAAGCAATATTTATCGTATAGAAGCGCAGTCATCAAAAAGTCGACCGGTTATTATAACTCTTCCTACAATGTGGAAAAAAAACATCTTATTCTCAAAAATAAAAACAGTCTCCCTACCAACATTTATGTTAAAGAGAATTATCCTAAAGAAGCCCTTGAAATACGTAAGCAACTGCAACCAAAAGTAGAGGAAGAAAGAAAAAAAGGAAATGTCGCAATCATAAAATACGATAAAATAAGCAAAATGTCTCATCAGATCATAAAAGGAAAAGGTCGCAGAGTAAATCTCCAAACAAAACAACACAAAAAAAAATCATGGACAACCATCAGAACCATTACAACTACAAAACAAGCAATCAAACCAAACATGTTAAATTATATAGCACGTCATGGAACTGCTTCTATACATCGAGATATAAGTACTAACGTACTAGAGAAGACACCGTAAATTCCTACTTTGTCTCGTTCAACTGCGGCGATCGCGCCGCACTTTGTCGAAGAAAACGACAAGTGCCGTGATTTACATGGCGCTTAAGACCTTTTTGCCGAGAATAAATACACTTCCGCAGCAAATCTAGCGCTGTGGTAAATTAGTTACGGTTTAGACGAATTGTTATTATTTTAGCGCTGCAGCGAACTAAAGATTCAAATTACGAAAAATAGGACAATTCAGTTATTTGACGTAGCTTCTCTAGTACGTTAGTACTTATATCTCGATGCTTCTATATCAGAAAAATCAAAAAACAAGTAAGCGCTCTCAACAACCGAAACAATAATAATAACAACTACAAATACAAACAATAAACTTCACCGAACTGAAGCAAATCGCACCCCAAGCCGTTTGGTCACCGTGGGGCAAAAGACCAAAACCCTCCTCTTCAAACACTCCACATTTGCACACTAAATACAAGATCACTCGGACTATCAATCGAAAGGCTATTGGAATTAAAAGAAGCACTGTCTAACATTAATTATAATATTGTGAGACTAGCTGAGGTAAGAAGAACAGGCTATGCGGTATTAGAATATACAGATCATAATATATATTCTGCTATTCTGAAAACCGTAAATTTGTTGTTACGTCACAAAAAAAAACTTTTTTTAACGATTCAGAAAAATTTTCGAGACTCCATTCGGCACTTGAACTATTTACATAGGTAAGTTTGGTGCGCGAGTCCGACTCGCACTTGCCCAGTTTTTTTACATTATTTACATTTTTAGAGAAAAACAAATAAATGAAGACAATCGATTTTGCTGAGGGTTTGTTTGGAGGATTTACCAATGGTCTTGGAATACAAGGGCAACTGAAGGAACTCTTGTGGGTTTTAGTCAGTAAAAGTCTGGCTCTCCCTCTCACTTCACCCAGAGTGGGAGAAGTTATTTGATGCTGTCCCCCTTCAAAAAAACAATATGGTGTCAATTGATTCGAAAATGATTAGGTATATATGTTCGTCATTTCAATATCCATATTTTCATCTTAAAAATAAATATAGACAGGATTTAGCTGAATTTAAAAATATTACCTACTAATACGGGATTGACAAGTATTTTACCCGTAGGTATCTACCTAAACTATTCAGTACATTTCTGTTAGCGTATTATTCTTTCATAATAACTTGCAATTAACTGGTTGAGTAGTGTAATTAGAGACACAATAGTAAGACAATGGCGCACGAACGCGGGCTTTCGTGCGGGGATCAACAGCTTAAAAAAACACTGAATACTAGATTTTACTCAAAGTTCTGAGTAACAATTACCTACATAATTAAAAACACTACAAAGCACACATAAAATAATATCCAACAAAAGAGCTCCCGGCCTAACAATCCAGGTGGCAGGATATCAGTTAAAATACGTGGCAGTTTTAATTACGCGGGTCTATCGGCATTCCGGTCGGCATCCGACACCGGATTGCTTCCGACCTTTATAGGAATCCGTTCTATTAGCCGAGAAACTTGCCGGATTCTTTAGTGAGAGTCTACGGGAGGCGATTCCATGTTGAATTCTGTTCATTTTCTTATTAACGTGTCTGCGTGTCGTTTGGATTTCTTTGGTGATTAGCCAATAGGTGTTGTGATTAATTAGCTGTGGTTTTTAGAGCTATTGAGATTAGGTTCTTTGGAATTGATTAATTGGGTAGGTATCTACCTACCTAAGTACTAGTAGGTAGGTACAGCTTTATAAGGTGTAGGTATCATTTTTTTTTAACTTAACCCTACTTTAGGAATTAAGTACTCCTGTATCGTGGGTGCGGTTCACAACTCATAAACACAAGACCTATCGTGCTAATTAATATTCTCTATGAAAACAGCCTTGAGCGCAGCGCAATCCAATGTTTAAGGTCCATTGGATTGGATATTGGATTTTTAATCCTATGTACCTACGTATTTAGATTTCGTCGCTGCGGCCAGCGCTGCGCTCAAGGCTGTTTTCTTAGAAAATAGCACTGCTGGGAACAATTGTCACATCATCATCAGCATTTCAATCGAAAAACGTCTACTGCTGGAGATAGGCCTCTCCCAAATGTCGCCACAACGGCCGGTCCCGTGCGTCTCGCATCCATCGGATTTCCTACGCGATTTTAACAATTGTCTGTACATCACGAAACTATTTGTTCCACGCGGGAAACAAACGCGCAACACGCAACGCAGCAACCAATCGCTAAACCACTGCGCCAACGGTTCCGTACCGGCTTTAGTCAGTGATGACAGTTTTTAGTGCCTCTTAGGTGCTGGATTTTGATGACAATACTTAGGGCATACTGAAATTTTCTGGATTCTGATAAATAAGACTAGATATAAGACTTACGATACATTTATTGTTTTTCAACGTACATTCCCTCGCATTTAATGCATTCTTGCATACCACTGTAAAAAGCAGTTGGACCAGTCTTCTTTAGGGACCTCTTCAATGGCTTTATGGAACGCATACACAGCTGATTCAAGGCTCGTAAAACGTGTGCCTCTAAGTCTCTTTAATTTTTGGAACCAAATAGAACTCGTAGGATGCAAGGTCCTGGCTGTAAGGCGGATGCGTCATCAGTTCCACATTTGAAGCCTTCAAATAGGCTTCTGTTACCTTAGCGGAATGTGAGGATGTGTAATCGTGTTGGAGGAGTACATTGCTTCGAGGACGATTTTCGCGAACTTTTTCTAAGACTCTGGGCAAGCAAGTGTCGACGTACCAATCTGCAGTCACTGTCCTTTGATCTTCAAGGAATACTGTAGTGTAATGTCCCGAAAAAAGAAGCAACCATTTTTTACCAACACTTCGACTATTCATAAATTTCGTCGATCATTTTTTTAATAGAAAAACCCACTCTGCCGATTGGCTTTTTCTTTCGGGTTCAAAGCAGCACACCCAGGTTTCGTCACCTGTCACGATATTATAGACAGCAAATGACTGTCCTTCATTAAACTTGTTTATCATTTTAAGGCACCACGAGTTAATTTTTAACCAACTTCATGACAGCGACACACAATCTTCGAAAGGACGCGGGATCGCCTATGAAAATTTCATAAGTTTTTTGCAGGGTCTATGTTTATTGAAACATGATTTTTATTTACGGAATTATAATATTTAAAAGTATCAATAGGTACAACCGTTTCAGTTCGTCTAACCCTAACCTAAATGGCTATTTCTTGAAAAAGTCATTCAATAGTGTTAGCTGACGACTTACGGTCGCTAATCATATTTTAATGAACATATAACCCGACACTGACCTGCTAAATGCAAAATACTTCTACTTTTCCTTTTTTTTTCTTCACTCATGAGTTAAGACCGGACCGCCCTGTACCCATAGTTTTAAGTTTGTGTAAAAGCTTTGAACTATTTTGGTGTACAATAAAGTGTATCCTATTCTATTATATAGGTACTTCGCGGGTTACCCTGGCTTTTTATCCTTAACCAACATTCTCTAAAAATGGCCATGACAATTCGGATCCGAATCAATAAAAATCAATTGTAGAATCTAACAATAAGTCGGCCATTGGTTACGTAGATCAAATATTTTAGAAGATTGCAGTTCCAGCCTCAAAAATTTTACGGACGTTAGATGCACTCTTCTACAATTGCATTTAATCTTGCTAAAAGCTGCATTTATAGCCTAACGGTCATTTCACAATGGTATTGACTGCGGGTAGTTTATATCAAACACATTATAGGCAAACAAATTTATTTAATAAAAGTCAGAGGGTAAATAGATAACAGATTGCACAATTTTGAAATTTAAGGTGTCTGCACCGTACCATACCATGATTACACCATAACCCTGCTAGGAACATGTCAGGCTAAAAAATACTCTTTGTTTAGAAACGCATGAGATTATCTGCCCACTAGACCGTTTCGTCACCGACCAACACCATAGTGTTATTATTTGCCGGTACAAATTAATATGATTTGTGCATGGCACGTTGCGTTGCCAAACGCGTATGATGACCGTTCTAAACCCGTTACGTGACGTCTTACGAAAGCACAATTATAACATTTTTGTTTTCATATCGCACGGGTATGACATGACACGTTGTTGATACGTTCTAGTGGGTATAATAGACCGTGTCGTGTTTCTGTCCGTGCTCAATACGTTCCTAATACGGTTATGGTGTACTCTGTGTGTAGTGGTACGGTGGCAGACTAAGTACAAGCAACAAACAAACATTGGAGTTATTCTTATAAAACGATAGTTTTAATACATATTTTCTATGTAGACTATTTTCACACTTTTCCCTAAAATCATATTAACAGTTTTCTTTGCACAAAGACTTAGGCTAATAAACAGTAAAATGCGGTATTATTTAAAAAAAAACGTACACGAACGTAAGTACATAAACTTTGAACAAAACAAAACACAAAACAAGTGCTCAAAGCAATCACATTCAATAACAGCCCAAACGATTATATTAACATGAAAAGTAAATTATCTTTACTCTAAGATCGACTGGGGAGGCTCGAGGTTGTCCTGGGAATAATGAGAGCCAAGTTGTACGGAACGCCGCAAGTCAATTATTGGGAGTTTAGCACACTTTGTTACACTCTAATTGTAATCTCCCACTTAGGAATAATACCTGAACTCGTACACATTGAAATACTTTAAGACTAAAGAATAAAAATTTAAAACGAAGAACTGTATTGAGATTACGTTAAGATTGCAAGTAATAATAGTTAATAAACCTGCTGTGAAAAGCCTACCCCTATCAGAATCAAAAACTGCTTGTGTCGTAAATTATAGATACACGTAAAATACAATACATACACATAAAATACAATACATACACATAAATACAATTGACTACAAAAATCGTAAGAGCTATGCTCTACATAAATAAGCGGTTGCCGCAAATTAAGTTTTTCTACAACTTTGTACAGCCACGAAATTGCTTTAGTTAGCCGTATAATGTTTTATAAACCTCGCAGAAGGATCGGACACCCCGGCGACCCATTTCGGCATCCAATAATACGGAGTAAATACATGCTGGCCGGGGTACGACTTCTCAAACACGTACCGATAATATTTTGACTCGGCTGTCTGTGGCTGTACTCCTGGATAAACAGCATTTTCCTCTATCGACCTTTCAGCGATGACCTCCCCGATAATAGTAAACAATGACTTCTTTATTGATGCTACTCCATCGCTGAAGGCCTCTTTGTGCCGCCACAATATCGTGTCTGGCAGTAATCCACTTTTAGCAAAACTACTCCTAAGCAAATGCTTCTCTATGCCATTTTGAGGCTGCCTCAATTTTGGATCAACGCTCAGGTAATGGTTAGTAAACTGAATGTCCAAGAACGGTACGCGGAGCTCCAAACTGAATGCACTAGTAGTCCTGTCCGCGCGGAGACCGTCGTACAAGTAAATGTCTGAGAGCAAACGCAAGCTCTCTTCGTGTGCAACATTCTCGGAAGGTGCATCTCTAAAGTAAATATAGCCCTGCGCCAATTCATCTGCTCCCTCCCCACTGAACACTACGGTCGTGTTTGTCTTCTCCTTGATATACTTCGACAGCAAATACATAGGCAAACTAGCACGTATAGTAGTTATGTCATAAGATTCTAAATGATATATCACGTTGTCCAGTGCTTCTTTAACGTCGTTCTCGTCAAATTGTACTTCATGATGCTCTGTGCCTAGATAATCAGCAACTGATCGAGCTGCTATCAGATCTGGTGAATCGCCCATACCTATAGCGAAAGTTTGTATCTTGTACGGCAAGTTATGCTTTTTAGCAAGCTTTACCACTAAAGATGCTATAAGTGAAGAGTCTAACCCACCACTAAGTAAACATCCAATACGTCTGTCTGACATTAATCTCTTTTCACACGCAGCTTCTAAGAGTTGAGCGGTTTTCTCTTCTATGCTTTTCCCTTCTAAATCTGCCTCTGGAACGTATGGTACGAAGTTTGGTGGCATACCTGGCGACGTGTATCGCTCGATAAAATCAAGTTTTACTTTACCATCGTCTAATATACTCCATTGCGCGTAATGACCCGGAGGGAATTGTCTTAGCGTGGCACTGCCGTTGCCATTTTCTTTTAACTTAATCAGACCCTTGCCTTCCGAAGAGATTCCTAAGATACCTTTTTCCTCATCCCAGTATTCGAAAAGTGGGCGGACGCCGTAAGGATCACGGGCGACACAGATTTTCTTCTTCTCGCCATCCATTAGACAAAATGCAAAGACACCGTCGAGGTTCTTCACAGTTTTTTGGAAACCAAAGTTGTGATAGAGATGTGTGATGGCTTCCACATCACACTTTGTTTCATATGGGAACTTGAATTGTGTTTGTAGTCGCTTGTAGTTGTAAATTTCTCCGTTGCAAATGAGGTTAGTGCGAGGATAGAGATGCAATCTCATTGGCTGCATGCCGTGAAGACCGTCAACAATGGCCAGTCGTCGGAAGCCGAATATCGCGGATGGTTCCCGAGCGTCGGCCTCGAAGCGCCACGCGTCAGGGCCGCGGTGACGAATTGTCACGAAGCTCTCCGTACATAGTGGACATAAGTCCTCGCTTACACCGAATAACGCCCAAATTCCACACATTTTGGATCTGAAATAAAAACAAAGTAATTGTAATGCAATATCAGCCAAACTTTGATATTCTGATGAAAAAGTAACCTATATTTGAATATTAATCGGACCGCTTTTAGGAAATTGGGTCACTAGCTCTAACGGCACGAACAAAAAAAGAAACTAGAGTTTACAAAACAGTGACCGTCCGGCCGGCGTCAACTCCACGCGTTTGTGAACAAATATCATTAAGCAAATTCACTGCCATTATCCTGTCAACACAAAACAGAGACTGTACCTGCTAACGGCTATCAAATTACAAAGTCAATGGACAGGAAATTATTCAAGGCGATTACCTAGTTTTTAACGACGTATTATGCAGTGGAAAGGCTAAAGAAAGTTTTAATGAAGTCCTGTACACTAGGTAATAAACAAACTTGGGCAAAGTTGTAAAGAAGTCTGGTTTTTTTTTGCTAGAAGAACAAGTTTATGGATTTTAGCGTTAACAGTCTAGAACACAAAAAGTTGGTCTTACAGCTCTTGACTATGAGAAAAAGCAAGTGAACAGCTTTTCGTATTTTGGTTTTACATTTACTAAACGCCGAAATGAAGTGCAGAATCTGAAAAAAATGTCCCTGAAATTGACAAACTAGTCTAAGATCAAGTTCTAAACGTTCTTTCGATAACACCCAAAGATTGCATTAGTTTTACAATGAACCGAGAACCGATAACTTATAGAGTTAATTAAGCAACCGAATTTAACTTGAAACTTGAACCATTAACGAGCATTAGGATAAGAATGAGTCGGCTAACTGAGACTTACTAAATGTTCACTTTAAAAGCATTGATTCACTTTAACAAAGAGCCCAACTGTGTGTTTTGTTACCGCAAATTGAAAATAGTGTGGGACGTGGACTGTTTGCTATTAATTTCTATCAGGGGTTTGAAGTAAACAGCATTTCATAAATACGAGACGCTGAACAAACGTTAATATAAATAGAACACAAATTTTATGTTTCAGACATTGCCCTATAACGATAGCTTATAGTGAATAATCTCGTAACTGCGAAATACGTAACTTTTCAGGAGGCCCAAAAAACCAAATTAGAACTTTATTATCATGTAATTTAAATTTACTTCTAAGTATTTTATTCAAATATTTAAAAATATTTACTTATATCAAACACTTATTTCTCTTGTTTTTTAATTTTTTATGCATTCAACATTATAATCAGTGCTACAACTATCAATTATATTTGTTTTACGTAATAATAATCTATAGTAATATTATAAAGAGGAAAGATTTGTATTTTTGTTTTTAATGAATAAACACAAAAACTACTGAAACGATTTTAAAAATTCTTTCAGTACTAGAAAGCTATTTTACCACTGAGTAACATAGGCCATATTTTATATTAGAAAACAGTAGGGTTCCCTACTAAAACTGCAATAAGGTAACCCAAAGTGTGAATAAATTGCCTATTTTCCTTCAAAAACTATCGATGATAGAACAATAGAATGTACTACGATTTTGTAGAACACATCATTATCTACTAAAAATGTCACAACACCATAAGTCTTATAGTTATGTCACAATAACTACTTTATTCTATTTAAAAATGAATTTATTCGCCGCCACTAGAAAATACACTTTTTGGAACCTTGGTATTAATTCTTATAAAAAAAAACTACTTCATATTGATGCCTGGTTCAATACCTGCATATTACTTTTTTTATTATTCAATTCTAACATTCCATTACGAAGATATCATGATTTTAAAGATGTACTAGAAATTAACTAAAACTATTAGATGATGTTTAACTGGTAATTTTTAAGTAATTTATTAATCCGAAAAACATAGCATGTTTGTTGGCATAACAACTAAATAAATTTTGGTTTATGGTTTTTCCTGCAATGCGAAACTTGCTAGCGCACGCACGGAAACCTAGCGGCGAACGGTCAGTTCGTTTAAAAGCCGAACAAAATGCGAAAATCGTTGGGCTGGATGAACGACAGTCGGGCGGCATCATAGTCGTCATTCTGAATTAATATTACTGAAGAACCAATTCCTAAATTAAACGGTTAAGAGGTGTGTTTAGTATTCCATGAATTTCGTGTTCTCTATTTATGCCATGGTATAGGTATAGATAGTAGTGACTGGACGAGCAAGCGACAATAGTATCGCAAGTAGGTAAATTTCGCTTGGGCACGCCATAATAATGGCGGTAAGTGCCCTGTTTGAGGATTGGCTGGAGAGACATCACGGCGTCCTCACCTTCCGCATGACGCAGGTCCTCATCGGACATGGTAAACCTGCACCTGATTCAGGCGGAAGAAATACCCGGGTATCACCATTATGCGAACCGCCCGGAGTACACGGTGGAGCAAACTGGAGGTGTACCTCGCATGAGCGCATCACCACCTTGTTTTCATGGAGGCGATCGGCGGGGGCGACCTCTCACGCCAGGGCCTGGTTTAGGCCATGGTCCGGAGCGAGGGGGAATGGGCGACGGTCGTCTCCTACTTCGAAGCAGTAATGTTAGCGAAAGAGGTGGCCGCACGCGTGAGGGATCGGACGTCCTCACGCCTTAGCCGCTGGGACCCCGACCCCGACTTCCAGCCACCGTAGGCGTGGGCTTGCGGACGACAAGGAATGGCTGACTCACCGTCGGTCTGTCCGGGAAACGTTTGGACCGAGCCGAGAAGAGATGTCAGCAAAACCGTAGGGGCCCAGCAGGGCCGAAGCCTACTGGGGCTATGGGTTGACTTTCGAAAGGGAAATTCTTGGTCATGGAATGCAAGGGCGAAGAAAGATGATAGCAGTGGTTTTAGGCATAAAAGTTTGTCACGCCCTAAAGCGGGAAAAGTCATTGGATGATTGCCCATCTAAAAATAAAATAGGAAATTTCGCTACAAATAGAGGTAACGATATTCGCTTAGGTTTGAACAAGCCTGTCTGTGAGCATAGGTATGATAATTATGTTCTAAACATTAATTGCCGAATGCATGTGTTTATAAACGCATCAATTTAGAACGACTGTAATTATTTATTTTTTGTGTTCGTATTTGTCAGAACAAGGTATATTTAAAAAAAAATTGTCTAGAAATAAATAAAATTGCACCCGAGCGAAGCCGGGGCGGGCAGCTAGTATAATAATAAAATCTTTATTTCCAGGTTTACAATACATACATGTAGAAAATTGTAAATTAACCTCTGACACCAAAGCTAAGATTAAACTTGTATTATTATCAGGGCTCTGTAAGTTGACTAAGATAATACAACAGTTCGGAGTTCCATCTTTCTTTATAGATATTGCACGTAAAAACAACAAAGGTAAAAAAGATTTAGCTATATAGAAATTAGAGCAAACTGAATTTAACTAATAATATATAATTAATTAAAAGACTAACAATTTGTGTATAGTGTTAATGTTTTGTGTAGGAATGTATGTGTTTGAGGACATGTAGGACGGAGGCAAGTTTGAGGAAAAGGAAGGGTATAAATTTATGTGTTGATAATTCTTTCGACTTCATAACTAAGAATAATAATCCATTTAATGATTTGAAATTTTCAGGTAAATTTATTGAGTTTGTAAATGTTACAATGACTGCTGACAAAGTTGTAAATATGACTATCAAGAATTTGAAAATGAAGTTTAGCAAGTGTAGTTCTATGCCTCACTATGGGACACATGTTAGAGACCGTACGTTTTGACAAGCGCTCCAGATCCAACTGCAGGAGAGTGTTTGCGCAACGTACAGTTTAGCACAGAGTTGTCTCACAGTCAAGACTTGTTGGCACTGGCACTCCTTGTATAATAGTGCGGTACTATACCGATAGTGCTTAAAATTCATGACCTTGAGAACAGCTCTCTGTGCCCTCTTCAGGTGCATTATACATGTTTTTGAAGCGCCACCCCAGACTGTTATACCAAAAGTCAATATTGACTGGCAAAAAGAAAAATAAACCATACATGATTTTACGTTTCCAACTTTTCTTTTCAGAAATATCATAAAACAAAATTACCTAAAATTGCATACCCGAGCTTTAACTCTAAGCCATCGATATCTGATTTAAGACACAATAAAGCAAATCTATTGATATATTAATGTGCAACTCAATAACTCAATACTTAATAAAATAATTTTACTACCGCATGAGCTGCAATGAAAATCATAATAACCGTTATTATGAAATAAATCAATCCATCAAAAAACAATTGACAAAGACTAGCTCACCAACAAGTCCCGTCCAATTCCCGGATAATAAATCTGGAACAACAATAACACCGAGCCTCCATACTAACTTAAATTGCCAATTCTAAATTCATCACGGATTATTATTTAAGCAACAAATCTATTAATCTGAGCCTACGGGAGTGGAATACATAAATCAATTAACCCTGAGAAGGCGGTCCGTGTTGAGGCTGCCAGCCCATTTCGGGGACCAGTACCCTATTTTGGCGACACTGTTCCCTAGGGGCGTTGAATCGTCTCCGGTTTAATTCAAATATTACTTGTGGAATTGAAGTGTCGGTTGGGCCACTAGATTCGGGAGTTAAATACGTCCAAATTCTATTATCAAATTGGGTTACACTCGGCCCGTGGCGTTGATTTGAATCAGGGATGGGGCGCAAGTGAAGCTCTGTTCGAAGGTCCGATTCATGTAGAATTATCAAGAGTATTATTCAAAACTGCGTTACATAATATTAATCTATATAATAAAAGGAGAAACTGACTGACTGACATATCAACGCACAGCCGAAACTACTAGGAGTGTGAAATTTTGCACAAGGCTTCCTTTTATGACGTAGGCGAGCACTAAGAGAGGATTTTCAAAAGTTCGCCCTCAAAAAGGATGAAACGGGGGTCCAAAGTTTGTAGGTATGAAGAAACCTAATTCCACGCGGGCGAAGCCTCTAGCAAAAGCTGTCGACTCGTTAATTCGAAACTCGAGAGACTTAAAATATTACGAATTATCAAGTGTTCGAAATATCAAATGGTTCGAACTCTCGTTTCGACAGTAACTGAAACTTTAAACAAACCAATTCGTGCGGAAGTGTGTGTCAAAATAATCATTAAAAAACACAAAGGCTCGTGTACTTACGATTGATATAAGTTTGAACTTGTCTCAAAATGTACTTAAATACCTCTGCAAGTTCTGCAATCTTTCTTTCTCTCTGCAACTTTGAATTGTCGAGTTTTTGACGCCGATGAGTTCGATACGTAGAGATGAATTTTTCGTTCGAATTACCAAGTGCATAAAAATGAAATGATTTAGTTCGAAATATAAAGAGATTTTCTAGGGAACTCGTGATAACTTTGATTTATAGAGAAGTTCGAATTATCGCAGGTTTGAATTAACGAGAGTCGACTGTATCATTATGATTTCAGACAGCGTTTGTTTTATTTATCAGTTGTTGTTAGGTGAAACATATCAACCTAATACTGTCTGCAAAAAATTAATCTATTAGGTATTTCGTTATCGTTCGGAACACTAAAAAAAATGGACTGTTATCTATTAAATTATATAACCCGAACTTTAATTAAAATATGTAAGTCATGTATATGTTATCGGCAATCTGTATAATCCGATATTCTATACAATACCTAGGCAATGTATAGAATACCTAAAACGTGTAGGTAATGTATGAAATATTATTTATTTTATATTTTGCCTAGGTATTCTATACAATAACGAATGCGCAGCTCTCGTCTTTTAAGAGAGCAGGGAAAGAGGTGACGTAATTTTACGGTACCCCGACACGGACGGATTAGGTTAGCAGTGGCGGTACCTTCATACAAGCAGAAAAGCCAGGCATGCCTTACTAAAATGCTCGATAGAGAATCAATATCAAACCCGAACTATTTAAAAGTTCGCGCGCTTTAATTCTTATCAAAATAACACAAAGTATCTACCTATGCCACACTAGGTACTACACAGCGCGCGCAGAGTTTTGCATTGGCAGCATCTACGCGAGAGCTATATCTATCTCGCTTACACGTACCGGCTTTTACCGGGCTTTCAAATACTATCTCTGTCACTTTCGCACTTATAGCGTTCTGCCGTATAACGAGTTAGGACCTTATGCGTCTACAAATCGATCAGTATGGAAGATTTAAGCCGGGCATTCGTATGAAGTTGCTCGCGTATGCCGTTTTAGCGACGTTGTGAGATCTTGGAGATTTTTAACGAGTTTGGAAACTTTTTTTAAGATTTAGCAACAATAAAAACTAGCGACTTTTTAAAATAACGAAATTAAATATTCAAAAATAAAGGCAATTTTTTAGAACTGGTTTCGTTAATTTCAAAATACGATGTCGTTTTAGAAAAGCATATGCAGCATTAGAAAAGTGACAAACCGGGGCCGAGTTATTTATCTAACAAAATTCAAAACGATATTATTCATTCCGTAGCCGATGTGATGCAAACTTGCATCGATTACGAAGTTAGGCAAACAAAATTTGTTTCAATTATTATTGACGAAACCCCCGATGTTAGTCATAGAAAACAACTGTGCTTGATTCTCAGATATAATTATAAATGAAATTCATGACTGTTTTTTGGGCTTTTAATTTATTGTACCTGATCAGTAGTTTGTGAGAAAATTGCGATGATACATACGTAGGTACCTACATACTCAGTCGAAAACTGAACTTTCTTTTTTTGAAATCGGTTAAAATTTTATTGGGCTTGCCTTATTTTGAAACCCTAGGCACGCCACTGTAGGTTAGAAGGCTAAACCTACTACTAGCTAGCTGGCTAGTACCTGTAAGCAAATTACATTATGTTACATAACGCCGTTAATTTTATTATGTATAAAGTAATCAGGTCCATTTCTGTCTGCAGGGTTTAAAGTAAGGCTCGTATTTCCGGGTGGTTATAAAAAAAGTTACCACGAAGCCTAATCTATACGTGTCGAGGTGCACAAAGTTACGTTAATTCCTTTCCTACTCTCGTTTTTTACACATATTGATTTTAAGTAATACAAAATGTTTCATTTGCCCGTTATTTTAAAGGTTAGTCGGTTAACATAGATAAATATAGACCAAAATCTATTTATTTTACACATTACCGGTGCATCATCAGTTACTCTATACAATCCTTAGGAATTGTATATGTCGTGGACCGATCTTAGAATTAATCATTTCATGATATGGCCAACTAAAACTGGCCAGATCGTTTAAACGTTAACATTTGATGATATATCAATCCTCGCTTGGCTATATCATTGATGTAGGATTTCAATGATAATAAAAGGTCTAAAGAAAGTAAGCCAAACGAAGATTGAAATATTTATCAAACTTTAACGTTTAAAATGATCTGGCCAGTTTTACTTTGCCATATTATAAAGTGCTCAATTTCTAAGATCTGGTCACGACATATACATTACCTAGGTAAAGTATGTAATGGACAATAATATTCATATTTCATACATTGTCTCGGCGCCCCAGGTATTCTATACATTGCCTAGAGATTGTATAGAATACCTGAATTATACAGATTGCCGGTAGCATATTTTACCAAGAAATGTCAAGAAAGATCATCATGGCCCGGATGTATCTCCGAAACAGTTTTAACGTGCTAAATTTATCTATAGGCTAAATATAAATCATAAGCGTTGACAATAACTTGACTTTACGCGCGTGGTGATAAGTAATTCTATAATAATAATACCCACCTAAATGTTGATGGCCTTGGCACTACTTAAAATTCAGAATCGGTTTAAACAGTTTTGATTAAATAATATTTTGTGGACAAACATTTGATTAGATTTAGATATTAGGTATTTTAATCGTGACACGCTTCGTTTTGTCACGGCGCGGCGACTTGTATATGCCACATCACTGTTTTGTGGTATGTACTTTAACGGTTCTTTTTTAGGGTTCCGTGCCTCAAAAGGAAAAAACGGAACCCTTACAGGATCACTTTGTTGTCCGTCTGTCTGTCTGTCAAGACCGTTTATCTCGGGAACGCGTGGAGGTATCGAGTTAAAAATAAGACCATAAATTATACTCAAGTCTGCGGTCTCTTGAAGCTGTGAAAAAAACAGCTTCGGAGTTAACGAAAAAAAAAAAGATACAGCCGTTTATTTTGCAAAAAACATGTATTTCGACACTCTCAAGGGAATCAAAATTCATAGGGTACTTCCTGTTGACCTAGAATCCTGAAATTCGGCATAAAGCAAGGTCTCATAACATAAGTATAGAGAAAAATCTGAAAACTAAATTTGTAGCTACGTCACAAAAAAGAACTTTTTGCGATTCGGATAAATCTACGTAACTCAATTCGGGTATTGAACTGTTTTCATAGGTAAGTTTGTACGGAACCCTCAGTGCGCGAGTCCGACTCGCACCCGGTTTTTTAAATACATATTCACTAAATGCCATTAATGTCTGACCATCAGTCTATCCAAGGAGTATCGTGTTGCCCAGTACAATGCGTTCCAAATAAGAATAGGATCGATTGCCATGTTGTGACGTCACGTCATAATGTCAAATCGAAGAATTATTATGGTGAACAAAACAAGATTTTTTTTTAATTTATTTTATTTAGGAACTCGAAAAAAGTTTAATCAGAATCCAGTTCTTCAATTTTGTTCATCTCTGAGTTCTTCAATTTTTCAAATTTTTTGCGCTTTGACAATATGACGTGACGTCACAACATGCCAATCGATCCTATTCTTATTTGGAACTAACTGAGTTGTGGAGCTCTGATAAGCAGTCGTTTTATGTAAAACACGAGTATTCAGACGCATTCGGTTAGACTGGACGCGGACCAAGCCAGTTGGGAAAAAAACTAGGGAGATGTTGACTAAATACCAGTCATGAAACTACATGAATGGATTTTGACTGGCCTGTTGGTCTAGTGGTTAGTGGCCCTGACTGCTATGCCGGAGGTCGTGGGTTCGATTCCCACCCAGGACAAATGTTTGTGTGATGAGCACGATCATTTGTTCTGTGTCTGGGTGTAATTTATCTATTTAAGTATGTATTTAGAAATATATAAGTATGTTTATCAATTGTCTAGTACCCATAATACAAGATCTGCTTAGCTTGGGACTAGACGGCGTTGTGTGATAGTTGTGGAATATTATTATTATTATATTATTACATATTTTTCGTAATATTTTATTAAGCAACACCTAAACTTAGCAGTTTAGACACAGCAGTTTAGTCTCTTAGATAATAGCTTATAGAGAGAAAAGAGTAACCATGGAGTTTCTTGCCGGTTCTTCTTCATAAGAAACGACCAATTTGGAACCGTGCACTAGCTTCTAACGTTTTATAAGTGCCCATGTAGGCCAACGTGAAATAAAAATATTAGATTTTTTTTTACATCTTTTTCTAGTTTTTTTTTTTTAACTGTGCCCCACTAGGACTTACTTCTGTATCGTGGGTGCATTCACGAACATTAAACTCACATACAAAAAACACTCGGACCTGGAACAACTATACACCACATACATGTTTGTTCCGTGCGGCAACAGCGACACGCAAAGCAGCAGACAATCACTCAACAACTGCGCCAACCGTGCCATATCTTTATATCGCACGGGACTTCCCTGCTGTATTGTCATTCGTAATAGAATCGCTGATGCAATGAGAGGTGCATTCACATCATTCGTATGTACATGAATATTTTTGAGTGGAATGAATACATTTCTGGACAGGATAAAGTAGTCCAGTTACCTACGCAACTAGTTTTTCAAACCAGGTAATTCTATACTATTCGTCTTTTTTTAATAGTAGGGCCGGGGTGTCGACTATTCTGCCAATGTCTACAGATAAATTAGTACACTTTCCTTTTCCAATTTACTTTAGACTCTTATAGTAAATTGGAAAAACAAAAGTGTAGGTACTAAAAAAAACGGGAGATGTCCTATTTTATTAAAATTTGTTTTAGTTGTAGATGTAAAAATCTTCGAATGATAGGTACTAGGACAGTCGTATGGGAACAAAGAATCAGAAAAAAAAATACAATAGGAATATTCTACAAAGTTTAATCTCGGACGCGACGTGAGAATCGTCAATAGGTAATTACATAACATTATTTCGGACTGATTCCATAGCAACAACGGTTTTGCTCAACATGGATAGGTAAGTAACTAAGAAATGCACGACGCAGTACATTATACAATAAAAATTCCCCCACAAAAAATGCAAACGAAATCTTGCTGAGGAGACTGTAAAATCAAAAACGTTAGGTACATCTTTCAATTCTACACCAAGATGTTAATAGCAGTAAGCACGGCGCAGACTAGCGTGTTCAAAAACATATCCAACTGTCCCGTTTGCAAAATCGTAACGCGTGCAATTAAAAACTAGTTTTATCTTAAGTAATCAATTGAGTAGGTACCTAACCTACTACAGTTTATTAATTAAAAAAAAATGTTTTAGTGGTCGTTAGGATGGTCTCTGTTTGGAAACATCACGATTTGAACCAGGATGTCATTTTTTTATCACATCTTTTTTTTTCAATTTAAGAACAGCACTTTTTGTCGATTAAGCAAAAAAAGTAGTTATCTCCCCACCTATCGGCTTTATCATGTAAAAATAAGAGGGCCATAGTTTTCTTTGAAGATTTTTAAAAACTTTTTTTTGCGAATTCAATGCGATAAGAATCCAGTCAGCGAGAAACCGTATTTACGACAGTAATTTGTAAAAAAGCGCAGCTGGTACCTAAATGTATGTAAATAACCGCCTAGGTATTTGCATAGTGCATGAAATTAATTCGTGTATGAAAATTGCTGTGTGAAATCAAACGATAACGCACTTACAGATAAGTTCAACAAGTGGTTTCCTGCAATTACAGGAAAACAAAATAATACTAAAAGTTAAGGTTCAATTTATTTGATTAATAATACTGCATTGCCAAGGTTTTGTAGCAGCGACAACGCATCGTAAAGCCTGACGTCATAAAGATTTTCCCGCCAAAACAATGACGAGAATACTATAGCAATTAGCGCCATCTATCGCAATAGTGAAAGAATATTATCTGACACGACATTTGAATGCAGCATGCAAAATTATGTTGAACTTCACACATAAATTAAAACTATCAATGAAAAGCGCGACTAAAGGGCGTAAAAATTGTACTAATTGGATTGCTAAAACTAATTAACAATTTTCATTCACTATGTATGTTGGATGTTAATTTAGTTTGCTGACCTAAAAAGTCCCCTTGTATGCTACGCTAACGCTAGTAGTTAAGCGAAGTGATAGTTACTCGCCTCACGGTATGTATAGAACGCTGCATGATGCAATCTACGAAGACCGTTTCAAATATTTGCCGCGCCACTCAAAATCAATAAATATGTTTCCGTAACAATATTCGTACATGGCATTTTGTAAATGTACCTATTCTTTAAAATTGATTTTTATTTTACAATCACATGCCAATACTTTAGAAAACTAACGTCGACCACTGCCTTTCTTTAAAAATGCATTTTTGTTCTACAATATCAAATTTTATCAGTTATACGTATACTGATTAATTAATAAACTCAATCGAAGCATAAAATAATACGAAAATGTTTTTCTTTCTTTCAGAAAGACTGAGCGATCGGGAAAACACGGAAAACTGAAGTTACGCAAAAATCTAATAGATGCCACTAGTTGTACCATGAATAACCTTATTAATTTAATGGAAACATGTTATATATTTTTATATCAAATAGAACTAATTATGAATATAAATGAGCACATTTATTTGTAACAGCAGGCATATATTTGTCCAATTTTAACCTAACTTTTGACACAACACAACCTAAAAGCCAAAACATTGAGGTCGCTAATGTTATTTCATAGCTGCTGGCTTACTTACCAATATTAAATACTCGAATATGGAATTACTTTAGTTAAAACCACTTATTAACACGTAGACTAATCGGCTTTTTCGATACGGCACCGCACGATGCAGTCCTACTTTGACAATTCTAATTTGACGTTGTCAACTGTCAAAGGCGTGTGGTGCGGTGGATTTTTATGTTTTGGACTCCTGTCTTTTAAGTTATAAAATAAAATAAGAGTATTCTATAAGAAAATATCTAATATTTTCTTATAGAATACTTTTATTTTAAACAATAAGATAATAATAGAAGGATGAATGTTTAGATGGTGACTTAATAAAATAATATACTCCTCAGCTATCGCTATCGTCCTCCATATTTTTTTTTTTAATGTTAATATTTGATGTGTGATAAATCATCTAATGACTTCTCGCTCTTCTAGGGCGTGAGGGCGTGTCAGACTTTTACTGATTACCACCTATGTTAACCTTTTTTAACCGACTTCAAAAAAAGGAGGAGGTTATCAATTCGGTTATATTTTTTTTATCATCATTTTTTTTATGTTTGTTACCTCAGAACTCCGTCGTTTATGGACCGATTTGCAAAATTTTTTTTTCCCTTTATAGGATATGCTTCCAGATTGGTCCCATTTTATTCAAAATCCAGTTCTGATTATGGGATCCATGAGAAATCGAGGGAACTCCTCAAATATTACAGGCAAACCTATAGTGATTTTTGTATTTTCATCGAGAACTTAAACATTTACAGTCAAAAAGTAACATTTGATGAAGTGGAACTGGTGAAGAAGACCAGAAATGGTCAACGGAACTTCATAATCACATAGATATCACAATGAAGATAGTTAAGCGACTATGACAATACAAATAAATGAATGGTTCTGAATAGTTACGTTGAAAATGGTATCATCCAAGTGATCTGATGATGATGATGGAGCCGGAAGGTAGGCACTGGAACTCCGTAATTAATCAATGTAACATAGCCGTGTTTGGACTTATTAGAATTGTCATGAGATGCAATTTGGCTATAAGGTACTATCGAACTGATCTGATGATGAAGCCGGAAGGTAGGCACAGGAACTCCATAATTAATCAATAATAATAATAATAGTAATAATTCTTTATTGGCATAATATACTTACACAATTTGGATCATAGGATTCCCTAACGCCTGCGCTAGTAGAAACTGTGTGCAGGTGTTAGTGTCTTCCTTAAAATAAAGTGACATTAATCTTACGTCAGACAGAGTGTGTTGAGAAAGTAATAAAACTAAAGCCGGAAGGTAGGCACAGAAACTCCGTAATTAATCAATGTAACCTAGCCGTGTTTGGGCTTATTACAATTGTCATGAGACGCACTTTGGCTTTAAGGTACTAATCGAACTGATCTGATGATGGAGCCGGAAGGTGGAAGGGAGACACAGGAACTTTATAATAAAACAATGTAACCTAGCAGTGTTTGGGTTAATTGGAATTGTCATGAGAAATGGCACTCTGTTTATAAGTGTATCGCAACTAAAAAGTGTGAAATAAATAAAACTTTTTACAAACAAAAAAAATAACCGACTTCACTAAAAAAAAAAACACTAAAAGGATCAAAATAACTTTAATTTCGGAAGTCGGTGTTTCTCGGTATTGTTTGTTTCTTATTTAACACCGACTTCCGAAATTAATGTTATTTTGATCCTTTTAGTGTTTTTTTTTAGTGAAGTCGGTTATTTTATTTTTTGTAAAAAGTTTTTAGAAGTCAACCCATGGCCCCCTAACCTAGTAGACATCGACCCTGCTAGGACGCTACGGTTTTGCGGACATCTCTTTGAGGCGCGCGTGGAACACTACGCTCTGTCGCCGACTCAGGCTCGGTCTAGACGGTTACCGGACGGCCGGACGTCAAGCTGTCTATTACTCGTTGTTTGCAAGCCCGTGCCTACGGTGGCTGGTAGTCGGGGTCGTGGTCTAGGCGGTTGGGGCAATAAGATATCCCTTCCCTCAAGCGTGCGGCCGTCACCTTCGCTAACATCATTACTGCTTCGCAGAAGGTGACCGCCAACCATTCCCCCTCGTTCCGGACCATGACCTATGTAACCAATCACAGCTTTCCACCTGGAGCACACGGTGGAAGTGTGCCCCGCTTGGGCAGAGCAACGCCGTGTCCTCGTGGGGGCGATCGGCGGCGGCGATCTCTCGCGCCGGGCCCTGGTAGGTACAGGCAGGCAGTCGCCTCCTTCTGCGAAGCAGTAATGCTAGCAAAGGAGGCGGCGGATCGCGTGAGGCAACGTTCTTAACGCCTCAACCGCCGCCGGGATTCCGATCCCGATTTCCGGCCACCGTAGGCTCGGGCTTGCGTACGGCGAGCAATGGGTAGCCCGCCGTCCGACCGTACGGTAACCGTCCGGACCGAGCCAAGCCGTCGATGGCGCGTATTGTTCCACGCGCGCCTCAGGGAGATGTCAGCAAATCGTAGGGGCCCAGCAGAGTCGAAGCCTACTGGGGCCATGGGTGGTGTGAAAACGAAACCCGGGGCCCTGGGACGAAGGCAACCAAGGAACAGGAGTGGGTTTTTAGTCAGTAAAAGTCTGACACTATCTCTCGCTCCACCGATTTGTTATTAGGCCTAGTGAACATGAAATTACGTAATATTATTTTATCTAGCTCTATAGTTTGCTTTAGTCAGACATTGCTTTGGATACATGGTCGATTTACGTGGCTTATACACGTACTTTTGACGGCGCCCACTAGGACCGATGCCTACCAGGGATTTTTTTTAAACTCTCGGTTTTCTCCCGGCTAGCTTCCGAGTGCTCGCCGTCCGCAAGTCCACGCCTACGGTGGCTGGCAATCGGGTTCGGGATCCCAGCAGCTGGGTAGTGAGGAAGTCCTTTCCCTCACGCGTGCGGCCGCCTCCTTCGCTAGCATTACTGTTTCGCGGAAGGAGGCTACCGCCTGCCATTCCTTCTCGCTCCGGGCCATGGCCTGTACCAGAGACCGGCGCGAGAGGTCTTTGCCGCCGATCGCCCCCACAAGGCCACACAGGCCAAGCGGGGCACACCTCCACCGTATGCTCTACCGTGTCCTCAGGGCGGTTCACACAATGGTGACACCCGGGCGTTTCTTCCGCTTGAATTCTTTGCAGGAACCTCTCGAACCATGACTGGTGAGGACCTGCATCATGCGGAAGGTGCGGATGCCGTAACGTCTTTTCAGCCACTCCTTAAAGAGGGGACTTACCGCCATAATTATGGCGTGCCCAGCACTGGGTTGCGACAGTCGCTATCGCCATTTCACCATGTGATCCCGCCGGAACTCTGTCCGCCATGCCGCGACTTGGCGCGGCAGCGGAGTTTCGCCCCGGCGTTGCATCTCCACGCACAGATCGTGCATGCGTGCAAGGACTGTTACCTCCAGATCCCATGGTGGCGGGCCAGCAAGGAGGCTCGCCGCTTCGCGGGAGACCGTGCGGTATCCTCGTACCATCGAGATGGCCATGACCCTCTGCCGCCGGTCGCTTTCGCGACGACGGCGCCCGCACCGACGCTCCGTATAGGGCCATAATGGACCGAATGGTCCCCGCGTAGAGCATCCGGTAGGAGGCGTTTGGACCCCCTAGGTTGGACAGGAGCCGCTTGAAGACAGCCCTGGTCCGTTCCAGTTTGGGAGTCAGGCGTCGGAAATGCTCCTCGAAATGCCACCGGCTGTCGAGGACAATTCGTGTCCCAAGTATTTCATCGTCGACCCGACGCCGATGTGATCCCCTCCAACCGTTATTCGGGAACCCGGTGATGGCGCGTTTCGAGGGCCATGAAAACACATGGCCTTAGACTTGTGCAGTGCCACCTCGAGTCCCAACTGCTGGATCCTCTTCACGACTGTCGCAACTCCGCGTGTCGCGTAGTTCGGCCGCCGCCTGGTGCGACTCCCCCTGTGCCAGGACCAGCGTGTCGGCTGCGTAATAGAGTCGGGAGTAGGGAATGCAAACCGGTTAACCCGAAAACCGAAAAACCGGCTTTTCGCCATATTTTTAATGATTAAAAAACCCGGGTTTTATTTTCAAGTATCCGGTTTTTTCGAGTTTTTTTTTATTACTTCTATATGACACTATTTTTTAGCAAACATTGTTTTAAAACGCTGCTGAGGCTTGGTATCAGTCGTAGGTTTGTTTATCGTATCATAGATACCTATACCAACTGTACACTTCTTCTGTTCACGATCATAAAAGATCCAGTCCGGCCGTGTGTTGTGAGAACTCATCATAACATCATCACCTTAAACGAGTCGCTTATATAGAAAAGAGTGAAAAGATCAAAATCTTTGCATGTTCGTTACACTGATGGAAAACTCATGGATATTCTTGCTACCGATGAGACAATTTTCACAATCAAGGAATATTACAACAAGCAAAATGATCTGGTTTATGCTCGCAATTCCAAAGAACACTCTCAACTGGTTAGCAGAGTCCTGAATGGTCATCATGCGGTATCAGTAATGGTTTGGTAAGGGTATTCTATCACGGAGTGACCAAGTTTGTATTTCGTGAAAATGGGTGAAAACTTCAGCTAAAGTGTATCGAGATACTATCCTAGACGGCATAGCGAAGCCTCTTAAAGCCTCTCTCTTTTTGGTAACATTTTAGGGTCTTTTCAGCAAGAGTGAACCCGGTCACAAGGCACGCACTACCCAGGCTTGCCTTGCAGCGAATGTTTCAGACTTCATTAGGGATGATGATTGACCCTCGGCTAGCCCAGACTTCAACCCCTGGACTACTAATTGTGGTCTGTATTAGAGGATATAGGCTACTCTAAACGTCACAATAATTAAGAATCCTTAAAAAATTATATACGATCAGCGGTGGGCAACTTTCCAATGGTCGTAGTGCGTAAACCAATAGACGCGTGGCGTGAACGCTTAGAAGCCTGTGTTAGGGCTAAGGGTGGATATTTTGAGTAGAAGTATGTTTGATTTCTGGTTTACATTCTCTATGTACGACATCATTCTAAGACATTCGTTTTTATGTAGTTAAGAACTTAAGATGTTTTTATTTCAAACAGAATTTATGGCCATATTAGGTATACAATTTTTTTTAAATAGATAAGTTTCTAAATAATTATTAAAAATATGCAAGTTGTATGCGGCCTGAATTTCACAAGCCATTGAAAAATTTCACTAAAAAAAAAAAAACTAATTTTAAAAACGGCTTTTTTTTCCCTTTGTGGGTAGACATAGCACTAACTTATTTTTTCTGTGAGCTCTTAGTTATATTAAGTTTTAAATTAATTAATATTAATTTTTAATGAATTAAACCAGTTAAATTTTCATAAAACCGCCCCATACCCGCTATCTATTGTTTTCAAGTCTCTAGCACTGCCACATATCTAGATTCACTATCATCATTAGCATGGACACTAGACTCACTAACAGCCTTGAGGACCTTGAGAAGCTATTTGGCTCCCGCATGCAGGAATATGAAACAAAATTGCAGAAAGCCACTTCTAATACAGCACCTTCGCCTGATATTACATCCATTGCACGTGAGTTTTCAGAATTTAAGCTTTTTGTCTGTCAAGCACTCTCCAAATTAAAAACTCAGATTGAGCTACTTGCTGCGGGCTTTGACAGGCATGAAACTGTTATGCGAAGAAAGGTCCTCTTATTCCATGGTGTCCCAGAGAAGGATAATGAAAGGTTGCCTGATGTGGTGCACAACATATTATCCAACCAAATAAAATTGGCAGAGCTAACTAAGGACAACAATGTTATCCATGTCTGTCATAGACTTGGTTTCTCACAGCAGAAGGCCCGTCCCATACTAGTCAGATTCTTCAAGTTGGAAAGCCGACAGCTGGTATGGGATAGCAAGAAAGCCCTCAAGGGTACCGGGATAACCATCTCCGAGTTTTTGACTCAAGCTAGGCACCGTGTGTTTATGGCCGCTCGTAAGCATTTCGGCATGCTAAATTGCTGGTCGATGGAGGGCAGGATTGTTGTCATTTGCCCAGACAAATCCCGTAGGAAGATCGAGACTTCAGGCGAACTTCTCGATTTGATAGCCAAATTCCCGTCTAGCTCAGTCGACACCGGGGATTCTGCACAGTCTGAAGAACCTGGATCTCCAGTGGCGGCAACATTGGCTGCGCCCGTCAAAAATGTTCGGAAGACCCGTCTGCGCAAGTAACATTATTCGTTGTGGTTCCTTGATGTTCAGTTGGTTGGCTTGATTCCTTCTGAATTTGGCCGCTTTGCACAATCGCATTCACTTTATTAGTTGAACTCGCGAGCCGGTGGTTCATAAAGTTATTTTTGTCTAACACCCTTATCTATTTACTTCTATATTATAAATTTTTTGCCGGTGTATAGATATTATTATTTTTTTTTTTTACTTTGTTTTGATGTTTTGATTGTTGCAGATCGTCCGACTAATGTGACAGTTATTTTCTGTCAGATGCCAGTGTTGACATCTGTCAAATGACATCTAATGCGTTTCGTTTTACGTACGTTTTGTCTTGTGTATTATTCCTCGTAGGCCTGCGCTCTGCGCTCGTGTAATGTTAGTAGCTAGATTATAATAATTATTTTTTAATGCGTGTTCCTTGTTAGGAGTTGTAAAATTTCTGCCATTATACCAGCGAATTGGGGTGGTTTTTATTTAATAGAAACCTTTATTAGCGTTTTTAGTTAATTTTGTTTTGGTTATAGTTAATATTTTAGTTTATTATTATTTTTTATTTATTTTACATTATTATCATATATTTTACGTTATGAATGATGTAGTTGATTTTAACGACAGTTTTTTCTCATGCTCTTCTTCTGATAGTTTTGCTAGTGCGGAGAGTGACTCTTCACCTTCTCTTCCACTCACTTTACATGATAAAATTTCTTCTCTTTTCTCTAATGATCCTAAAAACTTGCATATAGCTCACATACACGCCCAGAGTGTTCCTGGTCACTATTCTGATCTTCTGGCATCCTTTAGCTGTGCTCACCTTGATGCCCTGTTAATATCGGAATCATTTCTGAAGCCTTCTCTTCTCTCTACTCAATATTCTCTACCTGGCTTCGTCTTGATCCGTAACGACAGGACCGGTAAGGGTGGAGGTGGTGTAGCTATGTATTTACGCGCTGATCTACCCCACAAGGTGGTTAGCTCATCCCCTTCTCTATATTCTGAGTCGGCTGAATATTTGTTTGTTGAAATTTCTGTCCATCACACAAAAGTCTTGCTTGCTGTGCTCTACAGCCCTAATCTTCGCATTGACTACTTTGATTCCCTTGACTGCACTCTCAGTAATCTTTGCCCCTTGTATGAGCACGTTATTTTAATGGGCGATTTTAACACTTGCCTAATTAAAAATGACTATCGCTCCCTTAAACTCCTTTCGCTACTTTCTTCTTTCAATCTTCAAGTCTTGCCCCTTTCTGCTACTCACTATTCTCCGAATTGTACACCATCTTTATTAGATCTTATGATTGTCTCCTCTCCCAATAATGTATCAAACCACGGTCAACTTACGGCTTCCTTTTCTTACCACGATCTTATTTATCTTTCTTATCGCATCCGTGTTCCCAAGCGTAAGCCCCAGCTTTTATATCTTCGTAACTTCAAGGGCATAGACCTGGAGGCATTGCGGTGTGATGCTAGCGATGTCGACTGGTCCCCTCTGGTTGAAATCGATGACATCGATGGAAAGGTGAACTATTTTAACACTACCGTCCTCGACTTGTTTGACCAGCATGCCCCTTTACGACGTGTCAAGGTAAAACATAATCCAGCACCTTGGGTAACTCTTCAAATTAAAGATCTTATGGCTCGCAGGGATAAAGCTAAGAGTAGGTATAAGCGTAGACCTTCTGAGTTGAATCTTTCTTACTTTATTTCGCTACGTAACTGCTGCAGGCGTCTGTGTCAAGTTGCTAAGAGACGCTATTTCCACGAACAACTCCATAACCGTAGTTCTTCCGACGTATGGAAATTTCTTAAATCTGTTGGCATAGGCAAATCACCTACTAACCAGTGTAAGGATGTGGACCTCAATGATCTCAACAAGCATTTCTCTTTCCTTCCCTTTACTCTTGATCCTTGTGTTAAAGCTACGACACTGGATGATCTTTCTAGTTTGCCGATGCCACAGTATCCTCACTTTAACTTTAGCGATGTTACTGAGAATGACGTTAAGAAATCTGTTCTCGCGATTACTTCTTCTGCAGTTGGCTATGATAAGTTATGCTCTAGAATGATTAATCTCATCCTTCCCTCATTACTTCCTATTCTCACGCATATCTTCAATCATTCCTTCACCTCGTGCTCATTCCCGTCAGTATGGAAACTGGCTTATATTATTCCTTTACCTAAAATTAACAATCCCACTTCTCTAACTCATTTTAGACCAATTTCTATTCTCCCATTTCTTTCTAAAGTTTTTGAGCACTTAGTCCATAAACAGCTATCTCTTTTCTTAGCGTCAAACTCGGTAATATCTCCTTTTCAATCAGGTTTTCGTGCGGGGCATAGTACTGTTACTGCGCTTCTAAAAGTAACTGACGATATCCGCTGGGCTATGGAAAACAAGTCGCTTACAGTCCTTGTCTTGCTTGACTTTAGTAGCGCCTTTAACTCAGTGGATTTCGACATATTACTCGGCATCCTTAAATCCATTAATCTCTCTTCTTCTGCCTTAACCTGGTTCAATTCATATCTTCGGGGTCGCTCTCAGTGTGTCCGCCTTGAAGAGGTGTTCTCTGACTGGTGTAGTCTCACTGAGGGTGTTCCTCAGGGTAGCGTTCTCTCTCCTCTTCTTTTTTCCATCTTCATTAACTTTGTTACTAGAGTAATCTCTTCTAGTTTCCATCTTTACGCAGATGACTTGCAGCTTTACCGACATTTTACTGTAGCTGACGCGGATTCTGCTATTGCTGCTATGAATCATGACCGCTTGTATCAGCGCTTGGGCTAAGTCATTTGGCCTGCAGATCAACCCAACTAAATCACAGGCTATGATCATAGGCAGTAGATTCGTTCGCAATACGGCTGTAGTTTCTTCTCTGCAGCCTTTAGTTCTCGATGGTGTCCGTATTGACTATACCGAAACTGCAAAAGATCTGGGTGTTATGATTGACTCCAATCTTTCGTGGCGTGCGCAGGTCAATGAAGTCAGTCGGAAAGTAAACTTTTCCTTTCATTCACTAAAATGCCTTCAGGGTCTCTTGCCTTTGAAAACGAAAATCTCCTTGGCCCAAACTCTTATTCAGCCGATTATAGATTATGCCGATGCCTGCTACCTGGATGCTACTGAGGAGCTATTAAATAAGCTTGAGCGATTGCAAAACTTATGCATTCGGTTTGTTTTTGGTCTAAGAAAGTTTGATCACGTCTCTCATCTTCGCAAGGAACTCAAGTGGCTCCCTATCCGTCTTCGCAGGAACACTCGGATTTTATGTCTCCTTTTCAATATCCTACACAACCCATGTTATCCCTATTACCTGCGCGACCGATTTTCGTACGCTCGCCCCCGCGACGCACCGTGCAGATCACACCTAAGATCCCTTCTCAAATCCCCTCCTCATAAATCCAGCTACTACTCCTACTCTTTCTCTGTCCATGCAGTAAGGTTGTGGAATTCTCTTCCGCCTAGCATTCGTGATTTAAAAACTATTTCGCTCTTCAAAGCTAAAGTAAAAGAGCACTATCTTTCCTCTCTAGTGTGATAATTATATATGTATATATATATTATTTGTTTATTTATAGTATAAGGTATATATAGTTATATAAGTATTTATTAGTTTAAGATTTCACAAACTCTTCTTTTCTTATTTCTACACACTATTGTCTACATTTCTTTTTTTATCTCTCCTTTCGCAGGTCTGCTGGAAGAAATTTCTTTTAGAAATAAGCAGTACCTTTGTACATTTTGTTTTTATTACTGTATTTTCTGCAATATATTGTGTGTACAAAAATGATAAAATAAATAAATAAATAAATAAACGGTTTCACCGGGTAAAAAATTAGGTTTTAAATTTGGCCGGTTTTGCATTTCCTAGTTAGAGCTTATAATGAAAGAGTTTAAATCTGTAATCAATTATGTTGAGTTTTATATTTTATAGTAATTTTTATTCATGCGTGAAATTACGCTTAGTTGATTTTGTTGATCATGTTGATTTATATTGTACCTACTGAGTTTAAACACAAAACGCAAATATAACTTTTACCTAAATATTTTTATGCATTTTCATTAAAATTTTGAATAAGTATACATTTTTAAAAATTAAATAGATGTTTTAATTTAAATATTAAATAGATGCAAGATGTAGGCGGCCTGAATTTCACAAGCAGTTTAAAAATAACAAACAATAAAAAATCTTTTTCAAAAAAATTACAAACCGGTTTTTTTTTTAGGAAACCCGAAAAAAAAACCGGTTTTTAATTTTGGCGTTTTTTGCATTTCCTAGTCGGGAGGTTACCGCGCAGCACGTAGTCGTACCTAATGTTCCACAACGGCGGTCCTAGTACCGATCCCTGCGGAATGTCTGCCAGGGCTGTGGAATCGTTCGAAAGTTACCGCCACAGAGCTTCTTTTTCACTCGTATTGTATAGTTGGCAGGGTTTATGAATTCGTAAGGATGGAGCAGGTCATGGTCAGTGACGGATTAACCCTTAATCAAATTAAGCAATTGCCTAGGGCATCGCGTCTGGGGGGGCACCAGAAGAAGCACAAAAAAAAATCCGTCCTTAGGGCATCATGTCTCACTCTCACGTCATCAACAACCACACCAAAAAAAGTTTCTAGGACTAATTTGAAAATTCGCGCGTTTTAAGTTGACATAGAGTCCGACCTAGAGTCATTCATAACTCCGCTCCCGCTTGCCCACTCGCTGCCCGCTAGTGCATTCGGCAATTTAAATGCCCCGGAATTGCGATCAGCCAATCACAAACCACCCCTACCCCGCGGCCCCCCCGCCTGGCACTCCGCTAATCTGTGTCAATCAAATGTTTTGTTTTTTGAGTAATAGTGCCGGCCGGCTTCTATGCATACGTAATAATAGGGGTTAAAGTATGAAATTGCCGTTTTATTGTAATAGGTACTTCGAATTGACGTAAAACCTTCATGGTTTGAGATTTTTGAGTGAAACTTTTTTCACATAGTACCTATGAAGTTCTTCTTTTAAAAAATGTGCAACATTCGATTATCGACTTTCAGTTGTTTTTATTCAGCTTAGACAAGAAAGATGGATACTTCGAAAATTCGAGTGATTTTTGAATACGAGTTCCGAAGCGGAACTAACGCGGCAGGAACAGCTCGCAATATAAATGTTGCGTTTGGAAAGGGAACTGCTAATAAACCCACAGTGCGATTTTGGTTTAAACGCTTTCGTGATGGAAACTTTGATTTGAAGAACGAACCACGTGGAAGACCGCCCACACAGGTGAATAACAATGCATTGAAAGAGATGGTGGAAGCCGATCCGAGCCAAACTACCCAGGAATTAGCGGCATAGTTTAAAGTTACCTTACCAATAATAAAAAAATATGAAAAATGGGTGCCTCATGATTTGACTGATCGAATTGTGACTTGTGATGAAAAGTGGATTCTTTACGATAACCGTAAGTGCAAAATGCAATGGCTGACCCCAGGTCAAACGCCGTAGCAGTGTCCTAAAGCAAAGTTACCAATAAAAAGGTAATGGTAACTGTTTGGCGGTCTCAGCATGGTGATATTCACTATAGCTTTTTCCGATCTGGTCAAGCAATAACGGCAGATGTCTACTGTGCCGAACTCCGAACAATGATAGCAAAACTAGCAGTGAAACAGCCCCGACTCATGAATCAATCTTCACCATTATTGCTCCATGATAACGCTAGACCTCATACAGTACGAGAAACCGTTTTAACTCTACAGGAATTGCAATTAGAAACCATTCGTCACCCTCCATATTCGCCAGACCTTGCTCCAACGGACTACCATTTTTTTCGTGATTTGGACAATTTTCTACTTGATAAAAAGTTTTCTTCTCAGCGGGGCTATTGCGTAACTCTGTTGACAGTTCAAGTGATGACAATGTTAACAATGTGCATTATTGAACTGTCAAACAGCTAGTTTCGTATTGCCTATCTTCAGTGACCAACTGCAGTGACGTCATTAGCCACTGGTGCCTTTGATAGCCACCGTAACACGTTTTGACAGATGTTATTGTATCGATACTTTTAAAATTGCGATTGTGTAAGCTTTTGAAGCTGTTTAATAGTCGATAAAATTTTAGAGTGATCACAATAGGCACCGTAAATTTTTATAATTCACCACATTTCCACCGTAGTTTGTTAGTCACTTGTGTGATACGTAATACCAATTTTATGAAATTGTCAGTTGACAACTAAGTTTAGTGTGCAACGAATGCTAGTTGTCAACTGTTATTGAAAAAGTTAGCCAATAACCCCCCAGGAGGCAGTACAAAATGCTTTCACACAGTTGGTCGAGTCTAGATCACCAGAGTTGTATCGCAAAGGCATAAATGACCTTCAGATGGCAGCAATGTATAATTATAATGGAGACATATTATGAAGGACAGGAAGGTTGACGTGTGTCGGACATGCCATCGTCCGGGTGAGTCCATCAGACATATTATCTCTGGTTGTTTTCGTCTGGCTAACGGCAAGTACTTGCACAGGCATAATCAAGTAGCCAGTATTATTCACCAGCAAATTGCTTTGAAATACAACCTAGTGGATTCGGAGGTACCATACTACAGGTATGTGCCCGACCCAGTTCTCGAAAATGACCATGTCACATTGTACTGGGATCGGCCTATCATTACTGACCGGACTATTGTAGCCAATAAGCCGGATATGGTGGTGATAGACCGATTAGCGCGCCGCGCAATGATAGTCGACGTCACCATTCCACATGACGAAAATCTCGTGAAAGCTGAGAAAGGGAAACAAATCAAATATCTCGACTCACAGCACACGAGGTTGTCGACTTGTGGGATGTGGACTCGGCTATCATTGTGCCGATTGTCGTGAACGCCAATGGACTTATAGCCAAAAGCTTCGACGACCATCTGTCGAAGCTATCGTTGCGCGGTTAGAACAAGGGCCTGATACAGAAGGCGGTACTCCTCGATATGACTCGCATTGTGAGGAGGTTCCTGTCTCTGGAGCCCTAACCACCGGTTGCTTGGACCCTGTTCCTGACAATTATTTGTTATATTTTTAAATGTTTTTTAAAGAAATATTTAAAATGTAAACAATATGTATAGAAAATAAATAAATGGAAATTATTTTGATTAAATAAATGTCAAATGAAAAAAAAAACGAGTTTCAATTTTTCAGTACAAATCGGCAATTTCATACTTTAACCCCTAATAAATAAATTATGCTTTGGTTATTACTGTTGTCGCATCTACTCCACTTCTAAGGTACGTTACATCTCATCACCTTAATTTACAAAAAACTAATGTTTTTAGGCGGTAAAGGTTTAAAGACCGATTCTAGTTGAAATACGGATAGGGGGGCCCACAGGCGTAGATTGCTTAGGGCATCAAGTAGTCTTAATCCGTCACTGGTCATGGTGAAAGAAAATTAAGCTAGTCTCTTAGCAAGGTGAGGCTAAAGCTTCGGTATTTTGGATAGGAAAGCGAAGTTTTCCATACAATATACGAAAATGTGTCCGTCACCATGTATCGCATACCGCAACGATGTGCGTTTAGATCAAGAAACTGGAAGTTGACTCACAAATTTGACTCCATAGGAAGAGATAGATGTATCTAGGCATGACATCGTATCGTAAGCCACTGAGTCATAACTATAATTCAAATATGCACTAGCAGCAACATGTTAGGTTAATTCTATAGGTATAAACTTTTAAAGTAAGTATGCGATACCCTACACTAATTAAAACCAATCGCATGTCGATAATTTAATAACTAAAAAAAAATACCAAATACGTACTACCTTCCAAGCCCGTATAATTATTCTATCAGAGTTGGAAAGAACAACAAACCCACACGTGTAAAAAAGAATCTAAACAACCGAAGTTTGGGAAGTTTCCTTTCAGATGGGGGTAGTGATCTGTGAACGACGAAACTGTCCCCATGGGAAGTCCGACCTACAATGCTACAAGACTTGTATAAAAGTCGAATTAGATACAATCTTAGGCAAGTATGTAGGTACCTACCTGCCTCCAATACCTGTAAATACACCTACTTCTTTTTTAAATAATATAGTTAAATTAATGCTTGACTGCGATCCCACCAGATGGTAAGCAGTGATGCAATCGTTGATGGTGAGGCGCACTAGTTTACACTCTAGCCTTGAAGACACCTAAATTACAATCAGACGGAAAGACCGCAGCTGTTCCAGTCCTTCGATGTACACACGGTAGAAACGAAGAGGCGAAACGCTTAGTCCAGACCGTAGAGGTTTCAACAACGTAAGGGAGAATATTCGCCTTACGTCGGGTTGTTCGATGGTAGAAAGGAGATGGCGGAATCAAGTCAAGCAATTCCCGCGCACTCTCCAATATGCATCCTGTAAAATACCGAAAGGCTGGTTACTTTACGCCTGTGCTCCTGGCTTTATAGATTGGACTTTTACTATTCTGACTACCTAGTCAGAAAGATATACCTATATCTTTAATGCAACGTTGCTTTATTGACCCCTGTAACACAGGTTTACCTAGCGCAGGGGTCATTGATCATTTATCTTGTACCTCGCCAATTGTACCTTTAATTAAGTGTCACCTGTAATTGTGTACTTTTTGAAAATAAATTATTATTATTATTATTATTATTGCTACTTAGCTGAGTCTTCGATTGCAGTGCCACGTGAAGGACTACTGAATGGGATTTTTTCCTGCTGTAATCTAGCCAGAGTGTAGGTACCTCCTATAGAAGGCGACTCAGTTTATGCATTCAACAGCGCTAAATTAGTCATTTTCATAATGGTTTTACATTACATTTACCATTGCTCGCAGATCAGATGGTCGATGGAGACGAAAGGTTCTGGAGAGGCGACCACGGACTGGAAGACGCAGCTTTGGAAGGTGGACCGATGACCTGGTGAGGGTCGCGGGAATCCGATGGATGCACGCACAGGACCAGTCGTTATAACGACACTTGGGCGAGGCCTATGTCCAATAGTGGACGTCTTTCGGCTGAAACGATGGTGTTTATACGTACCTACAACTGATTCGGATTAATCGAACGAGTTAATAATATGGCCCTGGAACGCATAGGGTAACTGAAAGAATACATGGAAAATATCCTGTGTTCTTTTAATTAAAGAGTCTGACATTAAAAGAACAAAGAACAATTTCAAACAAAAAAAAAGAAATTCTCAGTCTCACTTTTTATTCAGACTGTTACAAAAAGCACAATAATATTATTAGGAGTCGGATTCGACTCTTTATTTGCCATAAAGGTAGCCATACACGCTACGGTATACCTGCACAGTTATACCTGTCAGGTAAGCTTGTGCGGAAACCTGCACAGTTGTGCAACATATACACGTTCCGGTTTACCTGTATAACTCAACTGTACAGACAAACCTGTCAGGTATACCCATAAAGCAAGTACAAAGGGTATCCCTAGCGTGTATGGCTACCTTAAGAGTTGTTTTGTCATCTATCATTATAGGTACTTACCATATTTACCCGACTGCGGCGAAGTCCAAAAGAATGGTAATGACATTAATTGCCACAGTAGTTAGTGATGCTCACCATACCTACGCGTGAGGGAACGAAGGTCGACCTCACGCCCTAGCCGCCGTAATTCCGACCCCGACTACCAGCCACGGTAGACGCGGGCTTGCGGACGTCGAACACTGGGTAGGTCGCCGTCCGGCTGTTCGGTAATTAACCGGACCGAGCCCAGTCGTCAACAGCGCGTACCTAGTGATCGCGCTCGTCACCCATATGTCAGCAAACCGTAGGGGCCCAGCAGGGCCGATGCCCGCTAGCTAGGACCGCGGAGAATTTCTGAAAGGGAAACCCGTAGTCCTAGAATGCAAAGGGTAATTAGAAAGAAAGAAAGAAAGAAAGAAATAATATTTATTGGTACAAACGCAGGGCATAGCACAATGAGATAAATTAAACAGAACAAGTGATAAAAAAAACAATAAAATAAAAAATAACCTAAAACTATATGGTACAAATATTTGTTTGCCCCGCGGCTGCTCCAAACAGGCCCAGTTCAGCATAAATGTCAGGCAACTAAGTGCCTGACGCTGGTTTTCAACTGGACCTGGTTGAGAGGTGTGTACGTCGAACCAGTTATGTGTGATTGTGTGTATACTAATACTTATATAGTTATGTAAAAATATATAATACTATGTGTCACAGTTGAGAAATAATAAATATAATTTAATCATAAATAAATCCATAGTGAGTTTATAATACAAATAATAAGTAGGTACCAACAAAAAATAAATATTTCGCGCGTGCGATGCCGGTGCTTATCTAATTGTTATCAGTGCAATTCCCCTCGGACAATGCGCTGCAAGCAGCGGAGCGCAGCGGACGATCGCACGCTTGACACGTTACATTCCCAGAATTGAATTAAAGGAAATTGTGAAACAGTGACTAGTTAAGATTGAGTTTAACGAGAATGACTTGAAAATTGTGAGTACTAAGGTAGGTAAGTGTATTTTTATACTAATTAGGTTTACAAGATTATATTGTTTTAAATAGATTTTTATCGTGATATAACGTTAAAAAAACTCGAACAGCAAACGGAATACAAAGAACGAAGAAATATGTGGGTATATTTACGTTTTTTATTTTTATTTTATTAAATTTTTTTTTTCTTTTCAGGGCTTAAGCTAAGATGGTACTAAAGCTATACCTATTTTAAATACAGTGAACACTTTCTGCCCATTTTGCAGCGTTGCAGCAAGACACTTTGTAAGTAGACTACATTTATATTTGATTTGCATCTATAGATGTGGCATGATTGGCTGAGCTGTAAATACAGTTTTTTTTTTTTGTTTTGTGTAGATCTCCTATAAACGATGGCTGATCTCAAAAACGGCACCCAAGGCTGGGATGGAAGAGGCATCTAAAGAAGCATGCATCGCCGCGCAAGCGACTGCAATCATCACGAGCTTTTCAAGGGCAACGTATAGTACACATCGGAATTTAATAGGCATGACAACAATTTGTATTATTTTGTGAAGTAGGTTCCAATCATATTATTGAGACATTATGTTGAACTAAATCCAATTTTCGTTGCGCATCTATCAAATACTGCCGCAGACGGGTTCTGAAAGTGTGTACCGTGCCGACCACCCTTATTGGTGGTGGAATATTGTTCCAAACCTTCGATGCAGCGTATCTGAAACTGCCCCTGAAAGCAGCCGTCTTGTGAGACTGTGTTGTCAGTTGCTGTGCACAGAGGCGTGGAGTGCAATCGCGTCTACTGGTCATCCAACACAGCTTATCATATAGGTATTTTGGTTTCTCCTGCTTGATTACACCGAAAAGCAGGCATGCCAGGTGTAATTTTCGCCTTGACTTCATTTTTAGTACGAAGTGCTTATTAAGGAAGGGGGTGATATGACTTCTGGGAGGAACCGAATAACAGAACCGCGCGCACGCGTTTTGGACTCTTTGTATGAGCCGGTCTGTACGAGCCAGCAAGCGAGGGCCGTAAACCGTATCGGTGTAGTTTAATTTCGACAGAACAAGGGTCTCGACCAACTGCTCGCGTAGCTGCTCAGATAAAAAAGGCCTCATTTTGTACAATAGTTTCAACCTATAGAAACAGTTTTGTACCGAACTGGCAATATGTTTCTCAAATCTTAGGTTTTTGTCCATACATAGTCCGAGGTTGCGCGCTTCGTTAACTCGGTCAATAGGTTCTCCCATGAGAGATAGGTTCAATAATGAAGGAACTTTTCTTAACTGCTGTTTTGTACCAAACAACATATATTTGGTCTTTGCCGGGTTTAATGCTAAGCAGTGCTCTTCTGACCAGTTGGCTACTTTATTTAAGTCATTATTTAAACGCTGAACTGCCGAATTGTAGTCTTCTGGTCTAAAAGAAAGATAGACTTGGACATCATCAGCATAGATGTGATATTTGCAATTCTCAAAACACTTAATTATGTCTGCACAGTAAATAATGAACAGAATTGGTCCTAAAATCGAGCCTTGAGGAACTCCCCTTTCCAATATCGCTAGAGCAGAAGTCAAAATAGTACCGTCATCCAAGCGCAATTCAACGAATTGTTTCCTGTCACTGAGGTAGCTGCGGAACCATTGTATAGCATTGTCATCAAATCCGTAGTAGCGAAGCTTAGACAATAACAGCGATATATTTAAACAGTCAAAAGCGCGGGAAAAGTCAAGTAGCACCATCAGTGTACACATGCCTTTGTCTTGGGCTGATAAAATGTTATCAGTGACATCCAATAATGCCGTAGAAGTACTGCGTTGCTTTCTGAAACCGGATTGTAAGTCCGGTAACAGTCCATTTTCTTCCAAATACCGAGTTAGCTGAAGGCACACCACTCTCTCCATTACCTTTGACAGGCAAGGCAGTATGCTTATAGGCCGTAAGTCTTTAATTTCTGTCGGGTTTGAATGTTTTGGTAGGGGTCTAACAGTGGCAATCTTCCACTGGTTGGGAAACGTAGAAGTCCATATTGAAGAGTTAATAATATTTGTGATAATTTCCAATGTTAGTGGCAAAGTTAGATTTAGCATATTTAAAGTAATGTGGTCGCAGCCTTCCGCATTTGATTGTAATTTTGAAATAATTCTCGAGATTTCATCTTGGTCCACTGGGGCAATGGTAAAAATTGCGTCGCTAAATCTATGGGACTCGTAGTACGTTACAAGCGACGCGCTGGCCACCGGGTTGCCAGGAACATTTAAAAAGGTACTATTTATTAGATCTGGGTCTCTAAAGTGTGATGGTAGTTCTTGACCGCGCTTAGAGGAGGAAAAAGTGGATTTAATGTTTTTCCATAATAATTTAGGATTTTTTATTTTGTTATTTATGTTGTACCTAAAGTAAGCAGTTTTTTCATGGTACAAGGCGCTTTCCACTAAAGTTTTTAACTGTTTATAATACTGTTTTTTCTGTTCCGTCTTGGCTTTTCTATACGCAGCCAATGCTTTGTCCCGCAGCCGCATCATGAGCTTAATAGTGTCAGTGATCCAGGGATACGATACTTCCTTTATAGTACAGGTTTTGATAGGTGCATGTTCATCAAATAATGATATAATACGCTCATTTAAACTATAAACCATATCATTTACATTAGAACAGTCAGCAATATTTTCTAAATTCAAATGACACAAATCACTATTAAAACTGTCCCTACAAATGTCTTTGATGGGCCTGTATCTTGCTACAAATGGTTTGAATTTGTCTCGTTTCAAATGGAACTCGCTGACTATGAAGGCATGACCAGTACACGTTCCAAATGATTCCACGTTCGTGTATCTTGCGGTAAGGTCTGTACACAGAAGGTCAATAAGGCTTTCACTCGTATCCGTGAAATGTGTCGGTGACGTGACTAACTGAGACAGGCTCAAGCAATTAAGAAACTCGAGTACCTTTTTAGCTTTGTGCTCGTTGGTATTTAGCATATTTACGTTAAAATCACCGAGCAAAATGTAGTGATCGCAATTTCCTAAAGCAGCAAAAGAGTTCGTAACAGCATCCAAGAATAAATCAATATCAAACCATGGTGGTCGATATGCAGTACCGATGGCAATTCTCTTACCTGCTATGGAATACGTAAGCCACATTTGCTCGACGGATTCGAATCTAGGGTCAATCGGTCCGGTATATGTTCGCGCACTCAAACCTCGTCGCAGGTAGAACCCGACGCCCCCACCGCGGCCCGCGCGCACGCATGCCGGCCGCGGCACGTGTCGCAGGCGATAGCCGGGCACCGCAGGCGCGCGCCCCTCTTCGCCCGAACGCAACCAAGTTTCGTTTATCGCCAACACATCGAAATCGTATTTCCCGACTGCACTAATAAAATCGTCATGGCCTGTACCCAGAGATCCCGCATTTAAAAATCCAACTTTGAGATACTTGTATTTATTAGACATTTCTAAAATATGTTATTTCGAATACGAACATTAAACAAATTAATATCATTTCCAGTGCAATTAAAAAAACTTTCATTCATTGTTATTATAATTTTGGGTTGAATTTTAATTAATATAATTACAAAATTTATGATATAAATACGTAACTTAAGATAAATTGAAAATAATAGCAATGTAAACATTAAGTCAGGTGTAGGTGAATGTATGTGTATGTAAATACTATTAAGTGTGAGGGCGGTATAACTGTGATATAACCGGTTCGAGTCGAGCACTCTAGGACACGCGGCCGTGAGACAAACACAACAGTTGAAAACAAAAAAATAAACAATGACCACGACAGATTTGCAACAGTTAGTGACACAATACTGTTTGTTAAAGACATTTAAACAATAAACTATTGGCTTATAATTATAAAAACACAAGGTAATAATAAAAAAATCAATGAAATTAGGGCAAGCCGTGATTATTATTGGCCGTAGCCTGTATGGGTGCGGCCTCAAAAACCCGAAGTATATCTGCCTCGCAGCGGATCCGGTGAACTGAGTCCCCGGCCTTATAGCGGGCGAGTATACGGCCTCGCTTGGACCACACGAATTGCCACCCGAGGCGCCCACCGGCCTCCCGCGCCTGCCGAAACAACTCGCGATTGATCTTCGTAAGGCGCTCATTAATATAGATGCGCGAGGCCGGACCAGGCAAATCAAGGTCAGCCGAAGTGATACCACGACGCACTCGGGCGGCCTCCACCATCTCGTCGCGTAAGTCTCGGCGCGCGAAACGTACCACGAGGAATCGCGGGCGGGTCTCGACAGGTGCTGGCTGCGTTGCATTAATGCGCCTGCCCCCAACTCGCTCGGCACTCACGATGTCGCGCACTTTGGCTTTCACGCCTAATTTTGACGCAACTATCAAGGCCGTATGTACCGGGTTTTCACCGGGAGCTTCGGGCAGATTCGAGATCTGTATATCGGTCGCTAGGAGCTCCTGATCGCGATCGTTAATATCGCTCCGAAGCTGAGCGATGATCTCGTTCACCCCCGTTGACTCCTGTTCGTGTTGACGGGTCTCCAACACAGCGACCCTCTCTTCCATAGCGCTCATGCGGTCGTTTACTTTTTTGATGGTAGACCTTAATTCGGCCAGGTCATCGCGCATTAACTGGAATTCTTGCTTAATTGTGCTGATGAACTCCTCCTTAAATTTCTTTAGCTCCGCCGTGATATCTGATGGGTGATGAGTCATCTCATGAGTAGCGTCCAAAGCCGTGGTGTTGATGGGACTTGTACTTGTGTCCATCAAGTTAACCAGGCTATCTTCCAACGGTGCCACTGCCTGTCCCCTCACTGGGGTCTCGTTCCGGTTGTCCCGCACTTGGTTCTTACTGCATTCAGGACAGTGCCAGGGGGTCGTTATGATGCCAGTCATGTTAAGCCTAACGCACCGACGGTGGTACGACCTAAGGCAGATGTCGCATTTAGCGCCATCTATCGGTGACAGGAATTTCCCACAGGCGCCACACTTGTGCATATTGACGTTCCAAACGCGAGCTCGGTTCAAACGATCGATCGACAACGCAGTGCGCGTAATTAAGAACAGATGTCGCTATTACTAATTAAGGCGTTGATGGTGTTTATCACGGCGTTAAGTCGGCTATAGACACCATAAGATGGTACACTGCACTCACGTTAGGATGCGTTTGCACTGGGCTATGGGCACGAGTTAGTTCCAGATAATTATTAAACAAATTGTTTAATATTTTAAGAACCGGGTAGATAACTGTTAATCCACAATGGAATTTGTTGTTTATAATGTTTTTGTATGTTTACACTGCACACAATCACTGTATAATATTGTCACTTGTTATTTGCACTTATTGAAGTCTTTTTCTGATAAATGTTTTTGTTTGCAGCTTTTTATTTTATTTTAAATCCCGTTGATAAACACTGAGACTTGCACACGTTAAAGGTTCAGTACCCTCACTGATGATAGAATATAATTGAAGGATACAGGTGTGGTTTTAGTCAGTAAAAGTCTGACACGCCCTCCCGCTCCTCCCAGAGCGCGAGAAGTCATTTGGATGATTTACCACCTTAAAAAAAAACCATACCTACCATATCATAAAAAGGCGGACTAATGCCTTAGGCGTTCTCTACAAGTGTGGTGGAGAGACATCATGGTCATATATTCTGGCAACACACACATTGACTACTCAAGACGATTCATTTTTCTAAATCTCATTAGGCCTAACCTAAGTGATGTGACACTAGATACGATATACTTCTTCAACACGAGATAAATGTCCCCAGTCACAGCTTTATGCTCACCACCGATTTTGTCAACAGACCGCATCGCAAACGCATTTAGATATACCTAGGTAGGCTCAAGATAATTAGTTTTATGCAAATAGCTACCGAGGTTCGAGAAGGATGGATTTCTATCATAGTGGCCTATCGAACATGAAATTACGTAGGTAATATTGTTATAGGTAGCTCAGTGGTTTGCTTTACTTTAGTCAGACTTTGTTTTGGACACGTGGCTTACTTAGGTATACGTCTACATAATTTACTTTTGAGAGGCCCACAAGGGCCGATGCCTACCAGCCCCCCTAGCAAAGTTGCAAACGATAAACGTGAACGCTTAGTAATCTCCAATAGATTTTCAACTTTATACCTAAGAGCATAAAGTTGAAAATGTATTAAAGACTACTGAGCGTTAGCGACCGGAACGAACGAAAACACTATGTAATCTTCAATAGATTTTCAACTTTATATTCAATAACATAAAGTTGAAAATCTATTAAAGACTACTAAGAGTTTACGTTTATCGTTTGTGACTTGGCTAAGGGGGCAGGACTATATGTTATCATTCGAAAGAATTACTGCGGTCCTGGAACCGGCAAAGGGCAATTGAAGGAACACAGGTAAGTTTTGGCGAGTAAAAATCTGCCACTCACTCTCGCTTAACCCAGAGAGGAGTTATTTTATGATTGGCCCGCATCAAAACATCAACAAAACATGTATTAACATAATATCTATACTTATGCACCACCTCTTATTTTGAATACTTATCAGTAATCAGGAAACCATGTATTATTTTAATTAATTTTTCTCCTGGCATATAATATCGTCATACGTGATTCCCGCACAAAAACTACTCTTGTTGGATATCCGCCCTTGACCGTTCTTATCTCCTAACAGCACACTTTCCACATTTTATCACCTATAACTAATTACCAATTTTCCAGTTAACTGAACGGTGAGACCGAATGATTGACCGATAATCAGAGCGGGAGTGAATGAGTCGGTGTGTAACCTAGCTCCCTAAGTTAGAAGGGCGGGCGGGAAAAAATTGATTGCGTCGAATCAATTCATTTGCGGTTCGTTCAGGGTTCGACGCGTTTTTGTAGACACCTTTGCCTGTTTTTTTTTTATTTTGCCTACCTTCGGGACCCGACGCGGAATGAATCCAGACGTGACGACGATTTTAATTATCGCATGTTGCTGAGTAACTCCTTTTATTGGGAAAATTAGCTGTTCTACTTGAAATACAAATTAGACATTAGGCCCGCAAACCCTAGTATAGTAATCAATGCAAAACTAATTCGTTTTTTTTTCTACCAATTTTTTTTTTATCCCGCTTTTGATCTATCAATAACAATATAGCTTAACACCCTCAACTTCATAACAGAGAAACCGTTAAAGAAAACTTGAAAGCTCGAAATACGTAAGACCTATTCACAAAAATTCCAATTCGAATCGAAATACGAAAACTATAAAGCGCTCACCTTTTGCGGCGCACTCCACTAAATTCAGTTGTGTATGTGCAAATTTTGGAATCGAATATCTCATTTGAACTTAGCTGCACGGTACAGGAGGCATGTAGAAAGCCGGGGTGTATTTCAAAGCCTTCAATTTGTACCCGTCGTAATTAGACTCCTGTACCGGAGTGCACCCCGGATCTAATGGGGTCTGCATACGGGTCAGATCACAGTGGAGATGAACGCAGTTAAAAATAGGAATAAATTAACATGGGACTGTGGGGTGTTGAGTGTCGCATGTAGAGTGTAGACTGCGTCAAGAGGAACTGACTGCGTTCAAGTTTCAAGTGGTAGAGCGCTGTGCTCGACATCTCGCGTGCCGTGCAGTTACAGGATGTTTGCTACACTTCTAAAGAGGCAGTATATTGAAGTGTCGCGCAATGATCGCGTATCAATGAAAAAGTAGAAAAAGAATTGTTTTTGGTGTTGTATAATAAAAAATATATAGTATATGTTAGACAACAATTAATAACATGCAATAATGTTGCGTGTTGCCAGTGATGATATTTATGGCTCCAATACATGGTCGCTCACAATCGGCCTCTTCTAAAGGCTTAAAATCACCCGAAGGGCAATGCGTGAATTCCTTGCGTGATCGCATCAGGAATGAAGATATCCGCAGGAGAACCAAGGATATCGACATGGGCCCGAAGAATCACCAGACTTAAGTGGCAGTGGGAAGGGCACATTGCTCGCAGAACAGATGGTCGATGGGGACGAAAGGTGTGGCGACCACGTACCGAAAGACGCAGCGTTAGAAGAAGGCTACCCACAAGGTGGATCGATGACTTGGTGAGGGTCACGGGAATCCGATGGATGCAAGGCGCACAGGACCGGTTGTAATGGCGACGCTTGGGGAAGGCCTATGTCCAACAGTGAGTCTTTCACCTGAAATAATTATGAATAAAAAAAAAACCTGACAGACGACAAATAATATGCAATAATGCTGATCAACGAGCTATAATAGTACTAGGAAAGTGCTACCTTAGCAGTATTTTTAATCTTTTTAAAAACATTACAAAAGCGGATTCGCTCAGCTTATGTAAACTTACCCTATGAAGATGAAATTTAGTGCCTATGGGTTTTCAAACAGAATTAGAACAAAAAGGACGGTCATATAGAAAAATCATTAGATATCTGTCAAAAAAAAAAAAACAATATTCATGTTATATTCAAATCTCTTTAATTAAACCTCCACATTTTCTTAATTAAAATTAGATCTTAGAAAACAATACGCCTACAAAATAATTCAGTCATTAGTAATAATTGTACATGATATATTAAATTCTAAACATAGTTACAATTCTGTTATTTAATTATTGTTAACTTTCTAAATACGAAATACTTAGTGGATATGAGAAATTTTTCATTTACAAAAACAGAGTAAATTTAAAGCTAAATATAGAAAAACAATTAGTGTATAAAAAGTAATCTAAGTTAGTACAATTTTCATACAAAAATAGTATCGGCAAGAGTCGTTTCCTAAAGTGACGTCATTAAAAAATGTTATCAGAGTTTGTTAAAGTACGAAATGCTTTCATTTCGATTTCATAGCGGTGTTGCCGCGATACTTTAGAAATGAAGTTATAGAAATAGCGGTTGAAAAGTTTTAATACAAAATGTAGTACGAAAAAATTATATAGTTTGTGGTCCCACAAACTGAAAAGGAATTAAACATGTCAGTGGTGGTATGGTACTGTGGATATCTCATACAAATTAAGTCTTAGCTTAACCGTCATCCAACATTTACGGCCACAAAACACCAAATGCAATGAATGCTAAGCGTATTTAAAACAATCATTATTCTGTTTCAGTCATCTTCAAATGACTTAAAGAAATAGAACGAAGATTAAAGCCTCAGATACGTTAGGGGACAAAATGTCCCGCGCAATGCTGTCAAATTATCCGCGTCACGTAAATGCGTTGTGAAATGTTGGGGGGCAAGTTGCGGGACACTGAGCAATGTTGCAGAGTCACGTAGGATGGAGCGTTGCGCGTCATGTTGGGGGGCATTTTGTCCTCTAGTGTTTTTGAGGCTCTAAATTCGTTCAGTACTAGATGCAGTTAATGATTTGTATTTCTTGACCTTAGTTTTCAGTTTTGAGTCCATTTTTCAAGTCACATAAATACCAAGTTACATTACAATAAGTTATAAAAAAGCAAAATTCCTATACAATACATTGGATAAACATCAAAACATTTACAAAAATTAACTTAACCATTACAAATATTAAAGCAATATTTAAGAACTACATAATGTTAAAACAATGCTTAAAAATTATAAAAACAAAGTTCTTTGAAGACGTCGAGAAAACGATAGAATACTTAGTAGTATCATATAGAATGGCTGTTTTGTTTTTCGTTACTTTTAGTCTGATAATATAGAATATTTTTAATTTTATTCCAAGTTTTCGTCCATTTTCTGTAAAGAAAAGTTACCGAGTGACAAATACAAATGCGTCCCAAAAAAATCAACCCATGTTTATTTATTTGAGCGACACGTGCAATGTGTAATACTATATTTTTGTGTATAAAAATTAGCATACACGTGGAAGCCCTTATAAATATCACATGTTGTTTTTCATTTCAATGTCAATATTTTAATAAAATTACGTTACAAAATGATAAGGGTACATGATTTCTGTGATAATTCGCGAACCCAGCAAAAACGTCAACTCTTCGAAATTCAATTTGGAAATATTTTCCGTTGAATGTTTTTTGAATGTGCGAGTGTATTCCCACAAAGTGTTAGCAACCCCGAGTGGACAAAATAGAGCGTTTAACACGAGCGACCAATCAAAGCGCCACACTCAATAATTCTGACGTAGGTACCCAATATCGCAGTTTCGATTTAGATTAAATTTTAGTCCAAACTTCGCAAATGTAGACACGATCAAGTTCGAGTACATATTGAAAGTTCGAAACGTATTATTTCCACTAATGTTATTTGAATTTCTAATGTCCACCACTCTGTGATAGTATATTTATTATTTCTAGTAGCTTTGAAGCTTTCACAGACATTCTCAAAGATACTAATCGAACATTCTCCTATAGAAAACATACATTTATTTTATTTAAACCAATCCGGAACATCAGAATTTTAATTTACAGAACAGGATTCAGATTTAGGATCGATAAAAATAAGCTTAGTATCAAACAAAATCCATAATTAAAAACAATAGCACAAACCTTTGTTGTCTAGCCTACTTTGTACATTCCCCTGGTGGGCAGCCCCTTCACTTCCTGGCGGCGGGTGGAGGCCGGGAGTATGGATGCGACTGGAAGCGGTCCCGCGCTCGCACTGCTTTGTAACCGACTGATTTTTGAGTGACATTCGCCTTCCCACGAACCATCGAGTCTATTAGTTTGTTAAACAGCAAACACGACACGAACACGACATGAAAGGGAATTGTTAGTGGGTTAATATTTTGGACAATCACAGTGTTACAATTAGGCATTGTTCAGACCAAAAAGGTATTGTCGGCCGCTGACTATGAACGAGCTTTACGCAGTTTTTCGCTTTTCAATATATATTAACTTCTCGTTCACACCGAACTGACTATACGCTAATACGTAGTGCGTGGTCGCTGACTCTCGGTTGCCGAATATTTTACTACGCGTAGCAAGGCTACTCTTTTGTTCACTCAATTAACGCATTCTACGCTTTAGCGGTGAGGACGCATGCTGAAGACTGAATCCACGTTCACACTGGGGCCAACAGTGAGCATACTCACAGTTGGCGGCGGACAATACGTTTGGTGTGAACGATACTTTAAGTGCTAAGTAGGACTTATAATAAAGACTGAAACAAACAAATTTTGAAATATTTATGAAGATGAAATAAATTAGCGAGAAATTAATTCTTAATGAGCGAAATAGTTAATACTGAACCAATAGGTATATTTGTATTGACATTGAAACTCTAAATTATAATCTATATATAACAAAAATCTGCTTTAAAATAAATAAATTCAATTATTTTTTCTAATGCACGTGTGCAAACAGCGCGAAGCGTAAATAATTTTGATAACACAACTTAGCATGGCAAATTAATACGGCATTTGTGACATTGCCATATTTTTTTTAGAACATAGTAATTACATATATTACACACTTATACTACAACAACCACAAAGACAGGACAAACAAAAACGTCACGGCCTGTTTCACCACATCCTGACAAGTGACTATCAAAGTATTCAGTTTTAGGTATACTTCGTCCGTGTGAATTTCAGTTATTGCGGACATGAAGGCGAAGTCAGTTCGCCAAGTGCGATTTGTTTTTACGTTAACGCGATCGTAACGTTTAACCGCGTTCGGCTCTCTGATTGGTTAAGAGCTTGGAGCGGGCCAATCGATGCGTCGAACGGCATAAACGTGTCGACCTGTCGAACTTGCACTAGGTACACACACAAAAATAAGACTATGTTCTTCCTCAGGGCTATATTTCGGGTGATGAAATAAATTACACAAAGTAATGCGCTTGGCTGGGTTTGAACCCGAATCGGGGCCGTTACTACTCGGCCACCACTGCTCTGAATCTGCACTGAATTGTTGAAGGGATAGAGCTTTAAAGGGTGTATAGCTCCAACCCTCTTTATCGCTCACACGACTAACATTTTAACTCGTCATGATAAGCCCCGTCTTTGACCCTATAGGGGGAGTTAGAGAAGCTAACCCTTTAACCACTTGGGTCCGATTAGTCCGACGAATGTTTTCGTGTCCTATTCGCCAAGGTCGTGTATCTGCGACTGGGTACTCCATCTCGTTTAGCTCTTCATTCCCCATAGGTGACAGAAGAGCTGACGATGGATGTGCGACCCCGGCTGAATAAACGCGAGAGAGTGTCGGATATATCCGACCGCGACGTAGGCAATTAAAAGCTAATTTGTTTGTATTTTCAACATTGAAAAGAAATCAGTAAGTCACTTCATCAGGTAGAAATGAAACAGGCCTTAATAATAACAATCATAAGGTCGTTATTGCCGTGTACCTTGCACGTTCCTCTGCGCCTGGTCGCGCGGCACGCTGGAGCCGAAGCCAAAGCTCCTCGCGGGCGGCGCCTGCGGCAGTGCGGCCGGACGACGGAATGGTATCGCTTTGCCCACAACCGGCTTCACGATTTTTGCTGTATAAAATTATTTTGCACATTTTAAACAATGAAGTTTTATTACTAAGGAAATTATTAATCTGGCCACACACAAAAATTATATAATAAGTAGCAAGGACATTGGAAACTTGAAGTCTTTTGTTTGTTGCTACATGGAACTGTAATTTTTTTTTAACCTTAACCCCACACTTGGAATTACTACTGTATCATGAATGCATTACTAAACATGTAAAATCACATACACAAGACTCTCCAATCCGGAACAACTATCTATAGGCCTTACAAGTACTTGTTCTGTGCAGGAATCGAACCCACGACACAGTGCAGCAGGCAACCGTACAACCACTGCGCCAAATTAGCAGTTAAATTACGTAAAAACATTATAAACAACGTGACTCATACCTTTATCACCGAAATTGATAGTTCTGGGAGGCAAAGTATTTGTTCTATCTGTCAATCCCCTCTTCACTGGAATGTGTTCCATTTTAAATTCTGACTTCACTGGCTGTTTCAACGCGGCCTCCATCTTGCCCGTCAACACAAACGTCGAATTTAAGTCATTAGGGTCAATAAGACCATAGTTTTCTATGTCACCTGCAACATCATATTCCCTCTTGATCTTCTTTGCTGAATTCAAGTTCCTCGTCGTGTCTAAGCTCTCGAAGGAATCGTTTATGATTATAGTTTCGTTATTGGGCAGTTTGATTGGTGTGCCTTTACGTTTTTTGGCTGATAATCTTTTTGGTTCCTTATTCTCTATATCAGTTAGGTCTTCACTATCGGTAATTATATCTACAGTAGCGTTCGCATCATCTTTTTTGGAGAAACTGTATTCTAATGTCGTGGAAGGTTTGTGCAAGTCTAAAGTTGAGATGAATCTGAAGTGCGAATCACCTTCATTGCCGTCGTCTGACCACGTTATGCCTTTCGCTAACTTTGCTTTCTTCATTATCTCTAGGTATTCAGTTGTTAGCGCTGGCGGGGCTTTATCATACCCTTTTAACGTCAAGTACAACTTTTTCAACATGGAAGGCATATCACTCATGTACTCTGTGAAGGCCTCTATCTCATCATTCTCTATGGACAATAGTTTCTGTCTCAGATTATCTCTGGCCTTGATCTGTCGTAATTCACTGTTCAACTGTACTTTGTCAACGAAGTCGGATAATTCGGGGCAGTCTGAAAGAGCTTGTTCGCAAAGGATGTGAAGTTTCTTCTTGCTCTCATCCCATTTCGTCCAGGTGGTCATTACTTTGGAGTCTAAGTGGACAGATTGTTTCATGTAATTTTCGGCTGCGCGCTCTTGTCGCGGTATTTCTTCTGTGCACATCTACATTAAGAAAGAATTTTGTTAGAATGTTTCTATCAACAGGTTCAACCTATTAACTAAAATAATACATTCTTCTTCAGTATAGCTGATAATTTTTTTCTTAAAAAACAAAACATACTTGGAATCGGGTTCAAAATCCGTACTGCCGGAATCGGTTCTTTTATCATAACATAATTCTGAGATCATCATACGGAAACGAATTTCAAGACGCACTACGGAAACCAGTTCTTTTATCCTTTGTGAGACGAGCACTCACAAGACATAAAAAAAAACATAAAAATATTTATTTTGGAACATAAAACAATTGACAATAATGACATGGATAACGATGGCAGCTGCAAAAGTTAAAAACTGTGTCGCAACTGTCAACGCCCATCTTAATGTTAAGAAAACAATGTCCCAGACATAACAATAAGCGTGTAATATGTAGTGTGTGTATATGTGTTGTGTGTGTGTATGTATTAATACATTCTGAGGTTCCTCAATTTTCTCAGTATCACTGTACGAAAGTGTTTTTAACCAATCAGTCAAATTCTTTTTAAGGTCATTTCGTTTTAGGTGGTAAATATTGACGAGTTTGTTTATTTTGTTGTACATCTTTGAGCTGATGAATGTGAAATGCCTTTTCGCTACTGCTGCTCTACAGGGGTATTTTGCAGACTCTGTCTGAGAGGCGTTTGGCAGTACTGAAAGAAGAATGCCCATACCCCGTACCATATTGCGTCACAAGTATATTAATACCAAAAATAATGTTTTATTTATATGTACAATGTACTGATTTTTCTCCGCTTTTTTTAACCACATTAAAAAATATCGTAAAAATGATATTAAATGATCAACAATTCCTACTTCCGAAAAAAATAACGTCATTTCAGAAATCTTTACGTTCCGATTACAGTTTTCAGTTATTTTCGTAATCTGACCAAAGAGTATGTAATGCTAACGCTTTTAATCTGACAATGATCATAAATAAATGGTTCGCCTAATTAATTTTATCTGCTATCTAAGTAAATAAATTAATATAGTTGAAAATAATTAAACTGCTAAAAATGAATTCTGTTAAATTATTTTATTTTATCTCACCATTTTATAAAGTAAACATTGCGTATATTAGAAACTGAAAACTTGACACTGTCAATTTGGTTGACATTTTGATATTTTGTTGTTATACTGACGTTTATATCGTTTGGTGGTTTTGTACCGCATTTGAGTAATTCTGGTAGTTATATTGAATAATAATTAATTCAATACGTCTATAATAACTATTGACAGTGTTGAGATAGTGACTCATAGTGTTGCAAGTGGCAAGGTTTGTAAAGGGGGCGCGCGGCGCACGTTCGGGGCGCGCAATTCGCGCGCATGCATTTCCATTTGCTTTCTGCGGGCGCGAGGAGAAGCGCGCTGGCCGCTGGCGCGGTTTTGCACCGTTCGCGCATGGCGAAGCTTTCGCGCGAAGGGTACGATGATGGCATGGGAACGGCGCGCTAACTTGAAATGCACGCACGCAGCTCGTTAGCGGCGTATTCGCCAGATGTGAACACACCCAAAGAGTTATACACAGAATATACCTAAAGAATAAACACGTGAATAGATGGAGAAGGAGGCTAAAGAAAAGTCGGATAGATTGTGCGAAGAAAGCGGAGTCAGTGATAGCGTGACGGTTGACAGGGTACAATGGAAGAAAAAAATGTTTTGGGCCTACCTCAAGTAACATGGGCTAAGGGCAGGAAGATGACGATGATTTGATACTATGTACCCTAAAAGTAAATGTTTTATCTGCCTAACAATTAAAAATTCTTTATTTGTGTTACCTTGTTAAGTACCTATGTTCACACGAGAAAGTGGCAGTGAAGCCGAAATGACTTCAATATTAGTTATTTGTCACTAAAATAATTCGACTAGGTACATCAGTTTTTTCACACAAATGCATTAATAACTATTGTAAATAGATTAATATAAATACTATGTAATTATGTTATAAAGTCTCTTTCTACGCTACGAGCAACGCTGTTTCATTACGACGAGACCATCGACTCCTCTCACTGTTACTGCGCCTATAAATGGTTGCCGATAGCTCTGGCCTTATCCAGCCTTAGTTATAGGTCGGTCCGTGAGGTTGCGGATCGGCAATGATAAAATCCCGTCCTATACACCTTTCATTATTCCCACCTTCCGTCTGTTGCCTTAGGTGTCAAGGCAACAGGCTTCCAGCACTATTATTTATATACGTATATATTGTAGCTATATGGTTAGGGCTAGGTTATTAGGTGCAGCTAAGGGTGATGATAGGCTACAGTCAACCCCTTTACTGTACGTTTCGGTAGCTGAATGTAGAACCCACAACCTGTAAGTGATGTATTGCGTTTTTTGATTCGAGAAATCGAACTAAAACACGTCATAAGTTTGTTTAGGTCTTGATAACTTTATAAATAAATAAGTAAATAAAAGACTAAACCATTACGACTTTTAACAGTCTTAAGGTTCTTCAGTGTAGTCTTAGGTATAGCGTAAAGATATTTCCCATGCGCGATAAAAGCCTGAGCTTAAGTAACGCCACTATATAGGAGCGAAGGAATCCGGGTCCTAACTTATCGCATAAATCAAAAATAATGCAATACACTACACAGCAATTTGCCTTAAAACGCATACCTATGGTATAGAATGCAAATTATAATAATCAGTTAAAAATTGCTATGAAATATGATCAGGCGTTTTCGAACTATTTTTAATTTCTCAAAAATGTGGTTAAATATTAACAAAACAATTTTAGATAGTGAAAATTTCAATAATAACTATATTCTTGAGAGTAAATTTGGTTTGACGCAAGTTGGTACGGATCCACATACAAATTTGGGCAATCTCTTTTGAGACATGACGTGCGTCTTTTTTTATATTTTACTAATATTCATATCACTCTCATCATCGGTTAGTTATGTAAGTAATATTACCTGTTCCATAGCCTCCGAGGAGGAGCGATGTGCGAGGTCGGCGACGTGCGAGAAGGCGCGCGTGCGCAGGCGCTGCCGCAGTGCGAGCACGCGCTGGCGGGACATCAAGCTCAGGAGCTTGGATTCCAACAGGCTGTATACCTCTTCTTCTTCCGATATACGTTTACGCCATTCTTGTTTTACTAAAACAAAGACACCAAGTTCAGAAAATTTTACGTGAGCGAACATATAATGCAAAACCTCCTAAAACTTTTGTTTTTTTTTTTAGTTGTGAAAATCATCTAATGGCAAATCCCGCTCTTGGGCAGGGCGGGAGATAGTGTCAGACTTTTACTGACTAAAAACCGACTCCTGTTCTTTCGTTGCCTTCGTCCCAGGGCCCCGGGTTTCGTTTTCACAGTACCCATAGCCCCAGTAGGCTTCGACCCTGCTGGGCTCCTACGATTTGCTGACATCTCCCTGAGGCGCGCGTGGAACAATACGCGCCGTCGACGACTTAGGCTCGGTCCGGATGGTTACCGGACGGTCGGACAGCGGGCTACACATTTCTCGCCGTCCGCAACTCCTGAACCAATGGATCTTTAACCTTTTAACTGCCTACTTGTTTATTCCGCCAGAATCGCACATCCACGACCAAATACTCCATCTCATCAACTCTTCTGTCACAGAGGGATTGAAGAGCTAAATGAGATGGAGTACCCAGTCGCAAACACACCTTCGCGAATAGGCCACGAAAACACTCGTCGGACCACTCCGGCGCAATCGGTTAAAGGTGTGGAGGTATGCGGAACAGAGAGTAAAGTCCCGCAAACCTCCGTTGAAAAGGGAGGATCCTCCAACCAGACGGGATGTTATATCTGGCGGGCTACTGCTCGATAGATGATTTCGGGCTGTTCTATATGTTCCAATCGCGCGGAGAACTTTGATTGCGCGATGCAGGATTCTTATGTGACGCCATAGATGTCGCTACAAAGGGTTATACATTTTTTACTTCACATATTCATTTTGAACTAATAGATGGATCTTTAAAAATTTTGCACATCACATATATTATTTTGAAAAGAAGACAATCATTAAGGTTAGGTTTTTAAAGACCCTTATAAGTTAGATTGAGGATAAAAATTCTTACAAAAAAAACTAATTCTTGATAGAGGGATATTGATGATGGTTGAATGGGTGTTGAGCGGATAAAGGTCGATTTGCACAGGACATGGAGACGCCGGCAAGGGTCATTACATTACAGACACGACCGTCTATGTCAGATAACAAATTGTTCGTGAAGTCGCACCACCAAAGCATGCCACCGAGACGTAAACGACAAAAATACATCAACAAATGAAAACTATAAATCAAAGCTTTTCATTTACAATGAAACCTATTCAGAACAATAGTAGAAAATAGTTTGAAACAGCATGAACTGCATGGATCATGTGCGACAGGGGTGGCCAATTTGATTCGACTCACGATCTACCGTTTACTAACTCTAGTCGAGATGTTACAACTCTAGTTAGTAAACAGTGAGATCCATAAAATAAAAATAAATTTAACAATGCTTCAAAGGTTTAGTAAGACTAACTTCCATATCATGAAAAGTAAAAAAAAATTGTGTAATCTGAGTCGTAAAGGATGAAAGAACGAGCGAAGCGAGCTCCAAGTGCAGCAACCAACCCAAACTACAATTCGATTTCCTTTTATTCTACAAACAATAATTTACAAGGCGACAAGATAATAGAATGTAGTAGGGCCGAATAGCTATTTGCCCTAGTCGTCTTGACAAAAATTAAATACAAAAATACAAAAAAAATACAGTCTTAATTTCTGAATGAAAAAGCTTTACATTTGTAGGTGATAGGAGCCTCCTTTTAAACAAGGTGAAAAAATGCTTGCCAACATCGACTGGATTAATGGCCGAGATCGAACGGTTGACTACCCCTGATCTATGTGATATGCATTACTCCCCAAACATTTCCAAAACGGTTAATAATTACTTGATAATCAACATACCTTTCTCCTTTGCCAAATCCGGCTCCCTTGAAACCTTGACACTGGACAGCGACAACTTCGCCTCCAATTCCTTAACCTTCTTCTTCAACTCCTCAGTTATTTTCACATACTGCGACAGCCTCATATCACCGTCTACAATGTTCTTCTTGATACTGAGCTGTATCTTGTTGGCTCGAGCTGCGTATTTGAGGGTGTTGTATGTGTCTTCATAACTGGCGTTTGATGGGGAGATGTTGGCTATCATGACTGTTTTACAGTTGCCGCCGAGACTGTCTTTCAGGAGGCGGGTTAGTTTTGAGTCTCTGTAAAAGTAGATTTTAGTTGGGAATAGTTTAAATTCAAGTTTGTTCTTATATAACGAAATATTGAGTAGAATGATAAGCTTGTTTACGACATCGTCGGTCTGAGATCTTACTAGAATATCTTCAAAAATCGGACAAGTTCGAGTCGGACTCACGCACTGAGGGTTCCGTACTAACTTACCTATGAAAACAGTTCAATTCCCGAAGTGAGTTACGAAGATTTTTCCGAATCGCAATAAATTTTTTGTGACGTAACTACTTTACAGTTTTCAGTTCTTTTTTCCTATATTTGTGCTATGAGACATCCATCCATCCATATATGATCCTCCATGTCAAATTTCAGGATTCTAGGTCAATGGGAAGTACCTACTCTATGAATTTTTTTGAGAGTGTCGAAATACACGTTTTTCGCGACATAAACGGCCGTATCTTTTTTTTTCGTTAACTCAGAAGTTTAATTTTTTTTTTTATTTGAGTATATGGTTTTAATTTCATACCTCCACGCGTTCCCGAGATAAACGGTCTTGACAGACAGACGGACAACAAAGTGACCCTATAAGGGTTCTGTTTTTCCCTTTTGATTTATGGAACCCTAAAAATTAAGGTTTTGAGTTTTCTTTTTGTTTTATGAGGTGAGCGAGAGTGTCAGACTTTTACTGACTAAAATCCACCTGTGTCTTTCAGTTTCCTTTTGCGCTTTACTACAGTCTCTCTTTAAAAAAATCTCGTGACCCTAGCAAGCATCGGCCCTTTTGAGCTCTTAAGGTTTTGCTGCTAGCTCTTTGAGGCGCCCGTGGTACATACATTACGAGCCGTCGATGACTCGGGCTCGGTCCTTATCGGACGGCGAGCTACGCATTGCTCGTCGTCCGCAAGCCCGCGGTGGTTTTGAATTAAGTATGATATTCTTCTTGTTTAGAAGGTCTCGGATAGACAATTTATGTTGAAATATTTTTCAAAAATCCAATGATGCAATTTTAGTTTTCATCAAAATTGAGCTTGATCACTATTTCCTCATAGGTCTGGATTTGGGCTTACACGCTAACTGAAAATTGCGCTCTGCAGATTAAAATGGTGGTGTTTGGTAAATGGAACATAAAAGTTGAGATGTACATATTTATATTCCACAAAAAGCAACTTTACTTTCCGCCTTAATGTCTGTTTCTTAAGCAACACTTTACCTGTAAGGAATATAGCTGCTGCCATCAGCGAGCCTATTGATACAGTTGCCCAGAGACAATAGACTCTTGTTGATGTTCGCGCCCTCCTTGAACCGGTCGCCGACGCAGCCGGTGGCGGAAGCGCGCTCGCTTCCCGCCAAGTCTATCATAGACAACTTCACTATGCGCAGCTGACTGCTTGTCTTGTAGCGCATTTTTACGTATACCTGTTGCAAATAAGTGGTAGATTAATTGTTTGGACAGTTGGGCTATTAAATCATCATAGTCTTCTTGTAAGTATGGAACTCCGGTAAAAAAAATTTTCTATCTGACCACAAGTATCAAACCTTTAACCGCCTACATCTAATGATGCGTTTACACGTGGGCCCAGCCTTGGCCAATCGCCATCCCTAGCCATTATATAAACGGGAAAACCCCGTTAAAAACAATGGCGATTGGCCGAGGCCGTGCCCACGTGTAAACAGGGCAGAATATATCTGACAAACACTGTCGCTTTTAGTCCGCCAGGGTCGCACATCCACGACCATATACTCCATCTCGTCAGCTCGTTTGTCACCTGTGGGGATTGAAGAGCTAAACGAGATTGAGTACCCAGTCGCAAACGTACAACCCCGGCGAATAGGACGCGAAAACACTGGACGGAACAAACCAACGCAGGTGGTGTAGTGTTTATAACAAGAGTCTAATAGACTCTAGGATAAGACCTTAAACTATCTCTGCTTAGCTCAACATCAAACAAAGTTATATTTGGTAGTAGTCACAAGTCTACTCTTCAAGTTAGCATAGCTATCCGTTAGCTGCAGCAGTTGATTTGTTCAGGCAAACTGCAGTAGTATGTGCCTTTGAATAAATCCATAAACAAGGCTTAAGTCTACTGTCCATGGACAGCATAGCTTCATAGACACATATTTGTCATTATATGCTTGAACAGGCATACAGCTAGGATATAATGATGAATATGTGTCTATGAAACTACGCATCCATAGACGGTAGGCCAATGTCCTTAAAAAACCCTCGCTGCCAAGTATCTATTTATTTACTTGCACATCAACAATTGTGTAATTATCTATATATATGGTTAGTGTTATAATTTCTGATTGGTTAGCACAGCAAGCCACGCATATCCTGATAAAATAACATACCTGAAACACAGCATGACTCCTAGAGCTCTCAGCATTAGCATCAGTGGGGTGCTGTGTCCTGTTTTTATTGCCATCCTCCAGCATATTGAGGAGCTCCCTCGCAGTCTTGATATTGTTCAGTGTTAGACCAGCCACCATCACACCATACTTGGAATCTTCTCGCAGTTGTAGTGGGGTGCTTGAGGGTTTTAGTAAGTCATACACATTTTCATTGTATACCTGGAATTTTAAAATTGTTCAGTAAATAACATAAGTCAAGTCGCCTCAATGAGATGTCAGCAAACCGTATGCCCAGTAGGGCCGAAGCCTACTGAGGCCATAGGTTGACTTTCGAAAAGGAAACCCGTGGTCCTGGAATGCAAAGGCATATAAGGAACATAGGTGTGTTTTAAGTCAGTAAAAATCTGCCATGCCCAGGGGGGCACTAGAGTGGGAGAAGTCATTAGATGATTTCCTACCTTAAAAAAAAAACACTACATAAATATTTATGAATATATAATGTAACATAACATTACAACAACAAATAGATTTTATTAAAAGCTGTAAAGTTATAATAACAAACTATATTTTTTGCTTTATATCTTACAAAATCTAATCTTTATAAAATTCACTTGCAAAAGTTCAGCTAATTATTTCTCGAGTAAAGAACAAACAATAATTAAGTTTATAGGTCAAACTTAAAAGCAATCTAATGCATAGTTAATGAAAACAAAACAACAACAAATAGGTCTCAAGTTCAGTTTATAAAAGTTGTTAGGAACTACCTACTATGTTAATTAGTTTGGGAAAACATAAAAGTAACATGAAACTACTTACTTCAATATAAGAAACTCCAATATCAAACTCCCTCTCCTTTTCAAAAGAGTTTATTGTGTAGAAAAGGTGTTCCATAGTCAAATATGTGATGCCTGGATGCTCTTTGCTACCAATCATAGTGAAAGTTTTTCCTGCGCCAGTAGCTCCATAAGCAAACACTGAACAGTTATAGCCCTCCATCAAAGAAGCCAAAATATCTTTCGTGGTAGTCTCGAAGACATCTTGGTTGGTTGCGTTATGCCCACAAACATTATCGAAAACAAACTTTAACTCTTTATTAGCGCGTTTTAAAAAGTTTTTATTAGGTTGCTGGACTCCTTGGTAGAAAAAAGGTCGGATCTCCTCTTTGGGGTCGAACACCAACATCTTATCATCCACAACATCCACCACGACGCGTGTGTTCATTTCCATTTCTCTCTCGTTTAGAGGCCGAACTCTCACAACAACCTTGACGTTTGCAGCCATATTTTGTGTTGATCCACTCTTGGATGGTGCTAAGCCAGTGGACGAAGTCTGTGGCCTGCCTGTGCCTGGCCGTCCCGGAGCTTTTTCCATTTTAACCATTTTTAGCGACGCACCAACTTTTACTATACCATTGAACGAACACACACGCCACTGGCAAATCACCAGCACTACTGCCCACTACTTAAAACAATAACTGTAACGGTTCCTTCACGTCACATGAATCACAAGGCTTGTTGATTAAATAATAAATAATTTAAACTCCACAGCGGTGTTTGAAAATCTTTCGTCCGTTCGCGTAACAGTCAAAGTAACCGTCAAATTTTAAATTGACTTGACAGACGCGTTCGGCGCCCGCTTCGACGAAAACATAACGTTTCGTTACACAAAAGAGAAAATTAAAATAAAAATATTTTCTGTAAACAAAATATTTTGTTTATCGCTGATAGAAAGTTAAATTTAATAGAATAACATCAAATAAAGTACTCATATATCAAAAACTACAATCAATAGCAACTCCTATTTAAATACTATTTTAATAATTTTTGATTTGCAACAACAAAACTAATCACTCCAAAAGTGTGCCAAGGTATTCTAGGCAGATTACTGCGGGCTAGAGATGGGCGATACCCAGAAGTGCGGGCAGAGATGGGCGGCAGATGAAAAAAAAAAAATGAAAAAAAATAATTATATATATATATTGAATGTTGAAAATGAGTAAATACTCATTTTTTCACCCATTTTTATTGGATATTTACTCAAAGTGATGGATATTTTTAATAATTTTATAAAACTGCATAGATTTAATAAAATCTATAAAAAATCACAAGTACTGGGATCGAAACTGCTGCAAATTGTAAAACAAAAGAAATCAGGTGTAAAATTAAAACTGCCGTGCTGCACAAGATAGGGCAGTAACCTACTAACACTAAGGAGCTTGAAAAATACAAAAGCTGCTTTCTTAGCGTTAGCCATAGAAGAAAATACCGTCACGTTGGGACTCAGGCCTCCTCTTTAAGAGAGGGAATGGGCCGCAATCCACCACGCGGGCTCAGTGCGGGTTGGTGGATGTCACATGTCTTTGAATTTTTGGTTCTAGGACATGCCGGTTTCCTCACGATGTTTTTGGTGAAGGAAAAGTTTGAGAGCAGTGGTGATGAAATAAATTACACAAAGTAATGTGCCTGGCTGGGTTTGAACCCGCAACCTACAACTCGTAAGTCGGGGCCGTTACCACTCAGCCACCACTGCTCATATTTTTTTATATTTTAAATAAAATACAAGATATTGCAGACAGCAACGATAACGATGAAAGCTTTCCATCGATATATTGTTAATTTAGTTTATTTTTTTATTTTTTATGTTATTTTCTATTATTACAATGATTTAAATATCTACTACTTACGTAATTTGAGGATGTGTGACATTTACAAACCCGCACTGGGCCAGCGTGGTGGATTATATTTTAGTCCATTCCCTCTCCGGGGCTATTGCGTAACTCTGTTGACAGTTCAAGTGATGATCACTTGTTAACAATGTGCATCATTGAACTGTCAAACAGCTAGTTTCGTATTGCCTATCTTCAGTGACCAACTGCAGTGATGTCATAAGCCACTGGTGCCTTTGATAGCCACCGTAACACGTTTTAACAGATGTTATTGTATCGATACTTTTAAAATTGCGATTATGTAAGCTTTTGAAGCTGTATAATAGTCGATAAAATTTTAGAGTGGTCACAATAGGCACCGTAAATTTTTATAATTCACCACATTTCCACCGTAGTTTGTTAGTCACTTGTGTGATACGTAATACCAATTTTATGAAATTGTCAGTTGACAACTAAGTTTAGTGTGCAACGAATGCTAGTTGTCAACTGTTATTGAAAAAGTTAGCCAATAGCCCCCCATGGTGAGGAGTAAACCTGTGTCCCAGCAGTGGAAACGTTAAAAATACTGATGACGAAGTAAAAGTATCTACTATTTTGTGCATTAATTTATGCTATGAACAAATCAATACACTAATTCTATCTTTGATAATGCTTGACGAAAATATTCAAGATGGAATATAATAATAATAATATAATATAATATAATATAATATAATATAATATAATATAATATAATATAATATAATATAATATAATATAATATAATATAATATAATATAATATAATATAATATAATATAATATAATATAATATAATATAATATAATATAATATAATATAATATAATATAATATAATATAATATAATATAATATAATATAATATAATATAATATAATATTCTACAACTATCACACAACGCCGTCTAGTCCCAAGCTAAGCAGAGCTTGTGTTATGGGTACTAGACACCTGATAAACATACTTATATATTTCTAAATACATACATAATATATAGATAAATTACACCCAGACACAGAACAAATGATCATAATATAGAAATATAGGATATAATAGGCTTTATGTTATTATAAATGTGATTAATAAAGCACGTTACAAATCTATATTTTCCGTATTTTTATTATTTCAATCCTTTTGTTAGTAAAATAACAAGATTTAAGCTAAATATCGCAATCCAAACTGTAGTGAGTATTTATCCATGATTTGGATAAATACTCGGGTAAAAACGGGTATTTATTGAGTATTTATCCATTTTGAGTATTTACTCGGATAAAATCCTAACGTTTGCGGGTAAGAGTTGCCATGGTCATTCGAATATTCCTGCAGTAAATTCTATAGGCTTTGATTTGAATTTAGCTGGCTGCCAACAACTGAAGGAACACTCTTGTTCCATCCTAAAGCACAAGAAGGCATTTGATGATTTACCACCTCAAAAAAAGTCTACACAAAAATTAGAGGTGAGGTGACAATTATTCTTTTACCCTAAAATTACAACAATGATACGAAATACGAGTACTAATAGAAATTTTAAAGGCCAAGTCACATCATTTTTTTTAAACCAAAAATTGTATGCCGCAAAATAAATCATGCAAAGTATTAGGTACATAGATAGGTACTTCCAATTCCCAAGAGTCTGAAGTAAAATACAAAGACTTCAAGATTAAACTATTATCTACCCATCTACGCTACTAATTGTAATAGAAAATTAACATTTATATATACGCAGAGTCGCAAGGATATCGTCTTTATTGTGACATCGTCGCTGTATAAGAAACAAATACAATTTCCGCTTAATTTCCGCCAGCGATCGTATCTGGACATAACGACAGGCTTAACATTCAACCGGGATTCTTACTAAAACTTCGGAAATAGACACACTTTCATTGTTCCTCTATATTAGATAACTGTTTATGTAGTCATCGCTCTGAAACTGTCTTTTATTTGTATAAAATAATAGTACCTACTTACTACATAGCGATCAGCGGCATAGCTGGGTGACTAATGAATGGCCCTCGAGGAAAAAAACTGGGGCCCCTTTTTAACCGACTTCAAAAAGGAGGAGGTTATATGTTCGGTTGAATGTATGTTTTTTATTTTATTTTTTTATGTTTGTTCACCAATTTCTCGGTCAATTATTTTTTGATTGGAAGGTTATACTTCCGAGTTGGTCCCATAGAAATATTGTTATGATCTGATCATGAACTTCGAAGATATGGAACAGAACTCCTCATAGAATCACAGCAGAACCGTCGTAACAAGTAAAATTGCTTTGTTTATACGTGTAGTCGATGACTGACTGAAAGTAGGGGGGGGGGAATATATCGAATTGATCTGATGATGAAGCCTGAAGTTAGGCACCGGAACTCTGTAATAAATTAATGTACTTAATCTAAACGTGTTTTATTATTAGAATTGTCATGAGATGCACTCTGGCTATACGGTATTTAAGTTTGGCTGAGGGGTACTTTTTAGTGGTGGTACCATAACTAAAAAGTGTAAACTAAAAAACTTTTTACAAAAAAAAAAATACAACCGACTTCAAAGTAAAAAAAAACACTGAAAAGTGCAAAATAACTTTAATTTCGGAAGTCGGTGTTAAATAACGAAGAGACAAAACTATTACAGAAACGTACCGACTTCCGAAATTAAAGTTATTTTGCACTTTTCAGTGTTTTTTTTACTTTGAAGTCAGTTGTAATTTTTTTTTTTTGTAAAATGTTATTGAATAACTTCTCCCGCCTTGGGTGAAGCAGGAGGGACTGTCAGACTTTTACTGACTTAAACGAGTTACCATGATTAATTTATTTCGTTCATTATTTTATTTCGATTTCGAAGGTGGGAGAATTTTTCTCTAGTTCATTATGAGGTTTGCTTATCAGGTTTTTGGCCCCCCCGAGGCCCCAATGCCCGGGGGCATTGCTTTACCTGGCCCTTCGGTAGCTACTCTAGGGATCAGCTTTGTCTTTGTAGCCAAGGCGTCATGGAACAGAATAACGCAGTAACAAACAAATGCCCACGTGTTTATAACGAAGTTTTTCAACACGCTTACGCAAAAACAATAAATAAAATTTAATATTTTTTGTAACTAAGTAATGTTTGTAAGAAATTGAACGTGAATTTTTATGTCATGCACTGTGTTCGACTTTTGTGGAGGCTAACTACCGACGGCTTTTGGGCGAAAATATCTAATAATGACTGATTCGACAGCCCAAGGCCTCGTGGATGTAAAGACCCCGAGCCCCATTGCAAACAATAGAAAATATGGATTGGTCGATTCTTCAAGACTTATAGGAAACAAATGGACTACCACACGAAAATATTAGGGAACAATCTTTTTTTTTGACGACGGCTCGTCGCTGCTAATATCGAAACAAGGGTCAGTCAAAATGGCAATAAGTTTGATTAATCAGGTGAACTCCCAAGTAGGTAGTGTTAGCCCAAGGCACTAAACAGGTACACAAGGTTCGCCCCTGACTAGATTACAAACCTAATGAAGTAAATAGGTAGGGGCTAGCCCATGGAGTACAATAACCAGGGCTAGCCACTGCAGCGGTGCGGTACACCTACATGCCAGTTATCGAGTTAATGTGTTAAAAAATCTAATCTTATTTGATGAAGAGCACAAATAATAATTTTTTATTAATGATCGATAGATTATATTATTGATCGATAAACTTAACAAAAGAAGGAAGAAATAGGCTGCAAGTTGACTAACAAAAATTTACACACAAACATTTGACATTTTGATGCAAGTGGTGAAAGTTTATCATTGCGACTAAGGCAGATTTCGCCCGAGCTGCCAGTGACAAGTTTCCACCCTTACGAATACTTTGCGGCATGGCGGGAAGAACTCCGGCGGGATCTCATGGTGGAATGGCGATAGCGACTGTCGCAACCCAGTGCTGGGCACGCCACAATTATGGCGGTAAGTCCCTTCTTTGAGGCGTGGTTGGAAAGACCTCACGGCGTCCTCACCTTCCGCATGACGCAGGTTCTCACCGAACACGGGAAGTTCGGGAAGTTCCTGCACCGGATTCGTGCGGAAGCGACGCCCGGGTGTCGCCACTGTGTGGACCGCCCGGAGGACACGGTGGAGTATACGGTGGAAGTGTGCCCCGCTTGGGAAGAGCAACGCCGTGTCCTCGTGGGGGCGATCGGCGGCGGCGATCTCTCGCGCCGGGCCTTGGTACAGGCCATGGTCCGGAGCGAGGAGGAGTGGCAGGCGGTCGCCTCCTTCTGCGAAGCAGTAATGCTAGCAAAAGAGGCGGCCGATCGCGTGAGGCAACGGCAACGGTCCTCACGCCCCAACCGCCGCCGGGATTCCGATCCCGATTTCCGGCCACCGTAGGCGCGGGCTTGCGGACGGCGGGCAATGGGTGGCCCGCCGTCCGACCGTCCGGTAACCATCCGGACCGAGCCCAAGTCGTCGACGGCGCGTATTGTTCCGCGCGCGCCTCAGGGAGATGTCAGCAAATCGTAGGGGCCCAGTAGGGTCGAAGCCTACTGGGGCATTGGGTAGTGTGAAAACGAAACCGTGGCCCTGGGACGAAGGCAACGAAGGAACAGGAGTGGGTTTTTAGTCAGTAAAAGTCTGACACTATCTCCCGCTCCACCCAAGAGCGAGATTTGTCATAAGATGATTTTCCCACCTATAAAAAAAAAAAAAAAACCCTTACGAATACTTTAAAGGCTAATGAAAACTATTGGCATGGCTATTACTTTTTTTCTTTTCGCCAGAAATGAAACCTGGGTTAAATGTTAGAGGCCAATACCAGGAATCAATAGCAAAAAGAACCAGGTCTTTAAACCGTAACCGAACAAAGATACGTATAGAAGCATTGCTAATATATTTTTGTTAGGCATTACCAATTTTCGTTATATTTATTATAATGAAATGGAATCAATATATACGTAATAATTTGAGGTTCCCATTGATAAAAATAGATTAAATTGGTTATTACTGTTATATTTTTTCACAGTCGCAGGTTTTCATAACTAAAACTAGTAAAAAAAATAATCGATAAATGAATCGAAATATACGCGTTAGTATTGTGATAGTGATTGACACTATTTAATGCGTACTGATCATAAAAACCGTAACTAAAACTATATTTAACAATGGGAAACTTAAAATATCAGACATACAGTATTTTTATTTAAGAAAATTAACGCCTCATAACTAACTATAGCAATATACTAAATAGTCTCTAATTTCGTTTGGTTACGGTTGGTAGACATAATTCTTTTAGCTATTGATTTATCTTCCAGTCCTTTAAGATATGGCCTAAGTTTAATTTTGGGGAAAAGAAAAAAAATTACATGCCAGCAACGTATGGGAAAAGTTTCATTCCCCTTTATCATTAGAACAACATAGAAAACTAACATGGAAAAAAACACTTGCGCGAATTAAGATCCTACTTTTTAAATTACGTTATAATGCAGTCCAACGTTTTACTCATTGATGCTTACAAACAACGAACATTATCAGATTTTTCTTATGTTTCCCTTTTATTTTTAACACCCCTTCGAGAGGACCTTTTAACTGACCAGTTCAATATCATAATTTCAATCTTTCAATACCCTTTTGTCATCCCCATAATGGCGTCCGGACAGCCGGGACTTTATCGATGGAGCTTAATTTTATTCCTCGGACTTACGTATATTTTATGGCATGCACATTAAAATATTGCGAGAGCGGACACTGTTTGGTCGTTAAAAGAGGAAAAATAGGTGGGAAATGCGTATTTAAAGGGTTTAATGATTATGTTACTGATGCTTCTGAATAAAAGGTTTTAGAGGTATGCAGAACAATGTGTAAAATTCCACATACTTCCGTTAAAAAGTGAGGATACCCCGACCAGACCGGTGTTGAGTCTGGCTCGGGCAACTGCCCGATAGTTTTTTCTTTTTTTTTATAAGCGTTACCCCACCCTAGGAATTACGTTCCTGTATCGTGGGTGCATTCACAAACATGTAAACTTAGATACACACGACATCCAGATCCGAAACACCTATCTGTAGACCAAACAAATATTTGTTCCGTTCGGGAATCGAACCAGCGACCCGCAGCGCAGCAGCCAATCGTTCAACCACTGCGCCAACCGTACCATCCAAGTTGATTTCAGACTGTTGTATATGTTCCAATCACGCGGAAAACTTTAATACCGCGAAGATTTTGAATTTTATTTCTTATGTGGCGTCAAATATGTCGTTCCAAGATGAATATGGCCATAATATTCAGAGGAGCTCATGACTAAGTAGATAAAGCCCGTTTTTCAAGGTTAGGCAACTCTTACCAAAATCGGTCATGGATGGGTAACCAACCCATCCTTACCATGATGTCTCCGTGATTCATAAAGCATGACCGTAAGGTCTTGCATGTCATTTGTATATATTTGTCAGTCGTTATGGTTAGTCAAAAACCTGAAAATCTGATCCTAGGGTAGGCGTTGTACAGAAGGGGGTTCCGGGGTGGTCTTTTAAGAGGTCACGGGGCCCTCTTCCATGTGCTGATGGTGATCACCGGGGTGGTTTTAGTGAAGTAAAAATCCCACACTCCGTGGTCTTTTCCCCAAAAGTCCAGGCGCCTTTTGAAGGTTTCCCCCCGATAACAAAAAAAAAAAAAGATTTGTCAAGAGGTATCGAACCATGTTATAAAGCTACTGAGTATTGGAGGTCAAAAAGGCAGAAGCTCCGCGTAAAATACTGGTATTCATCTGCACCCGTTTAGGCTGAAATCTGTCCTCAGTGATGTTACCGCTGTAGCGACATCTATGGCGTCACAAAAGAACTAATCCTGCATCGCGCAATTAAAGTTCTCCGCACGATTAGAATATATACGACAGCCCGAAATCATCTATTGGGCAGTTGCCCACCAGACGTAACACCCGTCTGGTCGGAGGATCCTCCCTTTTCAACGGAGGTTTGCAGGACTTTACTCTCTGTTCCGCATACCTCCAAACTGGTGAACCTCGACAATGAACGTCAGCGCAGCCTTCGTGCAGCCACTACTTCGTGACGTCATCATCACTTCTTCAAGCTTTCGAGCAGCGAGCCATACAGCCAGCACCCACGTCTTTAAAGGGTATCCTGGCCACCAGCATGCCTACCTGGTCATACCTGGTCATCACCCTCAGCCTCATTAGCGACCTTGGCTAAGCACACCGCACCTTCGGCCAGTCACATGAAGAGCCATGAAGAACCTCTCCTGGTCGACACCAGCAGTCAAGCCACTACGTCGCACAGCACCGCTCCGACTCACTGGAGCCAGCAGCACTACTATGACTCACTGGAGCCTGCAGCATCATCCCGACTCACTGGGACATCATCACCCCGACTCACTGGGGCATCATCCCGACTCACTGGGACAGCACCACCCCGACTCACTGGGGCATCACTGCAGACAGTTCCGACTCACCGAGAACTATGCGGCATTGGGTTCCGACCCACTGGAACCAACCTACCACTGGCCTGGCACACATCAAGAAGCATCAAGAACTATCGATCTCCGATCTCCGGAAGGGAGTGATGTAGCGACATCTATGGCGTCACAAAAGAACTAATCCTGCATCGCGCAATCAAATTTCTCCGCACGATTAGAATATTTATGTTAGCTAATGTGTTAACTTTAGAGAAAGATTGCATAAGAAACTTATTTAGTGTACCTAGATATAGTGTAGCGGGAAGGTTTTAAATAAAACGACCAAGACGGGTAACACACCCTCTATACTTTTGCCTTGACAGCACACAATCATTACAAATATCATAAATCAATACCATTTAAAATAATAATAATTATATAGTAGCACTTACTCTGAGATGTTGCTTACCCCGAAAACCGGAACGGAATGTGTCAGGACAGCGCAGCGCGTTATTTTATAACCTTGTCAACTGTCATAGCGCTGAGCTGTCAAATCGCATAACGTTCCAGTTGTCAGTGCAAAATAAATACATTTTAATGTTGCCAATACAGAAAACAATCATAGTGTATGTAACTAATCATAAAAATCGCTAACAGTCGGCCATCCGTATTACAAATACGACCTCGTATGTGAAAGAATAAAGAAATTGGTTTTATACACAAAATAATGAGAGAAGAAAAAAAGAATAACAGCAATAAAGCAAACAGATATCTATTACAGTAGCGAATAAAACTTTAGATTATTCATACACTGGTTGCTCAATAAATATATATTATTATTATTCTTACAAATCATTATCTTATTCTTTATACAGTCATTCAAAAACAGGTCTCTAAAATGTCCTGCCTCTACTGATTCAAAGATTCAAAGCATTTTATTTCAAATACACAATTTACAGGCACTTTTGAAATGTCAAGAAGTCGAGTTACAAATCTATGTTACTTATTTCTTGTCGCTATCATGTAATGACAAACGTACAGGCCCCTCAAATATCCTGCGTCTAATGAAAAACAAACAGGCCCCTCAAATGTCTTGCCTCTAATGAAAAACAAACAGGCCCCTCAAATGTCCTGCCTCTGAAGAAAAACAGGCCTCTCAAATGTCCTGCCTCTAATATAAACAGACAGGTCCCTCAAATGTCCTGCCTGTAATGAAAAACAAACATTAGTAAATAAACAATTACCTGATAAAGCCAATTGGCTTATCCTGAACAGGCCCCTCAATGGTCCTGAACAGGCCCCTCAATGGTCCTGAACAGGCCCCTCAATGGTCCTGAACAGGCCTCTCAATGGTCCTGAACAGGCCTCTCAATGGTCCTGAACAGGCCTCTCAATGGTCCTGAACAGGCCTCTCAATGGTCCTGAACAGGCCTCTCAATGGTCCTGAACAGGCCTCTCAATGGTCCTGAACAGGCCTCTCAATGGTCCTGAACAGGCCTCTCAATGGTCCTGAACAGGCCTCTCAATGGTCCTGAACAGGCCTCTCAATGGTCCTGAACAGGCCTCTCAATGGCCCTGAACAGATCCCTAATGGTCCTGAACAGATCCCTAATGGTCCTGAACAGATCCCTCAATGGTCCTGAACAGATCCCTCAATGGTCCTAAACAGATCCCTCAATGGTCCTAAACAGATCCCTCAATAGTTTCTGTAAATACCCTTTTCATTTTGATATGGCCACTCAGGCCAGGTACATGATAAGTTTCAAGTGCATGTCACAATAACATCAATGATTTATACCTCAACCACAAAATTTCACCCGTTATTTGTGAATCATTGACCAACAATGACCGTTTGTTTACATTTGATATCAGTTGTAATCACTGACCCGACTAAAACGTGAGGGTATATTTATTTAATTTACTCTTTTGGCTCTGATTAGTTTTTATTGAAACTCCAAATTTCGATACAATAACTAATCAAAATGCGAGATCACGAACTATGAAATTGTTTCGTCTATTTTACTTCATTCATTAAAATTACCAACTATTAATTACCAGTAGGTACGCTGTAAATACCATCACTTTTAAGATACTCAAGGCAAATTCAGTCTAGACTACTTTCTCTTAATGTAAGAATAATAGGTTTTACGTTAATCACTTATTTCGTTAACATAATTTTAGATGTGGGAAGTCAGGTACACTTCCGTAAAAATAACCCCTGGTAATCAAAATATTCATAGACATTCTATACTAAATAAATTACAGTGAGACATCTTTTGGATGTTACCATTTTATTTTAAATAAATGAATCATTGTATCTCTCCATGTCCCTAGTGAACAAATTGGGAGTTATTGTATTATATTTATCCACAATAACTCTTTACCATACCTAAAATACTCAACATTTACAGATATTTTGGTACATCCCCCTGATAAGACAAATCTCTAAAAACAAATCAAAAATGCCTACAAAAGGCTTACTGACTTTAGCAACTACTTTTTGCCGCACCATCTGATTTTCCATGAAAATTACTTCCTATAATTCAATCAATGCTATCCCCTAAGTTGGTACACTAAAATGAGTAATTCATGAATATAATTTGGAAGTGCTCTGGGAGTCATTAAATAGAATTCACATTACATTGCAAATTCTGCAGGACTAAAGTCCAAATCAGACATTCGAGTTATTTACGAAGCTTAGCGATCATGTCCTCAGATGTCTCTGCACGAATTACAACCTCATACGAAAATTTATTGCGCAGAAGGTATTGAAAATATACTTTCACTAAATCCATTTCGATAGTTATATTCAAAGTCAATCTTATTTACTTGGTCTTTTAACTTTATATAGAAAATAAAACCGTTATGAAGTTTCAAACTAATCTCAAAAGGCAAGTATCCAAGTTCGGTAAAATTCATGAAACGTTTGTTTGACGGCAGTGTTACGTCAGTGACATGAAACTGCTGTCATGTCACCACTTTTATTGTAGGTCAATATTAGGCGTGGAAAAAAGTGTGTCATCTTTGCGATTGGAACATATTTGGAACATTGGCTCAAAATATACACACTTGAGTCGTGATCTGTTACGTTGCGTCATATACACTAAAAGTTTTATTTAATTGAATTTTGATTTGAGAATAATTTAAAGCAGAGGTTTTTAGTTCAGGTCATTAATTATATGTACGCCATTTACGTTATAATTTGAATTTTTAAAAGACTGCTGGTCACTTAAAGTAAAGAGTGTCTCAGAGTTCCAATTGTTCCAAATGATGCATTAAAATTTAAAACATTACTGATGTTCCAATCTTTCGGAACACTAAAATATTTCGGAACAGTGAGTCGGTTCAGTAAAGAGTTAGGTACACGCCTAGTCAACATTAATTTGTCCACAAATGCCATTTTATGAACAATGACTTCCGAGCATGAAAATAATGTTAAATTCTACAATGTTTCGTTCAGAAACGTGGTTTATTGAACAACATGAGCTACGGTGTTTTCCTGTTAAACTGTATATAAAATCACAACTTTTCATCAGTGTAGGTAGGTATACTTAAAAAAATAAATTGCATGTGGCTATTCCCTTGAAAGTACACAGTACATACCCAGTATGTACTCCTTTTAAACCAAAGAGATTTAAAGAGATAATTATAATAGAGCGGCTATCAGAACAAATGTCTTAGAAAAACTGTCATCCTATGTCTCAGTGACGCCATCTGGCTTTGAATAGCAAACACGCGAATTAAATTTGTCGAAATTTATAATTATTTAACTATCGCTCGGTAGGTGGCCAGGGGCCTTACCATGATAATGTTAAAATGTCAGTCGTACGACCGAAAAAGAGTGATGGAGCCATACACCCTATATATCTCCACCCCTTTAACAGCTCGGTTTAGGTCGTAAAATGGATCACGTTATGAGCTCGTGGTAGAGCCTCAGTGTGTGATAAAGGTAAGGTTAAGCTTTTCAGCAATAGATGGCGTTATCACAAAATCAGCAAATGTTCTAGAACTATTTATAAAAATTATTGAATTTTAATTAATTAATTCGTAAATACAAAAAATATTTACGAAAATAAACCGAAGTTAGGTTCAGTCATTTTATCATAACAAGATTTGCAATAGCGTAATGGGCAGTTCGGCATATTTTCTCAGAAAATTATTTTCTTTTAGTGCATAGAGCGGATACAAACACGACTTGACGTGTAGGGGCGTCATACTAGACTGAGCGACTTATGACCACTAGGTAATAGGTATCGGATCACGATTTTGTTCGCTATGTCCTGTCTATTGGTAGTATATATTTAATGTCTTTGTTTTAAACCAAGAACAAACACACTCTTGGTACCCTACATAGCACAATTGATAGATATTAATAATTGAACAAGAACTTTGTCTAAACCTAGCAGGTGTCACTTCTCCATTTCCATTGATACCCACATCACTTTACAAAATCAAAAATATTTAATCAACAACAAAGATGCATTAGGGTAATATTTGGACTCAACACTATCGACAACTGCCAACCATATTTTATTAAATATAATATTTTTATTCTGCCTTGCTTATTTAACTATGAGTATTATTATTTATTGTCACCGTTTCAATTGAGCCAACAGCGTTGATGCACATATGTATCATACGCCTGGCACCTATAATATTAAACAAAGTGCTAAAACTTTTTTTACACTTTTTTTTTTTGTATAGTAATTTAATTACTTGCTAGATTTCCTCTTACTGTGTGTTAACTCCTTCATTAGACAAAAACGTCATTTTGACACAAACAGTTTCTTTTTTAACTATGTTAAACTATGTATTTGGCAACTACTTGTGTTCAATTGGATAATATGCAATTGTATATTCTTCGCACCACTACCTATGGCAAATTATATAGGCCATCACCTTAGACATAATGTTCTACTGTACTTACTATTCCGATTTGTACCAACTACAAGCTCATGTTTTACAGAATACCTATACACATTAAGCTGAAGGAGTTCCACGGAAACAAGATTTGACTATTAATATTTCTATATCTAGAGTTTTTCCAGTAAAGCGATTTACTCTGGTGATGTAATAAAATGTTATTATTAGCCTACCCTTCTGCCGCTTCTAAGATCAAAGAATCTATTTCAGCATCATTAGGCATACTAGATAATACTCTTCGTCACCTGGTTTCAGTTAAATGGGTAATACTAGTAGGTATGTAAAATCGCTTTAAACTGTAGTAAACAGTAAAGCATATACAACGCCAGTTCCAGCATATGTGAAGCCTGATACACGTGGGTAGCATTTTTATGTAAAGAAACTATGTACTAAATTTCAAACTGTATCATGTAAAATCACAAAGTTATAAGCTTGTTATGTTACTTGGTTGTCCGAAAAATACATGGTCACCGGGCCATCCAGGTGACTGAGGGGTTGTTTTGCTCCCGCACCCAGCTGTGCGCTGGTGCCTAATGCCCGCTAGGACCTGTGTCGTACTTAGTGTCGGTGGTGTCCAACTTTATACATTGGTGTAAAAATTGTTGGAATCGATTCAGTTACTAATTCTGAACAAACTATATTTAGCTTTCGCATATACCAAAAATAAAGCTGTATACAGATACACCCTTTTGTTTTATTTGGAAATACCAAGAAGTTATATTTGCATTCAATGTTTGCATAAAACACGGTAAAGTCACGTGACCGAGTGTGACGTCTTTTTACTACGCTCGCGCGCTCCGCTCAGCCGCAATTCGCCAGCTGAAGTAGAACTGTTTACTCGCGCAGTATTTCGTTTTATTTTATCATACAAGGATTCGAAAAAGGGACAATCAGATAACCTACCTAAAATACATTAGAATGGTTACTCATTATTTAGTGACAAATAATGTTTTCTTTGCCGTTGAAATGTAAATCTGTACATTTTGGCACAACGCATGATTTTCTAGTATGAATATTAGACATTTAGGAAAAATAATAAATTTATAAGTTATAGTGAAACGCAAGCACAGAATATCTAATAACGCAAGGCAGTGGGAACGGACTGAGCGAGCGCTGCACTATGACGTCAAGGGTCAAATGATCGGTCATCGCATGCTCACTTTAAAAATCTATAACTTGGAATCTAAAGGTATCAAAATATTGATTGAATCTGAAAGTACTGGTCCGATTGCATTCACACATAGAAAGCCACTGTATCCCTGAGTAACCTAGGCTATATTAATATGTACGCAAAAGCTAGGAGGCAAATGTAATAAATGTCAGACTATCTGTCAAAAGGCAATCCATATAATATTAATTTACCTATTGTGTCCTTCGGCCTCATTCGGGGTCATATAAACAATATTTGAGTCTAGCATCTTCCGTTTCCGTGTCACATCTATGTGGGTATATGCTACAATCTCCCACCATCATGACGTATTTCCGCTTTCGTTCACCAGGTGGCTGCAGCGCGCCAACTCGTTCATTGGCGTCCTGTTTTTCGGACGGTTCACATCTTTTAAAGTTAACGTTGTTAACGTTCGATACTTTACTAAATAAAATTCGGTATATGCTTAAAAATATAAAGTATATAAAATAATTTTGAAAAGTGTTAATTTTTTATTACAATGGCGGATAGTGTACGTAACTGCAACGAATCCGATTCTTCATTGGATTCGTCAAGTTCAAGTTCCTCGGAGTCATCACAGTCGGAGTTGGAGACTGAACAGGTGGAAAGATCCCGTAAGAGGAAGAAGGTAAGTAAGAAGAAGAAAAGTAAGCGTAGCCGAGGACAAAGCAAGGTAATCAAAAAGCTTGCAAAACAGGTTAGTGATTTGAAAAGTTTATATTACTACCCTCAATATCCACGATGAAATCAAGTCTTTAGAAAAAGTTTGTCATCTACCGTCGGCAGATAGATTTCTAGGCGCTGTAACTCGCGCACTTGTAATGCAAAGCGATGCTATGCAGCAAGGTTTTAGGCAGATAGTTGACTGGGTCAAGGTTTCCGGCAACGTGGAACCAGATCAGTTGGCATTAAAATTTAAAGAAGTTTTTTCTGGTGATTATCATAAGATTTCACGTGATTGTTTACAATTGGTTTGCGGCCGTAAAGCCGATATAGTAGAACAAAGGCGCGAAGTGTTCATTAAACAATTAAGAGAAAAATCATTTAAGCCATGTTTGAAGAAGATACCGCCGTCTAGTGAATTTTTGTTTGATAAAGTACCTTTTAGTGAATTTGTTAAGAATAATGGCGGTGTCAACAATTTTTTTTTTTTTTTTTATAAGTACAAATAAAGTAAATTTTTCTGGGCAAGAAAAGAAAACCCCTAGACCCCAGGCGGCGTACCCTGGACCTAGCGGATATAGATCGTCCAGTCGCCCGTCGGCACTGACGATGAATTATAGATTTCTTTGTTAAGAATATTGGCGGTGTCAACAAAATTTTTTATACAAGTACCTAAAGTAAATTTTTCTGGGCAAGAAAAGAAAACCCCTAGACCCCAGGCGGCGTACCCTGGACCTAGCGGATATAGACCTTCCAGTCGCCCGTCGGCACTGACGATGAATTATAGATTTCCTTGTTAAGAATATTGGCGATGTCAACAAAATTTTTTATACAAGTAAAGTAAATTTTTCTGGGCAAGAAAAGAAAACCCCTAGACCCCAGGCGGCGTACCCTGGACCTAGCGGATATAGATCGTCCAGTCGCCCGTCGGCACTGACGATGAATTATAGATTTCCTTTTCCACAGAGTGTAGAATCTTTTTATAATTATCACGCGATGAATCCAAAATTTTTTTTTTTTTTTTTTTTTTCGTCCTCAACCAAGGGGACAACTGGCTGGTCAACGCCCTTACCAGCCCTCTAGTTTTCGGAGAAATGAACCGCAAAACAACGTACGAGGTAGGGGTTCGAGTTTTAATAGAAAGTTCTGACTCGGATCAGGTTTTTTGGGGGGGTTGCATACAAAATCATGTTACGGAATGGATACATTGGAGAGCACCAGAACCATTCATAAAAATAGTGAAGGGGTATCGAATTCCATTTTGAAAACCGCCTCTGGTCCCACCAAGGCAGGTGAAACGTTGCAATCTCACTGTACCATCTCCAGAGATGGACATAGTAATTCGAAATTTGTTACAACAGAAAATTTTAGAACATGCCCTCATAACTCCGAGTTTTGTATCAAATTTCTTTCTGATTCGCAAAAACGACGGAACCTACCGTCCTATTTTCAATTTAAAAAGTTTAAACAATTATCTGATAATAAGCAAATTTCGTTTGATTTCGGTAAATCGGATTCCAGATTTCATTCAGGAAAGGGATTGGATGGTCAAACTAGACCTTCGGCAAGCTTACAACCATGTAAGTGTAGCACCTGCTCACCGTTGTTTTCTAAGTCTAATATATCGAAGCCGATTACTGCAAATGACTTGTTTGCCATTTGGCCTGGCGACAGCGCCCAAAGTATTTGCATCGCTGACCAACTGGACAGCCGAGATTTTCAGGAATCTAGGCATTCGTGTAGTGGTTTTTCTCGACGATTATCTTTTAGTAGCACAGGACAGAGCGACACTAATAAAACACGTCAAAATCGTTCTCCAAATTCTGAGCCGGTTGGGTTGGCAGGTAAACAGGGAGAAGTCGATTCTAGTCCCGCAAAAGATAATAGAGTATTTGTGTTTGATATGGAGTCCCTGGACAAATCAAAAAGGTTTACCAGAAAACAAGATTCGGAGTATACAAATAATGTTGGCGAAGTTGCTTCGACGACAGAAGGCGTCTCTTCGAGAAATGCAAAGTATCATAGACGTTCTGAATTTTGCTCGACTGGTAGTTCCAATGGGTCGCTTAAATTTTCGTCATCTCCTAGCTTATTGCAACCTAGTCCTGAAAATGCCATATCAGTCGACTTATCCCTTGCCTGGGGAGGTGCTAACAGAACTGAAATGGTGGAAGGTTCACTGTGTGGAGAAATCCAGGCTTCATCCTCTACAAGCAAAAAACTTTTTAACTACACACGTAGCAGATACAGGTTGGGGGGGCGGAGTTGAACAGTCTTCACATTTCGGGCACCTGGACAGAAGAAGAAGAGCGACTTCACTCGAATCACAAAGAGATGTTAACTATTCTGAAATGTTTGTTAGAATTCGCTCCGTCTCTGAGTCACACCTCTCTTCTGTTACAGTGCGACAACAAGGCGGTAGTAGCGTACTTAAGAAAGGAGGGGGGAAACAAGTCGCAGACCTTGATGAAGTTAATTTATCAGATTTTTTAAATTCTTCAAGAGTACGATATTCATGTAGTTCCCTATCACATTCCAGGCAGGTACAACAACGTGGCGGACGGTCTGTCACGTCACTCGAAGTTACAGGAATGGCATCTGCTCCCCGAGTTCACCAGCATTGTCTTTGCGAAGTGGGGTGTTCCCCAGATAGATCTGTGTGCATCCAGCACAGCTCACGTAGTACCTTGTTACGTAACTCTAGATCAAAGGGATCAGCGAGCATGGAGGCACAACGCGTTTGCATTCAAATGGGATTTTCATCTAGCTTGGGTCTTTCCTCCTCCGAGTTTAATACCTCGTGTGCTGATGCATCTAAATCAGGCTCGAGGTGTATTTCTAATAGTCGCACCGAGGTGGTCTCGAGCATTCTGGAGAGCAGATTTGAAGACAAGAGCGATAGCGCCTCCATTCACGATCCACAGGTTATCGAAGGTACTCGTAGACACGAGGACCGGGCAACCACCACCACGGGCGAGGGAGCTGTATCTAGAAGTATGGAAATGTGGGGGTGGTTTGAATCCTTAGGAGACTGGTCTGAAGAACAAAAGTGTTTACTCAAAGAAGGTTGGAGATCGTCTACTTTGAATACATATAGACCAGCATGGCAGAGATGGTTAAATTGGTGTTCCAGGTTTAGTGTAAATTTTTCAGATCCTACAGGTAGTGAATTGGCTCGATATTTGGCAGAAGAAAAATTGTCTTTTCGTACTATTCTTCTTCATAAATCTGTTGTGTCTACTTTATGCAATACTAAAAGCGAGGCCCGTTTAAGTTCAAATATTTTGGTAAAACAAATGATTAAAGCTATAGCATTGCATCAGCCTAAGAAGTGTCCACCCCCGGTCTGGGACCCTCAATCGTTGATAGGTTGGTTGGGCAGTAGGTCTCTTCAAAGTCAAGGTCTATTCGAAATTGCAAGGTTTTGTGCAGTGCTACTGTTGTTGTGTTCAGGGCGAAGGATACACGACTTAACATTACTTAGCGTGTCCCCAGACAGATGTATAGTAAGCGATAATAGCATTATGTTTTGGCCGCATTTTGGTTCGAAGACGGATTCTGAAACACATGGACAGTCAGGTTGGAAGTTGTTAGGTAATCTTGAAAGTGTGGCGCTTGATCCAGTGTTCTGGCTTCTAATAGACACCTGGAAACGTCGGTTACTTTGTTCTGGGGATAGATTATTTATTACAGCATGTGGAAAAGCTAAACCAGCTACTAGAACTATTTTGGCAGGTTGGGTTAAATCTATTTTGAAGAAAGCAGGAATTGAAGCTACTCCAGGTAGTTTCCGTTCAGCAGTAGCTTCACGGAGCTGGTTGGATAATGAGCCTCTTGATGAGATAATGGGACGGGCTAATTGGAAATCTGGTAATACTTTTAAAAAACATTATAGGAGAGAAGTGATCCCACCACAAGGTAGCTCCTTGATTCATCTTTTTCAGCCAATTAATTAATTACTTAAGATTAATTAAAATAGATATAAAATATGATGGATATGGTAAGTTAATTCACATACAATTACAATAATTGAGGATATTTTATGTGGTATGTATGAATGTTTTTGTTTATTTTGTAATCAAGGGTTAAGATTGTAATTATCTTATAATTATTATTTTGCTTTAAAATATAAGTGTTATAATCTATTGGATGTTTTTCTACTTATTCTATAACGGTTTATTGATCTAATTTAACTTTTATCCTTTGCAACACATTGGCGTCCCGTTCACCAGGCGATAACAAACAAAGCCTCAAATATTGTTTATATGACCCCGAATGAGGCCGAAGGACACAATAGCAGCGTTTTACCTTCAAATAAAACGCATGTTGTGTCCGGAGACTCATTCGGGGTCATACTTTTAAAGACTGCCTGGTTTGATTACTTCTTAAGTTGTAGGATTTTGAGGCCACAATGAACGAGTTGGCGCGCTGCAGCCACCTGGTGAACGAAAGCGGAAATACGTCATGATGGTGGGAGATTGTAGCATATACCCACATAGATGTGACACGGAAACGGAAGATGCTAGACTCAAATATTGTTTATATGACCCCGAATGAGTCTCCGGACACAACATGCGTTTTATTTGAAGGTAAAACGCTGCTAATTTTAATTTCATTGACTGTCCTCTTTAGTTGCATTTAGATTATTCCTAATCAAAAGTATTACTGGTCTGCTCATTTACTTTATAAGTAAGCTCAGAACGCAGGTCATGGTAACAACGATTCATAAGCTGGTAGATATGTTTGCTACGGTCATTTAACAATGATCCAAAACCGGTCCCTAATCCATCTGAACACACCCTGAGTTGTCCTTAGGTATTCAATAGATTAACATACGTGTGGTATGGTAATACCTCCAGGGTGTAGCCCTGGTAAGGCACGCGTGGTGGTGTGGTAGTACCTCCAGGGTGTAGCCCTGGCAAGGCACGCGTGGTGGTGCGGTAGTACCTCCAGAGTGTAGCCCTGGCAAGGCACGCGTGGTGGTGTGGTAGTACCTCCAGAGTGTAGCCCTGGCAAGGCACGTGTGGTGGTGTGGTAGTACCTCCAGAGTGTAGCCCTGGCAAGGCACGCGTGGTGGTGTGGTAGTACCTCCAGAGTGTAGCCCTGGCAAGGCACGTGTGGTGGTGTCAGAAGAAACTCATATTGAATAAGGTAGTACAACAAAAGCGATAAGCCTGAATATTTTAAAGTTCACCATTTTAAAGTACACATCACTATGCCCGCTTAGATAGGTACTATTTTATCAACAACATTGTAACGGTGCCTACATACGTAGGTACTTTCAAAGCAAAAGTAGAAGATGCAGTTTAGGAAAAAAAATCGCTTGTGGGCGGGATAAACGAATGCATTTAAATAAACGACTCGTTTATCCCACTTCTGAATTGTTAGCTAATGTGTTAACTTTAGAGAAAGATTGCATAAGAAACTTATTTAGTGTACCTAGATATAGTGTAGCGGGAAGGTTTTAAATAAAACGACCAAGACGGGTAACACACCCTCTATACTTTTGCCTTGACAGCACACAATCATTACAAATATCATAAATCAATACCATTTAAAATAATAATAATTATATAGTAGCACTTACTCTGAGATGTTGCTTACCCCGAAAACCGGAACGGAATGTGTCAGGACAGCGCAGCGCGTTATTTTATAACCTTGTCAACTGTCATAGCGCTGAGCTGTCAAATCGCATAACGTTCCAGTTGTCAGTGCAAAATAAATACATTTTAATGTTGCCAATACAGAAAACAATCATAGTGTATGTAACTAATCATAAAAATCGCTAACATTTACGACAGCCCGAAATCATCTAACGGTCAGTTGTCCACCAGATATAACACCCGTCTGGTCGGAGGATCCTCCCTTTTCAAAGGATTTTTGCGGGACTTTACTCTCTGTTCCACATACCTCCAAACCGCCTTCAAAGACTTGCAGGGTCGGGTCTGCTAAAAGCGTAAGGACATCCCCACGCCCCAGGCACCACAAGAGATGCCGGGCGACGGGAATCGCAGGGATTTTTCTGGCTAGTAGCTGGTAGGCACTTTCGAACGACGAGCATTAGATAGCTCACCGTCCGATAAGGGCCAGGCTCGAGTCCTATGCGCGTTGTGGTCCACATGCGCCTCAAAGAGATAGACGACCGGAAGGTGAGCTACCCATTACTCGACGATCGCAAGCCCGCGCCTATAGTGGCCGGGGGTCGCCCTGAGACTCACGACGCCCGGGGCAGCTCCTGTTGTGGCGGCTGGGGAGTGAAAATGTAATGTGATGTTGTAACCGTACACCTACACCTAGACCTACACCTAGTTCTCACCAAGACCCTTAACTCATATGTCCTATTATGAACAACCTTCTTCAGTTGCTCTAATATAAAATATGATAATCTTTGCTACTATATGGTGCGATTTTAAAAGTTTGCCTACAACTTTTAACTGACTACATATTGCCATAATTATTGGTTCCCATTCAAGAACTGTCATTACCATACATCAGTCTGTTATTTTATTTTTGTTTATTTTGGCAATGGCTACCCTCTCGTGTATGAACAGTGATGCACGTTATGTATTGTGTTTACTTTGGCACAGATTTATGAAGATAATTATGTATTTAAAACTATATTCAGAAAGTATTCTTTGGTTCTTCTGTCCAGCGGTGAAGTTGTCTAGCGGTGGATTATTTTAATTGTCTTTTAAGCATTTAGAATTTTATTTTAATAATACCCAAAATAAATATTCAAACAATTTAACAAAATAACACAGTATTCAACGAAATGAAATTTTGTACTTCATACATTGTAATTAAGCAATATTAAATTACATACGTCGAAGAGGTGAATTCTTAATAGAAAATCTGAACGGTAGAAGCACCCTGTTATTATTCGCTACTAAATACAGGTAACAACTGCATTTCACATTGAAATTCTCACGCCAATTATACGGAATTTTAGTACCTACCTATTATTTCATTCACATATTTCAGAGCGATCAGAAGGTTCCAAAATGTCGAGCGAGTACACGATTCTAAAAATTCTAAAATTTCTTGAAAATCCTGAATATCCTTCCGTAGGACCACATTTAAAACTACTAGGTTTTACTGGTCTTTGGCACCCGAATCGTAATTCCTTTATCGGACGTTTCAAACAAATTCTTTTTTACGTCACCGTTACATTCTTCTTCAGTCAGTACGTCAGGTGCTTCATTAAATTCAACTCGGCTTCCCTTAAACTGATTCTCCAATATGCTCCATTTCATATGGGTATTGTTAAGTCTTGCTTCTTTGAGAAGGACTACAAGAAATGGCAGCATCTAATTTGCTACATGTCTTCAGTAGAACGTGGCCAGTTAGACAAAAATGACCCGAAGCATAATGAAATAATTCGTGATTATATCAAGAGGAATCGGAAGGTGTCATACTTCTTTTGGGCTCTGGCTATCTTTTCCAACTTCAGCATTTTCTCTGAGCCTTATCAAAAGAATCAGATTAATGTGAATGGGACCAGCATCTATTTGAACATGTTTGACGGCTACACTCCATTCCATAAGGAACCTCCTGGTTACTACTTCTCAATGTCGATCCAGACAGTGCTGGGTAACATAGTCAGTGCCTACGTTGTTGGCTGGGATACTCTTGTGGTTTCAATAATGATATTCTTCGCTGGGCAGTTGAAGATCACCTGTTACTATTGTAGGATGATGATAGACGCTGCGAATTTGGATAAAAGCCATCGTAACATCGCGGAGTGTCATCGGTTCTATACCACGTTGGTCGAGTAAGTGTTGTGCGGTTCGTGGAGTATTTTTTAAAACCCGATCCGATGTGTCGAATGGTCCTGGTGTGGCGACCACGACGAAGTGTTGAAAAGCCTCTTACTAATATAGGTGGACAGATGACCTGGTGAGGGCCGAATGAGTCCATTGGATTACGATAAACACAGCTGCACAGAATCTGTCGTTGTGTTAACTTATCTTAAATGTCCTGTTTCCAGTTTTTATGATGTTTCGGCTGAAATTATTATTATTATTTTAATTGATATATACCAGTGCTTGACTGCGATCCCACCTGATGGTAAGCAGTGATGCAATCATTGATGGTGAGGCGCACTAGTTTATTAAGAGCCTATTCACTCTAGCCTTGAAGGCACATAAATTATAGTTGGACGGGAAGACCGCAGCAGGCAAATTAGTCCTTCGATGTACGCGGTATAAACGACGAAGCGAAACGATTATGATTTGCGATGACGAAGAAATTCAGGAATGCGTACAGCTTGTGCGTACAATGACTGCCTTTGTCGTTATCGTGGAAAACGTACAAAAGGCAATTGAATTTGTGAGAGAAAGTTCAGGGAGTGTGATGTTTTATATTACCTTCTTCATTTGAAGAGATATATATATATTTGGATTGGATTATCCTAAAAAAATATTATGTTTGATATAATTTTTTTCAGGTATACGCATCTATTCAACGCTCTGATTTCACCGGTGATGTTCATGTACCTGGTGGTGATTTCAGTAAACCTAGGTGTCAATATCATACAGATTGTTGAGGTAAGGATTTAAGTCTAATACGTGTCGTACATGGTAATGTTAGGGAAAATAATGCTAGAAGAAATTGAGAGTTTCTTCGTAAATCTAACAACTGCTCGAGCGAAGGAGGTGGCGAAAAGCGTGAGGAAGAGACAATCCTCACGCCCGGCTATCGTGTGTGCAGCTTGCGGACGTCAAGTAAGGGGTAACTCATCGTTCGATAAGGACTAAGTCCGGGTCGACGGTGCCTCATCTTCCATGCGCGCCTCATAAAGATGTCATCAAAATGGACGGAACCTCTAGGACCGATGCTTGCCAGGGCTACGGAATTGTTCAACAGAGTTACCGTAGTCCTAGAATGCAACATTATCATAACACAAGTGGATTTTGGTCAGTAAGTCTAATACCTACTCCTACTTGCTCCAGTCATTTGATGAAAAGAACAGACTGCTCCTTGTGCCCAAAAGAAAATTTAACCTATCCGAATCAGTGATCTAAAATTTTCGAGCTTGCTTCACACGCAAGAGTTACATAGGTACTTGTTTTGGAATTAACAGGACTGGATAGGATACCTTCATGACATGGTTTCTGTCTGTTTTTTTATGAAATAACATGAATAAATGATTGCAGATTAAAGACGACATCCGTATGCTTATGTCCAGCATCCTGTATGTGTTCGCCTGTTTGATACAGCTCCTGCTGTTCTACTGGTTCGCTAATGAAGTCACCATTGAGGTAAATTGTTTCCTACAGTATTCTCCTTTAAATGGAGAAAATGAAAATAACGTTTTTTTTTTTTATCCGTCCTGCTACTGCCCCATAATGTTTTTCGTGAGTATGTTTGTAAAAAAAAAAAAAAAAAAAAATGGTTAAAATGGCCAGCCGGATTTTGACAAATTATGCGATATCATTAGTTTCGTCTTGACTGCCGAAGATACATTAGGCTACATGAATTTTGAAAAAAAGAACATGCTGTCGGATACCGTTAGATAAGTAAAATCATAATTTTCCTGTCGTGTTCGTAGTTTTGAGGGGTGGGGTCTTAAAATAGGGAATACATGCATGAAAAATATATTTGTTATCAAACCAGTTTATCAATATCAAAATTGGCATAGAAATGCAAACGAAATAAAAAAATTTAAGACAAGTCTAAAAGAAAAGATTTGAATTAAAAATGCTAACAAAAAGGGATCGCGACAAACTCGGCCGCGATTTTCCATCTAAAAAAAAGTCTGTTGCAGTCGGTGGTATTCATTTTAGTTCAGTCACAGATTTGGTGCCACAAACTGCATCATGCTGCTTGAAAAGCGATTAGCTTGAAGCTTTTTTGCGGTCAGGATTTTCTTACTCCTTCGATGTTATTCTAATTAATTTCGGTGTTGGGATCCATGGCAGTTGAACCGTTTCTTTAGATGTTTCATTACCTCGGCGGTTTTCTGATGTTCTTCACTGTTGATTCTGGTTTATGAGTGGTAGAAGTTAGAAATGATGTAAAGTGCCCGTCTCTATAAAGGCATTACCTTTTTTGACTGTTAATTCTGGTTTAAGAGAAACTTTTTTGAACCGGCAACTGTTTTATCTTCAGAAAAGGAAAAACAAAACCTCGGATTTAAAATCGTTTTGGGATTTGTTCATACAGCTAACAAGCCTGTTAAGGATTATAAAAAATCATACCTAAAAATACGTTAGCTACAAAGGTACGATGTTTACACAATTGAAGAGACATTGAAAACATTCTGGTTGATCCTTGTCCTTAGGTCCTATAATATATGTAGATAGAACATATATGTTGCTGAGAATCATGGTTCTCAGCTACCTTGCGAAGAAAACCATTTTTGACGTGACAACGTCTTATAATTCGATGGAGCCGGCTGCACGCACGAAAAAGTATGACGCATGCGGCGTTACCTCGCTCTGAGGCGTTCCATTTAAGGCTTGAAGTGCAAGCGAGAGCGCGTTCGACATCTGCCTCTCTCCTACTTGAGTGAGCGATGCGTCTGTGTCGTGACAACAGCTGCTATAGAATAATACATTTACATGTTTTCGTCAAGTATAAAGTGCAGTGAAAAGTGAATGTCGTGTTAATTGTTTATTTGTATTTATGCGTACAAATAAATGTAACACGTTGTCACGTTCAACTATCGTCAGTAAACCGACTTTACAGACAAACGTTTTTTTTTTTTTAATTTTAGAGCACGTTTGTCAGCTACAGTACTTTTGAGAGCAACTGGACAAGAGCTAATAAGAAGGTTCAAAAGGAAGTGGCGCTGCTTGGACTCACTACGGAGCAGATACTTGTGTTTAGAGCTGGACCCTTCAATAAAATGTCCCTTGCCACTTTTATTGCGGTAAGCGAAGATTTATTGCACTTGCAATATTATTTTTAGTAGATATATTTGAAACCAAAATATAGTTTGTTCAGAATCAGTAACTGAATCGATTCCAATAATTTTTATACCATGTTATATTTTTTTCTAAAAATGTTTAAAAAATGACACAAGTTGGACACCACCGTACAAGTACAACACAGGTCACGGCAGACCATAGCGGGCATTAGATGCCAGCGCACCAGTCAGTAAGTTCAGTCGCCCGATGGCCCGATGACCATGTATTTGTGCGGACAACCAGGTAACAGAACCAACTGGCACTTATCTACAGCATGTGCCGTAAAGCCAATGCGAGCCTGTTCGAGCTGCTCCATCCATGGCTTTGTGATTTTTCATGATACAGTTATGAAATTTTGTACATAGATTCTTTACATAAAAATACCAGACAAGTGTTTCGGGTTTCGCATATATTAAAACGAATGTTGTACAATCAGTAGAAATAAAGTTGAAATTCCCCTGAACTGTCTGCCACTAAACAGACCTTGCCTAGTAACACTGTGCGCAATTGTTTGGAAGGGTTACCGTGACCCTGGACCGCAAAGGACAACTGAAGGAACACAGGTGGACTATCAATAAAAGTCAGTCACTCTTACTCGCTCCATCAAGAGCAGTAGTAGCCATTTGATGATTTCCTACATGGTTCGACCTCGACCATCTATAACATAACGAGCTCGTGTCTCGAAAATCAACGTCCCGACTGGCTTTTAGGGTTCCGTACCGAAAGGGTAAAACGGGACCCTATTACTAAGACTCCGCTGTCTGTCCGTCTGTCACCAGGCTGAATCTCATGAACCGTGATAGACAGTTGAAATTTTCACAGATGATGTATTTGTGTTGCGGCTATAACAACAAATATTAAAAACAGAATAAAATAAATATTTAAGTGGCCCACTTATCCCATACAACAGACATGATTTTTTTGCCGTTTTTATTGATAATGGTACGGAACCCTTCGTGCGCGAGTCCGACTCGAACTTGACGGGTTTACATACAGCTTTGACAGACATTAAGTAGTTAGAAGGCTAGTAACAGGGAAGCCTGATGTACTGTCTCACCAAGCGATATCTTAATAGTCACAGTCCTGGTAGATTGTGGACATCAGATAGGCAGTCTCTCCATTTAATGGTACGTGCTGGTAATTATCAGAATCCGATTACACTGACCGACCACACCTTTACACTACCACACTGGTTACACTACCTGGATCGTAGCTGTCGTCAGCCTCGTGAGCCAAGTTAAAATACTTGATTTCCTTATAATCTTTCTTGAGTTTCACAAGGTTCTCGTCGTGCGGGATGGATGGAACAAAAATCATTGCACGCCTCTCGATTCATTGAATATTTTCTTACTAGCTGATACTGTCCTTCAGCTAGACAAAGGCCGCTCAATTCCTCCCAAAGGACAAGATTTTGCACTTCTTTTTTCCAATTCTTGACGAAGGTATACATCGAATGTTAAAATAAATAATTTAAATTGTTGCAGATATTACGAGCCAGCTACAGCTTCTACACCTTATTGAATAGCACGAATTAGAAACAATCATGGCAGAGGGACTGTCAAGACGGACAAAGATTTTCAATCTGTTAATATTTATTTATTAATTAAAAGTTTGTGCACTAGTAAGAAACACCAACAGCAGACTTAATGCCTTAGTCATTTCCTACCAGTTGACCTTACATTTGCCCGTACCTATTTATAAAAATTTCAACGCTCTTTAGTAACTGATCAGCTGATGTTTACTTTTGTCTTGATCAACTTGCGACTTTGAACACATTTTTTTTGTCGTCAACTCGCTCGTCCGTGAAAATATGACGAGTTTATGAACAGACAGCTATAAAAACTTCTTATAAAATGTAGGTATAAAAAAAGTATGCCAAGCGAGCTCGGAATTGAGCACCCCAACATGGACAGGTTAGATAAGAAGAGGATAACGGGGGCTAGGGTGAGCGAGCAAAGCGAGCAATCGAAACGCGCAAGTATCGCGGTAGTAACAAATTAAATCAATATAATGATGTTATGAAACAAAAAAAGCGGTTTCAAAAATTGTATTTCCTTTATTAATTATCAATGAAAAAATTCCTCTCGCATATCCCTTGTTATTTGGCCTTTTTGTATTTAACGACATAGCTAAATCTCTTGGGAATTTTGTTGATAAAAATATTAAAAAAAGAATAATAAAAAATACTGAAAAGGGTCATTTCATATTCAAAATAAACGTAATTATTGGGAACCAGCCCTTCTTTGGGGATTTAATAAATAAAACGATTTATGTTATGAAATTTTTTTTTGAAATTTCAAGGGCATTGTGTTGTTAGCAGTAGCAAGTATCAGCCAGAATAAAACTTTTCACAAAAAAAAAAAAATAACCGACTTCACTAAAAAAAACACTAAAAGGATCGAAATAACTTTAATTTCGGAAGTCGGTGTTTCTCGGTATTGTTTGTTTCTTATTTAACACCGACTTCCGAAATTAAAGTTATTTTGATCCTTTTAGTGTTTTTTTTTAGTGAAGTCGGTTTTTTTTTTGTAAAAAGTTTTTATTTTACACTTTTTAGTTGAGAACCACTTATAAACAGAGTGCCTATTTCTCATGACGATTCCAATTAACCCAAAACACTGCAAGGTTACATTGTTTTATTAGAAAGTTCCTGTGTCTACCTTCCACCTTCCGGTTCCATCACCAGATCAATTCGATGGTACCTTATGGCCAAAGTGCATCTCATGACAATTCTAATAAGCCCAAACACGGCTAGGATACTTTGATTAATTACGGAGTCCCTATGCCTACCATCCGGCTCCATCATCAGATCAGTTCGATAGTACCTTATAGCCAAAGTGCATCTCATGACAATTCTAATAAGCCCAAACACGGCTAGAATACATTGATTAATTACGGAGTCCCTATGCCTACCATCCGGCTCTATGATCAGATCAGTTTGATAGTACCTTATAGCCAAAGTGCATCTCATGACAATTCTAATAAGCCCAAACACGGCTAGGATACATTGATTAATTACGGAGTTCCTATGCCTACCTTCCGGCTCCATCATTAGATCAGTTCGATAGTACCTTATGGCCAAAGTGCATCTCATGACAATTCTAATAAGTCCAAATACGGCTAGGTTACATTGATTAATTACGGAGTTCCAGTGCCTACCTTCCAGCTCCATCATCATCATCAGATCACTTCGATGATACCATTTTCAACGTAACGTAACTATTCAGAACCATTCATTTATTTGTATTGTTATAGTCGCATAACTATCTTCATTGTGATATCAAAGTGAGTATGAAGTTCCGTTGACCATTTCTGGTCTTCTTCATCAGTTCCACTTCATCAAATGTTACTTTTTGACTGTAAATGCTTAAGTTCTCGATGAAAATACCAAAATCGCTATATGGTTGCCTATAATATTTGAGGAGTTCCCTCGATTCCTCATGGATCCCATTATCAGAACTGGATTTTGAAAAAAATGGGACCAATCTGGAAGCATATCCTATAAATGGAAAAAAAAATTGCAAATCGGTCCATAAACGACGGAGTTCTGAGGTAACAAACATAAAAAAAAAATGATAAAAAAAAAAGTCCTCCTTTTTTTGAAGTCGGTTAAAAAGCACGCTGCACGTTGTTCAAATCAAGTTAAGATTATTCTTTTGCACCTCTTAATACACTGGTAGCTGATTTCCTATACACAAACGGCTTACAGTGCCTCCGTATCCAGTATAATAACGCGTTCAGGGCAGTGCTAGGGCTGCCTCTCTTCTGCAGTACTTCGGTTATGTTTGCGGAAGCACCCACCGACTGTTTCCACACCACCATGCGCAATCGGTGCGCTTCCCTGATGCATAGGGTGCGGGACAGCTCCAATACAGTTGTGGCTATGATTGCCGGGAGATTTGATTGGCCTTATTACTGTAGTAGAAATGTTGCTGGCGGTGTCCGATAGTATTAATTTGTTGTTGTATGGATGATATTCAAAATCATCATCATCATTTGAGCTGATAGACGTCCACTGTTACACATAGGCCTCCCCCAAGTGTCACCAAAACGACCGTTCATGTGCGTCTCGATACCTTCACTAGGTCATCGGTCTACTTTGTAAGAGGTCTGCTTCCAACGCTGCGTCTTCCGGTACGTGGTCGCCACGCCAAAACCTTCCATCCCCATCGACCATCTGTCTGTTCTGTGAGCAATGTGCTCTGCCCACTGCCACTTAAGTTTGGCGATTCTTCGGCAATGCTGTTGGTTGCCTGAAATAAATGCTTTTTAGAGTTCCGTACCTAAAAGGGAAAAACGGAACCCTTATAAGATCACTTTGTTATCCGTCAGTCCATCTGTCTGTCTGTCTGGTCTGTCAAGACCCTTTATCTCGAGACCGCGTGAAGGTATCGAGTTGAAATTAAAACCATATACTCAGATCTATGGTCCCTCGAAGCTGTGAAAAAATCAAACTTCTGAGTTAACGAAAAAAAAAGATAAGGCGGTTTATGTCGCAAAAAACGTGTATTTCGACACTCTCAAGATAATCAAAATTCATAGGGTACTTCCCGTTGACTTAGAATCCTGAAATTTGGCATGAAGCAAGGTCTCATAGCACAAGTATAGGGAAAAATCTGAAAACTGTAAATTTGCAGTTACGTCACAAAAAAAAACATTTTTTGATCTTCGTAATTCAATTCGGGAATTGAACTGTTTTCATAGGTAAGTTTGTACGAAACCCTCAGTGCGCGAGTCCGATTTGCACTTGTTTTATTTATTTAGTAGGCATTTCTACCAACCTGGCCTAAGATTACGCTTATCATAACTGGCATAAGCGCCAAATCCTCAGAACAAGGAGCGTACTGTATGTGCCTGGCCTGATGTATTGCATATAGGACTGGCGTGAGGCCAAAACACCACGGGGAACGGAACAACGGATGTTGTAATTGTTTGTTATATCAAACTAGTGGGAGAGTTTAATTAAAACTTTCCATACTTATACTGCTTCCATATTTATCTTGTTTTATTAATTGAATCTAGACGAAACGTCGAAGTCAAATAAGGCCTTCCTCAATCAAAGCGCCGGTAAAAATATATTGATTGACAGCCATCCCACATTTAAAATTAAAAAACTAATTCTGAACAAATCATCATCGAAATCTATCGGCGTTAGACCGGATACCCCACAATACGATACAATCAGACGAATATTAACTAACGCCAGCGAACTTCGACAACTCCCAAGATTCCGACTAAATCGATTAACGAGAAATTTCGAGCTTAATCGATTCTGATTCAGCGAGTTCTCGATTGCAATGCAGTTGCAGATTTGAATTCGATTAAATGCTGTTTAGTATATTTGTGTGTTCCTCTTATGAGCTATCACTGTCCCAGCGCGTGTTTAGATTTACCAACCCGATTTTGTCCGTCCAAATTGATGAGCTTACTTGCTAAAGCTTTTCACCAAACAGAGATGAATAACGTTGGTGGCATAGCGTGGTATGCCCGCAACGTTCCACCTAATCTATTGTGCTGATCGGTGTGCAAATGGCTCGAAAATATTCATGTTCATCGATTTAGGTCGGTTTCGTTGACACGGAACCGATATTCCTTTGTTCAATATTGTTAAACTTAAATGTGGTAGAGTTTTCCAGGATATAAAATTTTATTAGGTTTGGGTCTTACCTTCTAAAATTGTAAGTATTGTATCACGAATGCGAATTCCTTGGATAATTATATATAATAATAATCATTTACTGGTCTCAGATACAAAAAACTACTAACAAAGGAATGGATCTGTTTTTATTTAGGTTACTAACATGATTTACTTAAAAATTATATTAGTAACCTAAAATTAAATACGCACATTACTGTATAATACAACGCCACTATATTGGGCAGTCTGCTCGACCGACCACAACGCTGTTGCTACTGCCACGGACACGACTTAGACCGATGCGGCCATCTTACGTAGGATGGCATGAAAGCCATCATCAATACGCGCATCGGCGAGCTTTCCAGATGCACTACAGTGCCGTGGAGGCTAGTATATAATTATAAACAGAGGTCGGAATTAGGTAGAGTTATTCATGTACTTACACTGATTTCATACAGCGAAAGAATGAAGTGGATAGGCCTCAAATCCCGAGATTAATTTTGAAGAGCAGATTTTTTTATGACACTCAGAAATATACTTTAGCAGAAAAAAAATCTTCCTGCATTAATGACGAAGAGGAGGAAGTGTATAAATTTGTTAACCTCACCTCAGTTGACGTAGAGAGATCTTTTTAAATGAAAAATACTAATAAAAATTGTATGTTAATTATCTTTGTTTTATTTGTCTTTTATCTCTCTGAGGTTTTTATTATTGATATTGTAATATTGTTGGCCACACGGGATTGTTCATTAGAAATCGCAGGAAGATCCATATTAATATCAACATTTCGATGCAAGTACATTAAAAACTCTACCTAATTCCGACTTCTGATTATAAAGCTTTATAAAGTTACTCTGCAGAAATGATTAAAACATGGGTAGGTATTACACGTCTAAAGTTAATTCCCTCTTCCATCTAGTGCAACATTATTGTTTTCTCTGGATTTAATCTGGGATCTGCCAGCTCTTACTCACAGAATACAACACACATTGCATAACTACATTTTCTAACTTCGCTGACCCAGTACAATTTGTGTTTCAAAGCTAGTCCAAACTTAAACATAACAGTCACACTAAAAGGAAACATTTTCGTATGGAATATTATAAATGGATAATTTCCTTTTTGTGAGCTGACTTGCAAAGTTACGATTTTTAAAACTTACGATGCATATATATTATGAAACATGGCTATATTTTTTTATTTTCTTTATATCAGTTTTAGTGATTAACTGTAGTACCCTTAACTGTAGTGGGAACTAAATATTTGCACCAATTCAATAGCGATAAATACTCAAAAAATAAATAAACTTAGATTTCAAACACAAAAACAAAGCTCACCGCACATCGAGTGCGCCAACGCGCCGTACGGCGCGGTAGACAATACAAAATTTTTAGAAATTACCTTCTTACTTTATTCTAAAAAAAAATGTAAGTAATCAAGTAATATTATGTATTTATTTCTGTTCAAGTGATTTGTAATCTTTAGAAATAAATGAATTCAAACCGTATAAATTCAATTCTGTTTAATTCAATTCATTTATTCTCTCTTCACAATAGGTTTTTTTTGTCAGTTAACAATGTGTTGTAAGAGTCGTGTTGAGTCGTGGTGTTGTTGGTGGATGAAATAGGTTTTTGGAAAAAAACCTGTGGTACAAGTCACCAGGACCCCCCACCAGCTAAAAAAAGAAAGTACATTGTTAGACGACCTTGAGTGTCAATTATACTATTTATGGTTATAGAACATCAGACCATAACAAGGAGAAAGTGAAAATAAACAAAAAAATATATTTATTATAAAATCAAGGTAAAAATAAATAAAAAAAAAACACAAATTACTGTACATATATGCAGAACAGGTTATTGGAAGTGTCCTGTGGGATATGTATGTGAGTGTCATAGTGTTTGAGAGCGAGTATGAGGTTTAGATCAGCTGTGGAGGAAAGGAATGAAAGAATGAAAGTTTATTTAAGAACTGTTAAAAGATTCCCAGTTTTCTGATAGTCAGAGTTTTGAAAAATGCCTGTACTGTTTTGTGACAATTTGATTTGGTATGGATTGAGAGTGTCATTTAATTTGTTGTATAAGAACTGACCAAGAAAGCAAAAGAATCTCTGAGGGAGTGTGGATTTGAAAGGCGATGAGGGGCAGACTTCCCATGCGTCGTTTATCTTTAATTAGCTTGGGGTCAAACTGAAGCTGGGAGTGTTTTTTTATCTATTGCGTGGAGGATGAACGTTTGTCTAACCGTCAGATTCCCCACTTTTTTTACAAATCGATAGTCGGAAAACGAAAAGGACACACCAGCATCAATGACTATACATTTAATTCTCTTTGACCAACCCTTTCTACCTCGATAAGGTGAGTTTTGGCGGCACCACCGCCCCAAGATGTGATGCAATACTTGATTAACGACTGGCAAAGGGCAAAGTAAATAAATTTTTGGTTTTTTGATCTGCAGTACATCTCAGTGTTTTAAAAATACATATATATAAGATTGCGAAGGATAAATAGATCATTGTACTACCTTCTCATCTCAATAAAGTAGATGATTCTACGATTGACAACGTGCCGGCTTGTTCGTGGTTTCGGGGGCATTCGGCTCTAATTCGTTTGTGTACAGAACCCAGTCCATACCTACAGAATTAACATATAAATTGTTTTGAATCCGGCGACTACACCACGTTAAATTATTTCGCGAACTTCGCAAATTTACATGGTAATTGCTATAACTCAAGATTTGTTGTTGAATTCCTGATTGTGCGGTTAGACAAATCTGAGTGGAATTAACGAGTTAAGACTCGAGATCTGTTAGTCAGATTAGCTTGATGTGTTTATAAGAACCGCAGTTACAGAAAGGCCGTTAAGCGCATAATTTTGTGTTAACTGTGCCCTGCGTATAATATACACAGACTTCGGTAACTCGTCGCCGTGAATGTAATTATTCTGGGAATATTTCATTTGAAACCACCTCCCTGTCGTCGCGTACCTACTCGGTACTATAGTTACATGAGGTTTTGGCTTTCAAAGACATGTACTGAACATCATGCTCACTAATTGAAAGTTTTCAAAAGTGCTCGACTTTCACAGTTTGGATATTTCCCTTTCAGAAAACCTAAACAAAACTTTAACTATTGTCCTCTAACATACTAATCAACATTTAACTATTACTGAATATAACCCAAAACACCAATACAAAATAAATGTTAAGATATTTCTGCTGAAAATAAAGATCAACAAGGGCTTTTCAGCTTTCACATTTTGTTTACATTTCCATACAAACTTGTAAAATTTGCTGACGCAATTGTTTGGATTCAATTAAAACTGTTACTCTGTTGCTTAACTTGACGGGTAACTTGCTTTATTTAAACTGTAGCATATCCAAAGGAGTACAAGTTTCCGTGGCGCCAGCCCAAGAAATAAATAAAACTCAAAAACACTCACAATTTAAACTTTATTGCACTTCAGCTCCCAAAAGGGCTATCAACTGGCTTGCCAACACAACTTTCACTGGTCCTAGAATGTATTAGACTCCGTAGACTAGTTTTAATCGATTTTACTCAATGTTTGTAAATCGTGAAATTCGCTGCACTACTCGTAGTTTGAATTGAACAACTTTTGAATTCAACAACAGGATTAATGTATGAAACGTTGAGTTATTTACGAACTAGAAAATGTTAAGGAATACAATTTTGCATACACTAAATAATAACATTTGTGTAAAAAGATACCTTATTATTGCAATAAAATGAAAGTTATCGTAAAGGCTGTGTATTTTACGCACAAGCAAATATAATATGGTGTTTTGACTTTTTTTTTAATTTTATTACGTAGGTACGTTTATACCAAAACAATAGCAGAATTCTACTTAGATATTTGTACCAAAACAAAAAAAAAAACTTTAACTTTATTCAAGTATAAGTAACAAAAGGCGTAAAATATATTCAAATTGCTTACCTATCACTCGCTTATCGCTTAAGCCGCGTCCCTTACAGAATTTTATGTGTTTAGACATCAAGTTACCCAGATCACTCGAAAATTCCAAATTCAATCAAGGAGTTGAGTATTTTGTAAATTCCTGGGAACGACTAGATTGGCTTAGTTCGGGATTAGCTGTTGACGTAATTTAACTCCGTTGGCACCTACACCGTAGATAAATAGCCTAATTTACTCTACCTTTGGCGTAGGACTGGGTTTACTTAAATATATCGAATTAGTGCTGAGTTGAACTTATAGTCTCTAATGTTTAGCTGGTGGTTTACTGAGATTGGAAAAGCTGCAAAAATGGTCTGAGTGACGTAGAGTGTCGTGCATTTTTTTCTTGTTTCGGTGGGAATTACTCTAGAATTAGGGAGTTCATGAGTAGATAGATCTATTTGGTTGTCATTAGTTTCACTGATATCAGCAGTGAGAAATTTAAATAATACCATTTTTTCTTTATGATGTGTGTTAAAAAAATTCAGAATATTTATTGTACACCATACAAGTGGATAATAGCGTTCATGTACATAGGCGAGCTGAACTCAAAGTTGAGTTTTCTTCCAGCGAACCGTTGTGTGATAGAGAAAGATCACAATAGAGGGTAGGATCCAGTGTACAATTTTAAAATTACAAATAATACATAAATGTACCTACATATACAAACATACTTAAATATTACATATACTATGTCATTGGAAAAGGAAATGCGTAACGAAGAAAGTATTTTATAATATGCCTCGTCTGAGCCACAACTGTGCCGATTGCCCAGATGACTTAGAACACCCGTAGCGTTCGTAGCATAACGTTCCTTCAGCGTCGACTGCTACGAGTCTACAAGCGCAGCGTAGCAACGACTTGGGCTACGGCGTAGCATCTACGCAGTACACACATCCCCCATATCTTAGGACTGGAAAGCGTGAATTTCGTTTTATTTCGTTTTCACTTTATCTTTCTTTGATTAGACAACTTCACTTTCGAATTAAGTTTTATTGGAATAAATAAAAGTTTCAAAAAAATACCGTATGAAAATAGAATATAATTATGTAATTATCTACGAGACGACATTCTGTTCTTTCTCAATCTTGGTTTCTCAGAATTAAAGTTGTTCTTAATTTTCTTAACATTCCATATTCACATAAATTATAATATTTCATGAGTTTAATTATTCGTAATTTAGTTTGGGTGTCCCGAAAAAAATTAGAAAACGTTTCGTAATGATTCAATTATCGTTGTTGCCATATTCATGTTAAATATTTCAAAGAACTTGGATTAACTTAGTTGAATGAATCATTAGATTAGGCTTTTAGGTTCTTGGAGAAACTTTCGACCTAGTTTCAGTAAGATACTAATCTTAGAAACGGGACGTATTTTATCCAGTTGAATTACAATTTTCTAAGAAATTCTGCAATAGATATTAAATACTCCTCAAAATTTATTTATTTATTTATTAAAACTTCATGCAACACAAAGGTACAAAGGCGGACTTAATACCTTAGGCATTCTCTACCGGTCAACCAAGAGTGGTGAAGAGAAAACATGGCAGGTTCATAAAAAAAGAAAGTTTTTTATGCACCTTTCGACTGCTTAGAGCGGGATTTGTCATTAGATGATTTTCCCATCTAAAAAAAAAATCTCAATTCGAGAATTGAACCGTTTTCATAGATAAGTTGGTACGGAACCCTCAACCGGGCAAGCGCGAGTCGAACTCGAACTTGAAGATGGAAAATCATCAAAAAACTTCTCCCACTCTGGGAATCTACCTGTGATCCTCCAGTTGCCCTTTGTGTTTTTGACTGCTGTCACAATTTTCAAAAAAAAATCTTAAATTTGTTAGGGATGAACCATTTAGTTCAATGAAATGCAGAGGCCATTTCTATAGTGAGCCAATGGTGCTCACTCGACAGTAAAAAGGTTAAGAAAACCAGGGTAACAACAATGCATTTGTAATGTATATATATATAGATGAAATGTAAATAAAATCATATACAACATTTATTTACCTACCAATTTTCTACCACAACAGGTATATTTTCTTATATGGCAACTCCTCTAAGTAATATGGCGGCAAATTAAATTTCGAACGGAAGTCCACGCCAGTGACAGCTGACGAAGGTCCAGTTCAGCGTTGTTTTTTTTTTAATTCCACCGGCCCATTGCATATAGCACAGATAGATGTTATAGACTTCCAAACAGAAGGAAGAAATGCAAATGACTTTTCGGTGTTGAATTTTTCGACTTATTTTGTTTTTCGTGTTTCGATATTTTTAGAAAAAGGTAACTAAGAAAACCGAGAGTTGTAATGTAAATATATTGTCATAGTTAGGTATTTGACAAAATATTAATACTAGTTGCTAGTTGTAAATAAAAAATAAAAACGAGCAGTGACTTTAGTCACTGCTCGTTGCAGCAACTTATGACTTGTAGATCGCGGGTTCAAACCTAGCCAGGCGCATTACTTTGTGTAATTTATTTTCTTCACCACTGCTCTCAAAACGGTGAAGGAAAACATCGTGAGGAAACCGGCATGTCCTAGAACCAAAAATTCGAAGACATGTGACATCCACCAACCCGCACTGGGCCCGCCCGCGTGGTGGATTACGGCCCATTCCCTCTCCAAGAGAGGAGGCCTGAGTCCCAGAAGTGGGAACATTATAAGGCTGATTATGCTATGTTTATATACATACATGTTTATTTACTTCACACCTAATAAAACTTCCATTCGTACACTCAAAATTAGGTTAAGTTGAAAACCAGCGTCAGGCAACTGCTACGTAATTGTCTGGCATTTTACTGAACTGGACCTATTTAAAGCAGCCGTGAGTCACACAATGTTGTTATTTTTATTTTTTATTTAAGTTTCTATATACAAAGGTAGTTTCTTCATTGTGTGCTAAATAAACGTGTTTCTTTCTTTCTTTCAAAATCTCGCTGTTTTCCTGAAGAAACATTCCCCGAATAGTGGGTATGTGTCTACCTGATTGTAGCGGGAAAACAAGGGTCCATGAAAAGGGAAGTAAATCTAACTCTCACCGGCACGGGTTCACACCGCTTTGTTATTTAAGAACGTTAAAATATTGTGGTATTGTCCTTGTCCCTCTTTAACAGTCTGCAGGACAAGATTTTGCCTCAAAATCTTTGACGTATGACACATCCACTGATTCCATAGGATGTAGCGAATTAGGTTATAAAATAAACAATCGAATTTAGGTATAGGTATCAACATTTTTTTATTTTTTAGAACAGATGGTCGATGGGGACGAAAGGTTCTGAAATAGCGAACACGTACCGGAAGACGCAGCGTTGAAAAGCCTCCCACAAGGTGGATCGATGACCTGGTGAGGGTCGCGGGAATCCGATGGATGCGAGACGCACAGGATCGGTCATTATTATAGCGATCGACACTTGGGAGAGGTCTATGTCCAACAGTGGACGTCTTTCGGCTGAAATGATGATGATTAACATTTTCGATAATAAGTTAGAGCGAAATATCTTTAATTACACGTTTTGGTCTGTCAAACCACGTCAGTCTTCTGCAAAATGTCTGTAAAACAAGAATAAGTACACCCTTTCAATGATAGGCATCTTAGATTTGCTGAAAATATACATAAATAACCATCTCGCTTGCATAATAATTCTATATGCGATCTAATTTTTTCTATATTTCATATATCATACTTCTTTTAAAACTCAATAACATCTTAATGAAAATTAATGACGTTTGGTTGCAACTATAGATTTAAATGTCAAGTCGACACCTACCGGACCAATTAATTGTCCTGTATCTACGCAGTTATCCTGAAAAAGACCAAAATTCAGACTTTGCCACTAAAGTAGTATAGTACATACTCATAGATAAGGTTTTCCCAATTTAATAAAGTCTCCATCTAATATCAAAACATTTATTAATATGAGTTTTTGTATCTAAGAACCCTGGGGTCCTGGACCTTTGGAAGGCGTACGAGGAGTCGAAACCAACTAGCAGAGGCCCCTTATACGCTTTTAATGGAACGTGGTACCAACCGGCAATTATCCCTGTATGCTATGCTAGTGCATCCAAGGACAACACCCGGTTAATGAGAAACTATTGCGACATATGGAAAACTAAGATATAGGGCTATGGTTTTTGTAGTCTTAAGTGGACTGGTTACCAGGAACTATGTTATTATTAATATTTTTTATACATTTATTTATCTCAGCACCCTAAGGTCCTTTGGAAGGCGTACGAGGAGACGAAACCAACTCGCCGAGGCCCTTTTAGACGCTTTTAATGGAAAGTGGTACAAACCGGTGATTATCCCTATACGCACTATGCTAGTGCATGCAAGGACAACCTCCGGTTGGTGGAAAACTATTGCGACATATGGAAAACTAAGATATAAGGCCTATGGTTTTTGAAGTCTTAAGTGGACTGGTTACCAGGAACTATGTTAAGACTATGGCCCCTGCTTAAACAATGTTATTAATATCCATCGACAAAAGGCAGGGGGTGACTTGCACACTCAATAAATGGGCCCCCATAAACGGTCGCTAGCACGAAGTGACGTAGCAACAAGAGGGCAACATATCCTGAGGTGCTTAAGGAGTGGAGAGGTATACCACGGCTATCAGGACAATCCCGGAAGTACGGTCAAGATCCCTACCAGCACCTTACTGGATTATACATCCTTCTCCCGAGCACGTTTGCTCTTGCGAATCTCCACTAAAGCCAGCCAATAAAGGCAAGAGAGAGGTGGGAGCTCTGTTCCTCGTCAGTGTTCACTACGGCCGGCCAATAAAGGCAAGCCGGAGATGAAGAACAAGAATTTTCCCGGGAGATCGGGTCCGTGGCGCTAATGCCCAACAGTTCGCCACAAAACTGCCCTGCGGATTATTAATATTATTATTAATTTATTTATATTAGACTTAGTCCATATGATAGGTAATAGTACATTATGATATAAGTGTGTAATGTTAGTGATTACCGTCGAGGCGGTATTTAGACCCGAGCCGTGGCGAGGGTCTTAAGAGAACCAAGAACGGTAATCATTAATTACTCACGTGTGTCATACGACGTTTTTCAATACACTTGTGAAGAAAACAACAGTAAAACTAGTAAAATTTTCTGTGACATGGCGGTAATCATACTGCCTAGTCTTACGTTTATATTTTCTTGCGTGAAAAGTTTTTACTATAATCGTAGTGACATTAAAATACGGATGTAACATTTTCTAATGATTTTGTAGTATTTAATTTAATTTAATTAATACAGCCACCGAACTTCACTGGAATAAAAAAAAATCACGCCAAAAACCGCGCGCATCTTAAAATGACGGCCATAGACCACAAAAAAAAAAACAAATTTTATTTGAATGTACGATTTATTTACTAAATGTTTTTTATTAATTAAATCGTTTGTACAAGTTAAATTTGTCCATTTTAACTTGTAAATTGGATGAAATAAGTAAGTAAGACACTAATCTAATGGGAATTTTATTCGAATTCAAAATTTGTTTTGCGAACAAAGAGGTTGAACAAAAAGGTTTTAACTACATTATAGCACTAGTGCGTAATGGTAATCAAAATGTCACAGTTTGGTAACGAGTGCCATTATATACCTAAGTGCAGTGCAATAAGAGTCACTTTCTGAGCAAGTGTGTTGAAAAAAAAAAAATTGATATTAAAATTACATAGGTAAACAACGTCAGTATATATAACTCCTAAACACAATTAAATGAAATAGAAATGAAAATTGTACAAATTAACACACAAAATTAGACACTGCATCTTCTTCCCAATAATTCCGTGTGTCCGACAAATACTCGTCGGTCTCGTCTCAGTAGATATAAATCCAGATTTCTGGTTGTTGCTAGCATAATTTGAGCACAAATATTTCGCTCGACTTGTACAAATTCTCGGGTAACTCCCCACTAAAGTGACAAAAGACTATGCATTGTAATGTTATGTGAAATGCCAGGACCACTACCATGTGCTTTGTTATTGGAATCATTGTTTTGCACAGAAACCTTTATGCAGCCTGTCTCTGAAATCTGCGGTCCAGACCGCGGTGCTAGCGTGCTAGTTTCTCGATGATGATGTTTGTGGATAATTCACCACTTATAATATCTACTTTACACGCACCTCTATAATGTTTTTGCTTCCAGTACTTGAATAAAAATCAATTCTTACATTACAGATGTGGTCTGAAAACATTTCTTAACTCATCATCATCATCATAATTTCAGCCGAAAGACGTCCACTGCTGGACATAGGCCTACCCAAGTGTCGCCACAATGAACGGTCCTGTGTGCCTCGCTTCCATCGCATACCCAGGACTCTCACCAGGACATCAGTCCACCTTGTGGGAGGCCAGAACCTTTCTCCCCATCGACCATCTGTTCTACGAGCAATATGCCCTGTCCACTGCCACTAAAGCAAAGAGTATGTAAAGTTAACTAAAGTTTGGCGATTCTTCATTTCTTAACTGATGGTAACTAATTGCTCTAGGTAGATAAAACTTATTAGAAAAGGCACACTCTGCAAACCTATCTCAGATATAATATTACTGGCATTGTCCTATAACAGAAAGAGGAACCTTCGGGTTCAAGGATTAAATTCCGTTCTGCTATCACGTAATATCACTTTTAACATGACGACATAGATTTAAGTTTGTAAATAATACTTGCTTACTTCTTCACAGAGACTCAATGATTGCAAGTTTTATTTACTTTTTCCGTTTTTTTTTTTTTAATTTTAAGTTCTAGAATTGAATTGAAAAAGTTATATTACAATTTTGTTTTACAATAAAGTTTATTATATAATCCATCCTATATGTATACACTTTGTAGCCAAACTCGATCGTGACTGTCGATAAAATTGGAGCTCCGTAGTACGGGTCCCTAGTTACAAACAGGAGATGAGAGTTTGTTTGCAAGCGAGCCGGAATCTCGACGTTATAATGTGATCCGGAAACGTCATACCGGAACCGAGTAGCAGTCCTTTATTAGGTAAGGCGGTGCTCCGTACTCCACACGACGTCTTAGTGAGCTTGAATAAGATTTTGTATGTAAACAACCTAGTTGGGCTAGAGGAACTAAGCAAAGAGCATGGACTATCAAGTTTTGCGTGACTAAGTTTCTATACTGGGTGAATGGTTGAAAATAGGTATTATTTCTATGGAATTTATGTAAGAAAATCTAGGTAGGTTATTATATAAGTTTTACCTATTAGGGCTATATTTCACCAGGACACCATGGCGGCGCGACCAGTTGCGCCGCCATGGTGTCCCGGTGGAATATAGTCTTAACATACTCTTTGGTGGGGGCTTCACTGGCGGCCGGACTGGCGTCCATGCTGGTCGCACCACCAAATTGGTTGCGCAACCAAACGGACACCAGGTGAGTAACTCTCTATAGAGCTGTATACATTTTGTTCACCTAGGAAACACCGGCCTCATCTAGTTTAAAATGACGAAAAAATTGATGTGTAAAAGTATTTTGCAAAATAAATATAATTTATTATCAGGCGGAATATGTTGGCATAATCCTAGCGGCCCACACGCCGTAGGAGCTAGGAGATTAACAGATACCCTCATTCGAATACCTACTTCTTTTGTTACTAATGGTGCATGGAACCTAAAAAAATACCTTTACATTTTATATAACGCAGAAAACAGACTAAATGATGATGATCCAATTTAAAGTACAACTTAATTCAAAATTCCTCATTATTATTTACCCCAAAACATACCCGTAGACAAGTTAAATTCACTTACAGTCACAATTGTAGTGAGAACAATTTATCACGTGGCACTAGGTCGAGTCGTCATAATCACGCGGTCGCTAATTGGGAAACTTACCCGACTGTAGCCGTTCCGAAAGTCATTGTTTACCCTGTTACCTGTCTGTTGCCTAGCTGGCTTTGTGCTACCCTACCATTGTTGGGAGGGAATAGAAGCGAAAAACAGAGCAGTTATGAAATTAAATAAAAGGAAAAAGTTTTCCGGAACAGTACTCTGCTACTAACAACAAACTAAAGGCTTCCTACTTCCACTACAAGAGTACCCCAAAAGGAAAAAATGGAACCCTTATAGGATCACTTTGTTGTCCGTCCGTCTGTCTAGACCCTTTATCTCGGGAACGCGTGGAGGTATCGAGTTGAAATTAAAACCTTATACTCAAGTCTGCGGTCTCCTGAAGCTGTGAAAAAATCAAACTTCTTGGTTAACAAAAAAAAAAAGATAGGCCGTTTATGTCGTTTATGTCAAAAAACGTGTATTTCGACACTGTCAAGGGAATCAAAATTCATAGGGTACTTCCCGTTGACCTAGAATCCTGAAATTTGGAATGAAGCAAGGTCTCATAGCTCAAGTATAGGAAAAAATCTGAAAACTGTAAATTTGTAGTTACGTCACAACAAAAAAACATTTTTTGCGATTCGGAAAAATCTTTGTAACTCAATTCGGGAATTGAACTGTTTTCATAGGTAAGTTTGTACGGAACCCTCAGTGCGCGAGTCCGACTCACACTTGCCCGGTTTTTTTTTTAAAATAAAATAGGTACATATTATTCTCTCCAAAGGCTGTCATCAGAAAGGTTTCTGCAGAGGGAATAGAATAGAGCCGTCGCGGCTGGCCCAGTAAGAGGTGGAGAGGACTTAGATGCGGACCACGAGGAGGACTTGTTCAAGACAGCACGAGAGAAGATATATTTTTTTTAATTGATATAACCTAGTGCTTGACGGCGATCCCACCTGATGGTAAGCAGTGATGCAATCGTTGATGGTGAGGCGCACTAGTTTATTAAGAGCCTATTCACTCTAGCCTTGAAGACACCTAAATTATAATCGGACGGGAAGACCGCAGCAGGCAAATAGCTCCAGTCCTTCGATGTACGTGGTATAAACGACGATGTGAAACGCCTAATCCGGACAGTACAGATTTCAACAATGTAAGGGTGGATACTCGCGTTCAAGTCGGATTATCCGATGATAGTAATGACTGAAAGGACTTGGTGGAAGCCTTTACCCAGCGATGGGACAGTAACAGACAGGAAATAAAAAACGTACCTATTCTTTGTGAGACAGTTCATACTGAACCGTTCGTTTATTGGATTACAGAATTGTAGAGTAGAGATGCTATTGTGTATTCCATTATTATTTTAGTGGTAATGTACATATATGTATTTTCTTTTTATTCTTCAATGTGTTATTATGGTTTTTTTTTTTTATTTAATGTAATTTTTTAGTTTGTAAGTTTCTACTGTACAACACCTTGGACTTCCTCCGTAACGTTGTACAAGTGCTTGTAAATAAATAAATAAATAAATAAATTAGTTCAAACACCTTGCGTTTTTAAAGCCGTCCTTATAAAAATATAGTGATCAATATTACACGTTATTACCTAATTTTATTAGGTACTTACTACATATATGTCACTCTTAGGATCCACCGCTCAGAAGCCCAGCCACTCTTCAAATACCCTGCCTGCGTGTGATGTGCCGAATCCAAGTGGCTGTCACAATTGTGGCAATTTGCCGTGGGGCACAGATAACGATAGAATCCGTAGCTCCCAATCCTATTCAGGTTCTCGCCTAGTTGAAAGAAGAAAGAAAGAAGAAGAAAAACTGTTTATTCGCGCGAAATGATGCAATCTTAAAACTAGCTAACTAGTTAAAACCGAAAGTTTATCCAGATAAAAGTTTATTCTGTAACTTGCATATGCATAATGCATATCTATCATAAATTGCCAATAATACATCTCACCATCCATAAAATTTTGCATATACTCGTATTTAATTTGATTTATAATTTTTATCACCATTTATTGTAATTTTTGCTTATTTTTTAAATAGTTATTTTGATTAATGCACATCTGTTATTGACATAAAGTCCAGTTTTAAGACTCATAAAATCTCCATGTTTATGTTGTTGATGTACCATGAAAAAATTTTAAAACTCGATGAGCTCAACTAGCCAATCAATCCCCAGTCTTGTTTATTCCAACGAACACACGTACATTGCAGCAACAAGCACTTAAAACCTTGATTGCCAAGATCTATCCCACATAGGGTTACCATATCTCAAGACTTGTCCTGAGATTTTAAGATTTTTGGACTCTTCTCAGGATTGTGGCTTGATTTTGTAAATCTCATGAAATCTCGGGATTTTTATTAGCGTACATTTTAAAGATATTTTAATGAAAATTTAAACAAACTAAAAATAATCTTCCCTAAGTAATTATTGCACAATTAAAAACCGGTGGTGCTGCTGCCAAAAACGTAATGAAAAACGGCGGGGGGCGTTTTTCATTACGTTTAGTCCCTTGAACATCAGGCCGGAATTAAATGCATGCAATGCAATGCTGTGCCCGTATAGAGCCCCGCTGACCAATCAAAATGCTATGTACAGTCAGGGATCAAAAGTGCAATTGCACTCTACCAATGCTAAAGTGTTTAAAATTTCTTTGTTGTAAAAATTCAATAGTCCACAACTAGTTTATTCAATACTTTAGATTCTAACCTACCAATTTAATCAGTCATGAACCATTGACCCGCTTCTACAAAGAAAGGAGACAATTTTTTTTGTTTGGGGAATAGGCCCACCACAAATTGTGGCGTATAGCAATGAAATGAACGTTAGTTTATTCCTTATAATCTCTAGATTACAGTGGTAATATTAGCAAAACTTTATGTAACTGGAGTACCGTGAAATACGACAGTCAAAACATGACTCTCATAATAACCTAAAATCTCACAAGAGCGATTGTCTAATGAGTGGATAGGTCTCCTAAGTTAAAATAGTGCACTGTTCAATAATATACAGTATAAAACAAAGTCACGTCTGTACTACGTGACAGACTTTGATGTGACTTACACGACTTGATAGACTTATTCATGAAAATGCGTAGATGTATACATTTCGAAATAGCGCGGCTTTTGCCGGCCATTGACTGTAGATCTAAAATAATAAGGTGATGTGTTTTATGCTGGTTGTGTAAGGAGAAAAAAAAAACCACATTATAGGTACATCACAAGTATTTATTACTGTTCATCATCATCATTTTCAAAGTCATCTCTTAAAAGCAGTATTTCATCTAAAAAAGATGCAGGTGGCTCAACCTCACCTTGATGCCGCGCCCAAGATAAAAACCACACTACACATCACTTATGCACAGCAGCCAACAGTGCGTCTGCCCACTAAACAATTACAACAGTATCCAGCAAGAGCAGTATTCAACATTCCGTTGAAATCGTGCTGCACAATTGATACAACGGCTTTGTGGATTATGCATATATCTACAGATGCCATTTTCATAAAATCTTACGAATAAAAATACGAAAAGAACAGAAGAAACAACTATCTAGTAATCGGAAAATAATAATGTTGTCTGTAGCGGTGGGCGTTTCAACGACGAACAGTTTTCAAAGACAGTTTTTTGTTCTGCAACGTAACAACCGTTTTCCATCCTGCGACCAAACAGTCTTCGTTGCACAAACCAGTCTTCGAATTACTGTATGCGAATTGTTATCTTACTGTTAAGAAAATAAGGTCGAAAATCCATTGCTTCAACTATCACACTCGTCGCGTCGTCGTTTTTAAAACCAGTTATTGCAATGAAAAATGAATTTTATGTATATAGACATAAAGTTCATTTTTCATTGTAATAACTGGTTTTGATTGTAATAACGACGACGCGACGAGTACAGAATTTATTACCGTCCTCAAACTAGTTGCGACAACGAACGTTTTCTGCAACTACTTCACTCAACGATAGTTTCGTCTTCAAACCGGTTGCGACGACGACCGTTTTCTGCAACCGTTTTTGTCGTCGCCAAAACGGTTACGTATCGTCCGTCTAAAATTCGACAACGACCCACCACTAGTTGTCTGTCAGTGTCAAACTGATTGAAACTGGACCACAGAGCATCTGCAACGGGCTATTAATTACTTTTCGTTCCACGGTGATTTTTAAAGTACGTTACTTGATATTTGTGTTAACCGTTAATAACAGCATTAAAAACAAGTTCGCTGTACCAATTAATTATTATCTCTTGAAACGCATTTAAATCCGATGTCACCGCTGCGCACTGTAGTAACATTTTTTTTTTCACGTTAAAATAAACTTGAAAACGCTCCTAAACAAGCATTTTTGCCGTAACACTTTTTTACTATTATTTCATTATTCCGGTTAGATTTCTATATAATTTTTGGTCTGTTAATTATAATAAGATGATCGCTTTTTCCATGTGTAATATGATTAATAAACGTAACCGTTTAATAGTGGGCCCAAAAAAAATTGTCTCCTTTTAGACATTTTAGCATTGGTAAGGTGGAACTGCACTTTTGACCCCTGACTGTAGGTACATTCGAAGAACACTTAACCAATTATTTTTTTTGTTTATACATAGTTCTAAAGATCAAAGCCGTTTGAAAGGAGTAGGGAAAACAAGCAAAAAAAAAAAATCATGATGTTAAACTTTTTTTTTAGAAGAAAGTATTAATCGCACGAAACAATCATATGTTGATGATAATGTTTTACATGAACCTACGATAAACATATATTTTTTTCAAATCTATTAACCTAGCTGTTATCGAGGAGTAGGCTTCAGGTAGGAAAGTTACTGTTTTATAGCACTGCTCGGGCGCTAGGGCCTTAAGTACGTTTGTGAGGAAATTCTTAAACTGAAAAAATCTAAGGATTTTTCAATGGAAATCAGGCCTTTGAATTTTTCATCTGGTAACCCTAACTAATCCCACAGGTCCCAGTACTCCCAGTTAAAGCGTGTGAGCTGAACTAATGATATGCCCTGTAATTGATTGAACGCGATCTCACAACACGGAAAGGTTCGACGTTACGTTTAATTAAAACCATGTTTAAAAATACATTCGCTACCGTAACTATATCCGGCAGTTGATGAATTAATGGCGTTTCGGCTGTTTATTAACTTTATGTGTTTTAGTGGAGTCTCTGATGTACTTTTGGTGTTTATGTTTGGATGGTTAACACTGAATGTATTTGTTGGAGTGTCGTATTTTAAAGGTTTACTTGATTTAATGTTTTTTTGGGCGACGGGAACTTTTGTAAGAGTTACCGTAACCCTAGAACACAAGAGTCAAATTAAGGAACAAAGTGAATTTTAGTCAGTAAAAGTCTGACACAATCTCTCGCTCTAGGGTAGGGCCCTAGAGCGAGAGAAGTCATTTGATGATTTTAAACCATAAAAAGAAAGATTTTTAGAGGCATGCGGAACAGGGTGTAAAGGCCCTCATACCTCCATTGAAAAAGGATGATCCTCCGACCAGATGGGTGTGGTTTGATCCGGGCAACTAGGTAAGTACCTACCCTATATAGGGTGACTGGTAATTAGTGTACGATACTTAATACTATACTTAATATTAATAAAAATTTTTCAATTCATTTATGTACTTTTCTAAGTTTATCTAGGATATCACTGAATCCCTGTGCCTTGGAAAGCACGTACAACCGTTGGTTCAGGTTGTCATTCGTAGATCTTTGACAGTCATTACAGGTAGTTACATGCCAGAAAATCTGTCTATGCACGGAGTATCATGTTACCCAGTAACTGGGTGGTGGAAGTCTGATAGGCAGTCGTCCCATGTAAAACACGGGTATTCAGCGACATCCGTATATAGGGTGACTGGCAATTAGTGTACGATACTTAAACACGTGATTGTGCTCATGATAACCAACAACTTTTACTATGGGAACAAACCTAAAATCGCGAAAAAAAATCAGCTGTTCAGTAAATTTATGTTTGCCTAATGTACTGAACAGCTGATATTTTTTTAGCGATTTCGGCTTTGCTCCCATAATAAAAATTGTTTGTTATCATGAGCACAATCACGTGTTTAAGTATCGTACACTAATTGCCAGTCACTCTATAAACGAGTATGATTTCGGGCTATTGTTTAGATACATATTCAAATCGCACGGAGAACTCTAATTGCGCGATGCAGGATTTCCATGTTCTTATGTGGCGCGATACACAGACAGACAGACTTTTGCAGACTTTTTACTGACTTTTGTCTATAATATTTTAATAATAATAATCCTCCTAACTGAATTTCGATCTCGGTGGCCAAACCAAACAGAGCCAATCAGGCAGGAGATATTATAGTGCTTAGGCGTGTGCGCAAACATGTTATGTGCACTTTTTGTTCCTTTAATCTGATTGGACAGAAATCTGTCAGATCAACCTTACTTCCAAACTCCGGGTTGCTACAGGTTAACTCTTAATAGAAAAACCGCTTTTTATCCAACCCGGGAATCAAATCACGCCATAGATACAATTATGCCCCACGCTCAACAGTCGCGCTTATGACCACGAAACTAACAAGGCAGATAGACAAAGAAGGAGGTTTATAGCTTCCTTGAATATTACTATTTTAATAATTGCTGAATAAATGAAATAACTAAGCCCAAGGTATGTTTGGAATAGAGTACATTGACCTTTTCCTAACCCTGCGTGTGTGTCTGAAAAAACCAATGAACTGTTTCATTACCAGAAAATGTAAAGGATCACGATAATGTCAATTTAAGCTTTGGCTGTTTATATTCGTTTTTGAAATTGAAAAAGATCAATAAATGTAGGAGGGTCAATGTTCGCCTACATAATCTCAATCAAAAGTAGGTATATAGCTACATAGGTAGAAATGTAAGAATAAAATGTTTCCCGATTCTATAAATTTTTTAATCATCTATATAAACGAGTCTACTCACTGTAGCGTAAAACAGGTTCGTGTAGAGAATTTTTATTCGAAAAACAGCTTTTAAAAAATTCCCCACCTGACTCTCATATTGTCCAATTTATTTTTCACGGGGAATCGTCTGAATTCTCGCAAGGGATCTTGGTACATAATCAAATGGCGAAGGAGACCAATTTTCCGTGCGATCGCCCGCTGAACGGCGTGCACCGCGCACCGCCGATATCGGCCAAATTAACCCACTGAGCCGCCTCCACAGTAGACGTAGAAAAATTGCATACAGTTTAAAGAGGTTTATGGAGCTTTACATTATTTTTATTTTGGTTCAATGTTTTTTTTCCTTATGTATATGTCGGCGCAGGATGCCGATCATCATTGAAGCTCTGTCCAGGTACTCTGTTTTGTGGGCGATGGCTGGGTATCGAGCAATAAATAAACTATTCCAGATAACACAACTGATTTATTATGACGCAAGCTTTAGCTATTCACTTCACACAACGAGCAGTGAGACAGTCCCCGAGACTAGACGTTGTACGCACGGCTGCCGACAGAGAAAAGAGCCACGGACCTCTGCGGTCGGCAATTTTATCTGCTCGGTTCGTGCAAACGTCAGCGCGGATTTTGTCAAAAGTGACACGTGTCACTTTTCACTAAGCTCGTTCATTCGTTCTCAAGCTTCCGTACTATTGACTTCACCGACATATAATTATATATTCTCTAACTTCACCTTCTCAACCAATTTTCTTTTAGGTAAACGTCCAAAATTGAAGCAGTTGGTGCAGTGGTTGAGCGATTGGCTGCTGCGTTGCGTGTCACGAGTTCGATTCCCGCACAGAACAAATATTTGTATGGCCTACAGATAATTAGTGTTCCGCGTTTGGGTGTATGTGTATGTGTGTGAGTTCACATGTTTATGCATGCACACATGATACAGGAGTAAATCCTAATGTGGAGTAGCGTTTTTATAAAAAACTAGCTTTTGCCAGCGGCTTCGCCCGCGTAAAAATATGAAAAAATATGGGCCTATGGTACTCAGTGATAGTAGCTTTCTACTGGTGAAAGAATTTTGAAAATTTGTCCCAGTAGTTTTTGAGTTAAATCGTGACAAACAAACAAAAAATCAAATCTATCCTCTTTATAATATTAGATTAGAAAAAAAAAAAGTATTGTTGTTCAATAACTGTAACAATATCTACCAAAAACCTTCTCCATACTTTCAATATTTTAGCATCAAACTTGTTTAAAACTAATAATTTCTGAGACCTAATAAAAAATGTGTGCACATTGTAGAAAACTTTTCAATAGTCGGATGCGGTAAACGGATTGTGATGTCTAGTTAGAACGAATCAAATCTAGATGTAGGCGATCAAGAACCTAGCTCTGAGCCGATCTATATAATTGAACTGTTAGGCTCGCTTCCAATGAGGATTTGTGCTTTAATGCGCGCTATTCGAATACTCGAAAGATTTCCCGTTGAGTTGGCAAAAACTTGTGTTTTAAATCGGTATAGTAAATCGTTTGTGGATAGGAAAGATAGGCATGTGGTAATAACTCTTTATTACCTCAGGCGAATACTCGTATTAGTGTAATGAGAAAACCATCAGAATCTTATAGTTCAAGTTTTTTTACCAGGCCACGTACATCGTCTCATTCGAGACAATGTGAGACTTCCTAATGTACTCGTTTTAGTGTGATAGGTATAATATCTAGATACAATTCTGCTTGTTGTTCTAAATTCAAAAGTTCGGAACAATAATCGAGATTAAGGCCCATTTAGACGGTGCTAGTTTCTCGTCTCAAACATACGATAATCGAAAAAATATAAAAAAAGTTTCTTCGTCTGAACATTCTTAACTCTCGCTCGTCCACTCTGGTGAGAATCGCCGTGCAATGGAATATTGCTTGTGTCCGTATAAACCGAATTTCAAGGCAATTCGTATTTTGAGTTTTAGTGACAGTTGCTACCATGAGTGATGAGTGCAGTGCGCGAGGGTGTTTTAATTATATCTGCTCTCCTCAGACAAAAATTAATTAAACGAAAAAAATGAAGAAAAAAAAAGATGGCCTAAAAAAAAAGGAATTCAAAATATGTATGAAACTAGCCGAACTTATGACATGGGTATTAAATCTAAGCGAACTAAAATTTAACTAATAAAATGTTATTCAGTGTTTATAAGAAAGCCAAAAAGTGTTTATTGTTTTTACCCATGCTTCTATATATAAACAACCAGGTAAATACCCTGTTTATATTTATACCCAAATTGAGTATTTACCTGGTAAAAACCCGATGGGTGTTTAGCCACCGCTCATCTCTATGTATGTTTATAAGCTTGAAATTTTTTAAAAAGGTCGATTGAAACTGTCTTTTTAGTTTATCTATGCTTGCAAGCTTGTAACATTTTAAAAAGGTCGATTGGAGCTATCACTTTGAGTACCTACCTATAGTAACCACTAAACTTGAATGCCAAGTCTCACACTCAAATCGATAATTGCTTGCGAATCTCGTATGATATAATCGTAGGCGAGAATTTATATCTTACCCTTAAAAGTCTAAATGAGCCTTAAAAGTCACGTAAATATACCTGTACATATTCAAATTTATTTTAAAACTTTTGTACGTTAAAACCTAGATATAGGTAAGTACAACTTTGAACATGCAAAAGCAAATAACTTGACGACTATTTTTCAACCACGTATGAAAATACACAAAATAAACGGGAAAATATACATCCAAAACCTCGTTCTAAAACACAATAAAACCCCACACCGTACAGAAGTAGCATACATCCATAAATTACATCATACCTCACACTGCTCTGGTAGGGATTCATTATCTGCTGCTGATTAGAATCCGCGGGCTGCAGCGTCAAGCGTCGCGTTTTGATGTATTACCTACTTCACAACGACGGATTTGTGTGAACACGAGACAATAGTACTGTCTTCAGGCGAGACTCATTCAATGAGCCGGTGGCATTCTTGAATTATTCATGTATTTACGATTCGTGATTTGAAAATGATGTCTTTTTTTATTTTTAAATCATAATTTCAAAATCCTAAAAGAACTCAATATCATCACTATTATTTTCCTGCCCTCGGCCTGGGTCGGCGAAACATGTATATCCTTCCCTTCCGTCCTTTCACCCGTCAAGCCGTCACTAACTCCCTTTTCTTTCATAACAGAAGGTCTGAAGTGAGTAAAGTTTGCGTACCTTCCTAATACCTATGTACAATAATTTGTTATTGAAATTACTTTAGGGAGTTAAAGTATGACATCTATGGCGCCACATAAAATCACTGGTGCTCCTGAAAAAGTGTAGGTATAACTAAGAATCTATTTAATACTCTTTTTCAGGGAATTAATTTAGTGAACTTGGGTAGCTGAATTGAAAATTTAAAAAATAAATTCTTTTGCAAATATCTAATACGCAGAATAAATTAGATAAAAAAATGAAATAGCTTGATGCTTATTTCTAATACATGAAGATTTATGGAGGGTTAAAAGTCAGCCTAGCCGAAATTGAAATAGTGTACCTAAATCAAACTCTTAGCAATACTTTATCTTGACTTTACTATGTGAGCAGTTCGATTTAGACTCGACAATAAGATTTGTCTTCTTTACATATTGATGCACGATTGAAAGAATTTAAATGTGGCCGTGACCTTTGGAAATTTCTCTTTGAATGTCTAAAATTGTAATTTTAATAAATTGCTCTAAATATTCACTGGAACGCAAAGGGCACTAGAGGCCCTACCTCGCGATCCATTTTACAACCTAAACTGAATTGTTAAAGGGATGGAGCTATATAGGGTGTATATAGCTCCATCCCTCTTCTCGCAAGCACACCTGTCAATTTCACAAGTCATGCTAAAGCCCCTGAAGGAACACAGGTGGTCAGTTAAAGCCTGTCAGTTAGAACTGGAGGATGATTTCCTACCGAAAAAAAAGACATACCTATTATGATTTTTATTTTTTTTAAGCTTGATTGGTAATAACAGTCAACGTGAGAAACTACTCTAAAAATTCCAAACACGGCCATGCATTTCTGTTAGCACAAAGTTTATCTAACGCCCCTTATTCGTACTTTCTCTTTCCACCCCATTAATAATATTCGAAACGTGTCGTGCTTCGCAAAATGAAGCCCAGTTAAGCCGCCAAATTGAAATCTCATACGACCGGGCCTTTATTAGGCAATAGCGAGCGATCGTTGTCGACTCGATTCTAGAGGTGGTTTACTGACATCCCATTCTCGATAGGGTTAGCGAGGTGGAGGTAGATTTTTAAAACTAAATATTCTAAACATGAGCAGTATTGGCCGAGTGTTAACGGCCCCGACTTATGAGTTGTAGGTCGCGGGTTCAAACCATTCATCACCACTGCTCACAAGACGGTGAAGTAAAACATCGTGAAGAAACCGGCATGTCCTAGAACTAAAAATTCGAAGACATGTGACAGCCACCAATCCGCACTGGACACGCGTGGTGCATTACGGCCCATTTCCTTTCCTAGAGACGAGGCCTGAGTCCCAACAGTGGAAACATTATAAGTGATTATGCTATTCTAAACATATTGGGCAGTGCATGTCTGTCATATACCTGACTAATTGTGGGCCAAAGTAGCACAAAATTGGTGCCCTGAGACAGTAAGACGAGGTTGCGAGTTTGCGACAGACCATGAAGGAGAAGGTGGGTTGAACTAGACAGATTTCGCCAAAACTGGAAGGAGAAAGCGTGTAGGACAGAACAGGCCAAAAAATGAAACATATTTTCCCTTGAAGAAACCTCTCATTGCTAGCACCACCTGGGGAATTTAAAGTTTCAGGATTTTAATACGAATTCAATCTATCGATATAAGAGATGCACGTTTTGGCCACCATTACGAACAGCACGATAGTAATTAAATTACCAGATTAAACACCTTTGGATCCGGCAGTTGGGACACGAGGTGACACTGCACAAGTCCGGGCCCTTAGCTTTTGTGACCCTCGCAACTCACCATGACTCGGTTCCCAAATAACGGTAGAAGGGTTCACATCGGCGTCGGGTCGACGATGAAGTACCTGCGACTCATCCTCGACAGCCGGTAGAATTTCGAAGATCACTTCCAACGTTTGGCTCCCAAACTGAAGCGGGTCGGGGCTGCCCTTAAACGGCCCCTGCCTTGAAATGTCTCATTACTAGCACCACCTTGGTTATTTAAAGCTTCTGAATTTGGAATACGAGGCCAATCAGTCGATATTAAGAGATACCTACACATAAGATCGTTTTGGCTACCATTATGAACAGTACGATGATAATTAAATTGCCAGATTAGACACAACAAAGCGAAATCAGTAGCCATGCTAATTCTCACAAACAAAACAGCCCCGGCTTGTACATTTGTGCTCTAGCACTACCATTACATATCAGGTTTAATGAACGGAACTCATGCACAATATTGTAACTCTGTTGGCGATTCGGATTGGTTTGTTTCACAATTCAAACACAGGGGAACCTCGAACGGGTTTAACGCCAACGGGTGAAGTTCGGGAATTGACCTGCAAGTAATCTGCGTTGGGAGTGTGTCTCGTACGTTTATACGTAAGTTAATATGCATGCGGTGTGGGTTGAAGCATTGTGAAATGAACGTTTTCATGTTTCGTACCTATATTTAATTTAAAAAAAAATACATACCTACTCTATCGGACTGCCTACTGTTTTAATGATGATTGATTGTTTATTAGGAAAAAAAAACTAGAACAAAAATAGTACCTATAAAATAATAATTAGATATTTAATTTTTCATTTATTATAAACTAAGATAAACCAGTACCTCAGGTGTCTTAAGTGCTATAAATTTTATTATTTTCGTTGACATTTCCTAAGAATACTTATATAAAACAACCAACACAAAAAAAACAAATCAACACACACAACAAAAACAAATCAATAAAAAAAATAAGTCAACAAACAAATAACAAATAGCTATTTTTCAGTTTGGCCCCAATAAGGCCTGATTATTGTGTGAAGTTATTAGTATTTTGGCGTCCATGATAGAGTCCAATCGGTAGCCCAAAATCCTGGGGGGGGACTTGCTAGACCGTAGAGTACTTCTATAAGCCAATGATTACAACTTGGATCTCGTGTCCAAGGGTTGTCGACTGTCTCCAAATAAATACATGAACTCTGAAGGTGTAATTGGGGGAATAGTTAAACTTAGTCCCTTCTAAACTACTCTCGGCATCTCACCTGAAAAAATGATCATAAAAATCACATATTCGCTTGGCAACCCTAACCCACCTCGACAACCAAACTCGTTAAGTCTAGTATACTACTAACGACGAGTAGAATCTAAGGATCGCAGCCCCGTCTCAGCACCGCCAGGCATTCCTGACACCTGTCCAATTTGCGTCAAATCATCTTCCACATGCATTCGATGTCGTTTCATTTACTGTAATGAGACGAGAAGTGTCGCAGATGAAATTAAATACTTGAATTCTGCGCAAAGTGCTTGAATTCTGTGCAAAATAAAACTGTTTGAATAGTACCTAGTGATTTTTTAAAAATCGAATGGGAAAAATTCGATTTTAAAAAATTGTGACTGAATTATGTATTTTAGGGTAGAACATATTATTATTATTTGTCGTTTATTTCTGGCATTAACCCATAGATATATCTATCTAATATATAAAATAAATCTCGTGTCACAGTTTGTTTGTTATCGAACTCTTCCGAAATGACTTGACAGATTTTTATGTTTATTTATGTATAGATTTGATAGGTTTAACGGGAAGTACCCTATGAATTTTGATTCCCTTGAGAGTGTCGAAATATGCGTTTTTTACGACATAAACGGCCATATCTTTTTTTTTCGGTAACTCAGAAGTTTGATTTTTTTCACAGCTTCAAGGGACCGCAGACCTGAGTATATGGTTTTAATTTCAACTCATTACCTTCACGCGTTCCCGAGATAAAGGGTCTTGACAGACAGACAGACAGACAGCGGACAACAAAGTGTTCATATAAGGTGATCAATATATCATTCCGTTTTTTCCTTTTCAAGTACGGAACCCTAAAAATGTTCCAAATTATCAGGTAAACTCTTGAATTTAAAATGTGGCCAAGGACAACTGAGATTAGGCTCAAGCTACTCTTTCCATCCATATAAGAGGCCTCGGCGTCCGCAAAATTACCAGTATTAACTTACCGACATTTATATAGAATAGAATAGAATAAACTATATTGTACACCAAAATAGTAACAAAACTTTTACATTAGGTAATTTAAATCTATGGGTACAAAGGAGGCACTGATAAATTAATCAGGAATATCCTAGCTTCCACACTGATTGATTTTGATGGCCGTGCTTCACCGAGGCTGTGGATGCCTGGAGACACGTTTAGAATTGAAATCCACCCGATAACTCATCTTTCTAGAGACGATGGGATGAGCCGCTCTAAAAAGTAATTAATGAAAACCCAATTGTAGATAATTGATACTACTGTGGAGCTGAGCGCCTGCTGGCTGTGGGAGAGTGGGAGTCAAGCCTCTGACTTCACGAATTACCGTCATCGAATATAGGCTGTTTGTTCGACGGAACTACTTTCCACCTCATTGCTTCCATACGTCTAGGCGCTCCCTGTAGTTCCCCTCATCGCTGCCACTGTGTCAAAGTTATCCACAGCCTCGAAGTTCATCACGGCCTGTCATACAGCTGAAGCACGGGATGTAAAACGCGGCACGCGAATATATGACGACATCATCCGACGAGCTTTTATTACCGTGGCTAGTTGGCGAGATCAGACGGCATGTCTTTAGTCTTTACCTCCGTGTAAGCTGGGTGGGCCTTTATTGTGGGACGCTACTTGTATCGATACTTTTACGCCATTCCCATTTTTGGACACACTTCCAGTCGAAAGCGATACAGTAAATTTTTTGACGCCGTATTTTAAGATTTTGTTAATTAGGAGTTTTTGTTTTAAGTGTACCTATAATATAATATAGTACCTACACTTAAAACATCGCCCCGTTACCATTTAAATAGATATTAATTTCTCAAAGGAATCCTTAGTAGATAACTAGATAGTAGTAAGCTCTGAAATGAAGGCTAACCATACAATATTAATATGCTACTTACCTGCGACGAATACCATTTGGTAGATATAAAACAAACGATCTGGAGAACACAAATGAATATCTACACGCTGCTGAACGAACATAAAGCTAAAGTAATGTACATAAATAACTGGTCTTGGGCTTAAAATTACTTTCAGGCAATTTGTCAGGGAAAAAAGTGTCCCGCGTGGTAACAAATGGGTCAACCTTTTTTAGACTAACGGAATTTTCTAATCTGTTATCCCTTTGCGTATTGCATGAAAATTAGTCGGTACAAGAAGGATTTATATTGACAAATTACATATAAAGTTGGTTGACAGTTGTTCTACATTAGTCCCTTGGTTACAATTTTTATGAGAACATAAATAAACCTTAATGTCGCGTCATGAAGAAATTTAAGCCGACTAGACCACAAAACTTTGTACATTAATCCATTAAATTATCTAGGGGACACTCGTATAGTAAATGTTGGGTAATTTAAATACCTAAGTGTCTAAGTAAATAAAGTTTTTCTCGGTAAAACTAATCTTGAGGTTTTAGGAATTCCGGTGATGATATATGAATTAATATTAGAGTTCATTTTTAATAACTATATTACTGCACCCAGTTCTGCCCTAGTGCGGCCGTGTACTTTATTTTAACTGTTATGATATTTCTGATGATCGATTAGTTGAAGTATATTTCACTACGCTTATACTCCAAGAACCCAAAAAGAAGAAACATGAAAAAGAGTCCAAGACCTTTCTACTTCCAAGTCAACCACACCTTGATGAACAGTATAAACAAATAGAGAACCTAGACTGCTGGGTGAATGACCATACGTTATCATGAGCATTTCTTCCCTTGGAAAATGCTCCAGCCATATTTTGCATCCGTAGCGTTAGTCATCATTATTATTTCAGCTGAAATACGTCCACTGTTGGACATAGGCCTCCCCAAAGTGTCACAATGAACGGTCCTGTGCGTCTTGCATCTATCTGGTGGTCATAGCTGGACTCAAAGTCAAAGTCAAAAGTATTTTATTTCACATAGGCCTACATGGGCACTTATAAAAGGTCAGAAGCTAGTGCACGGTGAGACCGCGACTCTCACGGTCTCACCAGCTCATCGGTCCACCTTGTCAGGAGGTCTTCCAACGCAGCGTAGAGTTGGTATATCACGAAATAATTTTCAGGAGTACTTACCTATGAAACCAGCACCATAGTTACGGCTAAGGGATGCAGGTCTAGAGTGAATAGGCTCATCAACGATTGCATCACCGCTTATCATCAGGTGGGATCACAGTCAAGCACTAGTTTATGCTACATAAAAAAAGGTTGCGACCAACTGCAACAGTGGCAATATTCAGATGCAGTATGGTCAAAAAGATATCCCACCAAAAACATTTTGTAAAAAACTAGCCAAGTCTCGATGGAGCTGCTTGTTTATCTCTAAAAAGTAATGAAATCTGGACAAAGTCGTGCCAAGTCTAAGGTTCCTTACTGCGATTTCTTTATTATTATAGTTAATGTTGTGTGACTTGGCCGTTGAACAATACGTTTTCCAAGTGGAAATTTTCCATCGTCAATGGGTAGCGGTTCTGGCGACAGAGTGGTGCAAAGGTGTCATGGAGCACCTGGTTTTGTACCCTTGTGTACCCTTCAACGGCAAAGTCACACAACATTAACTATAATAATAAATGGGGGACCAGTCTGTAGAATACTTTCTTATATAAAAAGTCCCCCGACGGCAATGAAAAATTTTGTTTTGTAGATCAAGTAGTTTTCGAGACATCGTGTTTAGTCAGTAAGTGAATGAGTGACAACTTTTATTTTTATTTATATGTATAGTTTAGCTAACATCTTGTTTTTTGCTTTTTAGTTCGTTTTTTTGACATGGCAGTTGTGTTCTTTAATTTTTTAAATTATTTATTTTTATTTTAAACCTTTTAGTAATAAGTTTAATTTTAAAACATGTCATGCATCACAATATAGTTTCTAACCATTTATACGATCACAAGAAGAGATGAAGATTAATCGCTTCATATAGAATTGTTGAAGATTTCTGAGGCGATGAAATTCATCAAGAGTCTTCCTGTCGTGTGGCTCGTGAATCACATTACCTACATGGATCCAAAACGCTGGTTGCCAAACCTTCTAGTTGCCTCACGCGACTAAGCGCAACATAAGCTTGCCCTTTGGCTAAAATTTTTGGGCCTAGGTCCTCGAAGGCTCTGTACAGTGTTGTCCCTTGTAACTTGTGGACTGTCACGGCCCAACATAATATAAGCGGTAGCATGCGGCGCTCTACTTTTCCATTACTCCTTAGCCCGTCAAATTCGACTGTACTGTTCAATTTTGACACCCATACCAATAGTGTTGCCACGTCAGTACGTGCGTAGAGTTCGACGACAAGTCAGTACTTGTCGTCGAACTCTACGAAGACGGCTTGTGGTAATTCTTCTGGTTCTAGTTGGTCACGAAGTAGCAATGGCCATTCGATTTTCCGAACGATCACCATAGCGCCATTTATCTTATCTTGTTTTCGGGCTGGTCCTAGGCCAGAGCACTTCGACCCTTCTGGATCTTTTGTGGTATTCGGGTCCAGTCTACTCAACCCCTAGCCCTCCGTGCACCTTCTTCATGAGTCCCAGTATTGCTTTGATGGGGCTGAGCATGTAGTCTTGTCTTGGTCTTGGAAATGGTTGGCCCAGATACTCTAGTCTTTTGGAGCCTAGTGCTGCACAGTCGCACAGCAAATGTAGCATTGTCTCCTCTGCATCTCAACAGATCCTGCAAGTCGGGTCGCTTGCTGTTCCCATGTTGTGGAGCTGTTTGTTAGTGGCATTGTGCCCCGTGAAGACTCCTGTGATTGTTCAGAGCTGTGATCTGCTGTAGCTCCATAGTTTTTGGGTCCAGCCCTTATCTATATCATTGAGAAATAGTTTTACATGCTTCTGGCCTGTTGCAGCCCTTTTCAAACCTTGGTTGATGACCCTTGGTGAAAGTCCTATGAAGGGTTCCGGTCCGTATAGGGGTGTCTCGAATCCTTTCCTTGCCAGAGTGTCGGCTCTTTTATTAACTTCTACTCCTGTATGACCTGGCACCTAGTTCAATCTGACCTTGTTGCGCCTTCCTATCCGGTTTAATATTTAATACAGTTTAGTATTAGCCCAGAATCCACTCTACTGGATGTGAGTGCCTTAAGTGTTGCTTGGCTGTCGCTTAAAATGTAGACAGTGTCCCCTTCGGTGCCACTGTCTAGTATTTCCTGCGCGCACCCGCATATAGCATAATAGGTCTCTGCTTGGAAGACCGTCGCCATTTTGCCCATGCTTAGGCTAAGATTGCAGTTGTCGCTGTGTACCCCCCGCTCCTGTACCGGTGTTCATTTTAGAGCCATCCGTGTACCATACCTGGTTGTTCCCTTTGTGGGATAGCGCCATTTACTAAGCCATGACCAACGTTAATGTTCTATTAAGTAGATAAAGTACAATTGATTCACTAAACTTTCAAACACTCGGTAGGCTATTATGGTAAATAGTTTATGTTATCAATTTTTTTTAATCGACATAGTTGGTTCTTGTTACTTGTACTTAAAATGCGTTTTTTAATTTAAGATAATGATTTGACAAGTGCAAATGTCAAACTCCAGAAATATGTTGCCTGCTTTTTGATAAAAGTGATGTCTCCAAATTCGATTTTTTATACCGGTTCTTATAGTAATACAACCTTTGAGGAAAGTAGGACCAAGATACGATAGTGTTTGTTTATAGTAGAGTCTAATATGAATTATTGAAGACTAGCTTCTGCCAGCGGCATCGCCCGCATGAAAGTCTGTTTCTCCATACAAACTTTGAAGCCCCGTTTCATCCCTTTAGGGGGTGAATTTTAGAAAATCCTCTCTTAGTGCTCGTCTGCGTCATAAAAGAAAACCTTGTGCAAAATTTCACGCTCCTAGATCCTGTAGTTTCGGCTGTGCGTTGATATGTCAGTCAGTCAGTTTCTCCTTTTATATATATAGATTAAAAATATTCAAAAGTATTACCATATTTTTTATACACGGACTTTTACTTATACTAAGAACTCACAAAACCGTTTTTATCCGCGTCCGTTGTGTTTGCGGGCACGTAGCTTCTGTAGAATGCTACAGATATATGTATCCCGCTCCCCGCTGTACCGGCAGGCAACTAGTAGAATGGTGTGGGCCACGGTCACCCGCAGCCTCGGCGGGTTGCGCCCGCACTCTTTGCGGTCGGTTAATACCCGCAGTGGCCTTCAGGGGGTAGAGAAATCCGAAAATCTATTGATGCACCCAGAACTTTATAGGCCTTCTTTTTTTAATTCTTCTGTAAAGTAAGTATAACGCAACAGCTCGTTGCTGGTGTAGGTACGTCCACCACCCGTTTTGCGATTGTCATCTGCCAAGTTTGCGAGCGATAACAGCAACCGCTATGGCTGTATAACCACACAAAACTCCGGTCTCGTGAGTTTAGAAATAAAACAGCTGTTTCCTTCAACGTGACGGGCACGGTTGAAAACCTCTTCATGAGTTCTTAGCTACTTCTTTTTATCAGGGAGCTCCAGTACAGTACGGCCGTTATATTTTGGCGAGCCCGAACTTTGCGCAGAAGGCTGCGCACGAACGTTTTTTAGGAACAAAATGGTGGCATGAGGCGACGTGCGCGGGGCGGAGGTCTAGGCTAGAGATTGACTCTATGTAAACACAATCGACCCTTTATTCAATCAAATATCGCAATCGATTTTTATCGATAATTGGAATTTATTAATTTTTGTTTATAAGAGATATTGAACGGAATAGATTTACAAACATAGTGAATGTTGTCGTTAGTAAACGAGATTTCGACTTTAATGAAAAAAAAAAACTAATAAAATTTTATTTTCTTGGTTGAAAGACATGATTTAGTTAAATATCAGTTATTTATAAATAACTACTAGAATAACGATTGTTTGAGAATATTTTAAACCTCCATAGAAAATTGAATATTTTATATCTTGTTTATAAGAGCGGGACGAGACAGTCGCAGTTTATGCTTTAGAATTAAAAAAAGTTATCATTAGTCGTCAAGATTTTTTTCATGATGGGAATTCATCCAATGACTTCTCCCGGTCTGGGCGGAGCTGGAGGGCGTGTCAGACTTTTACTGCCTAAAACCACATCGGCCCTGCTGAGCCCCTACGGTTTGCTGACATCTCTTTTAGGAGCGCGTGGATCACTAAGCGCTGTCGACGACTGGGGCCAGTCCCGGCGATTACCGGACTGACGGACGGCAAGCTATTCATTGCTCGAATCCGGTATTGACATTATGGTAGTCGGGGTTAGGGTCTCGTCGACTGGGGCGTAAAGATCATTCGTGCAGCCTCCTCCTTCACTAGCATTACTGCTTCGCAGAAGTAGGCGACCCCCTGCCATTCCTCCTCGCTCTGGACTATGGCCTGTACCAGGACCCAGCGCGAGAAGTCGCTGCCACCTATATAGCCTTCACGAGGACACGGCGGTGCTCCGCCCAAGTGGGACACACCTCCACCGTATGCTCCACCGTGTCTTCCGGGCGGTCTACACAGTGGTGACTTCCTGAATCCGATGTAAGGACTTCCCGAACTGACCAAGTCCAGTGAGGACTTGCTTCATGCGGAAGTTGAGTACGCCGTGACGCCTCTCCAGTCACTCCTCAAAGAGGGGACTAACCGTCATGATTATGGCATGCTCATTGGTCGTCAAGCTGTGAATTCACATGTCTGTATTGTAAGAAACTGACACTCGATTCGTTTATCGCTACAATTTTATTAGAGATCCATGCGAAAATAGTATAAAAGGAGGACTTATGATTGTTTAATTTTAACTATTATTTAATTTCCAAACCGAAGTCATTGTTAACACTACCTATTAGTAAAGTTGTAATAAAGTTTCAGCAAAAATATCACTTTGAGTAATTCTATATTTTTGTCTGGATTTGGTAATAACAAATCGAGACGAAAAAAAATAAAACGACGCAGCTTTTGCTAGTCTTTTAATTCTTATGCTTAATATTATATTTTATTTTGTGAGTTAGATATTTGCATCTATCAATTTACCTTCAGAAAATACAAAAACTGACCTTAATTAGTTGCATAAAAAAACGAAATTATTTTTACGAATATTTTCGGTTTTTGTTCAATATCGGTTGCGGTACCTCACTATTTATGAAATGGAAAAAACATGCAACATTCGAATTGTCAAATCATTATCTCTAATTAAAAAACAGACTATAGTGTTCATTGTACAATGGTTCGAAAATCCTTCACGCACATGACCGACTTGTACTTGGCTGATTTCTTATATTAATTAATAATATTAGCTGGGGTTTCGTAACCAATTGTCAAAAATGTTTTTTTTTTGTACTCGACAGTTTCGATTAACAGTGTAACATATTTATATTTTTGGAATCCACTTGTCAAATCCTAGATGATAATCACATGCATTAACAGATTAAAAATTTAAAAAAAATTGGGTGGGTGTTCATTTAATTATCATACCCACCACATTGCATTTCTATATTTTTTCAATAGCCTATGTTACTCGGGACGATGCAAGGATTCTAACGATACCTCATACATGTAAATCAGTTCAGTCATTTGGAAGTTATGGTGGAATAAAGAAACTCACATACATACATACATACATGAACCCTTTAAAATATCCTATGCATTTTGATTTCCTTGGGAGTATCGAAATATAAGTTTTTTGAGTCATAAACGGCCGTATATTTTTTTTTTTTTCGTTAACTTAGAAGTTTGATTTATTCACAGCTTCAAGAAACCGCTGAGTATATGGTTTTTATTATAAAGGATCTTCAAAGACAGACAGACGGACGACAAAGTGATCCTATCCGGGTTCCGTTTTTTTCTTTTGAAACCAATAAATGTAACTTACCTAAGTATTGGCACAGTAATGGATCCAACAATTGGCTCTTTACAATGTCTTATTATCATTACCTTATTGATATTACCTACCATTTGTTTCAGGAACCGAATAAGGTGCTCTCTTTGTAAAGATTAGATTGACATTGTAGAGTAAGAGATTAGTTCTCAATAGTCTTTAGAACATAAGCAACATCATCAATTGATAGCACGGTTGGGGTCGTGTGTTCGATTCCTGTACGGAACAAATATTTGTATGGTCTACAGTTGCAGATATATCGATGTCTTGTGTATTGTGAGACATGAAGCAAGTACAAAGATGTGAGATTGCATGTTTGTGAACACACCCACGGCACAGAAGTTATTCCTAGCATTTTTTTTAGGTGGGAAATCATCCATTGAATTCTAGGGCAGAGCGAGAGGACGTGTCAGACTTTCACTGACTAAAACCCATTCCTTCTTTAATAATAATAATAATAACCCCATCGCCGTATCTCTACGTTGACGTCGTGGTGGGGCTTGCGTGCTCCAATATACCCTAGGTCTGTATCGGTAAAGTTTGCTTTGCCGTAATATGCCTAGGGTGAGGGGCCAGACTAAGAGAGATACAATCCGCAGTGCAGTTTTGTGGCGAACTGTTGGGCATTAGCGACCCCACGGACCCGATCTCCCGGGAGAATTCTTGTTCTTCATCTCCGGCTTGCCTTTATTGGCCGGCCGTAGTGAACACTGACGAGGAACTGAGCTTCCACCTCTCTCTTGCCTTTATTGGCTGGCTTGAGTGGAGATTCGCAAGAGCAAACGTGCTCGGGAGAAGGATGTATAATCCAGTAAGGTGCTGGTAGGGATCTTGACCGTACTTCCGGGATTGTCCTGATAGCCGTGGTATACCTCTCCACTCCTCAAGCACCTCAGGATATGTTGCCCTCTTGTTGCTACGTCACTTCGTGCTAGCGGCCGTTTTTGGGGGCCCATTTATTGAGTGTGCAAGTCACCCCCTGCCTTTTTTCGATGCATATTAATAACGTTGTTCAGGCAGGGGCCATAGTCTTGACATAGTTCCATGTTACCAGTCCACTTAAGACTCCAAAAACCATAGCCCTATTATCTTTGTTCTCCATATGTCGCAACAGTTTTTCAATAACCGGGGGTTGTCCTTGGGTGCACTAGCATAGCGCGTACAGGGATAATCGTCGGTTGATATCATGTTCCTTTATAATTATCTAAAGGGCCTCTGCGAGTTGGCTTCGGCTCCTCGTACGCCTCCCAAAGGTCCAGGACCTCAGGGTCCTGAGATAAATAAAATATAAAAAAAATAATAATAATAAGTTTATTTCAATAAATTGTTCACAAAGGTTCAATAATAGGATACAATATAATTTGCATGAAGTATTATCTCCTGGTCCCCAAACTAGGTTTATAGCCTGTGACTCTTTGCCTTCATTTCGGGGCCCCAGGGTTCTCTTTAGCAAAACCCATGGCCCCAGTAATTCCTAGTGTGAAACAATGTAGGAAAAACCAGAAAGATACTAACCGAGACCGTGCAAATCAACAAATCATTAAACATCCTCAAAAATTCCACCTCCATTACTCTAACAGATTTTACGACGCAATGGCACGACCCACACAGTTACTCCAATATTTTTATGGGCTAAGGTACCTGAAAGCACGATATTTCAATTGCCCAGTGAACCGACAGAGTTTATAGGCCGGCGTCGAGTGACGTTGTATTACGGACACAAACATTACCCATTTTAAATTGAATTTCGCGCAATTTATCAAGCGGGCTTCGATAAAATACGGCCCCCTTCCCTTGAAACGATTTAATTCTACAAGAGTATGCGTGGAGTAATTTACTAAGTGATGCTCTGTGAGGTGAATGGTTATGGATTTTTGATGAGAGTAAAATAAGATGGTGTGGCTGAATGAAGTTATGGATGCGGGAATGTTTGAAGAGACGGTCAGTGGGTAGCCTTAGGGGCGGATAAGACTTACCGTGGGCTTGGAACGCAAAGGCAATTGAAGAAACACAGGAGGGTTTGAGTCAGTAAAAGGCTGACACTCCCTCTCGCTCCACCCTAGAGCAGGAGAAGTCATTTGAAGCTCAAAAAAAAAAAAATTAGGTAGGTTCATACTTAATTTAATTGCCACGGGACCTTTAATAAGCACCTCTCTGTCATAGGAGTAACAGACAGCCCACGGTGCAAGGAGATTGGAGACAGCAGCACATCTGTTTCTAAGCTGCCCAGTTGTCGCTGGATACAGGGCAAAATACTTCGGAAACCCAGGTAACCTCCGCGAAATGGTCAGTAACACCAAGGCGCTGCTGGCCTTCCTTGAGAAGGTGGGGTGGATCGAATGACGCATTTGTCCCACCCGTACGCAAAATACGCGCTTTAGTCGTGGAGTTGCGAACACCAGCCCGAAAAACAAAATACAAATACCTAATTTAATTAGTCCATATTTGGTTTTGTGTTGTTGGTGTGCCATAAATAAATAAATAAAATAAAAACTTTTTACAAAAAAAATACAACCGACTTCTATGTAAAAAAACACTGAAAAGTGCAAAATAACTTTAATTTCGGAATTCGGTGTTTCTATAATAGTTTTGTCTCTTCGTTATTTAACACCGACTTCAGAAATTAAAGTTATTTTGAACTTTTCAGTGTTGTTTTTTACATAGAAGTCGGTTGTATTTTTTTTTGTAAAAAGTTTTTTATTTTACACTTTTTAGTTATGGTACCACCACTAAAAAGTACCCCATAACCATACTTAAGTACCTTATAGCCAGAGTGCATCTCATGACAATTCTAATAATCCCAAACACTGTTAGATTACATTAATTTATTACAGAGTTCCGGTGCCTAACTTCAGGCTTCATCATCAGATCAGTTCGATATATTCCCCCTCTTCTTTCAGTCAGCCATCGACTACACGTATAAATAAAGCAATTTCACTTGTTACGACAGTTCTACTGTGTTCCTATGAGGAGTTCTGTTCCATATCTTCGAAGTTCATGATCAAATCATAACAATATTTCTATGGGACCAACTTGGAAGCATAACCTTTCATTCAAAAATAAATTTTTCAAAATCGGTCCACAATTACCTGAGAAATCGGTGAACATACATAAAAAAAACGTACATTCAGCCGAACATAGAACCTCCTCCTTTTAGAAGTTGGTTAATAATAGAATCGACAAGAAATACCAGGATTTCTGTAATTCTCAATATTTTGACGGCACGGTAGGCGCAGTGGTTAAGCGATTGACTGCTGCACTACGTGTCGAGGGTCGATTCCCGCACGGAACAATTATATTATTTGTACAGATAGCTGTTCCGGGTCTGGGTGGTTATTGTATGTCAGTTTACACGTTTGTGAACGCACCCAGGCCACGATACAGGAGTTAGTATTCCTAAGTGTGGGGCGACGTCTTATAAAAAAACAGGGCAATTGCGAGTCGAACTCGCGCACTGAGAGTTCCGTACAAACTTACCTATGAAAACAGTTCAATTCCCGAATTGAGTTACAAAGATTTTTTCGAATAGCAAAAAAGAAATTTGTGACGTAACTACAAATTTACAGTTTTAAGTTTTAACTTAGAACTTTGATTTTATCACAGCTTCAAGGGTCCGCAGACCTGAGTATATGATTTTAATTTCAACTCGATACCTCCACGCGTTCTTGAAATAAAGAGTCTTGACAGACAGACAGACAGACGGACGGACAACAAAATGTACCTATAAGGGTTCCGTTTTTTTCTTTTAGATGCGGAACCCTAAAAAACATGATTTAAAAGAGTGTCAATGGAGTTTCTTGCCTGTTCTTGCCCATAGAGATCTACGCTTTGGAATGTGAAATTAGCTTAATTTTTCTTAGTGACCAACTTCTTGACAATTCAAAAGTGCCTGTAAATGATTTATCTATGTGCTTACGTACATATCATGGCCAGATCTTAGAATTAATCACTTCATGATATGACTGACCATTTCATGAAATAGTGGCATTTTATGCTATAGAAACTTGCCCGATGGCCACATTATGCTAGGGGCAAGCAACAATATGATTTGGCCACATTATGCCAAATCATATTGTTGAACGCAGAGTGTTCATTACACTCTGCGTTTAACAATATGAACGGCAAAAATGATTTCCTACTTCCCTTAGTCGCATCATAACTTAAGAACGACTTTACCGATTTCAATCAATGTGTTGCCTGATAGCTACAACCTAGGGGTCTTTAAGTCAAGAGTGAATAGGTTACTTCTAGGTAAGCGTGCTCCATCGTCGGCCACATCATCGCTTACCATACGTGAGATAGTGGTCAAACTCGAGCCTATTAATAATTGAAAAAAACATCTTTTTTAAGTTTTCTAATATTTTGAAGGTTCTTACAAAAAGAAAAATTAAGAAAATAGTGCAAAAAATTGAAAAACGCATAGATCCACGCAGATGAAGACGCGGACAAAATGTACTTTGAATTAAATGCTCTTAATTTAAATTGGACTATAATCTCTTTAAGTGGAAAAAGGTGGGGCCTCATCACAAAGCTTAAAACAATGGAAAGGGCTATGCTCGGAGTTTCCTGGCGTGATCGAATCAGGATAGAAGATATGAGGAGAACCAAAGTTACCGACAAAATCTGAAGACCCCTTACGTTGTTGAAACCTCTACGGTCCGGACTAAGCGTTTCGCCTCGTCGTTTATACCGCGTAGGTACATCGAAGAACTGGCACAATTTGCCTGCTGAGGTCTTTCCATCCGATTATAATATGGGTGACTTCAAGCTAGATGTGCTAGAGTGAATAGGCTCTTAATAAACTAGTGCGCCTCACCATCAACGATTGCATCACTGCTTACCATCGTTGGTGGGATCGCAGTCAAGCACTAGTTTATATCAATTAAAAAAAAAGAATCGCCAAACTTAAGTGTCAGCGGGTAGGGCACATTGCTTGCAGAACAGATGGTCGAGGGGTTGATAAGATCTGGAGTGGCGATCGCTTACTACAAGACGCAGAGATAAACCGATGACCTGGTGAGGGAATCTCCTCAAGACATGTGTTGATGACATTTGAGGGAGACCTGATGAAAAATGGTACTTACGGCGATCAGAAATACTCAGCTGGTTTTTATTAACCACTCAGCAACCTCTAAAGACAGCTAGATTAAACATTACTAGCTTCCACCTAATAGAAATTACTTTAGAAACCACAATCGTGCGGACTTCGTCTGGATAGTAATACGAAACTTCGCGCCGAAGTTCGTGGCAACTTCCAGTAATGCGATTAAAAGTCGAGTTGGTCGTCCGACGCCGCGACAATAGATGTTACTTTAACGTTGTTTGTCTTGCGACATCCTCGGACTGCGAGACTGCGAGTTGCGACATTGAAGCCGTTATTATGGTGAAGTTTTAACAGTGTTTTTGTTTGCTGTGATTAATTAGGATCGTGTAGCAGGGTAATAATTTTTGGTTGTGTTTGGATGAGACCTCCGCCAGCCGTTTGAGTGGTGGCGTTTGTTAAGTAGGATCTACTTATCTTTTGATAGTCTCAAATAGCTTCCGCTTTCGCGTTTTGAAATTATGGTCATAGGATACCTACTTACGCTCTGGTTATTTTATAGGCAACAGTCAACAGCTGAACTAGATGGATTCTGAGTGTTGTGAACAGTCTATTGAATTTTCGAGGCTAATGCCACAGAATAAGTACTTAATAGTACAAGTATAGAAATTTCACTCTTCGAAAGAAGACATGCGAATATGAACCTACTAACAATGTTTCTAATGTTCATAATACATTGCAGGTCTCGAACGTGACCTTCATTACATTTACCTACCGGGTCTAAACGCGCTCGTAACGAATCAAATGCACCTTAAGTTCATGAAACGAGAGTCTCTTTTATTATACCCGTAGGTACCTACGTTTTATAACATAAAATATATTCAGATTTTCTAAAATTATATGGTAGATAGGTGCCTAATTGATTTGTACCTATGTACTTAAAACCATACTTTAAAGGGTATTTTTAAAAAATCATCTCATATAAGTGTCAAGATATTGTTTACATTTAGTTAATGTCTGTTTTTTAATTAGAGATAATGATTTGACAATTCGAATGTTGCATGTTTTTTCCATTTCATAAATAGTGAGGTACCGCAACCGATATTGAACAAAAAAAACCGAAAATATTCGTAAAAGTAGTTTCATTTTAAAATGCAACTAATTATGGTAAGTTTTTGTATTTTCTGAAGGTAATTTGAAAGATGCAAATGTCTAACTCATAAAATAAAATATAATTTAAGCCAAAGAATTAAAGACTAGCAAAAGCTGCGTCATTTTATTTTTTCGTCTCGATTTGTTATCACCAAACCCAGACAAAAATATAGAATTACTCAGTGATATTTTTGCTGACATTTTATTACAACTTTAATAATAGGTAATGATAGGACTTCGGTTTGAAAACTAATAATAGTTAAAATTAAACAATCATAAGTCCTCTTTTTGTACTATTTTCGCATGGATCTCTTATAAAATTGTAGCGATAAACGAATCAAGTGTCCGTTTCTTGTAATGCAGTCATGTGAATTCACAGCTTGACGACCAATGGGCACGCCATAATCATGACGGTCAGTCCCCTCTTTGAGGAGTGGCTGGAGAGGCGTCACGGTGTCCTCATCTTCCGCATGAAGCAAGTCCTCACTGGACATGGTCAGGTTCTAGTACAGGCCAAGGTCCAGAGCGAGGAGGAATGGAAGGGGGTCGCCTCCTTCTGCGAAACAGTAATGCTAGCGAAGGAGGAGGCTGCACGAGTGAGGGAACGAACATCTTTTCGCTCCAGTCACCGAGACCCCAATCCCGACTACCACAATGTCAATACCAACGTCGAGCAATGGGTAGCTTGCCGTCCAGCAGTCCGGTAATTGCCGGGACTGAGCCCCATTCGTCGACAGCGCTTAGTGATCCACTCGCTCTTTAAAGAGATGTCAGCAAACCGGAGGAGCTCAGTAGAGCCGATCTGGTTTTAGGCAGTAAAAGTCTGACACGCCCTCCTACCCGCCCATACCGGGAGAAGTCATTGGATGAATTCCCATCTTGAAAAAATATTGACGACCAATGATGATAACTTTTTAAATTCTAAAGCATAAACTGAGACTGTCTCGTTCCGCTCTTGTAAACCGGATATAAAATTGTGTTGTGACTGGAGCTCCCTGGTAAAAGAAAGTAGCTAAGAATTCATGATTTTCAACCGGTTTTCAACCGCGCCCGCCACGGTGGAGCTAGTTTATTTCTAAACTCACGAGACCGGAGTTTTGTGTGGTTATACAGCCGTCGCAGTTGGGGTTATCGCTTGAAAACTTGGCAGATGACAATCGCAAGACGGGCGGTTCATTATCAATTGAGCTCCAGACCACCGTGGACATACACCAGAAACGAGCTGTTGCGTTATACTTACTTCACATAAAAATTAAAAAAGAAGGCCTATAAAGTTCTGGGTGCATCAATCGATTTTTGGATTTCGCATCGGATTTTTCTACCCCCTGAAGGCCACTACGGGTGTTAACCGACCGCAGAGAGTGCGGGCGCAACCTGCCGAGGCTGCGGGTGACCGTGGCCCACACCATTCTACTAGTTGCCCGCCGGTGCAGCGGGGAGCGGGATACATATATCTCTAGCATTCTACAGAAGCTGCGGGCCCGCAACCGCAGCGGATGCGGGTAAAAACGGTTTTGTGAGTTCTCAGTATAAGTAAAAGTCCGAGTGTAAAAAAATATGGTAATATTTTTGAATATTTCTAATTATTTCAATCTTCAATTCATATTAGACTTTGCTATTAACAAACACTATCGTATTTTGGGCCTACTTTCCTTAGAGGTTGTATTATTAAAAGAACCGGTATAAAAAAATCGAATTTGGAGACATCACTTGTATCAAAAAGCAGGCAACATATTTCTGGAGTTTGACATTTGGACTTGTCAAATCATTATCTGGGATTAAAAAACGCACTTTAGGTACCTATCTAAACAAATGAAAAAAAATGAAGTGGATATAAAGTTGTAAAAAAATAAAAGGCCCGTTTTGACATCTGTCAAAACGAATACTTCAATACGCGAAAAAAAATACTCGCAATTATATTCATCATATTATTTAACACGCCAAAAAAATTTATGCATTTTTTTAAAACACTATCTAATTAATTAGGTACTTACCTATTATTTTATTGTTTCTTTCAGTCTCGTTCCAAGTTACATTCTAGGGTATATCTCAAATGTCTAAACGGGCCTTTTATGTTTTAACGAGTTTAACTTTGTTGGTTTTGTGTGTGAATTAGCTTTGCGTTCATATGTAATTTTTACAAAGTGGTAGACCATTTAAGACGTTAATATACATAATAATTAACATTTTGTAAGATGTAATTCCAGTATATTGCTTAACCTTGCATTAGTAAGGTATAGGCAGTGTAGGCACTGCACAGAATAAGAAATAGTACAAGTATTTGTCACTACAATTTGTCTGACTAATGAAATATAACTTTGTAATAGTTACCCTAATAACATATTTAAAATCAGACATGTAAAAATAAGTAAAGTTTATTTACTTTTTGTGGAGCTGTAAAGCGTCTGACAGAAGTTTTGATCCATGGAGGAAAGTGTCTGACACTTATGATACTACTTTAGAATAATATTCTACAAAACATATATTAAAATCAGCCATAAAACATTAAGTGTAACTTGTTATTTTTAGATCCCTTTCTCACCTCGTACCTGCCAAAGTTCCCCAAGGGGGAGCTCCACAAGTACACAGGTATTCAAAGCACATGAGACGCTACTGAGAACCTAAGGTTTCATCCATGTGAAAATAAGTTATGTCTGACAGCTCTGGGATCTTAGTATACTATTGAATTAGCCACGACGCAGCGGGCGCAGCGCGCCGTAGGTACATTTTCATACCTACATCGAGGAGTGCGCCAGGTCTGCTACTAAAGGCTACTTACTGAAAAGTAGCAGTGCACGCACGGGCATTTGATAGATATAAATAAGTAGCTATAGCAGTCAGCAACCCTACGAAAATCTGTCTTTCGACTTTTTAGGGTTCCGTAGCCAAATGGCAAAAAACGAAACCCTTACGGATTCGTCATGTCTGTCTGTCTGTCCGTCCGTATGTCACAGCCACTTTTTTCCGAAACTATAAGAACTATAAGTACTGTTGAAACTTGGTAAGTAGATGTATTCTATGAACTACACTAAGATTTTCACACAAAAACAGAAAAAAAAACAATAAATTTTGGGGGTTCCCCATACTTAGAACTGAAACTCAAAATGGATAGGTCTTTAAAAATGATATTGAGGTTTCTAATATCATTTTTTTCTAGTTTGCGCGAGAGACACTTCTGTAGCGACATCTATGGCGTCACATAAGAACTAATCCTGCATCGCGCAATCAAAGTTCTCCGCGCGATTGGAACATATAGAACAGCCCGAAATCATCTACCGGGCAGTAGCCCGCCAGACATAACATCCCGTCTGGTTGGAGGATCCTCCCTTTTCAACGGAGGTATGTGGGGCAGAGAGTAAATCTCTGTTCCACATACCCCTAAACTTCCAAAGTGGTAAAATGTGTCCCCCCTGTAACTTCTAAAATAAGAGAATGATAAAACTAAAAAAAATATATGATGTACATTACTATGCAAACTTCCGCCGAAAATTAGTTTGAACGAGATCTAGTGAGTAGTTTTTTTTTAATACGTCATAAATCATAAACTGCAATTTACCTTTCAAGTTTGTACGGAACCCTCAGTGCGCGAGTCCGACTCGCACTTGCCCAGATTTTTTTAGTTTCATCCCTTCGTTGGACCATATTGTAATTAAGGCATCCGTTGTCACTTAGGAAAGTAGGTAGGTAATTGCCTCATCAGTCATCAATTCATCATGCAATCAGCGGCGCGTACGAATGTAAATGTCGGTAGGCAAGTAGAAGGTAGTTAGATTTTGTATGTTTAAAATCACCAGTCTAATCTCGGATCATGTTTCAAAGTAATCTTTTCAATCACATCAGCATATCAAACACGTCATAGCCCATATTCCTAGAATTTATAGCAACAATTTTCAATTTTTCGACGTTCAAAAACTAGCAACAAACTGGCTGGTCTTGGAACTTCCGCAAGTCTAACTTTGATGAGTTCGACACACGACGCCCGCGTAAGCGCCCCAACTTGCACAATGCTTCCTTTACATTCTTTTTATACTTTTGAATAAAACTCTCGGCCGAATTTACTTTGTCATCGCTTTGTTCGTTCGACGTTTATGTTTTAAATTTTGTGTATTTTTCGACAAAATATGAGGAATACGGTGTTTAAGTGTTTATTAATTACATGTTTTAAAGAAATTAAGAGACGCTGGTGATCGTCTCTTGAACCTCATGATATCCTTATGAGTAAAGCAATGCCCCGCTTGGTTAGAGCACCGCCGCGCCGTGTCCTCGTAGGGGTGATCGGCCGCAACGACCTCTCGCGCCGCCGCCGTGCCTTTTGTACAGGCCATGGTCCGAAGCAAGAAGGAATGGCAGGCGATCGCCTCCTTCTGTGAAGCAGTAATGCTAGCAAAGGAGGCGGCTGCAGCGAGGAAACGGCCCTCACGCCCCAGCCGCCCACGCCGGGATTCCGATCCCGATGTCCACCCACCGTAGGCGCAGGTTTGCGGACGGCGAGCAATGGGTAGCATGCCGTCTGGTCCTCCAGTAACCGTCCGGACCAAGCCCAAGTCATCAACGGCGCGTAGTATTCCACGCGCGCCTCAAAGAATTGTCAGCAAATCGTAGGAGCTCAGCAGGGTCAAAGCCTGCTGGGGTCATAGGTTAAACGAAAATTAACCCCGGGGCCCTGGAACGCAAGGCCAAGAAGGAACAAACGAGTGGGTTTTAGTCAGTAAAAGTCTGACATGCCCTCCCACTCCGACCAAGATCGGGAGAAGTCATTGGATGATTTCTCGTCTTAAAAAAAAAAGATCAAAGCAAAATTATAAAATCACGCTTTATACTTGTTAGACAGAACGGAGACTTCTCTTACTTAGCGTGAAAGTGGAAATTATCTCCAATCTCGGAATTTCAGTTCCCTGAGAAGTCTTATAACATAACTCATACTAGAAATACACTTATTCTTATCCTTTCGACTTCGTTAATAAATCCAGAGCCTAGTAGGGATCGAGATCGAGCTCCAGCGCTTGACGCTTTTTTTTTTTTTTTATTATTATTGATAGGCTCGCGTTTGACGCTTATTCGTTAAGGCCCGCCCTGAATATATCAGGAATCATTTAGTTGATAGATTAACTACCGCACGGAACTGGGGCAATTTAATGTTATACCCAGGACGCCCGATGATAAATATCTTGCAGTGTGCAAAATGTCAGTTTCACTTCTAAGAATTTCTCATAGTATTAAAGTTTTCGATTATTTACATGCATAGAACTAAACGTAGCGTAACTAACCCTGCGTTCCGAATTGCGTCAAAAGCGACAGTATTGCGAATCCAACCAACGCGCAACGTCACAATTATTACTCAATAGCCCTTTTTCTTCTTTTCGATTCGATGGTAAACTCGTCAAATTGTTTGGGCCCAATAGGTGGCTACATTAATAGCAGCATCGGTAGCACTCATCAAATCCTCCAAAGTGCAGGTGTATGGGCACTTGGGGCATTCTAATATGTGGCTCATGTTTTGAACAGGAGCACCGCACTCACATTGAATATCCGAGGGGTCTATATTTTGTGACTATTAAATTTGGTCGGATTCGCGATATACCTAATCACTTTTATCGAACACGGGGTAAACGATGACGATTTGACGTTTGTCATGCCAAGTTGTCAAAAAAATGTCAGCCAACAAGGAGAATAACCTTGTTCAGGCTTATATTGAATTAAATAAATTCTGCCAAAGTGGTGACTATGATAGAGCGTTAAAAGCAACAGGAAAAGGTAAGGTATCTGCCCCCATAATATTTTCCATAAAGTAAGCACCATTCATTTATAATTGACTAAGTAAGACCACCACACTTTCTGGCGCTATCTCTTCACATATCTCTCGATTTCTTGTGTATTTATCATCGAAAATATAAAAATTCGCCTTAAATATAATGTCATAATGATTTGCAAGTGATGTGTGGTTGATATTCACATTAGAATATTTGTAAATAATTTAAATTAGGGTGTTTCCATAAGCTCTTGTCATACTTTCAAGTTATTTAATTAATATTAAACAGATGGCAAAGATTCTATTGATAAAACAAATATGTCTTTATATTTTCTTGCACCCTTAGGCTTTTATTTTCAACTAATAATTCTTAGTGTAAGCTACATAATAATAATTATGTGACCTTTTCAACTAGTTTGACTTCATAGCAAACTGTAATCGATCCATATGTTTTAATAAATGCAGTGTTATTTATTGGTTTCATCAAATACAAAACTAAATTAAATTATTTCACATAGTTTGTATTCTCTAATTATTTTCTCTTTTTATTTAGTACTTTTCTAAAAACTACATTATTATTAATAAGTTTTTTATAACTACCTCCCTTTGAAACAAAAATTTCTAATTTACCTTCATGTTTTTATTTGGAAATCTTACTGGGAAGACATGCAGCAAGACTCTAATTAGACAGATAGTATAGCGTTACTATACAAGTGAAGCTAATGAGTCTTTGCAAAGAAAACCAGTATCAACCTTAGACATTGTTAGTTGCCAATAAACCATAAAATGTAAGTTGCATTTGCCCATACAGTGACAGTTCGTATGTGCTGTCTTCAAATTAGGTGAGCTCAGAAGACTAGAAAGGTTGGTTTTTAACTGACTTGAAAAAGAAGGAGGTATATGTTTATAATTTTAAAATCAACCTTATCCTCACCTTCAACATAACTATATAGCACTTGTAGAGGTTGTATAGGTATCAATGATATACCAAATTTTACAGAAGAATATCAATACTGTTAAATCTATTTTTTACGCAAATAGTATTAATTTTTTTATGTATTGATAACATTGGATATCTGTTAAAGTGATTTAGTCTCAATGACAGTTACGCATAGTAATAACCAAAACCTCCCACCATTTCAGTCCTTCAAATAGCTCCAAATGAGCAGAAGGCATTCCAGTGCAAGATTGTGTGCCTTATCCAACTGCACAACTTCAAAGAAGCCCTTGCTGTACTTAACAATGCTAAGAATGCTGCGTTGGCCTCCGACCTGCACTTTGAGAAGGCATACACTCAATATCGTCTCAATTGCCCCAAGGACGCTTTGCAGACTGTTGATAATGCTCCAGAGTTGACTACAGCTTTAAAAGAATTGAGGTAAGGAAGTAACATGTTTAATTTAAACAATTTAAAATCAATGTTAATGTGATTTATTTTCTTTTAATGTTTTGAAAAGACAGACCTTACTAAACCTTCATTCCTTCTGCAATTTTCTGATATGGCACGTCCACAGGATCACGGTAATATTATCTATACAGTATTCCAACTTCATACAAACGGACGAAACGCGAGCTATACCTACGCGCCTCGATCTCGAGGTGCGCTCGGGATGCAGACAGTCGCGTCTGTGCCGCGCGATTTTATATTTAATATGACGAGTAGGATATATTGTGCTGTTTTTGGTTGCATGAATTCTTCATTTAAAACCAAACATATAAATTGTAAAGTAGCTGCAGGTATCTATAACCAAGTAAAAGATATTCCTTTTTCTCCACCTTGTCCATGTTTTCCAAAACAATTTTTAATTAAGCTTTAGAATGCTGATTTTTGTACTTTAAAATTTAATAATAAAGCATTTCGTAGGTACGTCACAGTCGAGGCGCAAATATTTTTCGGTCGCAAATATTGAACACTTCCTATTCAATTCACAAAGTATTTTATTTGTTTATATATAAAGTTTATTCTATTCTATTCTATATAAAAAAAAGTATATTTACAATCACAAAACTAAATGGAAACACAAAGTAGGCAAATGTAATTAAAATGCTGGAGGCGGGCAGCCCTATCGCATGTTTACGTACCGCGCGGCTGTAGGCATTTATTTCAAAGATACGGCCGAGTTACAATACTGTATAGATAATATTACCGTGACAGAATATACTCTTTTAAATACCCATTCAGCATTTCTCTTTACAAAGTGACATAAAAAGAATAATAAATATCCAATTGAAATGTTTTTCTTATATAAAAATCAGTTGCCATTTGTTAGTCACTCCAAAACCCAAATACAGCTTGATAGATAAAAATAAAAATAATTATTTAGCTTCACTTTTTTTTGACTGACCAACATTTTGACAATTGAAAAGTTCCTGTAAATGTTCTATTTCAAATAAATGTTTCTGATAAAATTTATGATTAAAAAAAAAGCTTGATTTTAATCATTTTTATTTGTTTTTTTTTTTTTTAAATAATAAATCACCCCTAGTGATTTGAAAAAGAAATTAAATGATAAATGATATTTATTTTGTAAAAAATAAGTTTAAAAAAACACATTTACACGTCAATTTTTTTTTCGTCATTTTTAAACTAGATGAGGCCGGTGTTTCCTAGCTGACTACCCTGAGAAGAAACACCGAAACAAACTCAGGGGTCAAAGTCTCTTTTAAAGTCCATACAGTAAATATGTAATGGTCAAATCACATGAGAACCATGCAGATTTGTCTGAAATGGTCTTTCGAAGAAAAAAAAAATAGGGAAAAAAATATTATATATACGAGTATATATAAGTCAAACGTCGGAAGTAATTTCACGTGGGCGGAGCCGCGGGCTGCTACTAGTAGCCATAGAACAGTGACCAGCATTCTTTTACACCTGTCATTTACCATGCCATCTATCATTTCACTATGAAACATGAGAATTTTATTTGATTCCTACTGATTATCATTGACTACATTGACATTTCAGGGCTCAAATACTGTACCGTCTGGAGCAGTACCAGGATTGTTACAACTTATACCGTGACATTGTGAAGAACACCACCGATGATTACGAGGATGAGAGAAAGGCCAATATGTCTGCCGTTGTGGCTAACCTAGCTGCAATCAATCCTGTGAGTTTTAACCAAATTTACATAATTAGTCACTCTGATATAATTTCCCAATAATAACATGTTGAAAATAAGCAATACCTCTGAGCTTTACTATATTAAATGATATAAAAATCTTAAGCATTTTATAGAACCTAAATCTGAACATTTACAAAAAGTAAATGTGGCTGTAATTTTTAAAGGACAATGTACTCTGCAAAAATAAAGAGCTTTTTAGTTTTATTATTATTTATTTAGTTTTTTTTTTAATATAAACATATTTATTTATATAATATAATACTAGCTTTTGCTCACGACTTCGTTCGCGTGATTGTCGGTTATAACCACAGAACAAAAAATACATAGAAGTGCCGGTAAACTGGCTAAGCACGGGAACCAGTGTCGTCAAACTCACACATGTGCATATCAAATTATCCATTAAACACATAAAAACAGTGATTTGATTGGCTACAAATTACAAACGCAACTTTTACAAATCATCTTATTGCTTTCAAAAATTAAGTCTTATTACAACGAGTGAAAGTTGTTATTATTTGATATGACACACACAATAAAGACGTTTTTCGTCTACAACCTTTAAATAGACAAATTTACAACGAGTTCAGCTACTCAACGCTAGATGGCGCCGTAACCAATTCATGCTATTCAGAACGCTAGCTTCTTTGAAATAGATGTCATATTCCCATGCACATGTAATCTCATTTGCTACTCAATAAGAGATGTAGATATATATCGATATTTTAATATTGATGTTACGTAATTTATTCGGGTGAGCAATGTAATAATTTGTTATCATACAAATTAATAATGGAAATATTAATATTAAAATATCAATGTTAAAGAGGTATTTGTAGGTTTGTATGTAGGGCTAGGGGGTAATCTTAATTTCATATAATCAAGTACAATGCGTTCCAAATAAGAATAGGATCGATTTTTATTTTGTGACATCACGTCATACTGTCAAATCGAAGAAATTGGGTAGGGTGAGCAAAACAAGAATTTTTTTAAATTTAATTTATTTACGAATTGTGAACGAAAAAAGTTTAAAATTTTGCTCATCTCTGCGTCCCTGTGTGAAGTGTCTGAGTAGTGAAAAATGGAAGAAGGCGTTGTTATTCCTAACAATGAAAATAAGAAAGAAAACAGTTTTTTTAACTAATTATGACTTAAAACAATATATTTATTTCGCAGCTAATTTATTTTTTTGAGGTCTATCTATCAGATAGACCTCATCATCAGATGTTAATGTATTACGATTAATATTATGTAATATTATCTTCATTAACTATTGACTGCTGCCAGCGACTTCACCCGCCTGAAAGTAGAAAGTTATCCCGAGGGAACATACTTTTGTGACGTGATTTACCCATGTACCAAGTTTTATTGAAATCCGTTCAGCCTTTCGAACGTGAAGAAGTAAAAGAAAGTGATTAGCAACCCGCACCTACTTCGGACGGATGCAGGTTACGTGTTGTTAAAACCTCGAGATTTCTGTGCATTCTTAGTTACATATTTATAAATTATACACATGAACCGTCCGACAGAAATTTTGGATGATGGTGCCAGACGTGAAATGAAGAGTTAGAAATAAATAAAAATTATCGATACCGATCTACTTTACGGATGTGTCCCATCCCTAATTGAGTAGCGTCGAAGTTACTAGAATTTATGTTATGATTTTCCAGATGACGACCAAGTGCATTCAAAGATTCAAAGATTCAAAGATTCAAAGCATTTTATTTCAAATAAACCATTTACAGGCACTTTTGAAATGTCATGAAGTCAGTCAGTCAGAAAAAAAAATGATGCTAATTGCACATTCCAAAGCGTAGATCTCTATGGAGAAGAATGTGCAAGAAACTCCATGGACACTCTTTTCAATCATGTTTTGTAATTACAAATATCTCTGTTACATGTTTCTTGTCGCTATCATGTGAGAACAATGTAAATAAAGTAAAAATACAAACTAAATATAGATATTAAAATAGCAACTGGCAGCTAAGAGATGACCAGTCTCAACTGACAGCGCCCGTTCACGAACATGACGCCAATATTAGCACCACTCAGCTCAACCATTTTGAAGGGAACCGAATGATCCAACACATGCGCCACCATCAGTGAGACATTTGAGTGAGCATGATAAACTCTCAACTGCCATGCTGATTTATGTCAAACAAGTCCAATAGTAACATAAAAAACCATAAAATAGCTCCATGGTACTCACATTTACAAACTTTGAAAAAAATGCTTCTACATTATACAATACTTTTATTATTTAAAAATTCAAAAAAAAAAAACATTTAAAAATAATAACAATAATTTCCAAACTAATCAATTTGTTCACCCCGGTGGTAGTGGAGCTGGACCAGCATTGATCCAAGCATTTTTATCTTGAATATAATCCTCCAACTTATAATATGCCTGCCTGCATAGTGTGCGTTTAATACAAGATTTAAATTTTGTTTCATTAAGTTCTAATATTTGTGGAGGTATTTTATTATAACATTTCAAACAGTACCCCATGAAAGAAGACGCCACTTTAGCCAGTCTGAAACCTGGTTGAACTAATTGGTCCCTATTTCTTGTAACATAATTATGTCTATCGCCTCTTTTGCTAAAAAGATGAAGATTTTTTCTAACGTACATGATGTTTTCATAAATATATTGACAAGGCACCGTCATGATATTAATATCCTTAAACAGTTCCCTTAGAGAATCGCACCGGCGAAGATTGTAAATAGCTCTGATGGCTCTTTTCTGTAGTATAAAAATTGAGTCGATGTCTGCAGCCCGTCCCCATAGTAAGATACCGTATGACATGATACTATGAAAATAACTAAAATAGACTAGTCTAGCGGTATCAACATCCGTAAATTGGCGGATTTTTCTAACAGCATATGCAGCTGAGCTAAGCCGTCCTGCAAGAGATGTTAAATGAGGACCCCATTGTAGCCTAGAGTCAAGCGTTATCCCCAGGAAAACAGTTTTGTCGACAAATTCTAGTTTTTCATCGTTTAGTATTACGTCACAATCACTACTTTTGACATTCGGTAAGGAAAATCTTATGCATTTAGTTTTTTTCCCGTTTAAAACTAGATTATTAGCAGTGAACCAGTTTTGGACCTGCAATAGTGCGTTATTTTCGTCGTCAAGATTATTAGTCCTTCTATTTATCTTAAAAATCAAAGAAGTGTCGTCGGCAAACAACACCATATTAAGTTTATTTTGCAACAAATAGGGTAAATCATTAATATAAACTAAAAATAAAAAAGGACCTAAAATTGAACCTTGGGGTACCCCCATTTTCACATTTAATCCCGACGAATTGACACCGTTTATTTGAACTTGTTGCTGTCTGTCAATCAAATAAGATTTTAATAAGCTTAAAGCTGTTTTGCCTAGTCCGTAATGCTCAAGTTTCAGGAGTAATGTTTCATGAACCACACAATCAAACGCCTTAGACAGGTCACAGAAGATACCTATAGCATCCTGTGCCTCTTCCCACGCATTAAAAATGTGTTTTAGTAAGGAGACACCAGCGTCAGTTGTACAACGTCCTTTGGTGAAACCATACTGTTTATCGTGTAAGATGTTATTTGTGTTAAAATGATTAAGCATTTGATTTAACATCACCTTTTCAAATATCTTGCTAAAAACCGGCAACACGGACACCGGCCTATAATTATTAGTGTCTTTACTGTCCCCAGATTTAAAAAGTGGTATCACTTTACTATATTTCATCAGATCCGGAAAAACTCCTTGATCTATACACAAATTAAATATTATAGCTAAGTACGGCGCTATAGTCTCAATAATTGAGGTACAAACTTTGATAGACATACCCCACAAATCTTCTGTCAATTTAACCTTGATTTGTTTAAAAGCTTTTATTATAGTTATAGGGTTTATATGCTTAAAGTTAAATTCAGTCGAACAGGCTGCAACGTTCGCCTGTAATAAACTAAAAGCATGCGATGGCGACGAATTTAGGGCTTCAGTAGTTTTAATTGGTATACTGGCAAAGAAATTTACAAATTCTTCTGCAACTAGTTTGTTATCGCTAATAAGACCATAATGTGTCTCCAATGTGTAATCATTGTTATGTATTTTGTTCCTGTTGGTTTCATTATTTATAATTTTCCAAACCGTTTTTATTTTATTATCTGCCGATTTAACTTTGTTGCTAATGTAAAAGGCCTTAGCTGCCTTACAAGTGTTTTTAAACATTTTTGAATATGTAGCAACATACTTATTAAAAGTTTCAGTGTTAATAATAGGCTTAAGGCCATACAGCTCAAAAAGTCTTTCCCTACTTATTCTGATTCCTTTAGTTGCCCAGTCACTAAATCTAAACTTAGGGCAGATACTTTTAGTTTTTTTTTCAAAAGTCTTATTGAACTCAGTTTGGACTATTGAAAAAAAATCGTTATACACAAAATTACCATTGTTCACTTCAAGATTCCAATCACCTAACTTGCTAATTAAAGTGCTGTTAAATTTATTTAGTTTACCGGATGTTATTGGTCTGGACTGAATCTGCACTTGTTGTATGGGTAAGTTGGATTCAAAAGTTACAATTAGGCCGCTATGATCAGAGGGCAGATAATTTACAATGGCCTTTTCTAAACAGTTGCAGCAACAAAAAACATTATCGATACATGTAGCAGTAGTTGTCGTAGTTCGAGTAGGTTCTATAAACACATTAGATAAATTAAATGATTTGAAGAGATTTAATAATCTACTGCTATCTGAATTTTTTTCTAAAATATTAACATTAAAGTCTCCACAGATAATTACTAGTTTCTTACCAGTTGCAAGTTTTGCCATAACATCCTCCATGACAGACTCAAAAATAGAGTAGTTTTGATAATTAGGGGGCCTGTAAACGCACACTATGACATGCCTATCCAGCTCAACACAAGACAATTCAATGCTATGTTCAACGGACAGTGCAACTATATCTTTACGAGTTTTAAATTTAATATTATTTTTAATTAGGATTAGTGAACCCCCACGTAACATTGATTTTCGGTTATAACAACTGCCCACATTATAATTCTCATAATTAATAAGCATTTCAAAATCCTTTAACCAATGCTCAGTGAAACAAATGATGTCAAACATTGTTTTTTCTAAAAATAATTCAATTTCCAATTGTTTCGAAGAAAAACCCTGAATGTTTTGAAGAAACAAATTAAACGATTTTTGCCTAGCCCCTTTAGCTTGAATGCCAGAAGATACTTTATTGTTAAGTTGATCTAAATTGCAAACAGTACCATCTGTTGTCTTATTATCTAGTTTAAAGTAACATTAGTACTATTACTAATGGTGGGACTAATAATAATTGGGAACTTCGACATACTAACTATGTCCGAGTTAATATTATATGCTAATAGCCTCGCTATTTGACGTCTAAATATAATAGGTAGGTACACAGTATACCTAGTCGAAAAAAGTTTGTCAACAAAATTGTTGATGTCAAAAAATAAAAACTTATCACTATGGTGACTAACTAAAAAATGCATATGCATATTTAGCATATGTATGTACTTATTTTCCCTATATGACAAGTGCTCAAAGTATGGAAAAGCACATAAAATAATCCTCTTACAATTTATCTTCAATAGCTCTGTGACATTATAAGTGATGTCATCTTTATTAACATTTAAGCTATTACCCACAAATAAAGTCATAATATCATTGGGATCATATACTTGTTCATTAACTAATGACATTATGTGATGGTAGGAAGCTTGTGGTATACAATGATTTTGAGAAGAAAAAGGGAGGTTCTTACTAACTAATTGACCTAAACCTCTTCCTATACTGTCTGAAAACATAATTGATTTATAATCACCGCTTTTATGAGAGGAAAAACTACATTTTGCTGAATCTACCCCTTGAGTTAATTCTTGTTGAATGTGGGGTATCTGGCTGGGAATACAGTCTTGAACACTGATGGCCTGGGATGTGTCCTCTGTTACCACAAGTTGGAGGCCAGCCAGATTAGATTCTCTCTGACAAGTACAATTGTTGTTTCTAAGAGTAAGTAAGTCTACTTTGTCCACTAACTCATTTGTAGCAAGAATATGTTCCTTTATTTGGTTCTTTGAACATACATATTTGTTATAAATTGACTTAAGTGAGTCATCAAGAGTCTGTATTTCTGACTGTAAGCGCTTAGTGTCAATTTCATAAATATTTATACTGTCTTCCAACTTAATCTGATAGTTATTTAGTTGATTAATTAAGGTAACACGTTCTTTCCGCAGTTGAATATTTTTGGAAAAGTGTTTTTGTTGTTTCTTGTGGTTTTTACAATTTTTAATGATTTTATTCAGTCTCGCATATTTTTTAATTCTATTCTGACTAAGTTTATAATTATTACTGTGTTTTAATAGAGAATCTTCAGTAAGATCAATTGTAACTAAGGAATGAGGGTTACAATTTGAATTTAGTAATTCATCATATAGACGGTTAGTTTTCTCAGTCTGAATAAGTTCCTTTTCCCTCTGCAATTTAAGAATATGACTATTAGCATGAACTAATTCATCTTCCAGATCCCTAACCTTACACAAAGCCTCCTCATACAAGTTACTACAGTTATTGAAACCATCCGTGATCACTCGCAGTTGGTCGCGTTCATCAACAACATCTTGGTATTGCTGACTAAGCCCTACCAACTCTTGTTTTAGGCTAGTATTTTTGAAGACTATGTTCCTTATTTCAATCTCACTCTCCTCATTTTCTTGCAAAATTTGCTGGCACTGGAGTTTGGATTCTTTAAGCTCCTGGAGGGCAATTTCCAATTTAAGCTCCATAGCTGTTGCCTTACGGGTCATCACAGGCATGGTTTCAGAATAAGTTACTGTAAATAGAAAAAAAAAGAAACAGTGAGAACCAAAAAGATGACAAAAAAAGAAAAGTTAGAAATGCATGAAAAATAAATAAATAATAAGAACAAAAAAGTGCAGTACAGTAAGGAAATGAGGTAGACTGCTGAATTGACTTGAAAAGCTAATAGTTATTGAGTTTTCTTGCCTTTCATTGCCTTATGATATAACTTTTACTTAATGTGGGTAAGTTGATTAGAATGTCAAGGTCTGGATTAATAGATTTTTTATCAATTAATGACCAATATAACATGCAAAATAACGACCAGAAGCGTTGTTGACCAGTATAATATTACGGGATAAGTTTAAATTAATCAAATTATGATATGAAACGTCGATGTTTTGTTGTCTACAATGTAAACAAAACTATTTCGACACAACACGCTGAGTGTTAAGTGAACTAATTTGAAAAGATAAAACTTGTAAGATCGTGTTTTAAATTAAATTAAGGAGTGTGCTACTATTGAGGCTACTATAAAATAAGAAATAAGTAAATAATACTCCCCGTGAAATTCCGTAGTTCAAACGTCAGCTGTTCGTTACCGGTGACAACCGGTTGGCACCCAAAAACTCGTGTTTTACTAAATATTTTTCCAGGAAAACGATAATCCTGAGGATTTATGCAATTATATTATAGTTATACAAACAATTACACATTAATTACACCTAAATACTATTTAAATTTAATTTTAAAATACGGAATACAAATTTGACATGTCACTGGGGCAGTGTTGCCAGCCTTTTTTTTAAAGATTTAGACTTTATGTCAATGAACACAAGGTTGCTTATAGTTTGCATTGAAGTCATAAAATGTGTTATTGTCATTAAAATCAACTATATTAAAAATTAACAAAGTTAAGTATTTACCGATGATACGATACACCTCCACAAGATAAATTTTTTTTCTGCTTTCGTTTTTGCAGGTCAAAACCGCACAATAAGGCATAATTTGTAATTTTTCGGGTATTTCTGAGACAACCAATCGCGACAAGTAGTTGTCGGCGAATAAGCTAAATGTTGCACAGCTGTGCTTAATGTTGACACACTAGCGATATCTGAGGGGCACTTCCCCTACTTTTCTTTATTCCGTGGTTATAACGGACGCGAATTCGTTGTCCAAGCCTTATAAAGTAACCTATGTCCTTTCTTGGGATTCAAGCTTACTCTGTATTAAATTTCATCAAAACCAGAGTTATTTTCACATTTATAATAATAAAAAAGCGCAAGCTAGGCAAGCGTGCTCAATCGTTGGCCACATCATCGCTTACCATCATGTGATATGGTGGACAACGCGAGCCTATCAATAATGAAAAAAAAAAAAAAATTTTTAGCCTGTTATGTTCCACTGCAGGGCAATGGCCTCCCTTCCATTCTTCCACTCTTCTCTGTCCTTAGCTACTTCTGGCCAATCCTTCAGGTAGGAGTCCAACTCCTCACGCCATCTCCTTCTGAGCCTAACGTTCGGGCCCTAACAGAATACCAGCGCTGCGATATTTATCGTTTTAAATATCGCAGCATATGCTGAGTTAGGCGCCTTTTTGACCTTGCACAGATCATACAGTTATTTTTTGTTTTCTTTTTATATGTAGGTACTTAATTCTACAATATTTTAATTCCTATGTATTCTACTGTTTTTTTTTTTTTTAAATTATCTGTATGTGTGAGGTACAAATAAATGTTTTTTCTTTCTTTCTTTCCTAATGCGTCGCCGGCTCCTGCTATTTGGCATCCAGTTTATGATAGCATAGCATAGTCGGCCTTATAATGTTCCCACTGCTGGGATGCAGGCCTCCTCTCTAGAAGAGGGAATGGACCGTAATCCACCACGCGGGCCCAGTGCGGGTTGGTGGATGTCACATATCTTCGAATTTTTGGTTCTAGGACATGCCGGTTTCCTCACGATGTTTTCCTTCACTATTTTAAGAGCAGTGGTGATGAAATAAATTACACAAAGTAATGGGCTTGGCTGGGTTTGAACCCACGACCTACAATTCGTAAGTCGTGGCAGCAAAGCCCGTAAGCAGTTTATGATATTAGTATGAATTTATAAAAATCAACCCTTTCCAGTCATCTGAACTTCCCCAATTCGAAGACACCACGTACGAGCTTTCGTACAACGCGGGAAGTACGCTAGCCATGCGAGGAAAGTATAATGAAGCGCTACCCGTACTGAAGAAGGCTGAACACGCCTGCTCTGAGAGCGTGCTTGAGGAAGGAGGGACTGAGGAGGAGGCAAAAGAGGAAGCTGCTATTATCAGGTAATTGAAAATGTAAAAATCAACTTAATAATATAGAATTTATGACAACGACGACCCAGCAGGGCCGAAGCCTACTTGGGCCAAGGGTTTGCTTTCGAAAGGAAAACCCGGGATCCTGTAACGCAAGGCAAAGAAGGATAATATGTTAAATATGCACTCTTCTCAACAGGGTACAACAAGCCTACTGCCTGCAACAAATGGGCAAGGAGAAGGAAGCGGCTTCCATCTACCAAAATGTGTTGAAGGATAAACCGAGTGACCAAGCTCTAGTTGCTATTGCCAGCAACAATATTGTTGTTATTAACAGGTAACTTTTTGATTTACAATTTAACATAGAACATCACTGAACAATTTGCCTGCTGCAGTCTTCCCGTCCGATTGTAATTTAGGTGTCTTCAAGGCTTTTAGTAAACTAGTGCGATTCACCATCAACGATTGCATCAACCAGTCCTTGCGGTCGGCATCTAGGTCGTCTCGCCACCTCTTCCCAGGTCGACCTCGGTGGCGTCGTCCATCTTCAGCAATAGTTTATATCAATTAAAAAAAAATAAGCAATCATGACGGCATGATAGGCCGTGGGTTCCATTCCCGTACAGAACAAATATGTGTATAGCCTACTATTATTTGTTCCCAGTCTAGGTGACTGGTATATGTGAGGTTAGATACTTGTGAACGCATAACGCATGATACAGATGTAATTTTGGGGCAAGTTTAAAAATAATACTAATGACTGCAATACAGAGGGACTGCAACCGAAAACTTACATTACAAAGAACCAAAATAAACAAATAATAACTTTACATCATAATTTTTTTTTAACTACAAATTTTGTCAGCAATGTGTCGCTTTAATAGATTTCAAATTTTTTCCTACTTCACCAAATAATCAAAAAGCTGAGATGCCAAAGCAGTCAAGTACCAAAATGAAGAATACACCTTCATTTTAATTTCCCAGGGATATGAACGTGTTTGACTCTCGTAAGCGCATGAAGGCGGCGACGGCCGACGGGTTGGAACACAAACTGAACTCGAGACAGCGCGCCTCCATCACCTACAACCAGGCTATACTCGCTATTTACTCTAACCAGGTATTTTCATGTCAATTGGTTTTAATTCACCAAAGGTTTCCTGATCCACCTGGCAGTTAGTATTACCCTGCATTGTATTTTAATCTTTCGGACAAAATCCTCAGAATTCAAATTGCTAAACTGTACTGTAATCTGATGTGTACTGTGTACTAATAGTGCATTATGATACAAAGTGTGTTTTGTTGCTGATTACCGCTGAGGCAGTATTTAGACCCGAGTCGAAGGCGAGGGTCTAAGAGAGCCGAGGACGCTAATTATCAACACTCACGTGTATTATACAACGCACAACAAGAACGACGAACAATTAAGACACTAATTTAGAAAAACAATTAAGACTTAATTTAGAAAAACAATTAAGACACTAATTTATTAACATACACCATTAGTACCATTACATACGATATCTCTATCAAAAAATCCCGTGGTCCGGGGTCCCATTCTCCACTGCTTTTGGCAGTTTCTTTGCAACTAAACTACATTTACCATCACATTCTAGCCCGACTTTTGCAAGCAATGTTGCGTGAAACTGGTCCGCGAGTTCAACGGAGAGAGACGTGCGGCGCTAGTAGAGGCGTCGTCTTTAATGAAGGAGGGAAAGAGACAACAGGCTGTCGCTCTGCTGCTCAAGCAAGGAGGGAACCTCACGCTAGCGGCCGTGCAAGTGTTGTTGGCGCAGGTGAGAAACCTATGCTATGTATAACCACTACTGTAGTGGTTATACATAGACTGTAACAGTCAACGACAGTATATATATCGAGTATTTGAATTGCGTGTGAGGTACTTGTGATTATTTTACTTCTTGAACACTTAGAATGAAAAAATTGCGATAGAACAAAAATTACTTACTAAATAAAAAAGATACTTATTACATACTTTAAAATATGCATAATTTTTATAGCATAAGCATAGCATAGCATAATCAGCCTTTTAATGTTCCCACTGCTGGGACTCAGGCCTCCTCTCTCTAGGAGAGGGAATGGGCCGTAATCCACCACGCGGGCCCAGTGCAGGTTGGTGAATGTCACATGTCTTCGAATTTTTGGTTCTAGGACATGCCGGTTTCCTCAAGATGTTTTCCTTCACCGTTTTGAGAGCATAATTATGTATAAAAGTTATCTTCATTTGTTTTGTACATTTTAAAAATAAACTAAATCTTTTTATTTTTTTTTTTAAATAAAAATGTGTCTATTTTTTTGGAAATATTTTCGATGTACAGAAACGAATATATACAAGAATAAATTATTATATCAACAAACGTACTATAAAGTTCATCACAATCTGATTTTATTATACAGGGTGATCGCAAGGGCGCTGTGAAATTGTTAGAAGAGAGCGAGTTCAAGTACCGGCCGGCCGTGATCGGCGTACTGTGCACGCTGCTGTGTGCCGACAACGAGCTCGAGAAGGCCTCGCAGCTGTTCACCGATGTGTATGAGCATTATAAAAATGATGAGGTACGTTTTGATAGTAGTCAGCATCTTCATTTCAGCTGAAAGACGTCCACGGTTGAACAGAGGCTTCCTTCAAGTGTCGCCATAACGACCGGCCGTGTGCGGGTCACGTTATCAACTTGTGTGAGAGGCTTGTCAACGTTGCATCTTCCGGTACGCGGTTGCCACTACAGTACATTTTCGTTTTTGGTCTAAATTTAGTTTGATCTATGATTTACAATATTTAATCGTGGCTAATAACTAAAAAATCAATTATGATGACGTGTTGAAGATTAATTAGTTTTAGTCATTAGTCATGACTAATTTTATATTTGTTTAATTTTCCATTAGTTTTTTTCATCAACTATAATTATATGTGCTTTTAGGTTAATTTCTTGTAGAGTGCTTCCTATAACGAAGACAGCTATTCTTTTATAAAACATGAAAAAAATTTATTTAATTATGTCACTTTTTGAGACAGCTAAAGTAACTTTGGCACATCGGTTGGATTGTTATGTTATTTGAACAATCAATTTAAAATGTTTAATTATATTTTTATAGTAAGTAAGTCGGCTGTTTGAAATGAAACGCTAAAAAAAGTATGAAGATGGTGTTATCTTACGGTAGCCGTTTCGTGTCATCAAGGAATATTTGATACTGAGTGAGTACCCGTGTCCGCAGCGCTTCGCGTCGCTTATCAGCGTGTGGCGCGCGGGCGCGGCGCTGCACGCGCGTGCCGGCCACTCTGCCGCCGCCGCCGCCGCGCACGAGGCCGTGGCGCGCGCCGCGCCCGGGGACAAGAAGACCCTGGCGCGCCTCGTGAAGGCGCTCGCGCAGCACGACCCCAAGAGAGCGCGCCAGCTGGCCGACACGCTGCCGCCGTTGCATCAGCTAGAGGTGAGGCGGACTGATTTCTTAATAAAATACCTACGTATGTTTATAGCAATCAAACTTATAGTTTTTAAAACTGAGCGCAAAGTTGACAGCCCTGTAACAATTGACGTAACGGTATATCTTATAACTAGCGATGGGCGAATCGAGTTATATTAATCGAGTTGTTCGAGTCAAACCACAAACGAGTCAATTCGTGTTGCTTTTTCCTTCAATTCAAATTGACTCGCAAGACGACGCCGACCGACGCGACGCGAGTTACGACGCACCGCACGATTCAACTCAGTAGAACTCGAGTTGGCTCGACGCGAATCGTGACACCAAACGATTTAGGGAAATTTAAGTTTTTATAAAATAATCTTATTCCTTATGTTTATAAACTTGACATGAATACAGCAAAGGGCTAGTTTAACATAAAACGATTGAGAACAGAAATCTCACTTGGTAGTCTTACGAATTAAAATGGTTAGTTGACGAGTTGACTCGATGGACCGAGTTGATTCGGCGGACCTAGTTGACTCGGTGAACCGACTTGAGTCGGCGGAACGAATTGACTTGGCGGACCGAGTAGATTCGGTTAAACGAGTTGATTCGGCCGACCGAGCTGGACATTGACCATCGAGTCGAGTTGTTCGAATTGGCCACCATTCCAATTCGATTAACTCGAGTTGTCGAAACTGCGAGTTGGCCCATCGCTACTTGTAACTGTGTATTCTATCCCCCGCGTTCCGAGTCACGATAAAATCGATGTTAGCACGCCAACAATCGTTTCTTCTGAGTGACCGATTTGTTAACACGCTAACAGCGACGTTATCGTGACTCGGAACGCGGGGATGGTTTATTTCAACGTCAATCAGACATTTCTGGATTTGACCTTTTTTCGTTACCTTTTGATATTGCATTATCATGATAGTAATTATGTTTTGTCTTAATTGCATAAAGCTACAGCTAAAATTATAATAAAAACTTAAGGCATTTAATAGAAACGGCAATTTTAGCTTCTTTTTAAATAAATCTATAGCATAAAAACGAATAAATAAAAAAGTGCGTTTTGTTTTTACTGACAAATTTTTCAGTTTTTTACAAAAACAAGTGCTGAAAAAAATATTTTTTATTATGATCGAGTAGCGTAACAAATAAGCTTTCTTAAAAAGTATATTTTATACATTGATGTTCAAATTTCTTCGGAATAAAGGCCCATTTTTGACCTCTCATTTATGATACAATAATAACCCTAGAGCAACCGAAACTAACAAATGAAACAACAATGTTTTCAGACCAAGATCGACATAGACGCTTTAGAATCTTCGAAATGGATGATGGGAGCAAAGGTTGTGAAGAAAACCGTACAGAGCAAACAGGAACAATCGCCTGGGTAATTATTTTCACATTTTTTCAACAGATAATTAACATATTCTTCAATCACACACTCCTTCATACTCAAACGACTGAACAAATCTGGATGAAACTTGGTAAGTACATCGAGTAGAACATGTCCTGGAATAAGACATACTTTTTAATCCTTGATATAATTTTCCAAACAAGCGGGCGATGCCGCCAGTTCATAAATTCTTAGAAAAATTGCAGTACCTATAGTTTTTTTTTTTCAGAGATGTCCTTCAATCAATGTGATTTTTTTTTTATGTTTTTAGAACTCCTGGTTCGGAACTCGCTGGCAAGAAGAAACAGAAACGGAAGCGCAAGACCAAACTGCCGCCCAACGCTGACCTGTCCCGACCTCCGGACCCAGAGAGGTAAAATAAAATCACATTATTTCTAATAATCGACCGTAAAATGATTTGTAGCCAAAACCGTAAACAAGTTCGGCTTCATTTCTAAAAACTGATGTGGTAACAGAAAAACTGTCAAAAAATAAAAATAATATTTGTAATGCCCATTCCTAAACATTGTTGTCAAGTTGATGACGCACGGCCTACCTAACCTAACGGCAGCGTGTGCGGGCCCGCGCGCCGCACCTGCGCGCCGCTCTCTCCTGCAAAACAAACGACTCTCTCTCTCACACACACACACACACACACGCGCGCGCGCTGAACTTCTCTGGAATCCGTCTTGAAACATTGTAAAAATTTGCTGAAAACACTAAATATATTAAATAAAATCCCTACATATTTTAATACTTATTTTTATCTATATTTCGATATAGTTATGATTAATAAGGATCAATCACATATTATCAAATTCGATTTTTACTAAGTACATCGTATGTGTAATAAATTACTGAGCATTTAATTTTTTTAATTAGTAAAATCCGTCAAGAAATGGTGAATTTATTAAAGTTTTTCTGAACGGCTACTTCGAAAGGCGATTTTATAATGACATTTTAATTAGAGATGGCGTTGTATTCGGATTTTTTTTTCGTGATTTTTTTCAATTTTTTCTTACCGTTTAAACCTTCCCTGGACTGTCTCGAATATTTCAAGACCAAAATTAGCCAAATCGGTCCAGCCGTTTATGAGTTTTAGCGAGACTAACGAACAGCTATTAAATTTATTTTTATATAAATAGATTAACAATTAAACCCGTTTTAACCAACAGATGGCTACCCAAGTACGAGCGTACGGCCTACCGAAAGCGTCGCGGTGTACGGCGTGACGTCATCAAGGGCAGCCAGGGCATGTCCACCACGGCGACTGATCAATAGTAAGTTATTTGCGATGTGGCTATCGTGCAACTGTACTTCTTCTTACTAACTATGACGTGCCAACGCTATCATGTTTCTTTTGTGAGAGAGAGATGGAGCTATATAGAACGAATAGCACTATCTCTTTTTCATAGCGAGTGGAATTCCCTGCCGGAGTAAATGTTTCCTTATAGCTATGTAGGATGATTATTCCACAACTAATACTAGCGAGTACGTTCGTGACTCCGCGACGGTGGTCTAGAGTCTAGACCACCGACGCCGAGAGGCTGCGCGCAAGCGTCTAGACTCTAGACGCTTGCGCGCAGCCTCTCGGCGTCGAGTACCCGCGATGACTGGCGAGGTGTTGAATCCCGATGCGGCACGCTCGGGCGTTCGGGCATTTCCGCCACTAGCGGCGGACGGCGCTCGGCTACATTCGCAATATATCTCGATCGCCACAGCTACAATCTGAAAAGGTCACTTCTAGGAAACATCATCGCTTACCATCACTCTTTTTTTTGGTCTGGTTTCGCACTTAGTCCCTGGCGGACCATTGTGCGGCTTACCATCACATAAGATAATGGAAAACGCGCGCCAATGAACAAAAATATAATGACTCGTCATATTAGTGAACGATGTTAAATTCTTCTTGTAACAATGTAAGTAATTTATTGAAAGTCACATAATATTTAACCTTTTGAGTGCGTAATTAGAGACACAATGGCGCGTGAACGCCGGCGTTAATGCGTGGATCAACAGCTTAAATTACTTTCGATACTAAAGATGCAAGTATAAGTACCTGGCCGTTGCCCACTTTCGGGTATTCAAATGGCTTTACCCGAATTCAAGGACCTGAAATATTAAGTACACTAGAATAACCTTGACAAATTCAGTTATTTGAATTGGGTATTTGCCTTTTTCTAATATTTTATACTAAACAACAAATAACACTAAAAAAATCAGTTTTCCTGAAATCTGCATCAATATTGGTTAATGAAGCAGGTGTGAGGAGGACTAGAAGCGATAACGATAACACGCCCCCAGTCTTCTCAATCTCTTTTATACACGTGTAACCTAATGACGGTGACGTCACAATTCAGTGTGTGCATCCTTATTCTGTTACTTGACAGATTCCCTTTCCACCAGATTTGAAATTCTCGTTATCTTTTTTAAACACGTGTAACATAATGCGGTGACGTCACAATTCAGTGTGTGCATCCTTATTCTGTTACTTGACAGATTCCCTTTCCACCAGATTTGAAATTTCAACTTATTTTATACTGGTTTTAAAAAATCTTTCCATTTACGATTTTCGATACCTAATTATTTTGTGATACAATAATTACTAAAAAAATTAAGAAAACAGCCCAATCTATATACTTTTAGGGCATACTGAAAGTTTCTGGATTCTTATAAATAAGACCAGATTTTTAACTGGTCTTATTTATTCAATAAATCCATCGTAAGTCTTGGGACTTACGATACATTTATTTTTTCTCAAAGTGTATTCCCTCGCAATTAATGTATTTTTGCATTCGCTGAAACAGGCAGTTTAAAGTTTATATGCGAGAATCTTATTCTTTGGGTTAATAAACTTGAAACTTGGCTCACATTCAAAATGAATAATACTGTCATTATTAGTTTTTCAAAACTACCCTCAAAATACGGTTTAAGGGGTGTTAAAGTTTTATGAAAACATTCTCGCCAACAAAGTCATTGGTACAATGCGTTCCAAATAAGAATAGGATCGATTGATAGGTAGTCACGTCATGCTGTCAAATCGAAGAATTATTATGGTAAGCAAAACAAGAAAATTTCAAAATTTAATTTATTTACGAACTGTGAACGACAATAGTTTAATCGGAATCCAGTTCTTCAATTTTGCTCATCTCTGAGTTCTTCAATTTTGCCCAATTTCTTGCGATTTGACAGTATGACGTGACGTCAAAACATGGCGTCGATCCTATTCTTATTTGGAACACGTTGTAAAGTGCTAGTTAGAACTTTCTTGTAGACAGTGGGCGTACTTGACACCGGTCGTTAACACTTGGCTGCTAGTCCGAATTCTATGGCCAAGACTTCGAGCGGATAACTAAATTGTTAACGGGGTATCATTAAGCCGCAATAATATCAATCAGTAAGGCAGGACAATGCATGTACTACATTAGGTGTGACTGACACTAGCATGGCCACCATCAGGGAATTTTTTCGCTAGTTAGTCGAAATTTGTCGCCAGTTGTCAGAATTTTTGCGACTAATTAGCAACCAAAATTTCTGAGAAAACAGATCAAGTGCCTTAGTTTTTGAGATATAAATGTGGCCAAGCAGGGGAGGTTCTCCCTAGGTCCAGCCACTTACAAACTCTTACAACTTTTGAACCATTGACAGACAGATTCTGATATCTGGCGACCGATTCAGACTAATTAGCGACATAATTCAGGAGAAAACGTATCTTCGGTTAGTGCTCTAGGTTTTGAGATTAAAATTGGGCCAAACTGAGGCAATGCCCAGATCGGCCACCTTTATAACTTTTAAACTAGTGACCAATAAATTCTGATATTTGGCAACAAATTTCGACTGATCACCGAAAAATATTTTGTTTTATTAAAATTATTTAATCTCTGGTGGTGGTTGTGCCAGTGTCAGTCACATCTACATTAGAAGCATTTTAAAAACCGTGTACTTTTTAAACTTAGAATGGGAATCCACAAGAGATCTTGAGCTCTGTCTTAGGGACCTTTAGCTCTGTTTCCATGGAAACAATTTAGGCATAATAGTACAAACTTGGGGGGTGACCGGATGTGGGGGGCTATTGACTAACTTTTTCAATAACAGTTGACAACTAGCATTCGTTGCACACTAAACTTAGTTGTCAACTGACAAGTTCATAAAATTGGTATTACGTATCACACAAGTGACTAACAAACTACGGTGGAAATGTGGTGAATTATAAAAATTTACGGTGCCTATCGTGACCACTCTAAAATTTTATAGACTATTATACAGCTTCAAAGCTTACACAATCGCAATTTTAAAAGTATCGATACAATAACATCTGTCAAAACGTGTTACGGTGGCTATCAAAGGCACCAGTGGCTAATGACGTCACTGCAGTTGGTCACTGAAGATAGGCAATACGAAACTAGCTGTTTGACAGTTCAATGATGCACATTGTTAACAAGTGATCATCACTTGAACTGTCAACAGAGTTACGCAATAGCCCCCTTGGTCTTAGTAATAAGCGAAATCCACGAGAATGTACTGCCGACAAACTGCTATGCAGTTTGGCAGATGTTAAAAATGATTTTTGATGTAACAAATTAATAAAATAAATAAAAAAAAAGTTTTTTTTAATCAAGCGCTATTTGTCTTTAAAAATTAGTAAAATTTACCAATATTTTTTTATTAAATTATTAAACGCATAAGTACATATAAAATAAAGACAAGACGAAAAAGAAAAATGGGTACATATGTTATGAATAATAGTTGTACTGTAGCTATATTGAGGTGTTGTTCTAATCCGTCAGCGACATGAGCAAGCAGCAGGCGGCCCCGGCGGCGGCGGCGGCAGCGGCGGCCAGGTCACCGCGCGTGGACAAGCAGCCCGACAGCGCCTGGTCGCGCAAGCAGCAGCAGAAGAAGAAGGGCAAGGGCCGCAAGTGGTAGAACTACATTATATATGTTTTATATATCAGCTATCACGTGTTTTATTATCTACCTACTACCCACCCCTTGCACACAAAATGCTGAACCTTGCATTTGCATTGCATAAAAAAGCCGTTTAAAGTGATCTTATTGATGGATTGTTTCCTCGTGCATCTCCTTGCTACCTCACACATCTTTGGTGGAAAAAACATAACCATTTCGCTCGCTCGGTGTTTGCGAACAACTGGCGCCATCCAGCGGACACTCCAGGCGACAACGTGACGGCCGACGTCAACGTGGAAGAGAATACGGAGGCGGGGGGAACGCAAGGTGACCACAACCAGATTTAGTTTTTAAGCGGTCAATTCAATCCAAAAACTACCGGCGATCGAGTACGACTACTCTTGATTCTCATTAGACCCCAAGCTAACGCCGGCGTTCGCTTGTCATAGGTTAAGAAATTACCAATTGTAAAAAGAACATTAAAACCAAAGTATATCTTCATCATCAAGTCTTTCTATTCGAACATCCTCAACACGACGAATGACAACCTCCTGCACACTCGGCAATGGCGAAATTAAAAACGTGTGAACGTGGCCGCGTCATTGAAACGCGGAGAACCACACGGCAACGGAGATTTTCAGAAAACTGAATTATTTTTAAAACCCAAATTTGAATTTGACAATTTTTACAAAATCTTGACAGGTGTTTTTTTTTTTATTTTGCCAAGGCCGCGCGGCCAAAACGGACATAAAAAGTACGACGATGAATCGTGATCGACGATGAATGACGTTGATCGTCAACTGTCGATCTCTCCACTCCACCACTGGGATGTCTAACTAAGTTCACGACCTTGCCGCTATGAGCGGAAGCTAAGCGCGGGGCGGCGAGCGGTAAGGTCAAAAGTATGAAAATGTTTGAACTTTTGAAGCATGCCACGAGACGCCTCTTATAGCAAAAACGCGCGCGCATACCAATGCCGCATTGCTCCGCTAAGACCGAAGTCGTGACCAGGCCGTAAGTCCTCAAGGATAGATTTGGAAATAACAGAGAATTGATTTGGTACAATTCGAGACTACCAATTTAGTGGTATTCAAAAATAACGTACGAAAAACGGCGTTCTCTTTTATTAGATGGTATACCTCGAGTTAAAGAATTGTACTACAAATACATCAGGTAAAGTCAATGCATCAAGGATATCTAGCGCAGCAAAAACAATCACCACAGGTTTTTTTTAGAGTTTATGCGGCGTCTCTCTGCAGACTATGTACTAAATTTCATCCTCCGTCACGTAGGGATCTAATGACAGCGTCAACGGTCGGCATTACCTTAGCCAAATACTGGACCAGGCAAGGAAAATATAGCATAGTATAATCAGTCTTATAATGTGCCCACTGTTGGGACTCAGGCCTCCCGTCTAGGAGAGTGAATGGGCCGTAATCCGCCACGCGGGCCCAAGTGCGGGTTGGTAGATGTACCGCTGGGCCACCACTAATCAATTCAAATTACGTTATCCACTTCTGACTATGACGGGTGAGAGATGTTCATGGTTTTGAAATAAAACAATCAACCTTATTATAAGCAAAATATTTATTCTAGATCATAAACTAAACTAATCCTTATCTCTTATTATTCTTCCTCTTAGATTTGCCAGGTCTCTGAGCTTTACCAGGCTTACCACCCTTTTTGCTCTTGACATTAAACGACTTAGTTTTGAAATTAGTCGGTCTTTTCTGAGGAGCAGCGCCATTGAAACCTTCGAAATTGTTTGAAGACTCTCTTGTATTTAGTTTCCCGCCTTTCTTTTTGCCGCCAAACCCGAATTTCTTGTCTTTGGCAGCTCGTCTTTTATTGACTTTGTTCTGTGGACCTCTGCCATCTTTGCCTTTATTATTTCCCTTGTTGTCATCTAGGAATCCTAAATCCGATGATTTGCCTTTTCTTACGCGCTTTAATTGTTCTAACATTTCTTTTTTGTCTGCGGCTTGCTTTAGCCTTGCGTCGCTCTGGAAAGTAATAAGATTGTTCGTTAAGATTAAAATTCGAAACAGAAAAACAAAACAACAAAAAATCTATTTAAATTATGAGAAAAATTGATGTTCTAAAAAAATTAATGTGTAACATAAAAATATATCAACATCATCATTCAACAATATTTTAAATATAACCAGAATTTACAGTACGGTAAAAATATGTTGACCCCTCTGAAGTTGGCGTTCCGAACTATCGCGCATATTCGAAAAAATGCGCAATACGCATTCGGCATAATTATGATTCTTAAAAAGAATTACTGCGCGCAGCCAATTTTTCGAAGTTGTACTTCGTACTGTATTTGTTTACACTTCACGTACACTAGTGGTACATTAGCGAGTTCAAGCGCGGTCGCCTTACTTTGGGGGATGAACAAAGGAGTGATCGTCCTACGACGGCTGTCACGGAAGAAAGTGTGCTGGCAGTAAAAAAATAATTCAAGAAAACAGGCGAATTACATACGAAGAGATTCAACATACACTGCAGATTGGTTAGGGAAGCGTTCACAAATTCTACGCGAGCACCTTCGCGTGAGGAGGATAGTTTGCCGCTGGGTGCCGCACAACCTCACCGAAGCTCAGAAGCAGGCCCGTGTGGAGTGGTGCCTTGATATGATTCAAAAATTTGAAGCAGGTTCATCTCGGCGCGTTTACATTTTGACAGGTGACGAATCATGAATTTATCAATACGATCCAGAAACAAGGCATCAGACGACAGTTTTGCTGTTTCAAAACGACCCAAATTCAAAAAACCACCTACGAAAGTGAAGAGATCGAGAAGCGCAGGGAAAATTTTTCTTCACTTTGACGGGGTATCGGATTTCAATTCTATTACGAGACCAAAGCAGCATCAACGCCGAATGGTATACCACAAAATGCCTGCCAGAAGTTTTGTCTGCAATGAGCAACAAGCGACCGAACACAACGCCGGCTCCGCGAGGTACTGCTTCACCAAGACAACGAGCCCGCGCATTCAGCGCTCAAAACGAGGGACTTCCTGGACACCACACCGGTCAGTCTTGGGGCACCCTCCTTACAGTTTTGATCTGGCACTGACTTCAAAAATTTGGGCCTTATTTTCATAAAACAATAAAAAGTCGATGAAAAAATATCCACAGGGCATGAGAAGTGTTTAGGGGTCTGAAAGGATAGCAGATGACCCCTCCCGTTGACCATTTCAATTTGGCACACGATGCACCAAACACCCTGTATATCGAAATCACAATTGTAAATAAAGTAATAAAATATCAGAAAATGAATAAAAGATACATAGACTAGCCTGAAAATTAAAAAAAACTAAAAAAAAATTGTTAGCCCGGGTCAAGCGGCAAATCAAACACACGCGTCTGACACTACCGAATTAAGCTTTGCAAGAAAATGCCGCGCGGCATAGGCACATTTCTATACCTATAATCAGGAGTGCGCCAGGCCTGCTACCACTAAAAACTTAGTGCTACAGCCATGCGATTTCGAATGTCCCTAATCTCTAATTCAACAATCCGAATCACTTAATAACAAATACGCGTTCCTATGAAAAACTTATCCCCGAAACCAAAACAGTTTTGGGAACACATTCATTGTGCGTACAGCTAAGAAGTTGAATTCCCTGCCGGTGTCTGTGTTTCCTGATAGCTACAACCTGGGGATCTTTAAGTCAAAGAGTGAATAGGTTACTTCTATGTAAGTGGTCTCCATCGTCGACCACATCATCGCTTTCCATCAGGTGATATAGCGGTCAAGCGCAATCCTATCAACAATAAAAGAAAACAAAAAAAAAACCATGCTTTACCTGCACCCTCTTAGCAATCTTCTTCTGATCTCTAAGCTGTCTGACTTTCTCTGTGCGAGCCTGTGCTGCCTGTTTTGCCATCAAGTTCTTACGGACCTTCTGCATGTGATCATCTGACTTTGCCATCTCTGCAAAGTAATCGTCTGGTCTGAAAAAAGTAAATAAATATGTTTAAAGCCAAAGACCAGCAAGTCATTCTTAGTAAACAGCATACGCTTTTATAACAAGCTGCCAAAGGCGGTAACAGAACTTGGTGACGGAAATTCAAAACTCATATTAAGCGTGTCCTAACCAAAAAAGCGTATTATAAGATTTATAAGGTTAAAGACTATGTCGAAGACACGCTTGTGCACTAGCTTCTGACGTTTTATAAGTGGCCATGTAGGCCTATGTGAAATAAAATATTTTTGATTTTGATTTTAAAGGACTCTTAGCAATGACAAAAGGATTAATTTATCAAAGAATCTTGAAACTAGGGTTGTAACGTAACTTCGCCTCCGCTTCCATTACTGCGGAAGTTCCGCAAGAAATCGTATCTTCGCATCCGCCTCCGCAAAATTTATACGGAGTTAACGGAGTTTTATTTACGTCATATTCATAGAACAATAACGCGCGAGCAGCGACGCTCGAAGACGAATCAGCCGTCCAGCCGCGTGTTGCGTGTGAAATGGACAAGAATCAGCTTGTGCGTGGTGGGAACACGGTCAGGGTTGGGGCGGGCGTATGTCAATTTGACATGACAGGAATCAACCTGACGAATTCCTTCGATTCGCAGGTTAAAGTTAGATAAATAGATATATTCTTTATTGTACACCAAAAATACAAATTACATTAGGAACTTAAAATTAATAGGATGTCACAATGGGCGGCAATGGTTAGTAAGTACTTATTTTGAGAAATATGACATTATTTATTAAAAATAAGTTAATTAATAGATACTTTAATAAATTCCGACAATTACCGTAATATCTATTGTTCAATAACTTGACAACATATAACTCATAAATTAGATGTGATTAGAAAGCTCTAAAAATTGTTTCGTATTCAGAAACTCCCAATTTAGTAAAAAAATTATCATTGATTATTTTATGGGTAAGTATATAAAAAAAATAGTTTTTTTTGTAAACTGTAGTGTATGTTTATTTCAGTGTGGATACTATGAATGCACGTAAATATGTAGTAGTCAAAAATCTTTATTTTAAATAAAATAAAGATTTTTGACTGAAACCACAAATTACTATTTTTTTCATATCCTACATCCAAATTCACCTCCGCGGAGGCTAAACTCGGCGCCTCCGCATCCGCTAAGATGACCTCCGTTACAACCCTGCTTGAAACCTATCACACTAATATTATAAAGGTGAAAGTTTGCAAGTGTGTTTGTATGTTTGTTACTTCTTCACGCTCAAATGGCTAAACAGATTTGGATGACACTTGGCACACAGGTAGACCATGTCCTAGAATAACAGATAGGATACTTTATATCCCAGGAGTCTGTTCCCCTAGGGACAATTTTCTACTTTCACACAGGCAGAGCCCCTGGCTGCAGCCAGTATCACAATAAAACTACATCCTAATCCAAAATCTAGTCAACTACCAAAATATTTCGGAGACCTTATATAAGGAATGAAGGTTCAGTTAGCAAAACTTTATCCAAGCAGAGGTATTTATATCTAGACATGCTCAGCAGTTTGTGACATTAACTAAAAAACAGATATCCCCTCCCCTGTAACGTCTTTTTGAGCAACTACTTGTTGTCTGTATTGATGCGCCCGGCCGAAATCGCGCGATTTTTCGCGTTCACAAAAACTACAATAAGTTTGCTATAGGATTATGTGGGAGACAGCAGTTGGATTCATACAATGTTGCTACTTATCGTTTTCTTGCATTTTAAAGATGTATATTCACGCATTAAATATGACCTAATTCAAGTCGACGGATGCGCGCTCTTTTGACATTGACTCAATGAGTCGGTGTTATCGCTGAGAGGATAAAGAAATACCATAATAAAACTACCATACCTTCTTGTAGGTACTCCAAGTTCTTTCAACTGTTTAATGCCTTCAATGACAGCAGCCTGTGCTTGTCTGTGTAAGAGATTCTCTCGTTTGAACTCATTGAGGACCGGGTCTTGAGTTGGGTCATAATTCTGTTGGCCTTTGCTGTTCTCTTTTAAGTTCCTGTAATAGAAGGGTTTGTTTAAACACATCATAATGTTTGTAATAAATAGGCCAGAACTTTTGAAAAATTTATGGGAAAACTTGACTTCACACTACAATTATTGCTATAAGATGGTGCGGGTAACAGCTGTCGGATATATACAATGGAACTACCTATCCTAAACTAAGATGTAGATTGTCATCCTGCTGTCATCCTACCCATGCTATGGCGTAGGGGCCCAGCAGGGTCGAAGCCTACTGGGGCCATGGGTAGTGTGAAAACAAAACCCGGGGCACTGGGACGAAGGCAACGAAGGAACAGGAGTAGGATTTTAATCGGTAAAAGTCTGACACTATCTCCCACTCCGCCCAAGAGCGAGATTTGTCATTAGATGATTTTCCCACCTTAAAAAAAAAAAAAACCCATGCTATGTAAAAAAGACAATAATAGGTAATTTAAAGTCAAAGTCAAAAAGTTTTTATTTCACATAAGCCTACATGGGCACTTGTAAAACGTCAAAAGCTAGTGCACGGATCCAAATTGGTTGTATCCTATGAAGAAGAACCGGCAAGAAACTCCATGGTTACAAAAAAGAAACATATTATTCTTTTTTTTTTTTTTTTTTTTTTTTTTTTTTATTCTTGATAGGTTCGCGCTTGACCGCTAACTCACCTGATGGAAAGCGACGATGCGGTCGACGATGGAACGCGCTTACCTAGAAGTAACCTATTCACTCTTGACTTAAAGATTCCCGGGTTGTAGCCATCAGGAAAAACAGATTCCGGCAAGGAATTCCACTCCTTAGCTGTACGCACTATGAATGTGTTCGCAAAACGTTTTGTGCGTATAGGTGGGATGTCCACCATGTACCGGTGGCGCATTGCCGTACGCCTGGTGGTCCGATGATGGAACGGGCTAGGCGGAATTAGGTTATGCAATTCCGACGCACACTCCCCGAAATGCAACCGGTAGAAAACCGACAAGCTAGCAACTCTGCGTCGATGCTCAAGACTTTGAAGCCTCGACTCAACGAGTGCATCATTGCCAATGATCCTCTTGGCTCGCCTCTCAATTGCCTCAAGTGCATTCTATGTGCATCTCGCATCCATCAGATTCCCGTGCACAGGACTGGTTGTTATTATTATGTAACAGATCTTAATCTTGGTTAAACCGCATGAATTTGTGTTCATTTTCAACTTGTAGTGTTTTAGAAATATAAAGCTAAACAATATCAACTAATGTAATGTTATGAAATCTCTTTAGAAATAATAATTCCATAGAATTCATTTACTTACTTTCTTCTCTGTGCTGTCTCTTGCATTTGTAACGCTACGTCTGGTGCCATTGGTGCTACAGAGGTCACCAGGTCTAAAGTCTCTATCCATGGTAATTTTAGCTGAATATCCTTCAGCTTCATTTTTAAATCAGCCACGTTATTTACATATTTCTTTTCAACCCTTTCTATTTCTTCATTAAGGCCAGGCTTTATCAAGCCCTTGGCAAACGCTTCTTGTAACTACAACACAAAAATTTAAGTTAATTACACGAATTAATTATTAGTTCCTATATCGAAATCAATTTCATAAAATTCATCAAATGTGCTTACTTCTTCATCTGAATCAACTTCAGAGTCAGTGTCATTTAATACAAAGTCGCTCATTATGAATTAGTAGTAAAAAATTATTACAATAATCGTAAGTTCAATCAATTCCGCAACAACATAACCTCAATTTAAAAACGTGTGCTTGACAGTTCACAATATTCACATTTTTTTTCTCTGTTTACCCCTTCGGGAAGGCTATAGTCGTTCGACCATATCGCCTAGTCTTTCGTCAATGTTTTCTTGCGTAATAAGTCTTCCATATTCTAATAGTTGTTTCTTTTTGTTTTACATTAGAATGCGGGTGTAACACATTCTAATGTTTTTGAAGTATTTGGCAGCAAATGTATCGCAAACTTCGTTGAGGTAGCTAGAACTACAATAAAATTCTCAGCTCCATTTTACCGAGATCGCGCACGATCTCGGTAAGTGTCTGCGCAGCTGGAATAATATTATTATTCCAGTTGCGCAGACACTTGAGATAAAAAACTACACCAATTTTACATCACAATATCCACTAGTAATCAATTTGAATTAAAACAGCCACTAAACTTCAATTGAAGAAATCCCGCCAAAAACTCCCAGTTGACATCTTGAATTCTTGACATTTACGTTTCGTATTTAAAAAGGTAGGTACTCTGTGGTTTCGTACTTTTCTTACCCTCCATATAAAGCTCCGTATCCTTTCAATAGAGTTTCGTTCTACGCGATCCAACCACAGGTTACACTTCAGGCGCGCACCCCACACCAAGGCAATAAAACATGAAAAAATATTTTTATTATTTTAATACCCAATACTTTATTAGGCAAGTAAAAAACAGAATAAAACAAAAGAATTAAAAAACAGGAAGATGATGATGATGAATAATATTAAGATGCCTACATGAAAGCACTAATGTAATCTCTAAGGGGCCTCGCGCGCTGCTTCGTCCACCCCTAGCTACGCCACTGGAGTTAGGCTGCATTGATGATACTTTAGTGTACAGACAGCTTAAGGCCCTCATCCACGTTAACTTTTTGTAGCAAGCTGTCACGCGCTTACGAAAGGCGCGACAGCATCACTACTAACGAGCGTCACTCGCATTTGCAAGCGCTATAGAAAAGATTCCAAAGCGCTTAAGCAACGCCACTGTATCGATGCGAACACGCGACAGCATCGCTTCAAAAAGTCGCCGTAAGCGAGGGCCTAACCCGAAAGGCGTAGCTAGGCGTCGACGAAGCGGCGTGTGAGGCTCCTTTAAGTGCGAGGGTTAAATTTTGGTGTACCCAAATTACTAAAAATCATATTTTTTCTATATTAGTAGTTTGTTTATTTTTATTTTTCCGTAGAAGACAGCATAAACTTGATGTTGAGCTAGTACTAACTCACTATGGGCCTTGATGCCTGAAAATAAAAGTATTTTTTTATTTTTATTTTTTTTTCTCGGGGACGTGTGTAGGTAAATTCTGCTACATCGTCGTTAACAATCATAAATTTTGACAAGAAGCAAGTAGCATAATTAAAGGAAAAAATGTAAATCGGAGTCACCTATATTTACTACTAGCTGTTGCCCGCGACTTCGTCCGCGTTAAGTTCGTAAAACTGTACAATCATTCTATGCTTGCAATACATTCCGAAAGTATCGCAATTATTTATTGTACTTTAACATAAAACTGTTAAAGGTAAAAACGCAAGTTACCTTCAAGAAACATGTTATGTACTCGTCCAGATCCAAATGTATGAACGTCAATGAATAGAAAGAGTATGTATGGGTCGTAGCAGTTGGTATTTCTGCCTACCCCAAGGGAAAAGGCATTAGTTTATGTATGTTTCTGGTTTATGTTCTGGTAAAACAACATTGTATAATTTTAACCCCTCGCCACAGTGAGCACGTCACAATCGCAGCGGTAATACCTGTCTTTGAGGAGTGACTACAGAGGCGTCACGGCATCCTCTCTTTGTGCATGACTTACCGGAAGTGGGTGGAGGTATTTGTATCGAATTCAGCGGGAAGAAACACTCGGGTCTCACGGGAGAATACGATGGAGCATACGGTGGAAGTCAGTCCCGTTTGGTCGGAGCGCCGGTGCCGCCGTGTCCTCATGGAGGCGATTGGTGGAGAAAATGTTAACCAGTAGCCTCCTTCAGTGAAGCGCTACGATCGAAGAAGGTGGCTGAAACTATGAGGGATAGTACATCCTGACTCCTCAGCTGTCGTTGCAAGTGACGCTCCGGGTGTTGAAAGCCGCAGGGAGATTACCAGCTGGCACAAACACGGGATTTTGGTAGTGCCGTCCGGCCGTCTGGTCAAAGCAATCCTGAATCGATGGCGCGTTGTATTCTACACGCGACTCAAAGAGATGTCAGCAAATGTATAGGGCCCTCTAGAGCCGATGTCTGCTAGGGCTGCGAGATTGTTCGAAAGAGTTACCTCCCGTAAAATTTTCGCCTCAATAACGTTTCACTGAAGAGTTTAAGTCATCAGACAGTGTTGGTAGAGGTAAACGAAGGAGCATAATCGGGACACCGACCGTCAGCTGGATAACGTGCGCTGAAAGTGCAAAGCCAATAAGCCAGTGAATCCAAAAACTACCATCATCATCATCAACTATCTTCCTCCACAACAGTACTTATGAAGAATTTGCGAGAGCATGCTTGCATTGATTGTTGCAGCTTGATCATTTTGGGCGTAAAAAATACGTACTTGTACCTAGGATTTTTTGGTGTGTATTTGACTGACGTCCCCGTATATCAGACAAATGTTTTTCCGTACTGGGAACTACCCTATGAAGAGTCTCCAATTTTTGAATGAGTTTCAGCGAAATGAATCCCCGCCCAATCGAACTCGCATATTGATGGCCAAACCGAGAGGTCACTGTCACCGATTGCCTCTATGAGGACACGGCGGTTCACCCAAGTGGGATAGACTTCCACCGCATACTACACCGGGTCCTTCGGGCGATTCGCAAAATGGTAATCAGGGTACTTCCAACCGAATCCGGAACAGAAACCGCTCGAAACACCCTCAACAGTCCTGAGCTTGTGTATCCATAAAACAATGAAATTACGGCAAACAAATGTAGCAGCCGATTAGTGTTATCCTTGAGACTGGCCTCCCTCAGAGGGTTGTTCGAGTGTTGGTCACCACTCACTGGAAGGAGGTAACGTCCAGATGTCAACGTAAGTCTGCAAGGAATCTGAGATACATCATACGTTGTCGAACTGTGATCAGAAACGCAAACCACTTTCGACCCCGTTTTATATGAAGCAGTGACTGCAAATAATAAAACACGCCATTATTAGACTGAAAGGTACCATCCCGGAGGACATAGTGGAGCATACAGAGGTGTATCCCGCAAGGGCGGAGCACCGCCGTGTCCTCGTATAGGCAATCGGCGTCAGTCACCTCTCGCACCGGGCCCTGGTTCGGGCTATGGTCCAGAGCGAGGAGGAATGGCAGGCGGTCGCCTCCTTCTGCAAAGCCGTAATGCTAGCGAAGGAGCAGGCCGTACGCGTGAGAGAACGAACGTCTTCACGCCGAGCCGAGATTTCGACCCCGACGACCAGCCACGGTAGACGCGGGCTTGCGAACATCGAGCAATGGGTAGCTAGCCGCCCGGCCATCCGGTAATTAACCGGACTGAGCCCAGTCGTCAACAGCGCTTAGTGATCCACGCGCTCCTCAAAGAGATGTTGCAAAGGGCAACTGAAGGACTCAGGTGCGGTTTTAGTCAGTAAAAGTTTGAAACGCCCTCCCGCTTCAACCAGAGAAGTCATTGGATAATTACCACCCTTAAAAAAAGAAAAAGATACCATCATTATCATTATCATTTCAGCCGAAAGACGTCCACTGTTGGATATAGGCCTCCCCAAGTGTCGCCAGTCCGGTGTGCGTCTGGCATCCATCTGATTCCCGCGACCCTCACCAGGTCTTCGGTCCACCTGGGGGCCTTCCAACACAAGGTGCCATGCAATCCCTTCCAAAAATTTGGCCGTGTTATTTTAAAGTCAATAATTAAATACATATAAGTATTTACTTTTATCGCCTTTGGTTGGTATCCCTTGAATAATCACGGTCAATTTGCTTGTTACAACCACGGGAAAAAAAAAAGCAGGAGGATTGTTAAAAATGCCTCCGTCTAACACCAGTTTAACCATTATTATCGTCCAATTTTAAAGAATAAACCTGTCTGCAAACGTGGGCGATGGTCATTCTTCCGCCATTCAGAAAATTACGCTAAATACACAATGCCATCTATCAAATTTGAAGTTCAACTGTCATTGTCATCATTATTTCTACTTTGAGTCTTTAGATGGCGTTGCGAGTATCTGAATAATGTAACATTATAGTACGTGGTTTTTGTCGCCGCTTTGATTTTATTATGTGTTTTGATTAGTTTTTACAAAATATTTAGAAGATATCGAATAGAAACGTTGATTTTATTTTGAAAAAATGGTAAAAGTTATTTTATTACAAAAAAGAAGATAAAATAATGACAAAATTTTAACTGTAGCTGGGGATAGAACTCGCGGCAAATGTCGTTCAACACCGACATTTTGGTTTATTGCTCACCCCCCATAGCAAATAGCGTGATAATTTATAGCCTATAAGTTGCCCTGACCTATAAGGATTATGTATGCAAAATTTGAACAGGATCGGTTCAGTAGTTTTTGCGCCAACTAATACCATCGCAAAATAATTTTACTGTTTTATTATATGTATATAGATATAGATAGATACTCTTTGGGCATCACTATTTATCACACTGGACTGGTGGCTGTCAAAGTAGTCTGTTTGATTTTCGCCATTTTGGCGCTGTCGGCCGTAGCGGTACTAAAACTAGTGATGTCGACCTCAGCGAAACAAATATCGATAAATGTTAGTAAAAAGATTATACAAAAAAATATAAAATATTAATATGTGTACTATAATACGTTATATTAGTAAGTATGGAAGTATAATTTAAACTAATACTGTACCTATGTAAACTTTGTACTGCCTTTGTCTTAATCAGACTGATAATAAATGCGAAAGTTTTGATGGATGTTTCTTACTTTTCCAGTCATAATTACTTAACCTGATGATATGAGATGTGACCAATATGATAGAAAACTATAATTTAGGTGTCTTCAAGGCTAGAGTGAATAGGCTTCTAATAAACTAGTGCGCCTCACCATCAATGATTGCATCGCTGCTTACCATCAGGTGGGATCGCAGTCAAGCACTGGTTTATATGAATTTAAAAAAAAAAAAAAAAACTGCGACGATAAGCTCGCGTGGGGCCGCCCAAACCAACAATGCTTACTGCACGTTGCATGCCTGTTTCCATGCTACATGCCTGCTTACATACTGCATGCCTGCTTGCATGCTGCGCGCCTGCTGCATGTTGCATGCCTGCTTCCATGCTGCATGCCTGATTGCATACTGCATGCCTGTTGCATGTTGCATGCCTGCTTGCATGCTGCATGCCTGCTGCATGTTGCATACCTGCTTCCATGCTGCATGCCTGCTTGCATACTGCATGCTTGCTTGCATGTTGCGTGCCTGCTGCATGTGGCATGCTACGTGCCTGCTGCATGTGGCATGCTGCGAGCCTGCTGCATGTCGCATGCCTGCTTCCATGCTGCATGCCTGATTGCATACTGCATGCCTGCATGCCTGCTTGCATCCTGTTTGATGGCGGGAGCTCCGCTCCCGCCTTAGCCACCCACCATTGTTATTTTTTTAAACCACCCAGAAACAGGAGGCCCCCGCAAGGGACCTCCGTCGACCCTATTCAAGTCGACAGTGTTTTGCCGTTTTGATATTAATAGTAATATCATGATATATTCTTGTTTGCATGTACATGATCATAAGCGAGCGTAGCGAGCTCGGAATTTTAGGGCACCCCAACACGGGCAGGTTAGGTTGGTTTATTTCGTGGTTATTTTTTTTTTTATAGCCACCCATAAATATGAGGTCCCGCGGGAGCTTCCGACGATCCTATGTAAACCAACAGTGTTTTGTAATTAACTTTAAGTTACCGTTTTGATATTCTTCCACCGCAACTAATGACTAAGTATCAATATAAAATACATGCCAAAAGACGATTCTGACTGTGAATTTTCTGTGATGTGATGGTTCTGCTTCTTAATTATTATGGATATGAAATTTATGCCTAAAGATGATTCTGACTAACAAAATAATGAGTTTTGAATGTATGACAAATGAGTGTATGCGAAACGATTTTCTGCGAAATGAAGTTTATGCTATCCGTTGTTATGCAAAATAATATTATGACATAAAAAGTTTTGCTATAAAAGGTAGACCCCGTTAAAACCATCTACGACGATAAGCTCGCGTGGGGTCACCCAAACCCCGCCGTGACAGAAACAATGCTTGCTGCATGTTGCATGCTGCATACCTGCTGCATGTTGCATGCCTGCTTCCATGCTGCATGCCTGCCTGCATGCTGCATACTTACTGCATGTTGCATGCCTGCTTCCATGCTGCATACTGCATGCCTGCTTCCATGTTGCATGCATGCTGCATGCTTAAAGCAAGCATCCTTGTTTGCGTGCTTCTTACTGGGACCAATTCAAACCACTTTTGGTCATAATCAATATATCATTAAGTGCCATTACATTTAAGTAATTAATTAAACAAAATATTAGGTTAAACTAATCTGGAATTAGCTCCTTTTGCCTCGATCATGCTAGTGTAATAATTACATTTCTAGGCATTTGATATAATAAAATACTTCGAACAAATGTTATTTCGGCTAAGTGTAACATTGGTGAAAAATTTTTCGACCAAATGAAACGTCGGGATAACGAAAAAAATCGAATTAATAATAGGTCAACTGATACAGTGACAAACGTGACTTCGATGAAATAAAAAAAAAACCAAACGAAAATAGTTGAAAAGTTTTAGGTGAAATGAAATTCGGTCAAATATTTTTCGAACTTATGATAGGTAACCCTACGCATTACATTGGAGCAAATAAAAATAATCTTTATTCAGACGTATTTCACTAATTATTGGTTATAGTAAAACATAACTGAAAGTAAGACATGATAAAAATAAGTATCACGATTACATTCTACGTAAAATGCCAATTTTTGACAAAAAAATATGATTTAAAGTACGTACCTGTGGAGAGATATTACACTGTTTTTTTTTTTTGGAGCGCCGCTTACTTTATCACATGACCTTATTTTTTATAGGTTTTATTGTTTTCCTGAAGCAGGAATTCGAACGAAATCAAATAAAAATGCAAAAATACTTCAGACTTCTCTGCAGCTATTTGCATTTGACGCCTACATTAGTTCTCTGGACGCTCGCGGGTGGCGCTTCAAATAGGCACAAAATATTAGCTGACAAACCATGACAAACGTATGGAACAGTCTGTCGAGTGGTAATATACACGCTGAAATTTTAATGGTTGTTTTCCCGCGGCAGGACGACTACCCATCAGTAGTACTATCGAAACACAAAGTTAAACTTAAAAAAAGAATGTTTTTTTTTTCAAATCATTAAAAAAGTATTCATAAACTCGATAGAGCGAGAATCAATAGTAGTTCACTAGACATAAAGTAGGTACCTACACGAAACGCACGCGCCGCCGCGCGCTGCCGGCAAACTACAAAGGAAGAGTGAATAATAAATGTTCAGAGCAAAATAAGCTCTCGAGCATGGTGATACGGCATTAACTAGCCTGCACGCACGCGGCAAGCGAGGCACCCCGCGCCAACGCCGCAACATGCCGCCAAATGTTGCGCTCTGCGCTTAGTCCTTCCGCGAACGTCATACGTGCAATACGTTATCGACATCTTTTTAAAAATGAATCGGCATTACAATTTTTCTAATTTAAAGTTGGCGGACTTATTAGACGACGTTCCGTTAGCGGTGCCGGTAGACGATTTGTATTACCAGAATGATGGGTGCCCGGCTACCAGCGCGCCCGTGCGACAACACCTGGACTCTGTGTTTCCTCAGCGCTGGATCGGACGTGGCGGGCCATACCCTTGGCCACCGAGAAGCCCGGACTTGACTCCGTTGGACTTTTATTTGTGGTCTGAGCTCAAGCGCCTGGTGTATCGTGAGGAACACCAAACACGCGACGCGTTGATAAGTGCGATAGTGGACGCTTTCAATATCGTGAGACGTGACAGAGACACTCTAATCAAACTGAAAGACAATCAGTTAAAACATGCTCGTTTGTGCATTGAACGTAGTGGTTTGCATTTGGAACAATTACTCCGCTACCGGGAAGTGTAAGTAGGCTTACTCGTATCTTGTAAATAAACATTTAAAAGTAGGTTAGGTAATCAAAATCATTGTAAATAAGTTGATTCCATTTTTTAAATACGCCTTAAATACTTAATCATCTAATTCAGACTTTTTTTAAAGATAACTATCTTGATTTTTATTAGTTTCTCAGTGATCTGAAGTTGTAGGCAAAAAAGTATTTACGACGGTCCTAAGCCCGTAAAAGCATGAAGGGAAAATTGGAATAACTTATTGGATTTTGTACTTTTGTGTTTATTAAGTCAGGAGTAGTGATCAGCTGATTTATACGCGAGTGCAACGACCGCGCGGCCATTCGGGGCAACCGCGCGCCCAGCCCGCGTTCCGCGTAGATATCGCGCGATGTATTACCATTGGTTCAAATCGCTTTCGAGTTTTGTTTATCACAATTGTTAATCTGCCATTTATTGAGTCTAATTTTTTTTATATATATATTAATCGATTGTATTACCGACACAAACTCATTTCGCTTCGGGAAAACAACCACTAAAATTTCACGGTGTATAGAGGTCAGTGATCGGAGTAGTTCAACGACGACATTTTTCGCTCGCTCGACTTGTTCGCGTGCGCAGTACAAGTTACACACTCTGTTTTAAATAATTTCAAAAAGTAGTTTAAAGTCTGAATTTATCTATAAAAGTGACATCAGTGTGAAGCTCAAGAAAAGTTCTATGCTGTGTGATAGTGCTCATCAAATTTGATCACCTATTACCGAAGATATCACAGTATTAAGTTACGAAAGTTAATTAAACTCGAATCAGCTGCTTGTCACGGGTGAGTCATCGCATGCGCCGACCGGTCTACCTGTTACACTATCGCTGTTGCTGTTGCTCTTACGTGCACAAACTATTGCTTCACCGCTTGCTCGCATATCACGCGCCTCCACACGAACTGTGCGTGTGTCATCGCCTCGTTAGCAGACTGAGTCATCGCTTTTGTCTACGTATTGAGACGTTATTTTGCTTCTGTTTAAAATGAACACTATTTGTGCTGCTTGTAAAGAGGATATTACAACTAATAGACCTATAAGCTGCACGCAGTGTAAAGCAAATTACCACCAGATCTGTGTAAATGCAACGATACACGACTCCTCAAAGCAAAATGCAAACTGGCTGTGTCCCTCCTGCCGCTCTAATACGCCACGGACTGACAATAACAATACGCCTGTCCGCCTACCCGCACCAAATGTTGGGTTTGACGTCCTGCATATTAACATGCAATCTCGCGCTCACAAACGCATGGCTACTAGCTCACCTGGCCGGGACGATCATGAAAACTCAATGACATTTTCGGAGCTGGTCACAGAAATACGCCTCATGCGTTCGGATATGGCTGAGGTCAAGTCCACTCTTAATAAACTGTATGATGGGGTGGACAAATGCAAAGCTCGGTTAGATAGCTTCGAGGAGCGGATCGCCTCGCTAGAACAAAATTACACTCAAGTGGCTACGATGAGCGACCTCATATGTACATTAAAGGATCAACTGAACCAGCAGACGCAGGCTGACATAAGGAATAAAATTGAGATCATTGGAGTTCGCGAAACATCAAATGAAAATCTGCAGCATATCGCAATGGTAACGGCGACTAAGATTGGTGTTAATCTGACCGTAGATGACATCGTCTGGGCTGCCCGTGTTGGTTTGAAGAAACCGCCATCGTCTAACTCTGACTCAAATTTTTCCCGGCCTATTATAATCAAACTTCTGCGGCGTGCAAAAAAGGATGAATTAATAAAAACATTCAAAACAAGACGTAATTTATCATCCCAGGATATTGAGATCCAGGGACCGATTAGCAAAATCTATATGAATGACCATTTCACCAAGGAAAATCGAGTTACATTTCGTGAAGCCAGAACCCGAGTTAAAAACGCTGGTTTTAAATATTGCTGGACGAGCAGAGGCCAAATTCTTGTTCGTCAGGATGAGGGGAAGTCAGCAATTCAAGTCAAAAATATTCGAGATTTGGATAACATTTTTGGAACAACACACACTATCCTACAGCCCTTTCCAGATGCTTCCAATTGTTAAAAGGAGACAATTTTTTTTGTTTGGGGAATAGGCCCACCACAAATTGTGGCGTATAGCAATGAAATGCACGTTAGTTTATTACTTATAATCTCTAGATTACATTGGTAATATTAGCAAAACTTTATCTAACTGGAGTACCGTGAAATACGACAGTCAAAACATGACTCTCATAATAACCTAAAATCTCACAAGAACGATTGTCTAATGAGTGGATAGGTCTCCTTGGTATTTTAAGTTAAAATAGTGCACTGTTCAATAATATACAGTATAAAACAAAGTCACGTCTGTACTACGTGACAGACTTTGATGTGATTTACACGATTTGATAGACTTATTCATGAAAATGCGTAGATGTATTCATTTCGAAATAGCGCGGCTTTTGCCGGCCATTGACTGCAGATCTAAAATAATAAGGTGATGTGTTTTATGCTGGTTGTGTAAGGAGAAAAAAAACCACATTATAGGTACATCACAAGTATTTATTACTGTTCATCATCATCATTTTCAAAGTCATCTCTTAAAAGCAGTATTTCATCTAAAAAAAGATGCAGGTGGCTCAACCTCACCTTGATGCCACGCCCAAGATAAAAACCACACTATACACATCACATATGCACAGCAGCCAACAGTGCGTCTGCCCACTAAACAATTACAACAGTATCCAGCAAGAGCAGTATTCAACATTCCGTTGAAATCGTGCTGCACAATTGGTACAACGGCTTTGTGGATTATGCATGTATCTACAGATGCCATTTTCATAAAATCTTTCGAATAAAAATACGAAAAGAACAGAAGAAACATGCAACTATCTAGTACCGTCAAACGGGGTGAATAGGACTGCAGGGGTGAATAGGAACTACACTTTGGTTAGGTTTTTCACATTGGTATATACAAGGTGCAGTTTTGAAACTGCACAAAATTTCAAGAGGTTGTAATAAAACTCATAAATAATCATATAAAAATACGATACCTGGTCAATAATCAATAATACTTGTTATTTTATTTTCCTAATTTTAAGTGTTTTTCAGAATAATCCTCTAAATAAACTTTAAAAAAAACACAGAATCACCCGTTGCGATTTATCGCACGTCATGTCACTGTGTGTGTAAGTGCATCAACCTGTACGAGGCTCCGCCCACTTATTCTACGAAATAATTTAGCCTTAGATGTAGTTCGAATTCGATAATCATTTAATAATGTACATTATTGTCTTAAATTTCGCTAATTAATAACTCATTTTTAACCACTACAATGCAATGCGAAAATCTTTTAAAAGAAAAGTTCACGTTGACGTCTTAGTTACCTATCAGCTGATGAATAAAATTGTTAGGCCGAGATCAATAAACCTTACATCACGTAAGCAATATTCGCGTCCCTGCTGCACAACTTTGAACTTTGAACCATAGTTTTGCTTTATTACTGAGACCGTGATTGAGACGCACTAATGTTGGTATGTTGTATGTAGGTTGTTGACTATGTCCTCCGTTTATCAAGATTCAAGCGCGCCGCGCGCGCGCGGTGTTTAGGTACGAGCGGCATGTAGGCACTCGGCACAGTCGCGCTGTAGGTAAATTCATTCCCAAGATCAGTTTTTCGTACCTAATAATTTCGTTTATAAGGGATTAAGTTGGTTGATATGAAATTTTCCTTCCTACTTTTTAACGGGCTGAGGACCGACAAAAATACCTCAAGATAATTTGTGCTAGTTTAATAGGTACCTATGTGTTAGGGTTTTTAAGTGATTGAATCTTGCCTGATAGGTAGGTATTTTTGGCGTAGTTAAAAATTTTAAATCAACTTATTTAAGTACACTAATCAAATTGATTCGGCTAACAACTTTAATACAAATAATTGTCTATGTACAAATAAAATAAATAAATTACCTACTTATGTTATCTGGAGGTATTGTTCAAAGTTTCCACCTTCACACTCCAGGCACAATCTAGCACGACGTTGCTGATTTTCTTTTAATTTACGTAGCACAAACACATTCGTTTTTAAAGTGTCGAAAGCACTGATCACCTTTTCACGTAATTGTGTAGCACTGGTGATTTCCTCTGTGTACACTAGTCTTTTTAAATCTCCCCACAAATAAAAGTCAAGGGGTGTGAGATCCGGAGAACGCGGAGGCCAAGCCACTGGACCACCGCGGCCAATCCAGTGTGTGCCAAACCTTTCACTTAAGTACTCACGTACTTGCCGACCGTAGTGAGGAGGTGCACCGTCCTGCTGGTAGAAAAAGTTGTGATGAAGTGACAGGGGAACCTCGTCCAACATCTCCTCGACGACGTGTTGCAACAGCTCCAGGTATATAACTGGTGAGGTGACCGTCGATAAAATAAGGTCCAAGCAGTTGGTCCCCTATTATGCCAGCCCACACATTTAGGCTGAACCTGACTTGGAACGAGTGCCGCTTAGTCACGCGCGGGTTATGTTCGCGGTGAGCCCACCAGTGTTCGTTATGAACATTGTAGACGCCAACTCGAGTAAATAAACACTCGTCCGTCCACAGGATGTTGGCGTCTTGGTGTTCCAGCAACCAGCGACAAAATGTAACTCGCGCGGCGTTATCGGCTTCGTGGAGGTCCTGTACTTTGCGGTAATGAAACGGATGCTGCAGTTCTTTATTCAGTAGCCGCCACACAGTGGAATGGTGCACTCCAAACCGTCGACCAGCATCCCGCGTGCTGGCCCGTGGCTCTCGCTGGAAGTATTGCAGGATATCTTCCTGCAAGGCGACAGGCAGGCCTTCGTTGCCGCGACCGTCAGCATGCCGGGGAACGTCGAATTGCCGAAACTCGCGGAGTCTCTGCGTAGCAGCCAGCATTACCCTTTGAGATGGACGTTGCCGATTGGGGAATAGTTCAATAAACATTTCGATAGCTCGAGATACGCTGTCTCCACTGATAGCATACAAGCGGACCATCTCTACCAACTCTACATTGGAGTATTGGTCCGTCATCTTTATCACTAGATATCGCAACCGTAAACTGAAGGCGCACCTGCGGGGCGGATATTGCAAGCGTATGCACACGCCGGCGACATCAATCACACTAAATCGATTGATCGATGGCCGCGGGGGTGTGGCTATTGGGAGAGAGGGGTGTTGTGCGGAGGATAGTAGTTGCTTTGGATCAATGAAATTATTGTTTGCGTGTTTGTGTGTGTGAAAGCGCGGTTATAAGACGAGTATCAGACTGGCCGCGTTTTAAAAAAGGTAGTTCACACGTACCGATTTTTAAAAAATAAAAAAAAATACCTACTCATTTTATTATTGATTCGGGTCGAGAATCACTAACATAATTACCTCCTGAAATTTTTTGCAGCTTCAAAACTGCACCTTGTATTTCTATAATTGATTTCTATCAAAGCATCCGTTTTTATTACAATTAGTGAATAAATAGGAGTACTTAAATGCTGGGAAAAATTGATAATTAACGCGAAGGAAGATCCCCTTCAAAGTTTTGTTCCTATTCACCCCTGCGGTCCTATTCACCCCGTTTGACTGTAATCGGAAACAATAATAATTTTGTCCGTAGCGGTGGGCGTTTCAACGACGAACAGTTTTCAAAGACCGTTTTTTGTTCTGCAACGTAACAACCGTTTTCCATCCTGCGACCAAACAGTCTTCGTTGCACAAACCAGTCTTCGAATTACTGTATGCGAATTTTTATCTTACTGTTAAGAAAATAAGGTCGAAAATCCATTGCTTCAACTATCACACTCGTCGCGTCGTCGTTTTTTAAAACCAGTTATTGCAATGAAAAATGAATTTTGTGTTTATACTCATAAAGTTCATTTTTCATTGTAATAACTGGTTTTGAAACGACGACGCGACGAGTACAGAATTTATTACCGTCCTCAAACTAGTTGCGACAACGAACGTTTTCTGCAACTACTTCACTCAACGATAGTTTCGTCTTCAAACCAGTTGCGACGACGACCGTTTTCTGCAACCGTTTTTGTCGTCGCCAAAACGGTTACGTCTCGTTTGTCTAAAATTCGACAACGACCCACCCCTAGTTGTCTGTCAGTGTCAAACTGATTGAAACTGGACCACAGAGCATCTGCAACGGGCTATTAATTACGTTTCGTTCCACGGTGATTTTTAAAGTACGTTACTAGATATTAGTGTTAACCGTTAATAACAGCATTAAAAACAAGTTCGCTGTACCAATTAATTATTATCTCTTGAAACGCATTTAAATCCGATGTCACCGCTGCGCACTGTAGTAACATATTTTTTTTCACGTTAAAATAAACTTGAAAACGCTCCTAAACAAGCATTTTTTGCCGTAACACTTTTTTACTATTATTTCATTATTCCGGTTAGATTTCTACATAATTTTTGGTCTGTTATTTATAATAAGATGATCGCTTTTTCCATGTGTAATATGATTAATAAACGTAACCGTTTAATAGTGGGCCCAAAAAAAATTATCTCCTTTATGGAAAAAACCAAAGATGCATAAAATTTATAATGTAATAGTCACCTTTTTTACTTATATAAATCCAGTTTGTATTGTAATAAAAAAAGTCGTTCTCAAAATTACATGTCATAATTAATTAGTTGTTAAAGAAAATAATGAATATAGTACTACGGTTTGTAAGAACTTCTTTAACTGCAACCTCACCACACATAAATACTCATTCATTAAACCACTTAAAAACTCAACCTTAACTTACAAAATTGTTTATACACAAAGACATTAAATATATTTTATACATATGCCTTGTCACAAAACAATCAAACTCATAATTTGTACACTCAATTTACGGCCCTCTCGTACCAGAATTGATGAACTCAGCGAACCCCTTCCCTTACATTCAAAGGCGGCAATAAATACCTTTACTACATATTTTCATCTTTATACAATCCTCTTAGATACTGGATAAGGTAGATTTATCAGATGAAATAGACGACACACTTACTATACCTTGCCGCATCATTGATAAACCAGAATTGTGTCGGGATTTGCTAGTAGATTATGAACTTAAAGTGTTAACATGTAACATAAGGAGTCTTCATAAAAACTTTCTAGAATTGGTAACCGTGCTACAGCGGCTCGACTCCCAATTCGATGTGTTAGTATTAACAGAATGTTGGCTTAACGATAACTCTATAGTCAATCAGTTACCGGGATATAACTGCTTTCATACACGTAAAGTGATCAATAAAAGTGGTGGTGTCACTGTTTACGTGAAGGACACTTGGCCGGTTTCTGTTTTTGAGCCGGAATTCGATGATGCTAACTGTCTTGTTGCCAAAATTAACAAAAATATTGCAGTTCTTGGGATCTACCGCTCTCCCTCTTTCAGTAATATCGACAAATTCCTGAACTCATTGGATCGGTCGCTAAGCAGTGTGAACAGCTATCCCTGTGTGATCGTGACGGGTGACATGAATATTGACCTTCTCGATAGTTCCCCTAATGCCTCTCATTGCACCTATCAGTGTTTATTGTCTGAGCACGGACTACTGCCAAGTATCACTGAACCAACCAGAGATAAAGCATGTCTGGACCATGCTTTTATCAAAACGAAAAGCTCAAGGTCAACGCAAGGAATTGTTTGCAAATCGTCAATTACAGACCACGACCTTGTGATCTTAGGTATTAAGAAACTAAGAGTTAACAATCCACCTCGCAATAGGCTTAGGCAAAAAATAGATTACGCTAAGATTGCTGATGAGATTAATAGTGTCAACTGGGCTGAGGTAATGTCAAAGACTGAGGTGGGTGAAGCGGTGCTAGTGTTCAATATTCAATAAAATCTTGTCGGACACCGTGGAAAAATACACACAAAAAGTTAAAATGAGTCGCTCTAAGTTTAATTTGAAACCCTGGGTAACTTCTGGTCTTATTCGGTGCATGCGTCATCGGGATTCGTTGCATGCTCAGGTGAAAATGCAGCCTCTTAACCTTGAGCTTAAACGTGTATATGTACGCTACAGAAACTTCTGTAACGGCATACTTCACAAACGAAAGACTGAGTATGAGAGTAGGGAATTGGAAGTTCACAGCGGCCAACCTAAAAAGCTTTGGAGAAGCATTAAAGAAATTTGTGATTTCCCGAAAAAAAACAATGATTGTTCTGCACTGCTGGATTCCGGGGTGGATAACTTGTCCTCTGTTAATAACTGCAACCGTCATTTTGTCTCAGTGGGTAAGCGCTTGGCGCTCAACATCTTAGACAAACTCCAGACCACGGAGTGCAAGCTCTGTAGTGATACTATTCTTGAGAATCGTTCCAGTGACTCTCTATTTCTTCACCCTACTGATATCCAAGAAATAGATACTATAATTACTGATTTGAAAGACGACAGTGCACCCGGTTCTGATGGAATTCGTCCATTCCTTCTTAAACTTGTTAAATCTTCTATATTGGAGCCCATAACGAATATCTGTAACCTGAGCATGTCGGCGGGTTGTTTTCCTGCTTCCTGGAAAATAGCTGCTGTCGCTCCGATCGACAAGAAAGGTGCCAAAGACTGTCTGGACAACTACAGGCCAATTTCTTTGTTATGTGTCACATCTAAAATACTGGAGAAACTTGTGAATAATCGCCTCGTCAGCTTTCTGGCAAAACACAACCTACTGTCTGAGCGCCAGTATGGTTTCAGACGAGGTAGGTCCACTGAGCAAGCTGTGGAGCTTCTTGCTGACACTGTCTCTTCTTGGATTGATGGGGGACAACGATCGATTGGGGTCTTCCTTGACCTGGTCAAAGCATTCAACAGTTTCTACTGAAATGCTACTTAAAAAGTTAGAATGTTTTGGCATAAGGGGCATTGCTCGGGACTGGTTTTGTTCTTACCTATCTAATAGACAGCAGTATGTTGTGATTGGAGATAGTGTCAGCGAAGCGCTTCCAATCACTTTTGGGGTCCCGCAAGGCAGCGTACTGGGGCCGACATTATTCACAATGTACATAGATGACATACTTAGACTTAACATCCCACAGTCAGATATGATCTGTTATGCAGACGATACCGCTATTGTTTTCCGCGGTGACTCATGGCAGGATGCCGTAGACGCTGCGGAGGAGGGCATGCGCACCATTTCCAACTGGCTTGACAAAAATCTTCTGACACTGAATGTTCAAAAAACCAGTTTCCTCACTTTCCATATCAGCCATTCTCGCTGTCCGGACATAGAAAAAATAAAAGTACACAGCATCGACTGTCAAAACACTTTCTGTAATTGTAGTGTTATACATAGAGTTAGGACAACCAAGTACTTGGGCATTACCGTTGACCAGAATCTGTCCTTTAGAGAGCATATCTCTATACTTTCCAAAAGAATCCGCAAATTCATCTATATCATGAAATCTCTGCGCGCTAGTGCCTCAAAAGACTTATGTAGAAAAATTTACCTTGCTCTGTGTCAATCGTTGTTACAGTATTGTATAGGCGTCTGGGGTAGCGCGGCCAAGTCGTCTTTGCTTGAACTTGAACGTGCTCAGAGGGCAGTGCTAAAAGTCTTCCTGGAGAAACCGCGGCGCTTTCCAACGGATGAACTTTACAAAGAAGCAAATGTCCTACGCGTCCGTCAGTTATATTTGCTTGGGGCCCTCCTTCAACTAGTTGCCGTGTTAGGGAGTCAATTCACACACACGCAAAGAGGAAGGTTGGGAGCTGACAGTCTACCTATTCCAAGAGTCAGAACAAAATTTGCCACCCGTTTCTCGCTCTTTCCTTCGATTCGGGTCTTCAATGCTGTAAACAAATCCACGTTGCGGGTCCCTGGAAATACGCGTGAAGCAAAAAATGTATTAAAGAAATGGCTGCAAGACCTGACGTATGACGAAACAGAAAGTATAATTTGCCCACTGAGATGACAAGCACCTAAACACAATCACCTTCACCTAGACAACACTTATTCCAGCCCATCGCTCACACACACCACTCATATCACTCACGACATTTAACTTTCGGGGGTTCGGGCGTCCCCGCAGTCTCCAGATCAGACCTCCATTGGCGCAGCAACTCTGGTCGCGTTGTTGGATTTACATCGCATCACCTCGCTCAACTACCATCTTCCACCTACCCTATTCACTCAAAATTATAAAAAAATAAAATGAAAGGTACTCGTAAAAAGAAAAGTAAGTGTGTACAGCGGATGCACGTCCTCTTACTCCAAGTGCACCTCTCTAACATTCGAGGACTGCACTCCAATATCAATGCGGTCCACCACCACCTTGAGACTAACAAGCCCCACTTACTTTTCCTGACGGAGACGCAGATCAGATGTCCGTCAGATGCGGCGTATCTCAACTACCCGGGATACTCATTGGAGCACCATTTCCTGCAGCGTGCCGGGGTCTTTCTCAACGTTGTGGTTGTTGGTGAACACCGGTGTGGACAAAATTGTCTATATCCTGTTTGGCCACCTCAGTGAGTCCGCCGATAAGGCTCTGCATTGGCACCCTGATGCGCAGTTTGTCGCTCTGGGGGACTTTAACGCCGTTCACAAAGACTGGCTTTTCCCGTACCAAAGGACCGACCACGCTGGGAGAGAAGCGCGAAACTTTGCAGTATCGATGGGCCTCTCCCAGTTGGTAAAGCAAGCGACAAGGGTGCCTGATGTAGTTGGTCATACTGCCAATTGGACCTTCTGCTGACCACCGATCCGGACAGATGTATCGTAACAGTTTCCTCACCACTTGGAACTTCAAATCACTGTCTGGTGAAGTCTGTATCGTCCTTCTCCCCACCTGACTGCGACTCACGCGGTGAACGGCGAATGTGGCGTTACAAGTCAGCAGATTGGGATGAGATGCGGCACTTCTTTGCATCTTATCCTTGGCCGCAGGTCTGCTTCTCTTCTAAAAATCCGTCGAGCTGTGCAGATGCTATATCCGATGTGATACGTCAAGCTATGGAGTATTTCATCCCTTATCGCGACGTACCCATCGGTGGCTTAGCTCACCCATGGTTCAACGCCGATTGCGTTCAAGCTGAACAACGTAAGCATTCGGCGTTTCTCGCCTGGGTTGACGCTCGTGACCACAAAGCTCCGGATCTGAGTTCAAAGAAGAGAGCCTTCAACCATGCTGCCAAGTCCTACAAAAAGGCAATAAGGAAGGCTCGCTTCGACCGCATTACCCATATTGGTACAAAGCTCTCTGCGCAGCCGTCCGGTAGCAGAGCATTCTGGTCCCTTGCCAAGTCGGTCGAAGCGAACTTCTGTCGGCCCGCATTGCCTCCGCTGGTTAGACCTGATGGTACACTGGCTCATACGGCGAAAGAGAAAGCGGGTCTCTTTGCATCTCTCTTCGCCCATAATTCTCGTCTTGACACTGGTAGTGCTACTCCACCGACTCTACCTCACTGTGATACTTCGATGCCCGAGGTCCACATAAGGAACAAAGAGGTTCTGAGAGCACTGTGTCGTCTTGACGTGAATAAAGCTAATGGTCCAGATGGTATACCAGCGATTGTTCTCAAGGCTTGTGCACCCGAGTTGTCTCCTGTATTGACGCGTTTGTATCGCCTCTCATTTGGGACTGGTATAGTGCCCAAGTCCTGGAAGCTTGCCAACGTGCAACCCGTGCCCAAAAAGGGCAGTCGTACCGATCCTACCAACTATCGGCCGATTTCAATAACCTCCATATTCTGCAAGATTATGGAGCGTGTATTGAACTCGCGCCTCTTGGCATACCTTGAAGGTAACGATCTCCTCAGTGACCGACAGTACGGGTTTCACCGCAACCGATCTACTGGGGACCTACTAGTTTATGCCACCCACTTGTGGGGCGAGACCCTCGAGAGGAATGGGGAAGCGATTGCTGTTTCCTTAGACGTCTCGAAGGCCTTCGACAGGGTATGGCACGCTAGTCTAATGAGTAAGCTTTCAGCGTACGGCATTTCCCCTGGTCTGATTAACTGGGTAAAAGACTTCCTGAGTGAACGGTCTCTCCGAGTTGTTATCGATGGATGCTCATCAGAGCCCATGACGACTAATGCCGGAGTTCCTCAGGGGTCTGTTCTCTCTGCAACTCTCTTCCTGCTGCATATCAACGATCTGCTGATGCCCGGTATCTATGGGTATGCAGATGATAACACAGTTGTAGAGAGATACCTGCCAGGTGCTCGAGCTAGTAAGGAGCTAATCCGGTCCGAAAGAGAGGCTATGGTAGAGCGTACGAATGTCTCACTTCAGGCAGTCTCCAAGTGGGGTGAAGCCAATCTGGTGGGATTCAACGCCGCCAAAACACAAGCGTGTCTATTCACCGCTAAAAGGAGCCCGTTCACCTTGGCTCCTGTTTTTCAGAATGTATCCCTGGAGTACACTGACTGCCTTCAGCTCTTGGGAGTTGAAATTTCCTCAGACCTTAACTTTGGGCGGTTCATTGAGTCCAAAGCCAAGGTAGCTGCTAGGAAACTCGGCGTACTTGCAAAGGTCCGGCGGTACTTCACACCAGGACAGCTTCTAATGTTATACAAAGCACAGGTCCGTTCGTGTGTGGAGTACTGCAGCCAGTGACGGATTAACCCTTAATCAAATTAAGCAATTGCCTAGGGCATCACGTTTTGGGGGGGGCACCAGAAGAAGCACAAAAAATCCGTCCTTAGGGCATCACGTCTCACTCTCATGTTACCAAAAACCACACCAAAAAAAGTTTCTAGGACTAATTTGAAAATTCGCGCGTTTTAAATTGACATAGAGTCAGCTTGCCCACTCGCTGCCCGATAGTGCATTCGGCAATTCAAATCAAATGCACCGGAATTGCGATCAGCCAATCACGAAACACCCCTACCCCGCGGCCCCCCCGCCAGGCGCCTATTATTTCACACTTTTTAGTTGCGATACACTTATAACCAGAGTGCCTATTCTCATGACAATTCCAATTAACCCAAACACTGCAAGGTTACATTGTTTTATTATGAAGTTCCTGTGTCTACCTTCCACCTTCCGACTCCATCATCAGATCAGTTCGATAGTACCTTATAGCCAAAGTGCATCTCATGACAATAGCAATAAGCCCAAACACGGCGAGATTACATTGATTAATTACGGAGTTCCAGTGCCTACCTTCCGGCCCCACCATCATCATCAGTTCTCTTCGATGATACCATTTTCGACATAACTATTCAGAAACATTTATTTATTGGTATTGTCATAGTCGCTTAACTATCTTCATTGTGATATCTATGTGAGTATGAAGTTCCGTTGGCCATTTCTGGTGTTCTTCATCAGTTCCACTTCATCAAATGTTACTTTTTGGCTGTAAATGCTTAAGTCCTCGATGAAAATACCAAAATAACTATATGGTTGCCTATAATATTTGAGGAGTTCCCTCGATTCCTCATGAATTCATCATGAAAACTGGATTTTGAAAAAAAAATAGGATCAATCTGGAAACATATCCTCTAAGGGGGAAAAAAAATTGCTAATCGGTCCATAAACGACGGAGTTCTGAGGAATTCATAGAAAGAAATAAAATATAATCGAATTGATAACCTCCTCCTTTTTTGGAAGTCGGTTAAAAAAAGTGCAACATTCGATTATCGACTTTCAGTTATTTTTTTGTTCAGCTTAGACAAGAAAGATGGATACTTCGACAATTCGAGTGATTTTTTAATACGAATTCCGACGCGGAACTAACGTGGCAGAGACAGCTCGCAATATCAATGTTGCTTTTGGAGAGGAGACTGCTAATGAACGCACCGTGCGATTTTGGTTTAAACGCTTTCGTGATGGAAACTTTGATTTGAAGAACGAACCACGTGGAACACCGAAGACACAGGTGAATAACAATGAATTGAAAGAGATGATGGAAGCCGATCCGAGCCAAACTACCCAGGAATTAGCAGCATGGTTTAACGTTACCTTACCAACAATAAAAAAATATGAAAAATGGGTGCATCATATTTGACTGATCTACAGAAAGAAACGCGTGTTGAAACTTGTGTTGTCTTGTTGAATCGATACAGAAATGAAGGAATATTGGATCAAATTGTGACATGTGATGAAAAGTGGATTCTTTACGATAACCGTAAACGAAAAATGCAATGGCTGACCCCAGGTCAAACGTCGTAACAGTGTCCTAAAGCAAAGCTTACCAATAAAAAGTAATGGTAACTGTTTGGTGGTCTCAGCATGGTGTTATTCACTATAGTTTTCTCCAATCTGGTTAAGCAATAACGGTAGATATCTACTGTGCCGAACTCCGAACAATGATAGCAAAACTAGCAGTGAAACAGCCCCGACTCATAAATCAATCTTCACCATTATTGCTCCATGATAACGCGAGACCTCATACAGCACGAGAAACCGTTTTAACTGTACAGGAACTGCAATTAGAAACCATTCGTCACCCTCCGTATTCGCCAGACCTTGCTCCAACGGACTACCAATTTTTCGTGATTTGGAAAATTTTCTACTTGATAAAAAGTTTTCTTCTCAGGAGGCAGTACAAAATGCTTTCACACAGTTTGTCGAATCTAGATCACCAGAGTTCTATCGCAAAGGCATAAATGACCTTCCTATTAGATGGCAGCAATGTACCTATAGATAATAATGGTAATTATTTTGATTAAATAAATATGTTAAATGAAGAAAAAAAAACGAATTTCAATTTTTCAGTACAAATCGGCAATTTCATACTTTAACCCCTAATAAATAAATTATGCTTTGGTTTTTATTGTTGTCGCACCTACTCCACTTCTAAGGTACGTTACATCTCATCACCTTATTTCACAAAAAACTAATGTTTTTAGGGGGTAAAGGTTTAAAGACCGATTCTAGTTGACATACGGATAGGGGGGCCCACAGGCGTAAATTGCTTAGGGCATCAAGTAGTCTTAATCCGTCACTGCAGCCACATATAGGCTGGTGCTGCAAAATGCCACCTGGCGGCTTTGGACTCGGTGGAAAGGCGTGCAAAGAGGCTAATTGGTGATCCAGATCTGGTTAATTCCAATCTACAAAGTCTTGAGCACAGGCGTAGGGTAGCCAGCCTTTCGGTGTTTTACAGGATGCATTTTGGAGAGTGTGCGCAGGAATTGCATGATTTGATTCCACTATCTCATTTCTACCATCGGACAAGCCGACGAACGGCGAGTATCCACCCTTACGTTGTTGAAACCTCTACGGTCCGGACCAAGCGTTTCGCCTCGTCGTTTATACCGCGTACATCGAGGGACTGGAATAAATTTGCCTGCTGCGGTTTTCCCGTCCAATTATAATTTGGGTCTCTTCAAGGCTAGAGTGAATAGGCTCTTAATAAATTAGTGTGCCTCACCATCTACGATTGCATTACTACTTACCATCAGGTGGGATCGCAGTCAAGCACTAGTTTATATCAATTAAAAAAAAAAAAAACTTTTCTTTTTTAAATATATACATTTTTTTTAAATTGACATTTTATTTAATTTTAATTATATTGCATTGATTATATCCAGTTATTATTATTATTATTTTTAAGTCCTCTATGGCATTTGCTTAAACTTAGTATTTAGATTTTTTTTGTTTATTTACTATAGTTTGATTTTAAATTAATTGTGATTTAGTTTTATTTTGTTTTAATTTTATTTATGCCAATGTATTTCTTTTTCTTTTTAAGTTTCTATTTATGGTTTGACATTGAAGTTTTGTTTATTAATTTTAATTTAATTTAATTCAGTTTTTTTCTTTCTTCTTGCAATTGTCATTTTTGTTATATTTGTAATTTTTTTATTTTGTTTAATTTATTATTATTATTTCTGTATACTTTTGAACTCCTTCCTGCATCTTCTCTGTATATTGTACTGTATCACACGGAACTTTTAATCAGTATATACCTGCTGCCAATTAGTTTTGGGCCACCAAGATACAGGCTGTGCCTAGTTTGGCGCCCACAGCTACCTCTGCTGTGTTTTCTATTTATTTTCTTCATATTTGTATACTTTTTGCTTTTCAAACTTGTGTGTGTGCTAATAAATTATTATTATTAATTATTATTCCATTTATTTATTATATTACATACTTATTATATTTTTAAATATTTCCTTAAAAAAAAAAAAACATTAAAAAAAAACATTTAAAAATATAATAAATAGTAGCCCACCGGCATCGGGAACAGAGTCGAAGCTGCTATTATTATTAAATATATGGAGTAGTTACTTCTCAAAATAATTGCTTTTTTGCGAATCGTATAAAATCTTCGAAACTCTTTTCGGGTATCCAATTATTTAAGGTAAGTTTGTATGGAACCCTCGATGGGAGAGTCCAGGGGGGCTATTGGCTAACTTTTTCAATAACAGTTGACAACTAGCATTCGTTGCACACTAAACTTAGTTGTCAACTGACAGTTTCATAAAATTGGTATTACGTATCACACTAGTGACTTACAAACTACGGTGGAAATGTGGTGAAATATAAAAATTTACGGTGTCTATTGTGACCACTCTAAAATTTTATCGATTATTATACAGCTTCAAAAGCTTACACAATCGCAATTTTTAAAGTATCGATACAATAACATCTGTCAAAACGTGTTACGGTGGCTATCAAAGGCATCAGTGGCTAATGACGTCACTGCAGTTGGTCACTGAAGATAGGCAATACGAAACTAGCTGTTTGACAGTTCAATGATGCACATTGTTAACAAGTGATCATCACTTGAACTGTCAACAGAGTTTCGCAATAGCCCCCCAGCTCGCATTTAACTGGTTTTATTTTAAAAATGATTTTCAATATTTTCCCCATAATTATATTTAAAAATATATATCATGAATTAATCCTGAATAGGAATTCCTTGGAATTATCAGATATTTTAACTTTCTTAAAATTTACTCGAAGAAAAAAAATAAAAAGTAGATGATGGTACTTAATACTTCCACGGATTCAAATCTATGGTTTCTATCAAGACCATAAATATTAGATCAAGCAAGACATTAAAAAAAATCGCGCCGCATTGCCGCTAGGCTATAACGTAGTGATTATATACTCTCTGCCGCTAGGCTCAATAAAGTCGCAGACACACTTGTCCTTGACGCAAGTCTTCCGAAATCGCCTGCGAGTCGCCGGCGACTAAAGTCACTACGGGCATACCTAATACAAGTAATAGACTAAACAGTGATGCCTTCACCAGAGTTGGACAAAATTTATTTTGATTGCCGATTGATGACTATAATCTGAGATTAAAATATTCAATCAAGACTAATGACTACAGTATTAACTAAAAAAAATCAATCATTAGTCAGTTATTGATTAGTTTTGATTATTAGCCATGACTAAATTTCTCATGACTAATTTTATTGCCGATTACGGCAAAGCCAAATGGAAGAATTATGATTTAAATAGTTTATGTAAGTTTGTATGTTCGTGTGTTCTACCGTAATGATTAGGATAAATGAATTGTCGTATGGAATGGGTTATCTAATGAAAGATGAAAACATTGTTAGTTCAAATATAATATATCTTACATATTGTTAGGAACGTGAGTAATTAAATGCCGGTTTAGTGGCAGAGAACTTTATTCACCACAAACAATAACTTTGACCAATCAACAATAATCCAAATCACAATGAATACTAGAGTTCCGTTTTAGTATCCCTCATTAGGGATACTAAAACGGAACTCTAGGACTTTCGGTCGTTAGGTAAGATCACTTCACACACGTCTTATGTATCGCTCTTGTTTCTCAGTCGCAAACAAACTGACTCACTTCCGGTCGGGAGCTCTTATTTATAAGCGAAGCCAGGAAAATTCTAGATACCGACTTTTCAAGGCCATTCTAGAACAATACAGTCGCATCGTGGGGGCTTAAATCACTTTTATTGCAAACATGTACCTCCTTTCACGCGAATTTCGACTCTATTGTTAATTGCGGAAGGAACGAATTCTCTTATCAACTACCTTCTAAACCTTATTTAATAATAATAGTGCTAGGTACTTTATGGCGGACTTTTCTAGAACTTGCCAGGTCTGGGTTTCTTCCATTCTAGAAGCTTCGCACAGCAATGCGTTTTAATTATTTGATGCTACTCTTGATTTTGTCGAAGATATGGCGTGAACAAGTTTCAAGCGTAACAATATTATTAGGTACTTATAAAGCTGAAGAGTTGTTTTTGTTAATGAATTGTTAACTGTTCTTCAGTTTTTATTGGCCATTGTAGAATAGTCCACAGTTGTTGTTGGTTGTTGTTAATGAATTGTTGACTGTTGTTCAGTTTTTGTTGGCCATTGTAGGACAGTTGAGAGAGAGTTGTAGGTTGTTGTTGAATTTTTAACAGTTGTTATTGACTTGTAATGGGTTGTTATTGCCTGTTGTCAAGTTGTTGGCTATTACAGAGTAGTTGTTAGTTATTGTTGGATGTTGTTGAGTTGTTGATGGTTGTTGTTGTTTGTATTGTTGAGTTTTTTTTTATTGTTTTTGTGTTTTAGTAGGTTATTTTAAAAAAAAACGAAATAATTCGAAAAAAAAGGTTTTATAGCAAAAAACATGTAATAATAATGACTTCTCGAGACTTCATGCGAATTTCAACTTTATTATTTAAGACGGAAGGAACAAATTCCCTTATTAACTATTATCAACTAATGATAATAGACGTATGTACTTGTGGTGGATTTTTTCTAGGATTCGCTAGACCTTGGTAAGTACTTCGATGCTGGAACCTTCGCTCAGCAATGCGTTTTAATTGTTTGACGTTACTGTTAATTTCGGCAGAGATATGTCTTGTTAAAGTTTCACGGCGTAACAATATCCTTAATGTTAAAAAAGAAAAACTTCTAGGTAAGCGCGCTCCATCGTCGACGGCATCGTCGCTTTCCATCAGGTGAGATAGCGGTCAAGCGCGAACCTATCAAAAAAAATTTTTTTTTAATCAAACGATAACCGTGGACGTATTTAGTCATTAGTCACACAGTCATAAATAATGATTGATTTATTTAGTCATGAATATGACTACATTTTTTTCAAATCAATCATAACTAAATTAATCATGACCATATTAATGACTAACCAATTGATTGAACAAATTAGTTGATGTACCCTACACTGCTTCGCATGAACTTTGAATTTTTAAATTAAGCCTTTCTGAGGCGTGGCGTGGACTAATTTAGATACGGGCGAAGGTGCATCAGTAAGGGCTTTTTCTTTCATAAATTCAAGAACGAGACAGCGACTGTCGCAACTCAGTGTTCGGCCACATCGTCGCTTACCATCAGGTGTAATAATGGTTAAGCTGTTGATCCCCGCACGAACGCCGGCTCTCGGGCGCCATTGTCTTACTATTGTGTCTCTAATTACACTACTCAACGAGTTAAACGCGATTCTATAAATTATAAATAAAACAAAACCCTCATTGTTAAAGAGCCCTCGCAGACGGCTGTCCTAGAGAGAGGAGGCCCGAGTCCTAGCAGTGGGAACATTAAAAAAAAGGCTGATTATGCTATTATTATGCCTCGCAGACGCGAGGCCCTTTTGGGTATGAGGCGGTAGGGGAGGGTCCACTGCGCCCACGCCTAGCTACGCTATTGCAGCCTTTAATGATGGCTCCTCAGAGTTGGCACTAGTCACAAAATACATATCTTTACAAACGCGCAAACTGATTTTATCGAAACCAGAATCTTCCTTCGATTGATTAATATAGAATAGAATATAAGCTATATAACAAATTAATGGTATGATTACATAGAACGGGTGTAATCGGTCTAAATAGTGTCGCCTGATAAAACCTAGTCCATAATATATAATGTAGGCCTTTTTAAGCTATTGCATAGCTTCTATCGAGGGCCTTGAGCGCGGGACCGAATCCAGAAATTCCGTAACGAAAAAAACCTCACGCTCCCCACTCCGACGGGCACGGAGGTGTGGCTTGAAGGCCGTGCATTGTCTAACGTCGTTTCTTTTCGGCAGTCTTCGACACGGTGTTTGTGTGCGTGCAACTAGCCGTATTGTACGACTCTACGAAGCTCGTTTATTTATTTAATAAAAGAAAAAAAATTGTTTTCTTATCGGTTACCACGCTCAAAAAGTGTAACTTGAATTAATATCAAAGAAAAAGAAATACTGCATAAATAAAATAAATAAATAATTATAATTGCATAAGTTGATACAAAATGCTATGCAATAGCTTTACCGCGGCAGTCCCCGAGTGCCACACTTTTTTTTTTTACTATGGGCACCATAAAATTGACCCACGGAAAAAAGTTATCATCAATCCAGAAAATTAATACCTATGATTGATAGAAAATAATTTAAAAAGCTACTTTTAATTCGGCCAAAATCGGTCTACTGGTTTTTTTTGGAGAGAACTTATCAAATAACTTCTCTCCCACTCTAGTGTCAGACTTTTACTGACTAAAAGCTATACATCAGTTGCCAAAGAGAGTTGAGAAAGAGTGGCCATGGCCCAAAGCAAAGGCTTTGGGCCATGGCCACTCTTTCAAACGATTCCTCAGCCCTAGTAGACATCGGTCCTACTGGGCCCCTTCAGTTTTGCTTACATCTCTTTAATTTTGTGTGAAACACTACGCGCTGTCGCGTCGACTCGGGCCTTGTCCTTACCAGATGGTGGGACGGTGAGCTACTCATTGCTCATCATCTCCAAGCCCGTGCCTACGAGGAAATCGCCCAGAAATCGCCCAGCGACTCCCGACACCCAAGACGTCTCCTTTGGCGGTGACTGGGTCGTAAGAAGGTTCGTTTCCTCAAAGTTGGGGCCACCACCTTCATCTCGTATTACAGCTTCGCAGAAAGAGGCAACCGCTTCTCATTCCGTCTCGCTCTGGACTTGGACCTGAACCTTGGCCAGACGCGAAAGTTCGCCGCCACCGATCAGTTGCACAAGAACACGGCGTTGTTTATATTTTACACCCATAGACTACACAGTAAGTCCTTATTTTAGAACGCATTCGTATTTAGAATAATATTGTCTATTATTGAGATGGATTAAAAAATAACAAAAAAATGTCTTTTAACTCTATCCATAGGCAAAAACTTACTAAACTGAATTACTTTTTGTCTCAGAATATTATAATCACGACATTATAAGAATAATTAGTGATATAGAAAATCATTATATTGAAAAATAATTCATTTTCTTGCGATTTTTTTCCATTTTAACTTTAATAAACAATTTTGAAGTTATTTTCACTCATTTGACCGGAAGTACTTTGTAGTTCGACATGTTTCATGAATCCCCCGATGTTTGTATCAAGAAAATGCAATGGCCGCCATCTTCGACTCTTGTGAATGTTTTGGTCGTAGTTACGGACTTTGAGGCCTATTTATTACGTGCTATGCAATTATTTGATGGAAATAGTATCGCTACGTCCTAGGTGTTGTAAATTCGCTCATATACAGGTCAGTACAAGTTTCCTTCAGTATTTTCTCGAAAAGTGTTTACATCTGGATTTCATACTGCCTAACTATTGTGATGTTGTCATTTTCTATAAATATTTAGTTTAATTCTTTATAATAAACTGCAATTACACTAGATATCGCTACAAGTAAGTCATTATTATTTGATTGAGGTGATATAAATATACGAACCTCATTTTTGTATGTACTTATATTTCTCATGTCTTTGTTACTAAGGGAGTTTAGTGGCGTTACATAGTGAAATATTTCAATTATATCATTAAACTACCGATATATTTAGGTTAATTTTCCTATAAGAGAATAGTGTTTACTTTTTTTGATGTTTATTACTGAGACATTTCAGTTTCCGTGCTACAATAATGGCGGCAGTGGATTAACCTATTCGCTTATTTTACGCATTTATTCCATTTCTGTTACATTTATTATGCATTATTTCAGTGTTTTTCTTTATATTTTCTCGTAGGGAACAAAATAAAGTGACTTTCAAATAGTTTTGTGGAACAATGACCTCGGCTGTCGTATCCTATTTGTGGACTAAAAATATTTTACCAAGAACATTATGGTGTACATCGCACGTACACCTGATCATTTTGAGGATATATGGGTAAAGGATAGATTTTCGGTTGCAGTCACATGAAATAAAATTTGGGGGCCGAGCTGCACTCCAAGGCGTCATCTCGGGTTTGACCCAAGATGATAGTTTATACAGCATGTCTGCTACACCAGAATACGAATCAGCGGCCCGGCAAGTGAGTACAACATATTTACTAACTTAAAATCCACCACCAAGGTCCCTGACCAGTCCTGCTGACATGGACACTTAGCCAGTCACTTAGCACTATATTTGTAAATATTATGATTTTGTAACCAATAACATCATGTTCCTACACTGCTTTCCTACTTCCTTTGGCTTTATTATGTTGCACAATGTCGTAAATCCTGCTTACACCAATATCTTTCCCTCACAATGCATAAGACTTGGTTCTGTGATAAATATTCAAGTAAAAAGTGTGGATTTTTTATAATCAAAGTTAAACTATTTATATAGGTGTGTTTTAAATAATAGGTACTACACAGACTACACATTTTCAGGACTTTGACATTATAATAAATAAAGATTTGAAAAGAAAGATGTATTCATTGATATCCTTATAAGTTTTAATTTTACAGCTTTTAGGTGAGTAATGTAAGATTGTTTTTAAATATATTTACTGAGAAAGTTATCACAAATTTTATGAATTGGGGCATGTGATATGATGGTCATTCCAACAAAAATCTTTGTTGATGATAACCAGCAGAATATGTTGATTGGGTATATGTATTGTTTGGGGGGACATAGTATCAGTTATAATTATAATATACATTATTTATAAAGTCAAAAGTCTAGTAAAGTCTCAAATTCTAATCTTGTTTTCATTCACTATTATAACAGGAATGCCTTAGTAAAAACACAGTACTTAAAAAACAAGTCACCAGCCACACAGTTTGTATGTATAATTTTAAATGTTTATTCATACACATTATGCAAAAGTGTCACATTTAATTACATATTCGAAATTATGTGCATTGTGTGTACTAACTGAATTCCACAAAGATTAATTTGATTTTGTATTTTGTTAAAGGATTACGGGCCGACCACCTCCAGTGAAAATGTTTACGAACATGTATTGGATCACAAATTAACAAATATGAATGTATCTAGTGTGAGAACTCCTGTGTTAAGGGCCTTGCCCTTATCTCCCACTGAAGGTGATCCAGAACCTGATTCCACACATCCTGAAAGTATCATTCAATCTGTGCACAAAATAGATAAAGAAGTTGAATATCACATTGCTGAGAAGCACTGTGATACAGATATGTCTGTGGACTCCCTCTCTGGCATTGTGAGGCTTGAAGAAGCCATAGACAGTGTAGGGCGCATAGCTTACCCCATATTACAAGAAACAGAAGATTCAAATGAAGGCAATTATGTAGATAACTCCACAACCCTCATTCAAGCGCCAATAAGCACTGCAATTGTTCAAAATGTTACTAAATTGCCTCAGAACTTTACAATTAATGTTGATGCTACTGTTGGAAACATTACATCTATACAGAATGTACAAGATGTATCTGGAAACCAGACCTTATGGCTGCCTACAATACTTGCAACCAGTGCTGCTACAAATGACCCTAAGGTGGATGATGATAGATCACAAGCCGGCGTGTCACAAATCATTATTACCAGTGAAAGTTACGTTAATGACACAACACAAACACGAAGAGCAAACATTGTTGCAGAGGCCAACTTTATGGGCCGACCCAAGGCATCCAAAGTTCAGATTTTAAGTAACATATCTATTCCGAAGAATCCAAACTATAACCAACAATATTTAACCGGGAAAGAAATGGCTCCAATATATGGCACACAAAATCATGTTTACAAACTAAGCAATTCAGTTCTTTGCACTAAACCCCAGAAGAGTCAATCTTTGATTGGGTGCTCCACTTTGTCACCAACTGTTGTGAACAATAGCTCTATCAAGAATGTGCCCTACAATCATACATTTACTAAAAGCACAAACATAAATAAAACTTTGAATAAGGTAAATAATGGTGCTAATCTAAATGCTATGGTTGCTGCCTCCTCAGGTAACACACAATGCCATATTTTATCTCGTGTTGTCTCTGGACCTAATAAGATGTCAGTACATTCAGGAAGAAAATCTGTTAATACATTTAAGGGATCAAAGAGTTCTGGACAAGTGTCTAATCAGAAAAATCAGTCAAGGCCAATTAAAATAATACAACAGACTGGGTCAGCTAACAAGTCCGAGGCGAAGTCTTGGCCTGTCGCCAGCGTCACATACAAGAGCCAGCAGCCAAGCTATGGAGTTGTGGACTCTAATGCATCCAAAATTATTCAGAAAGTCGGCAGCCCTACACATAAGAGCCAACCAGTATCTCTGTCAAAGTTTCCTCATAAAGGGGAGCGTTTAGTATTACAATCCCCATGTGGCCCTGTTTTGATTTCAACTGCTCCAAGTAGTACAAGTTTGCCAAAGGGTCCCCACTATGTGCAATCAGGGTCTACTCCTAATTTACGATATGTTCAGACGTATGGGCCTGCAGATAATCCAATATCCACAGTATCTCAAGTGTCTGCCAACCAGCAGCTGACTGCCCAAATACTGCAGTCACTATCACAACCCAAGTTGATGTTGCAACCAAGTCCAACGCCTATCAATCACATAACAACTCTACCACCTTTACCAGAGGAACCAGTGGAAGTCAAACCCATAAATCAAAAAAGGATTGTTGTGTGAGTATATGGAATTCAGAATATATATTTACTGGGCAATGAAAATTAGTCAAAACATTGTATTTTGTAAATTATTCATTACCATAATTTTTGTTTTCTTTGTTTCAGTGGTGACAAAACGACACTACTTACTGAGGATGACATAATCGGCATGGAGGAGAGACCAAACCTTTCAGAAGAACTAAGGAGGTATTCCTTCCAGCCCTTAGCCTTCGTGATGTTGGACCACACGTACGCCCAGCCTGCCCAGAAGCAGCCAACAGCCACGCCGCCCACAACGCCAGTGTCCACTGGCCCACCTCCCACAATCATTTCACCCACATTAACTACATCACCAATGAGTCCTTTAAAACGTAATTCACCAGTAATCATGTCCACTGCTTCTTACGAAATGCCTTTGACAGTGCCTACCAGCGTTATTGGAACACCTGTACCTGTTTCTTCTATACAAATGGCGCCTAAAACTTACAAGCCGCAGCCGCCCCCACCGCCGGCGGACGACGATACTGCCTCTGTGATTTCTTCTATAGATGGAGACAGGAAAGCTGACAGAGGTGGTAGCGACACAGAGACCGCTCCTGAAGGCGAAGAGGAGGGCAAGACCCGATGCATCTGTGACTTCACACACGACGACGGTTATATGATATGTTGTGACCGCTGTGGCGAGTGGCAGCATGTCGACTGCATGAAAATCGACCGGCAGAACATCCCCGATGCGTACATGTGTGAGCTGTGCATGCCGCGGCCCGTCGACCGACGCCACGCTCGTGCCATACAGATGAGGAAGAGGGAGGAACTAAGTGCGCTAGGTGCTTCAGATACGGACTCTTCTGAAAGCACTCGACCTCCAGGACAAAGAAGAAAACGTTTATTGACTGTTACCACTTACACCAACACAAGTGGCTCATGTGTTACTACTTACAACTCCAACATCCCAGTGCTTCCACCGCTGCCACAACCATCATTAGCGTTACCCAAACGAGGACCTAAACGACCGAAGAAGGCAGAAGTTATACGGAAAGGAACCAAGAGAAAACTGTCAGAAAAACGTGTGAAACGCAAGAAAGAAATGTTGCTGAACAGGAGTAAATATAGCTCCTCATTGTCGAATCAATCTCACTTCCAAGACTCGTACGAATTGGCTGTAACAAACCATTACAGCCCAGAGTTGAGGGCTAAAATAATGAAATACAGCAGTAAATTGGGCAATACTCCTAACATGGCGTATGCTATGAACGCGCATTTATGTACCACTGTGCCCCACGCTGGTGGAAAGATACTGATCGCAACAAAGGACTTAAAAGAAAACACGCCAGTAATAGAATTACGTGGCAAATACATGTTGTCTAACCAGCACAGGCCACAACTGCAAAATTCTGCCAGAGCAGGAAGCCAAAAGCCTGGACCATTCGTCTTCTTCTATAGATTGCCGAAAGACAATACGCAAATATGTATAGACACGAGAACCTACGGGAACGAAGCGCGGTTCGTCCGAAGATCGTGTAAACCCAATGCCGAATTACAACATTGTATTGTAAAAGGCACATTGCATGTTTATTTGGTGAGTATTGGAGTTGTCCAGTCTAACACTGAAATAACTGTGGGTCACGATGCTGATGGCAGCAAGCAGCCGTGTGCTTGCGGTAACCCGAAACACTGTAAAGTGAATGGCCTTAACACGTTAGCGTCGAGAAAAAGTGTCGACTACCCGCCGAGGGAAAAGAGAAGTAGGAACAGATGTTTCAGTTCTTCATCTCCTGTCTCACCTCCACTCACGCCTCACGTCACCACACCAATCAAAGAGTTTTCGTCACAAATTGTTGCAGTAAAATCTGAAAAGAAATCACCACAACAGATAAAACACGAGTACCCGCCAATGTCACCTGTTAAAAACGCTGTGATGGCCTTGAACTTTGATGAACTGCCTAAACCTGAGCCAATAGAAGAAGATATAAAACCTGAAATAGATCTGATAGCCAAAGAAGAAATGAAGCCTGAAGAAATAGACGAACCAGACTTCTGCCCCGCAGAACCTATTGAAGAAAAGTATGAAGAAGTAAAACACGAGCTTATTCCGCTTCCAGCTGTAGAGGAATCAAAGCCTATCGAAATACCGAAAACAGAAGTTAAGGAGATAAAGGAAATAAAAGAAGAGAAAGAGCCTGTGTATTCTGATGAGGAGAAACCAGAAAAGGTTATTGTTGAAGAGAAAAAACCTAAAGAGGAGCCGAAAATAGAAGAAGACAGACCAGTGACTAGAGAGTTCATGGCCAAGTCGGCGTGCCACGACAGATCATCGCGATCCAGTCGAACGACTTGCGTAAACCAAGACTCTCTGGATGATAAAACAGACGATTCTCAGGACAAAATACAGAATAATAACAAAGAGAAAGAAAAGAGGAAAATGGTTAGTTCGAAAAACACAATCGAAGCTCAACCTCCTAGCCTTGGGACCAGACAGAATTCTAAACCTGTATCTAAATTACAGACGCGCGAGGAACGTAAGATGGAAGCTATTATGAAGGCGTTTGAACGCATGGAAAAAGCTGAACAGCGCAAACAGGAGGTCAAAGAAAGGCAGAAGAGACGAGAGTCTGATCCTCACCCCAATGCTAATGATAAAGACGATGATGAAGAAGTTCATAACACTTCAAAAAAGAGGAAAAAGTAAGTTCACATTGTCTATAGTTACCCACTTACTGTAATTATTACCTTGAATTTTTTTTAAATAATTGGCGTGGTTCCAATTTTAAACATCTATTAGGAGGTACATGTACTGGGATTTCTTTCTGTGTTCAGTAAAACATAAAAAGAAAAGTGCTGTTGCAGGTGCTTGATAAAAATATATAGGTTTAAACATGATTAGAGTAAATATGCAATAACGTTTCTTATTTTATAATTTGACTGTAGGTAATGGTTTTATTACACAAAATTGTTGCTTTTTTTGTTGGCTATAGTTTTATATTGATGGTACATTATCTGTTATAGCTTGATAGTCGGCATAGCCTTCTTGATTACTTAATGTATTTTTATTCAAAAGAAATAAAATATGTAGATAATCTTATAAGGAGGCAAAACACGCGAAACTTGAAGTTTATCTAGGATATTGACCAATCTAACTTATCAAGCCTGTTACTATGTATACATGTTAATTCATTTTATACGCCACTTAGATACATGCATATTACCATACTAGTAACTACAAAGTAAATTATAGAATTTTCTAGAAATCTGACTCACAAACCAGCATCTTTTGCTTCATCCACTATGAAAAATGTTGATGTACTGATGTTATATTGTGTGTAGGCGCAAGGGTCGTGCGCGTACGACGTCGCAGTCGAACCGGCGGCGCCTGAACTCCGGCGACAGCGACCTGGTGACGTCGGGCGACGAGGCGCCGGCCGCGCCGCCCACGCCGCCGCGCGCCGCGCTGCCTCCGCCCAGCCACGACCACGACCGGCCCAATGACGCCGAGCATCTTGTCTGTCGACAGGTACCGACTGTCTTTCATATTATTTATGTTTCCTATCCATTTTCTGAGGATGCATGTGAAAAAGATATTATATCAGAATAGAAAATCCTATTTGATCTCATGTGGATTGTTGTTGAAATGGAACACTTCAACAAATATTCCCAATCAGTCAATATCAAGTGGATGAGAAAATTAGAATGGTGCAATAGTAGTCTACATCAAACTTTTTATTTCCAGGAAATTGGGCTTAGCTCAGCATGTCTATTAGTCGAAGCAGCTGTTGGATCAGTAGAATCCGCCTTTAAATTACCAAAAACGAAGAAAACAATGGCTACAGAATGGGTAGGGAGATCGCCTGAAAGGACGCCATCGCCTTATAGGTCACCTTATAGACCTCCCTTGGTGTCCGCGCCTTCCCTGGAGAGCTTGGTCAGAGTTGCATCGACGATGATAGGCGATTTAAGTGGAGGACATGACTTGGATCATGAAGATGATGGTACAGCGTCTCCCCCTAGAACTCCCGGGAGAGATCGAAATAAACCTCCGAAGAAAGCCAAGCGAATAACAAGGAGTACACCACCTGAGGTACCTGAAGTGGTGCAGCCAATTATACCGCAACACAGTGCCAAGAAAAGATGGTTGAGACAAGCAATCAGTGAAGAGAGTGACTCGCCTGTTGCAGGTTTGTATTCAAATCTAAATTAATTGATTATTTCTGTATATTTTTGAATGATGTAATTACTATGTTGAATTTTAGACGTGTTTGTTTCAGAATCGCCTCCCAATGAAATAGTGACGCCTTTGAAGAAAAGGCGATTAGCGAGAGAGTCGCTGTCTTGCGAACAGAACACAATTGTGCCTGTAAGTAGCTTTGCAATTGTCTTCTAGAGATTATTGTCATTTAAGGTCCTAACCTAAAAACTTTATTTACGCAGTGTATTGACGAAACTTCGCCTATTTTAACGTCAGAAGACTCGCCGGTCAAAGATGACACGCAAGCGTTGACGAGGCAATACAAAGTGAGAAATATTATGGATAGTTTATATGGTAGGGATAGAACTCGCTCGGACAGCGGGCAGGGTTCCGACGACCAGTGCAATATAGACAATGAAATGTTAAACATGAACATTAAGGGCCCTCATGACAGTGAAAACATTAGGAGAATAATAGGAGTACCCACGCCTGAAGAAGAACTTCCGCCTGAAATACCTAAACCAGAGGATATCAAAAGTAATAATAATAATGTTGAAGTAGATGAAAGTAATTACAACAAAGTAGTGCCAATGGAAATAGATACTACGATACCTGCGCAGCCAAAAATTCAGGAGTCAATAGATGGCAATCTAGATGTCAAAGGAATTGAGAGTCCAAATGACAAACTTAACAGCTGCCAATCAGCTGACACGAGCGGTAACTCATCGCCGCAACGGGACGAAATGGATGATATACAGAAGAAAATACACTCATTCCACACGGAGAACATTCAAATACTGAAAAGCAGAAATAAAAAACCTAAAGAGAAACGAAAGAAAGTGAATTTAAATTTCGATCTTAACATGGTGGACGATCAGATCAGTGTACAGCTGAGGACTGAGAATGACACGTCAAAACCAATAGAGATCAACGGTGACATTCACGACGATATGAACGATGACGTCAAAGTTCACGTTTCTCCTGAGAACATACCTCTGCCGCCTGTAGAGTCGATACCTTTGCCCAATCCGGAAAACATACCGCTACCCGAAGAGCCGAGTCCCATGCCCGTAATACCGCCGCCAGAAACGATACCCCTGCCTCAAGAACCCATGAAGCCAGTGAAGACCATGTGTCCTGCATCACCCATAGTTGTAGAGAAACCCGAAAAAATTGACAAACCCTTCTCAATAGACAGGCCATCTGTGTTAGAAAACTCAACTCTACCATTCTCGTCGCGTTTTAGTTCAACGGGACTGTTCTCTGGTATCTTCAGCAACATGTCCCAATCGTTCAACATGGACAGGGACAGGGACTGTTCAATAAACGAGAATGTACCAAACATGTCTATAATAAAGAGTGCAATAGATAGGACTACAAGTTTAGATAGTAGTTTGTTTGACAAGGACAGTATTACACCAGTGGACGAACTCAAGAGTGTCCAGGAGATATTAACGCGAGTGAACAATATGGACTCAAATAATAGTGTGATATTATCGGGGGTGCTGAGCAGTTCGAGTAAAGCGGGCTTGTTGGCGCCCTCGCCCAAACCGCTCGCCAAGCCTTACTGTCCGCGGACCAACGACCCCAGACTGAACCCTCCGCCTGTAGAAAAACCTAAGCCAGTAAGAAGGAAGGTGAGTTCTCCTTTTGTATTTATTACTAGCTTCTACCAGCACCTTTGTCCTCGTGAATGTTGGTTATTACGGACGCGAACTCGAAGTCGACGACGGAAAAGAAAAAGAAGCAGCTTATGTCCATCCTTGGAGTTCAAGCTTCCTCCATTCCCAATTTCGTCAAAATCGGTTCAGTAGTTTAACCATGAAAGTGTAACAGACAGACAGACAGAGTTACTTTCACATTTATAATGTTAGTATAGATTTTACAGAGTTAACACATCTCCTGACTAGATTGTGCAAAATCTTCTGTTTACCTGTCACCAATATAGACGACTACTAAGGATTATTTATTATCTTCAAAAATCAATCTGCGCGATTGCTTTACAAGGCTAATCGTTTCCATTACTAGAACAGAAAGCAGTGAATGAATTTATATTTACCTACCTACATATTGGACAAAACGGTAGTGTCATAGCATGTTGAATCAGACCAAGGTCACAGATTAGATTGTAGTGAAAAGTGATGTCCATGTGATATTCATGCTAACGAGTATTATACTAAGTAACCTACATTCTATATGTTTGTATACAGAGAAATTATGTAATTCATGTCTAGTTATTTACTTATTTTAATCATTCTTATCTTCAGTAAAAGTTAGAGGTTAGACTTTCGCTTGTGTTGCGTATCCGAATTCGATTATCTACCTACATCATAGAATGTCCACTCTAGTCGCCAAGTGACGATCTCGAGTGTTTCAAAACAGTGCATCGACCGATATAACGACGGGTATTATTCCAGCGGCTAGTAAAGGCACAATTATCTGGGCTTGACGAAAATTCGAATATTCGATATAAATTGATATTAGAATTATACTGGTCACACTTATTGCAATTATTTTTAAAGTCTGGTAACTTTATAATTTCGAAATTAGCCAGGATTTTGTGATTGGCGTTCCGATTTACTGAACTGTACTAGAATAAATAAGGAGAACAAAGTTTTACTCAATACTCTGCAGCAATGCGACTACCTATAGAGAATAATACACAGTCAAGTGGCCGTAATAACAATTTAATCCGAAATGGCCGTGATTTGTTTTTTTTCTGACTTCGAATCTCATACACTTAGCCTGTAGCCACAAAAAGCCTACTGCTTAACTGAGTCGGTGTCTGAGGTGGCTGGTGATGTGGGTGCAGTGTGTTGAGCGTGTGCAGTATCCATGGGTACCATCTTTGTTAAACGCTAGGTCTGTAAGAGCTAATACACACTAGCGGCATGTTGCCAACGGCAGAGGTAGCTATAGTGACACTTGACACACACGACGGCTGCCGCTGATCTTCAAAGTTGGAATGTCGATGGCTGCAGTTGCTGCTGCTGCTGTTGGCAACATGCCGCTCGTGAGTATGAGCTCTAAAAGTGATTAATAGTAATATTATCGATCGTGTGCAGCTCTCTATAACGGAGTACCGGGCGCGGCGGTGCGGCGGCGGCGCGGAGGAGGGCGCGGGCTCGTCGTCGGAGGCGGGGTCGGCGGGCTCGGGCGGGGAGGCGGCGCCCGAGTGGTCCAGCGAGTCGTCGGCGGCGTCGCTGTCGCCCATGCGCCTGGACCTGGCCGCGCAGGCCGCGGCCGACGAGCTCGAGCAGCGCCTGCACCGGGAGCTCGCCGCCGACCACAAGCCTAAAGGTGACATACCTACTCATATTCATGCATTTTTAACTTCACCCCAGTCTCTGGTTATACAGGCAGCAGTTAACAAGATGGGTAGCAGTACTGACTACCCAAGATTGCGCTAAATCTAACGAATAGTTTTTTTTTTTTTTTTCATGTTATTGATTTCGCACCTCAAATCCTTGTAGTGCTGTACTACAAATCCTTGTAGTCTGATAATTTAGTCTGCTCTTACAATGAGGATGAAAATGAAACGTGTGTTCCCGTTCGTCCCACCAACTTCGTCCCCCTTATGGGACGAACGAGAAATCGTTCTTTTTTCCCGATCGTCCCACTGATTTTGCGGGTGTGATGAGTTTTTTTAAGGAATAAAATAATAATAGAAAGTTTTAAAATAAAAATCATTCATTTATTATGGATCAAAAAAAAAAAAACACTTTTAACTCCAAGGATTGGTTGGAAGTACTTTTGACTGTGCTGGACTTAGGCCTCCCCGAAGGCGACCCTTAACCGGTCCTGTGCGTCAATGATGACTTTTGATCAGTTAAAACTAACATTTATTCAAAAACCTGTTAGGTTTTTAGACTTTTAAAACATGAGAGTTTAAACTGAATCCAGTCAAAACTAATTTTCACCCGAATGCGCGATGCAAGGGAGAATTATTATTTATCAGTGTATGTATGTTAGTGCCGTTGTGGCGCTCTAGAGACCAAACACGTAGGCCGATTTGGACAAATTTAAAATTATTTTTGTAAATTCCCATTCGTCCCACGAGGTGGACGAACGGGAATACACCATCATGAGTAACAAAATAAAAACTCTCAATATTATTATCAAGTCACAATATGATTATGGAACTGCATCATCGCATTGCTTACAATTATAATCGTCAAACGGAGCACGCTAGCAATTGATTCAATTGCTTGATTCGCCCGCGCATCAGTTACGTGCTGTCAGAGACGATTAGCGTCGTGCCTTGTTACGCTTCCCTCGTGAATGCGCTTTCGAAAGGAAATGTGGAACATCGAGCACAGAAGTGTTTCATATCAGAAATCGATTTAAAAGTCAATGTTTTTAAGAGAACGTCGATCGAATAAGTAGGTAATCATCAACATCTTCCTGCCTTTGCCCCGTGTTATTTGGGATCGGCTCAACACGTATTTTTTCTTCCGTTCTGTCCTGTCACCCGTCATACTATCACTAACTCTTAGCTTTCATATCACTCTTCACACAATACTTCCATCTTTTCCTTGGCCTCCCTCTCCTTCCATCCACAAGTATACTCATAACTCTTTTAGTAACATCATCCCTCCTCTTTACATGACCATACCAAGACAAACGATTTCACTTCAACTTTTCAGTCACTGGCGCTACCTTTAAACTTCCTCTAATATACTCAGATGGTATAGGTAATATTGGTCTAAAAGTTCTTGATAGTGTATCTCTATAAAAACTTACTTAACACCATATTACGGACAGTGAATACCGTAAGATGTGACTAGAATTATATCAAGAGAATCACCAGCATCAGCCTCCTTTGTACTTAAAACTGGGATCATCAATTAGTTTGCTAATTATACTGCCATTATTATGGTATTCAATGGTCGTTACGAACCATTAATTAAAGAGATCTACGTCTTGTATGATGGTACTTCCTCTCAATCGACGATAAACTGTAAGTACGTAACTAGTCCATTCAATATGCGTTCCGCATGTGCATATTTTTGTGGCTGGTACTGTTGGTTTCATAAATGAAACTGCTCCTTAAAATTGATGTAGTGCTTGCTATATCAAACTAATAGATAGAGGCGAAAGTTTGTATGTATTTCTTACTACTTCACGCTGAAACGGTAGAACGCATTTAGATGAAATTCGGCGCCGAGGTAGACGATGGCCTGAAATAAGCACATAGGATATCTTTCTATCCCGGAAATATGTTCCCTTGGGGTAATTTTCTACTTTGACACGGGGAAATCCGCTGGCCGAAGCTAGTTTTAACATAATTTGAACCATGTACGAAACAAAGCAAGCAACCTGTGGTGTTCACTAGAATCACTCGTTAGGGATTTAGGTTTATACATGAAACAACCAAATTATCAGTAAGTAGGTACAATCAAGAGTGACGTCTAGTCGTTCCTCGGGAATTGTCGAGACTGCCATGACTGTCAACTACTTGACTTGCCCTACATTTAATGTGTATACCACACAACATAAAAACTGAAAACATACTCGTGTACGTTGAGACTGCGTTATGCAATAATCGACCCCAGTTTATCGATGCTACGTGTTTTTTTGTGTTAATTTCATTTGATAACGACGTTTCACACAAACATTACTGTTGTTATGTCAAGTATTTCCATAGCAACTTTACGCGTGTCAGCCTTATCAGCCGTATATATTATATGCACGTGTATTGTTAGAGAGTAACGATCTGATGTCGTATTTACTGAAAGTTCTGTAGTTGTAATCATAAGCTGGGAAAACCGCGAGATCAAAATTTATAAAGCGCTTGTGCGCCGTAGTACGTAGGAGGCTTATCAGGGTTAGAGCTGGTATGTCTTGACTTTATTCCGCAGCGTAAACTTAAAAGAAACGAGCAATATAATTAAATCCATCATTTACAAGGCCGAACGATCCGCACCAATAATTTCGACCAAATTAGAGAGGTCCTTCAAATCTAAAAATGCAAATATTTCAAACATAGCCTCCTATACCATAAAATATATTCTGACCGATTCACACAATAGAGTACATCAACTAACGCAGCCAAGAATCTCAATAAAAGTAACAGAAGCTCTGTTTAAATGATTAAGACAAAGCAGTAATGTTAGCGGCGCATATACGAGCTCCTCGCTCAGCAATAAAGACTAAAATCATTACCGCTCTGACCTTGACTGCGAGTGTAAACACAATATTGCGCCGCACAGAATTCTAACTAATATTCATACGAGGTTTTTTTATTTCACGCCTACATGCCAGCGCGCTGAGATAATCCGACACCTATATTAAATATACTTATATAATTTACAGCATCTTATTGCACTCACTTGGTAATCATGACGGAGACGGCAAATTTGTTCGTAAAGTGCAACAGCATATTATTTTTAGCCCACGATCGCGGTAAACGTGACGATCGTAGAATGGGGTTAATACTTTCGTTTTTAGTCATTTTAGAATGTTTAAACTGAGGTTTAGTGGAATTAAATTGTTGTGATGCAAATTTTGACCGTAAATCTAATAAAATATTTGCTAGTAGGTCATTCGTACTGAATTACATACCCCGTAAAATACCAATTGTGACTGCGCTAGTGAACGAATACTGTAATCTACGCAGTAAGCTCTATTCAACGACCATAGCTCTGTTAGTGATCTGATCGCACTATGGACTATTATTAAATCGGAAATAGAGTTTTCAAAAGTAAAACCCACGCGTTTTCCATTTATATTATTTTATTTGAACGATGTTTTGCCCTCCAAAAGTTGACTGTTATATGAAACTACCCAAAATAAATTTTAATTTGACCTGTAGTTTAAAACATATTGTTGTTTGTGTAGGTATGTTCGACGCCCAGCCGACAGCCTCGGAGCGCCAGCGGGAGAACCTCAGCTCGCGGTTACGCCGGGAGTTCGGTCTTGCCTTACCTGACGACGAAGAGGCGAGACCACCTACCGAGAACACCGGTATGCCTACTTGGAGACAACGACATAATGAGACATGGTGCTGGCAGTGTGATCCAACACATATTTGAAGCCCAGTGGGACATGATAGACCAACCCTCATGGGCCAAGCGGGACCAGCTCCTGCTTTGTTAAACTGTCATGAAGACCCCTGGGGGACGAAATCTAAAAAACTTGGAACAAATAGACACCCTGTTGATAAGCAATTGAATAACAATCTGTACAATACAGCTTAGGGGTGTTAAACAGGATTGAAAGGCTAAGTGGGGAAGAAAGGGTGTATGAATTCAGGAATGAAATGTAATCAATAGGAACAGTAGATACATATATATACATAGGTGATGGCCAGATCTTGCGACGTGATGTCCTGACGTCCTTAGATAAAGATCTGACTTGTATTTGGTTTGAGATTGAATCATAATAATTGCAGTAAAGCTTAGAATAATTATTGTAAGGTTCTTACTGTTTATCATGTACAAAAAATGAAATCACTACAGCTATATTAATTTATTTGTGTACATAATACATAGAGATATTATGTTGGCGTGTTGAATAAAGTCTGTTTTCCAAGTATAGTGTTGTCATTTCTAACCGCTGCTATGCTTTGTCCGGCAGATGGCGCGGGCGCTGCGAAGCGAGGCGAGAGGTAGTCGGCTGTGGTGCACACAGTAACACATTATTTTTGTAAATCTCAGACGGACTCACAGCCGTCGCCTGTATTATATAATAACTAGCATAAACGAACTTTTTCTATGAGTGTACGTTAGGTGCGATGCGCGCATATTGTATATTTCCGTTTCACTTCTACGTTTTTAATTTCCACGGTTTTTCTGCAAGTACAAATTGTTTTTATTTCCCTTTGTACATATTGTATATAGGAGAGTTAAGATAATATAATATAGGGAACCTACTCGGTAACGTATATATGTATAATGGTATGAAAGATTTTTATATATGTACAATGTTTATGTATCTTATTGATATATTTATTTATTATCGATTAATTCGATAGTGCGTTTAGGGAACGATGGCTAGGATTTTTGTACGCATAATTTTTAAGTAAATTATAGTTGTTTTTATTATTTGTTTTTTTCTAGCATACATAGGGGGTCCGAGGGCTCGTCCTAGTTCTAGGTCTCTTGTTAGTGTTAGAGGTTTCACGTGTACTTTAGAGACGTTAATACAGATAACACATTGTCGCATTAGCCATTTCTAGAGGTTAAATCTGTGTTATATTTTAAGTGGAGCGTTTTGTGCAAAGATTATTTTCTTTGGTCCATCATCACAAGGACGAATGTTGAGGCAGCTGGGTAACAGTGTTCTTAAACCTTGTCCGCGACACCACTCTGCACAGTTCAAAAGTGAATATTTATTGGTTGTTTGAAGTATTATATGTGGACTGAATTGTTCATAATAAAATATAAATTGTTTTAATTACAGAGATGCAAAGTGGTGTTGTGGGTGAAGACTTAATTTAGTGTGGCTTTTGCATCCAAATTGGATTAACGAGGTCATGAATTTTGACTGATATGAATTGCAATCACATTAGAACTAATAAAATACCTGTTTGGTTTGACACAACAAGCGATTAAGGCAGATTCTAAATAAACACCGATTACTTGTTAGTATCTAGTGGTATATGTGAATGAGTTATTTATTTGTACCCGAATTTGCAGTGTATTACAAATCAACGTCTGTAGAGGTTCTCATAAGATATGTACTGTGTACATTGTGTGCTAGAGTTTGCATTTGCAATAGGGAAACGACGTGGTCGTTGAGTGTCGATTTTCGAGTTTGTTATTTCGACAGTGGTTTGTAACACATTGTTAACACAGCATAATGTTAACAAATGTAAAGTTGTAACATAATATACATTTTTAAACTCTGCACTTTAGAGCTATACAGCTCTGAACCTTACATTATTTTGTAAGAGCTAAATTGCAGAGTTTAAATTGAAGTTGTATAATAACATTCTGCCATTTTATTCTGTAATTAAAGTTGTTTATAATAATTACAGTGAATTTTATAAAGTTGAATGTTATGTACTAATATTTGCAATTGTTAATATACTGCCGACTGTAAATACTTCTATGATAACAACGAATCAATGTTGTGAATAACCTCGGGCTAAAATAGTGTTTATCACCGAAGGAAGCACCCAGTGATCTAAAGAAGCTTTGTGCTACTTGCAAAATATTCTGTTTGTTATATTTAGGTAGGCTTCCGTAGGGATTCTAGTTTTAGTTGACAGCTCTACTTATAAGTGACATTTGCACTGGAAGACGAAGGAGAGCTATCTCCGGAGTTGATGTCTAATAATCGCAGTGCGATTTTTGCCTGATTGCTATTACAGATTATGTAGTTAATTCATTACAAAATAATATCTTCTAGAGTTTTAATACTCAGTGAGTATCAAACAAACATCGCTTGTTATATTTGTAGTTAATGTCCAATGATGCGCTTTAGTTTAACTTGTATGATTTCGTATGTGACTTAGATTCGCAATAATTAGCTTCTATGCAATAATTCTTTTGGAAGGGAACATATTTTTAAAGTTTCTAATATAAATTTTCGTAATTTTCTGTTAAATAAAAGGCGCTGATATTTTTATAGCGGGTAACTATTCGATCGGTGTCTTTATTATTATTATTGGTGGAATATGCCCCATCTTTAGGTAAATCAATCTGTGGAAATTGTTGCAATTTAGAATAAATCTATGTAGTTAAACTACGTTTATAATGCCCAGTGTCTGACGTTTCATCCAAATTATTGCTCAAATTTTCTAACATGGGTTCCAGAAAATTGGTGTTTGATTTGGAACCCCCCTTTGTAATAAGATTGTGTGCTTTTTGCGGTCTGTAAAACTGTGATGTTCTGGTAACATTCGCTTACGTGTCAATTACAGTCTCGATGATTAATATACATATTTATTTATTTCATATAATTATTATTTTTAATTAAATCCAAGTGAGCTGTATGGCTAACAAGTACATATCGAAGAGTTGTCTCAATTAACTTGTTCTATAATATCTTGGTTTCCTATTTCGTGCAGCCGTTTAGAGAGTTTCAATGTAGTTGCATTAAGCTTCGCTTGCCTGCAGTGCGGGTCGTCACTGAGCTACTACTTAAACATTTAAGTGTGTTACGCATAATCTTAACTTAGATTATAGTCAAATACGTTGCAATAATACGCCTTGAAGGCAAATACACATAGTTATTAACACACAAAAAATATTTTAACAGCTTTATTTTATCCATGATTTTATTTTTTTATTGTATAAAAAGAACTCTAAGAAGATTTTTATGATTTTTTCTATTGAATCAAATGTAGTTTAGTATGAAATATTGAGCATATTCGCAGCCCGACTAGAGCGACAGTGTCGGTCTCGTGTCAAATAGATTATGTAAATATTTCGATCTGGTTTTAATAAACTGTAAATTAATTGCTTAATATCTTTCTGTTGGAATGCGTTTTGATGTGCATTTTATAGAAAACAATACTTCCAACTAGTCTTCTCACATTACAACAAATATGAAATACCTATATGTAGGATTTGAAATAGTTATAGAATCATAATTCACATTATGGCAGCCCAGCAAATGTAAATACGTAAGAATTTACAAGACAACAAAACGCAGTCCAACATTTTAATGTTTCTGTAGTATATTAGATGAAAATCTTTGTGATAAAAATTTCTTAATTATATCAACCCGTAGAGAAGCGTCTGTGTATATATTATAATAGTTAATGTTAAGTGAAAGCTATATTTTGTTATGGTGAACAAAAAGCGCACTCTCTATCGTTTGCCATATTATGAAGCTAGTTGATTGTACTTCCGACTCCTTGTGATCGCCCCCACCTTGGCTTGTCCCGCTCCCCCGTCGGATATGTTTTTATGTAAGGTATTCGATGTAACAATGGAATATTTTGCAATATATATATTAATATAATTTTTTAACGCTAAGTGGATCGTAAATTAGAAAAGCTGTATATTATCCAGATGTTAAATATTATTATTTCTTCTCAATGTTTGAACTAAGCATGTAAAATTTAAAATAATACTAGAGAATAAAAGATGTTATGATAATTAATTACATAAAATCTTCGTTTGAATGTAGCGCCTTTCCTTTATTCCTTACGTTTAGATAATAACGTGATAAATAATACACGCGGTTCCATAAAATATTTAACATATATTTCTTAAACATGTTTATTTACAAAATATAAAGTACTTAAACATTTAACAGACTATTTTTAAATGGTATCTATAACTAACATTACGTAGAATTTGACACTTCTTTGCACATTGAACTCTAACCTGCGGTATATAATATTTTGAGTGAGAATCCAATGTTGAAACAATCATAGAAACAAATTTTTTTGCCACTAAATAAAAACCTCAGTCTTCATCTTGTCCACACGTGGACACCACACCATATTTTTTCCACCACTACTGTCTTAAACTAATTAAAAATAAAAACATTGAAACAATATTTAGCAGCTCCCATTATACGAAATCCGTATTCAATTGAATAAAGCGCATATTAGGACTGCGGAATTTTGGTGGGAAAATATGTCTTAAAAAATAAAATGTATCGAATTAGTAAGTTCTGATTACTGTGGGGACTTATCATTTGTTTGAATAAAGCTGTTTCTCCAGTTGATACTATATCAGCACAATATTAAACACATAATAGCTAGAATGGTTTTTTAACTTATTAATTTATTTATTATTTTTAATTTTATATTGTACTGTTGTACTAATATAGCAAGTATCAAATGTCGAACCATCCTCCGTGAACTTTTAATAAAGCACCACAGCAGTCAGTTATATCTTTTCTACTTTTTACTTATCACAGCCGTAACTAAGAACACTGAAAATTGTCCACACAATCATGTCCTTCAAACAAAATGTTTCACTTTATGCCGCCACAGAAAACATGAGCATGATGTGTTCTTAGCTATAAACTTACGATTAATAATGTCCTTTTCATTAATATGCCCACAGAATAAATTAGTTTTAACGTAACACGACGATTAGGTATGTTTTTATGCAAATATTCACATTGCAACATTCCACATTGCACTTCAATCTGACTCACAGTTGACTAGAACAGCTGAAGATTATGCCATTGTAGGTTCAAAATGAAAATATGGTAACTGCTGAGCTTACTTTACCATTTATAAGAAATTTTTTAGATATTCTGTCGACAGTAGTCTTAACAGAATTTTCTTATCAATCTGCTGCTCTAGATATCGTACAATCATGAGCAGAATATACACTACTATTAGTGTGTATAAGTTTGGAATCTCAAAAATATTCAGCTGTTGACTATAAAAATTAAAAATATATGATATTTTAGATAGCTAAGAAAATGGCTTGGCTATTGAAAGGCTCTTCAAAATAATTTATCTATAATCGCCGCCATCAAATATTTCAGAAATATTAGCTGTCACGTTTAAATGTTCGCGCCATTATTGTAGCAATATGGCGACCTAGTTCATATCAGGCACTGGATACGTGTCTTTTGGCTTACACAGCCCGCCATTGGTCTCGCTCGTTCGGTTCCCTCTTGACGTGATAGTTGAGACATGGCTGAAAGTTCACGTGGATCGTCACAGGGTGCAATGGCGCAGCTAGGTGAATAGCCCTTGCGTCTAGCACGTCGTAAGGGCCCAAGTGCTTTTGCAGGCATGTATAGTCGACACTTAGCGGGACGTAGTATTTTCCTATAAAAAGTAAAGTTAAAGATTAGGTTCTATTGGTATACTGACTAGTAGTTTTTTTAGTGTTGTGTAACATAGTAAAAGCCTTTATTTACTTACCGATAGCATTCAACGCGAAAATAGGGACATACTGCGTTGGAGGAGGTGGTTTGTCATAGTGATGGTTATGATGTGATTCACTCGACGTGTCCTACAAAGAGATTTAGATTTATTTAGAAATAGAACCAGCTTAGAGGTAGAAGTTTATTAAACCAAGTGCCAAATTGTTCCAAAAAGGTCGTCTGAAAAAATGAAATCATACCTGTGGCGAAGTGTCCCTAGCGTCTTCAGTAGATCCGGAGTTGGAGGTGGAGGTGGAAGGCGCGGGCTTAGCCGCACGACGACGTTTGTGTGAGTACACCTTCCCATGAGCGTGTGCCGTGCGGGCCAGCATGTCTGCAGCCTGGATGGGAATTATCTATTCATCTTAATATGGTAACTACGGAATTGGTAAAGGAAGAACAAAGATTTTTAGGTAAGAAAACCTAAAATTCAATGTAGCTTCTTAATATTGAAGATATCATCTGACAAATGTTTAAGGGGTAAACCTGTTGTCACATTACTCAATTTTTTTTTCTTTTAGAGCTTAACTGACATTTTTTTTTAAGTTTTCTTGTAAATTCATGACTGACTACTTACGTGACCTGCATAACAAGTATACAATGTATGTACCTACCTACACAAGTATCATAACGATAGCACAATAAAAAAAAATCTGTTAGGTCATAGTCTGCGGTTCTATTTGTCGTGAAGACGGAAATCAAAAAGAGGATAAGCAGCACAAGTGTTAATTTTTGTCTGCTTAGGTTACAGTTGTCACGAAGCAAATAACTATTTGTGTTACCTACTAGTGATTCCAACGGGCGTCCTGGCCGAAAACTGGTAAAAGACCAGATAATGGTAAGAAAAAAAAATAGAGACCCCGGTTGTAGCGCCACCTACCGGGTCCAAATGTATTTTTGCAAATCGTCCAGGGACCCACTCAAAGTTTTATCTAAATCGGTTCAGCCGTTTAGGAGTTGGGACAAACACACTACACGTGTAGAAGAACGTATAAAGATATGAGATATTGTTCCGACGTCACAACAATATGTCATAGCGGCAAGGAAAAATTTCAAAATTATAATATGATCTTAAAAACCTTGGCCTCTATTCAAGGAGAAATAATGAATAAATGTCACATGCTTGACTCTTGGCTACCTAGACTAGATTTTTGACTTGAATTAAGTATCTAAATCAGAATAGCAAATAGGTACCTACTGTTGTTATCAAAATTTATTTATAAAAAGTTACCTCTGTGTCTTGGGATCTGGAGAATCGCCTTTCAATGGAGTTCTTGAACTTGTAGGAATGCAGGTAGTCTTCGGTGTGATCGGGCTTCCTCACTGCTCGCAATGTAGGTTCCCCCCTCTTGCGTCGCCCGTCCAGGGGCAGGGGCTCCGCTTCAGGCAGGCCTTCGCCCTCGCCTGCCATTGGGGTCTGCGCCACTGATACTGTAGAGAAATTACAGAAACATTAGGATTTGAGATAAAATTTATTGTGACAAAGGTCATCGAACTCTCGAGTTGCCTACAAATTGCGATAAAGTCGCAATAATAACACTCCACCATGAACTCAATTATAGCTATTCTTACTTGCAATTCGTTTTGATTCTCGACGTCATCTTACTCGTACTGTAAACACATCAGATTGTAAAATTGTGATTTGCATCTGTCGATTTAGCAAACGCACCTGTCTGTATCTGCGCGGCCTCCGCCTGACGGCAAATATTCTTGAACCTAAGGTAATAAAACTAAAAATATAAATATTTATGCTTTATCAACATTACGGCGATAAAAAAATTAGATTGCCTCGATCATTACCCCCTTCGGCGCGTCTAGACAATCTGCATGACGATGCTTGAGCTTCCGACTTTAAAAAATCCGTTTTTTTACCAGTAAGTGTTCAAAGACGTCATCAAGACTCTTCTCTAGCACGTTGACGGCAACCAAAACATCTGTTTTTCAGAATGAAAACTAGAATTCTTCATCAATATTACCTCTATCGCATTCCATGGAGTACGGATGTTCCTGCGGTCGCTCCTCGTAAGTCTCTGGTGCGAAGGACGGAGGTGCGGGAGGTGGCGCCTGCGCCATGATGCCGGGCTGCATGTTGTAGCCATGGGAACTACTGGAGGAACTCGCTGTTTCCGAGGAGGAACCGGGGTGCGACCGTGGCTTCTCGCGCGGAAGTGGTTCGCGAGGAAGGGGCTCGCCTGAAAAACGTTAAGAGGTTTATAAGTATGTGTCGTTAGGATTTCGCCATCCAACACCTACCTGACTACCCACTTGGTTCACTAAACTATAAATAGCTATAGATACAGTTGCTGAATACTGGTCGGTCAAAATTTTATTTGATTTTTTTTTATATAAAAATATTTTTTATTTTTTATTATTATTGATAGGCTCGCGTTTGACCACTATCTCACCTGATGGTAAGCGATGATGTGGCCGACGATGGAGCACGCTTGCCTAGAAGTAACCTATTCACTCTTGACTTAAAGACCCCTAGGTTGTAGCTATCAGGAAACACACGACTCCGGCAGGGAATTCCACTCCTTAGCTGTACGCATTAGGAATGTGTTCCCAAAACGCTTTGTACGTATGGGTGGGATGTCCACCATGTACCGATGGCGCAACGCCGTACGTCTAGTGCTAAATATCGTTGCTCCGCCCGGTTGTATCTGTAGGCCATAAAAATATGTAGATCCGTGTGTGTGTCTCCGTACGAGAATCGAACTAGCGACCTGCAGCGCAACAGCCAATCGCTTAACTACTGCGCCATCCGTGCTGTCTATACCGCGAGTATGGATTATTTTGACACGATTACAAGAAAACAAACTTAAAATTAATCACTATTTCTATTTATGATAAAGGAAGTCGAGAAGGGAATTATTTAATTTATTCAGTTGAAAATTGTGCCAAGAAAAATAATTACCTACCTGCTTTAGTAACATGCATCAGCTAACGTGAGCTCAACAGCGCGTTGAGTCTGTTTGAGTTGTCCTTAGTGGATCTACATCCTATAAGGAACCTACCTGCCAAATTTTAAGTTTGTAGGTGTTATAGTTTCTGAGATTTCGTGATTAATCAGTGAGTGGTATTTCGCTTTATATATTTTTTTAACAACCCCCCCCCCCCCCCAAGTAACGCATCGTAACATTTTCCTGTACCTGTGGAGGGGGGGGGGCTCCATAAACGTTACGTAACGCCCAAGTGACCATTTTTAACCCAAATGTCACTAAAAACATATTATAACCGAAAAGAGTTGCCAACTTGGGAAGGCAAAATAAAAATGTCGTACAATACAATCGGGGGATTCCCCGTAAACCATAAACGAAAACGGTTGCCAACTTGGGAGATTTTAATACCCTAGTTTTTTTTTATTTAAATAAAAAACAATGTTACTCTCGCCCCTGTAACACATCGTAACGTTCTACAAGACCCCCCTCCCCCCCAAATTGCATTACGTAATACTTGAACGCCCCCTATGAGGATTAGCACAAAATACATGAACTCTTTTTTAAACAAACCTTTAGCAACAGCCTCGCAGTGCCTCTGCATATGCGCAGCTAACTGCATGCACAAGCCATCGCCAGGCCCGTAGCCATGCACCTCGGCCAGGAATCTCATGACTTCAGCCACCGCATCCTGGTAGCCAGCCCGGAAATGCTCCTCGCCGAGACCCCGGTCAGCAGCTACAACAGAACCCCACGCGAAGATGGAACATCTTCCGACGGGAACTCCCAACAACATTAGCGTTCTTCAGTGGTAGTTATGAGCGTGTTATAAACTTTTTATTTATTTATTGTAAACCTTTGATGATGGATGATCTTTTTGTTAGTGATGTTTTTTTTTAAATGAGTATTTGATACAAATAGGAGCTGTTTTAAATGATATTGGTGTTGATGAAATGTGATTGTGCATTTTGTGTCTCGTTAAGGCTCGACCATAAACCATGTGGTGAATGGTTTTTTTTTTTTAATTGATGTCCGAGTTCAAATATGAAATACATTTTATTCATTTTGTTATATTACCATTTATACATACCTGCAGTTATTTGTAAAATAAATATAGGTATGTTTTATGAGCGATGGTGCAAAGTGATGGTGAAGTTTAAAATATAGGATGGAAACCGTCGCGTATCAATTAAACAACAAACTTTTTTGCGAAAAAAACAGTTTTTAGTTGGATTTTCTAAAATTGTATATATAACGCTGTTTATTTTTCCTTTCTTTTTCATTTTTGTACATGACATGTAGAATTACTAATGATATACATACCCATGATTTTGTTAGCTATGACGCAAATCAGAAGAGGGATAATATAAACGACATTTAAGCACTATTTGATGCCTGCAAAAATGTAAATTCAGTACAAAAGAACAGACGTTAAATATATTAATTTGAAACTGGCTGGTTCTCTAGTACGACAGTGTTATTTACAATATAAAATATTTTTTATGGTACAGAAAATATGATAAGCGAATATAAATTATACTTTGTTTCGGTTTGTTATTTGTAATGAATAATTTAATCATTATTAAGCTATTTGCGGTACCAGATTGATTAATATATATTTTATCTTATTTCCATTTTATTTTATAAACAAACATAGATAATTTTACCGTTGATGCCCTATTTATGTTATATTATATCTACAATAGGGTTAAATGATAATTGAATAGGTTATAAAACAGATATTGTCTTTATGTATCTGTATTTTGTAAGATCAGGCTTACAAATTGCTCTTGATAAACAAACTTTAAACATTCAGAGATTATGCGGGAATACGAATGTAACCTATTTTAAAGCAGATTTTGTTCTCAGGTTGCTTTATTTTCCTTGTATTCTGACATCAATCTTAAAACATTTGAAAGCTTCTGAAGAAAACCATGTCACTAGAAGTTTTACCGGAGACCTAACGGGTAATCGATCCTAACAAGATTGATTTTAAAACACTGGAATTTTCCAGAACTACTCAACTAGAGAATTTTAATTTTACTTTTCAGACCTTCTGTCAGTACTGTACAAAAATTAAAAAATTGGGTGTGGGCAAAATAACAAATGATTTAAATACTCATTTGTTATTTATCAAAGAAAAATAATTTAGCCTTGTATTCACTAAGCAGCGCTGGGAATCTCCGTGCTAAAAGTGGGAGACAACCTTTTTGTTTTCAAAGACCTCACATTTTTATACGTTATGTCTTAAGCTGATGAATAACCAAGTTTTAACATGTTTCTTAGTAAATACAAAGCTATGTTAGAAATAATTGAAAAATATAAAAAAACAACTGGGCTTGAATCTGCGATATTTCTTGTAGACATATTTATTCGCCAATTTAATTACACAGTTACCTACTATGGTAACAGTTTTTCGCAAAAACAAGCCCACATACAATTTGTATTAAATTTCAAACACTCCAACCAATTAGATCAAATAATACCTGTCTATGACGTCAAATGTTAGAAAATAGTCGTAGCACAACGCCAAATATAGTCAACCTACTATTCGTCGTTCGTAGATTTGGCGGTAAGATAAAAACATACAACTTTCTTCATCATTCACAGAACAGAATCAGCGATCTAACGGGTTGGAGGTAAATAATCCAAAAGTACCTTCCTCTGTTGTTTTCCAATTATAACTAACGATTTTACCAAATAAGCGCGCTTTCCGTACGAACCGTTCGCGCGTTCCTGAAGGTATTTGAGGTGGCGTATGGCCATCTCGATGATCTCTGTCTTCTCAACTCTGCCGCGCCCTTTCTTCAGGTACTCTGGCGGTATAAGCCGCGAGAGGTCTGCTAGACAGTTATTCATTCGGTCCCGACGACGTTTCTCTATTATTCTGTGCGACATCGGGTCTTGCTGTAACAATAATGGACTGTAAGATTATTTAGTTCTGAGTTTTATAAGCTGATGTGACTGATTTTGGAAGTTCTTATCATCTTTTAGAAAGTAAGTGGGTCAATTTTTATATAGTATCTAAGTAGAAACCATGCATTAATAATATTTGAGACAGTCACATCAACTTTGATATTAGATTAGTATTTACTTCAGTTTTTTTTTTATTATCAAAAATAAAATATGATTCAAGTAGTTTGTGGATGATCCCTCCGCATAAATAAATAGCTGTACGAACTGTACAGGGATCTTGAGCGCTCGGCGAAATTATTTTATTTTTTCTTTTACCTAGTACAGTAGGTAAAAGAAAAAATAAAATAAAATAGGTGTACATTTAAAAAAATAAATAAAACGCGTACGCAAAGCGATCCCCACTCTTTCGCCGAGCGCTAGTCGTTCGGATAAATTCAAGCAATATTTAGTGTGTTTTTTTTTTATAGATGATTCCGATACTATGTTTCGGGAATTCAACATGACTACCTAATTAAATTTTTTTTTTTGCGTAAAGGAAGATCCACAAAAGACATAATTGGCATGCATTAATTTGAAAATCTACTCTTTTCACAAAAACATCAAAATGGGGTCTGCCCATAACTTGTTCACGTCAAAAAAGTATAAAAAATCGGGCATATTCAGTATGACTTGCCCTCGAGACCTTCCCCTTCTTCAAGTAGGCGCCCGGCGGGTACTCGGCCTCGTCCTCGGAGGGAGCCGTGAAGTTGAGCTGCTCGCCAGCCACGCGACTAAAGCCGTCGTTGGAATTATAGCTGCAACAAAAGAAAGTAAGATTAGTATAATCGTTGACAGTGAGAACAAACGGATAGGTGGAAAGGTAATGATTTTTTAGGTCCCTCAACATCCATCGCCCATTCGGCTTGATGACAGACTGGGGATCTTAAGTACAGAGTGAATAGGTTACTTCTAGACGAGCATGCTACATCGTTGAGCACATCATCGCTTACTATCCGGTGCGATAGTGGTCAAGCGCAAGCGTATCCTTATCCTTACATTATACATAGATATAAAACAAAGGCCCTCACCGCATGATCGCGATAAACTCAAAAACTACTGCCCCCTAGCCAAGTTACAACCGTTTCGTTTCGATTCTCTTTTCGTTGATCGCCTCGAATCGGCCACGCCTCCTATTCCTTTTTTCTAACCACGTGACTGAGCGTTGAGATGACGTCCCGCGTCCGTCAGAACAAAAGAATCGGAGGCGTGGCCGACTCGAGGCGATCAACGAAAAGAGAATTGAAACGAAACGGTTGTAACTTGGCTAGGGGAGGCTGAGCAGAGTTTTTATGCGGTTTTCACCAATCTAGACAGTTATTCATAAGGAAGATTTAAGTGTATAATAAGTACATGCATATTAGGGAAAAGTCGGCAAATTCAAAGATTTCTAACATCAATGCGAAGCTGGGGTGGGTCGCCAAAAAACTGTGAGCTAGCTTGCGCCACCTGGCAACCGCAATCAAAAGATGCTTAAATGAGCGGTTGAGTTTACGTCACAATTTTATGACAAAATAAAAGTAATTAAATCAACAAAAACTAGTTATTTTTAGTTGGAAATAAATAAAATAACCCGGAGTTCTACAACGGCAACGTGACTAAAATATTGGTTTTGTTGGCATAGATTTAGTTATACAATAGTGCTAGCTAGGATCAAAGTAAATATTAAAAGTAGAATGTATAAGATCAAGGCTGTTTTCGGCGACATGTGATCACAAAACGTGGTCGCAAGGTTATTGGTAACAATTGATACTTGATTCGATCAATTATTTCGTTAGACGTAAATTGATAAGTTCTGTACCTAGCACAAATAATATATGTTAGTTATGTCGGAGACATCCTGGCCTTGGTACGGGACATGGTCCGAAGCGATGAGGAGTGGCAGGCGGTCGCGTCCTTCTGCGAAGCATGTGCTAGCAAAGGAGGAGGCCGCACGTGCACGCGCGAGGGAGCGGCCCTCACGCCCCAGCAGCCGGGATCCGGATCCCGATTTCCGGTCAGCGCAGGCGCGGGCTTGCGGACGGCGAGCAATGGGTAAGCTCGCCGTCCGACTGCCGGGTAACCGGCTCCACGCGCGCCTCAAGGGGGCCAAGAGTTTACTTCTGAAAGGATCCCTCGGCCCTGGTATGAAAAGCAACGAAGGAACAGGAGTGGGTTTTTAGTCAGTAAAAGTCTGACACGCCCTTACGCACCGCCCAAGAGCGGGGGATGCCATTGGTTGACATATTCCCATCTACAAAAAAAAAGTAGCTCGGACATTGATCCTAATCCGTAATGGACTGATCGAGACCATGTTGATGCAGACCCATCCAGAGTACCTAAACCATTGTTGTAATAAATAAAAAAACCTCGTCTCATTAGCCATACAAAATTCCGACGAACAAAATCCTGAATCAAACCTGCGACCTATCTATTTTGTGCCTGCGATGTGCATCTTGGCATTAATTAACTAGGTAGGTACTATGCCAGATCACACAGGGGGGTGCTAAGGAGAGTTAATGAATGATATTGCCCAACAATAAACGAAGCAATGACATTAGACTTGTTTTTGATAATTTAACCGTGTCGTCGGGAATCGGGATGTTGAGCATCATTCAATGTTAAATGAATGGAAAGAGATGTAAAGATTCAAAGATTCATAAAAACTTTTTAGAAAAAAAAAATAACCGACTTCACTAAAAAAAACACTAAAAGGATCAAAATAACTTTAATTTCGGATGTCGGTGTTTCTCGGTATTGTTTGTTTCTTATTTAACACCGACTTCCGAAATTAAAGTTATTTTGATCCTTTTAGTGTTTTTTTTAGTGAAGTCGGTTATTTTTTTTTTCTAAAAAGTTTTTATTTCACACTTTTTAGTTGCGATACACTTATAAACAGAGTGCCTATTTCTAATGACAATTCCAATTAACCCAAATACTGCTAGGTTACATTGTTTTATTATAAAGTTGCTGTGCCTACCTTCTTCCTTCCGGCTCCATCATCAGATCAGTTCGATAGTACCTTATAGCCAAAGAGCATCTCACGACAATTCTAATAAGCCCAAACACGGCTAGGATACATTGATTAATTACGGAGTTCCTGTGCCTACCTTCCGGCTCCATCATCAGATCAGTTCGATAGTACCTTTTAGCCAAAGTGCATCTCATGACAATTCTAATGAGTCCAAACACGGCTAGGTTACATTGATTAATTACGGAGTTCCAGTGCCTACCTTCCGGCTCCATCATCATCATCAGATCACTTCGATGATACCATTTTCAACGTAACTATTCAGAATCATTCATTTATTTGTATTTTCATAGTCGCTTAACTATATCTTCAATGTGATATCTATTTGAGTATGAAGTTCCGTTGACCATTTCTGGTCTTCTTCATCAGTTCCACTTCATCAAATGTTACTTTTTGACTGTAAATGCTTAAGTTCTTGATGAAAATACTAAAATTACCATAGGGTTGCCTATAATTTTTGAGGAGTTCCCTCGATTCCTCATGGATTCCATCATCAGAACTGGATTTTGAAAAAAATGGGACCAATCTGGAAGCATATCCTATAAAGGGAAAAAAAAATTTTGCAAATCGGTCCATAAACGACGGAGTTCTGAGGTAACAAACATAAAAAAAAAAAAAAAAAATAATGCTGATAAAAAAAAAAATACAACCGAATTGATAACCTCCTCCTTTTTTTGAAGTCGGTTAAAAAGCATTTATTCAAATAAACCATTTACAGGCACTTTTGAAATGTCAAGAAGTCAGTCAGTCAGAAAAAAAATTGATGCTAATTGCACATTCCAAAGCGTAGATCTCTATGGAGAAGAATGTGCAAGAAACTCCATGGACACTATTTTAAATCATGTTTTGTAATTACAAATATCTCTGTTACATGTTTCTTGTCGCTATCATGTGAGAACAATGTACTTAAATAAAGTAAAAATAAAAACTAAATATAGATATTAAAATAGCAACCGGCAGCTAAGAGATGACCAGTCTCAACTGACAGCACCCGTTCACGGACATGACGCGAATATTAGCACCACTCAGCTCAACCATTTTGAAGGGAACCGAATGATCCAATACACGCGCCACCATCAGTGAGACATTTGAGTGAGCATGAGAAACTCTCAACTGCCAAGCTCATTTATGTAACACATATATATACACACCTGCACCGCATGTTGCTTTGGTGATCCCAATGAATTGATAGGTGTGTACCATTAGTTTGTTCGTTCTGTAAATAGGGCGTCCACGGGCTCGCAACTGTTAATTTTTTTTGTAGGTCTGGGCATGAGGTTCCTAAGCTCATCTTTAAATAGAGACACTTGCTCACTTTCAGAACGCCTTGAAACCCTGGACCGGACCCGTCAGCGGTTAAAAGAAAATGATGGACGACATTATTTTTTGGTTTCAAACAAACAAAGTTTTCACAAAACAAAAACCTTCAACCATTAAAACTCTGACATAATAATTACAAACATCACGAGATTAAACTCCAAACAAACTTGGAAACGAGATCACAATAGTGCTGTGATAGTGCTTAGCTAAGATTGGCTGAAAAATTACTTGACCATGGTACAGTCGTCACGTGTTCGACCTACAAAACGCAGCGACTCAAGGCCGTCGTGTCGCGCTCACGGATTTCGCGGAACTGCGGAGTCGCGGCTCAACAGTTCGACTTGACTTTGTTTATTTCTGTGTCTGTGCGTCTATGGCAGTGTGTAGGCTTCTTTGCCGAGACCGGAGAACTTTTTTTACGGAAGAACAGGAGGAACGATGACGTAAGTTTATTCTGAAGTGGCAGGCACGGGTATTTTGTTTGATGTTGTAATCGCTATTTTTGGGTTCATTCAAAAAACGGAAAACTGGAGTTGATTGAGTATTCGGTTATTGAATGAATTGTGAATGTTACTAGGCATATGATATCAAAACATGATAGGAGTCACCTCCACGTGCGCATCGGTAGATATAAAAATTTACATCTTTTGGTAATGTGTACTAGGTCTGTAAATGTACTAGGTCTGTGGAATAGATCGAAAGAGTTACCGCTGTCCTAGAAGTCTGGAACGCAAAGGGCAACTGAAAGTACAGAGGTGGGTTTTAGCCACTAAAAGTCTGACATTTCCTCTCGGTCCAACCAGAGCGCGAGGCGTTATTTAAAGATTTCTCATCTCAAAACAAAAAAAGGTAGTACACTGCTCATGCACGGGAGATTGGATTCGGAGGGTGGCTGTGGGTTTTTCGAAATTAGAGGCCTTACTATGACGTGTTATAATGTCAGGCATGCGAGCGAGAAACACAACTGAGCAACTGAGCTTTAACAGTTCAGTTTAGGTCGTGAAATGGATCGCGTTAAGAACTCGTGATAGGACCTCTGACCAGTGGCGGATTAAGCCAGCGCGGGGCCTGTAGCAAATTCGACCAAGGGGCCTCTGTGTAAACCTATTTAGTACTATTATTCTCATTCTCAATAATCCAGCGGATTTTAAGATTGGTAAAGATGAAAAATTCCAACATCGTACATGTTTGTACCTAGCTCTTTATACAATTCTTCTCTTTATTTGACGACACCTAACTCAGAGGCTGCTCATAGCTTAATTAAGTTTACGCTGTTACGTTTTACTATATGAGGTAAAATAGGTAAGGTATTTACTATTATAATATCCGATGGGATTGGCATGTACATTCGTATAAAAGTCCCTAATACAAAATAAAGAGAAGAGAATAAAAAAGATTGGTAAAGATACGTGGAAATTACGGTAATGAGGGAAATTTAAGCGATTGACTATCATATTCAATTAAATAATCAGCTGTATTCATTCGGATTTCAATATATATATATAGGCAAGATTTTTTTTTGCGTTCAAGTGCAGGTTCTCCGAAAGCGCGGGGCCCCCGAATGCGCGAGGCCTTTGCTACTCTTACTATATGGCTAATCCGCCACTGAGAAATTCACAGGCAGTACTTATTTGACCTATTCCATTATCATGATTTATACTGTATCCAGAACGACCTTGAGAATAATCCATATTAATTGAATGTCAAACACATGGACAACGTGGACGGTAATCGAATACGCGAATAATAATCAGAAATGGAAATATTGTGAAAAGTTTTGCGGGACCTGCTATGGATATCTACCGGGCGCATCACGAAACGAAATGTGAACAGATGTTTGATGTTTTATTCAATAGTTTTTATAATGTGGAACTAGCTTTTCTTTCAGGAAAAACATAATAAGTAACTTATTTTAAGTGTCTAACTAAAAAATCTAGTTTTCGGTTTGTTGAAAATTATGAAGCTTTTGTGCAAGTCTAACTTGAGTGGTCATCCATTAGCATAATAATATCATAGCAAAATCAGCCTTTTAATGTTCCCACTGCTGGGACTCAGGCCTCCTCTCTAGGAGAGGGAATGGGCCGTAATCCACCACGCGGGCCCAGTGCGGGTTGGTGAATGGTGTCTTCGAATTTTTGGTTCTAGGACATACCGGTTTCCACACGATGTTTTCCTTCACCGTTTTGAGAGCAGTGGTGATGAAATAAATTACACAAAGTAATGCGCCTGGCTGGGTTTGAACTCACGACCTACATACAACTCATAAGTCGGGGCCTTTACCACTCGTCCACCACTGCTCAATCAGTCATCCATTAGACAAGATAATAATTACGAGTACATGCATGGCAAATGGCAAAGCATCATCAAAACCCACCACCTGCCCACAAGAACTATCTACGTACAAGTACTGTTAAAATATGATGGCCATATTGAAGGTGGCGTTCGGAACTATTGCGCATACTCTAAAAAATACGTAATACCCATTCACCATTTATGATTCTTAATAAAAAACTGTTTTCCAAAAAATAAATAACCGACTTTACTAAAAAAAATCCACTAAAACGATGAAACTTTAATTTCGGAAGTCGGTGTTTCTGGTATTGTTTCACGGATTTCCGAAATTAAAGAATCAGTTTGTTTTGATCGTTTTAGTGTTTTTTTTTAGTGAAGTTATTTTTTTTTTTGGAAAAAAGGTTTTTATTTCACACTTTTTAGTTGTGTATGTTGTGATACACTTATAGCCAGAGTACTTATTCCACACGACAATTCCAATTAACCCAGACAGTGCTAGGATATATTAATTTATTATGAAGTTCCCGTGTCTACCTTCCACCTTCCGGCTCCATCATCAGATCAGTTCCATAGTACCTTATAGCGAAAGTGCATCTCATGACAATTCTAATAAGCCCAAACACGGCTAGAATACAGTGATTAATTTCGGAGTGCTAGTGCCTACCTTTCGGCTCCATCATCATCAGATCACTTCGATGATTCAACATAACTATTCAGAACCCTTTATTTATTTTATTGTCATAGTTACTTAACTACTTTCATTATGATATCTGTGTGAGTGTAAAGTTGTGTAGTTTGCCATTTCTGGTCTTCTTCACCAGTTCCACTTTATAAAACGTTACTTTTTGACTGCAAATGATTGAGTTCTCGATGAAAATACCAGAATCACTATTTAATTGCCTATAATATTTGAGGAGTTCCCTCGATTCCTCATGGATCCCATCATCAGAACTAGATATCCTTTTAGGAAAAAAAAATTGCAAATCGGTCCATTAAAAAAAATACAACCGAAAAAAAAATACAACCGAATTGTTCTCAATTCGGTTGTATTTTTTTAATCATTTCATCATTTTTTCGTCCTCCTCTTTTTTTTAAAGTCGGTTAAAAAGAACTAGCTACTGCGCAGTTAATTGTTCAAAATTCGGAGCGATAAGATGACCTAATATTTCGGCCGTACTGTAAACTAAACGTGACATTAGCTAATCATTTAGCTAAATGTCACGTTTAGTTTACAAACGGTGCGAAACCAAAAGAAAAAAAAACGATCTAAACAATTCTTTAGCTCCCCAGTCTCACAGACACTAAAATTTTATTTTTATAACATTAAGTTAACAACGATAAGTGTGGTCACACGATGTTCTGGCAGATAAGCGTTAAACTGAAGCACGTGAAAATTATAACGTGACGTGAGCAGACACGTGCCGGAGATATTTTTAGAATTCGCGGCTACACATACGTCCGCTGCTCTTGTTAAAAAACTATACATAGAGAAATTGAAATGCTGTTTTTCGTAGGTTTGAGTGGCACATGGACCTTAAATAGTACTTACTATTTCCATGGAGTGACAAAGTTATTTACCTATTTATTATTCTCGTTTTATAAATGAAAATGGAAACATAAAAGTCAGTTTACAATTTTTAAATTATGGAAATTTAGGGGTGACACTAGTGACTCCAAAATGTTGACATTAATTGGGATATTTATTTAAAAATCTTTTGTTTTTATTATTTTGTTGAAGTGATAGGTTTTACAGTTTTATACGTAGGTATGGTTATAGTTATTATTGTGAAAACAGATAAGCTAAAAATAAATATACTTTCTTACGATGTCTTGATAAAGTATCTACTAATGTCATACGTATCTATGTGTGCGTGCACATGTTAATAAATACTCCTGATGCATTAACAAAATGTACATACTCGTATTAATTAACTTGCAAAACTATGTTGCTCGTTTTTCCTCACTGTGAGCTACGTATATTTTTAGTTTAAACTTATTGCACAACATTATTTAAAAAAGAAAAAAATGTTTAGATACCTACCTGTATTTATCTCAATGTAATAAAGAAACAAATACTAATAGATAAATAGCTATTATTATTGTGTTAAATTAAAATTAATATTTACATATTTTAAGAAATAAACATGCATTCAGCTCAGTATATGATTTGCTAGAATCTACTAACCAATACAAAACTTTCTGAATTAAGTATTGTCAATACAATGATTTTTTATGACTACATATTTCTAGGCATCAGACTGTAGGTACTCTACTTCAAGATAGTGCTTATGGTTGAGCATTATTGATATTATTTCTATCTTGCTTCGTACGAGGCTCTTTCAAGAGCGGAAGCATCCCACGGCGGAAGTAGTTAAATGTCAAATGTTATAAGAGAGACGATCAACAGATTAATCAGCTCGAGAGGGTCTAGTGAATGCCATCATAGCTTTTTTAGGAGTTCTTGACCCTAGTTATTATCCTATTTTGACAGGTCTTGTCTTTTGGTGCTGAAGACATCAAGACATAATTATTATCAAGACAATTGTTTACCATGTAACATTGTAATAATTATTGTTTTAGCAATATTCCAGTCGTTCCAGTTCGTGTCTAAACATTCCGCACAGCAACGATTATAATATATTTTTTGAGAAAAATTTCTCGTTTAAATTATTGTTTCATCGCGCCTTACTCAAATTTATTCTATACCTAAACTTTGTTCTAGGCACGCCTCAAAGAGATGTCAGCAAAAATGAAGGGGCCCAGCAGGGTCGGTGGCCGGTGCCTGCTAAATCTGCACGATTGTTTGAAAGAGCAACTGAAGATACAGGTTGGGCTTTAGTCAGTAAAATTCTGACACGCCCTCTCGTTCCACTCAGAATGGAAGAAATTATTCAATGATTGGACCTAGAAAAAAAGGTAATAGGAAAAGTCAAGAAAAATACGTTTGATATCAGTGTGCACACAACGAAGGTTATAATTTTGCTTTTTGACAAAAAAATCACTTTTGCATCATTATTTTTTAATTGCATTTACCTATCTAATCTACTTTCTATACCTAAACTTTTCTTGTGTAATACATTAATGACATGCAATCATCTATTCTAGATACTAGATATGTTATAATATAGGTAGTTATCTCTACATCATTTATAAAAGCCACGTGAGGGCATAATATTTTATTCAAACATTTTCAAGCGCGACCTTCAACCGTTCGTATGTGAATAGTCAGATGTTGTATACAAAATATTATTTGTTGGTACGGACGTATGACTGGCCAGCCAATGTATAACTTGTAATTTTAACGAGAGGTTTACTTCCTCTAGTATAAATAACAAAGGTTTGTACTCAATCTAAGTACTGTAAAAATGACAGCACCACTCAGTGCAAAAACTATGTATGTATAACACAATTTACAATAACAGCTTGCAGGACAAACAAAGTGACAGAGATAGATAACTATAGCTCTATAAAAAAAACTCCTAAATCCTTATTACAAAGCTATTACGACAGTAAAATACAACATGTTTGAAAGATAAAACTAAAAAACACATTTATGACTAGAACAACATACAAGTAAGTACGTCCAAATTCAATGTCAACTTGAGTCAATTAATCAATCAATAAAATACCACTTCTATCCTTTTCAACGTGACACAACCAGTAAAAATACTACCTTTGCCACTTAACTTGACATAGAATAATAAAAAAAAACACTTACGCCAGCAATCCTGGCACATGGTCAGGCACACGTACGTTGGTCCTCGAAAACGGCGTCAACAAAATATTCATCACAATTATTTATCAAACGCGACAGGTGAGTACATGACCACTCTCACTACTAACACAGTGCAGCGACACGGCGATCCACTTCATGTGCTTGTAGGTTCAATATAAGTGCAAGAAATAAGGGACAGTCCAAGATCGTTAAAACCGTTGAAGTTGAAACGCTGATAACACGTCCGTCAACGACGCACAAAACGCGATAGTGATGTACTAAACTATGTTTTGTATTGGTAGGATGAATATGCGAGAGAAATTCTGTGGAATAGTCTTGATGTCGAATTAATAATGGTGTTGTCGATCATGAGAAAAACAAATAAATCGTAACGATCAATTTGCTGCTGCTAAAATACAGAGTAAACACTTCATACTAGAGTTCATAGGATGATATATTTTCTGGCAATGTAGAAAAAGGATAGTAACAAGAACACCTGTTTTTTTAGTTCGGTGAGAAATCATCGACTGCCAAGAGGGAGTGTCAGACTTTCACTATCTCTCAGTGTTATTTCAGTTGCCCTTTGTGAGGGCTACAGTAACTACACCGAATCCGACACAGCAACCAATCGGAACTATCAGTAACGACAATCGACAACGGTTGGACCGACCTGCGTCTTGTAGATAGTTAATAATAGCGCAGCGTGTTAATCACTGCTAGGGTTACGGCATTGTTCAAAAGCGTTACCTTGGCCCTGGACCGCTAAGAGCAACTGAAGGAACACAGGTAGGTTTTAGTCAGCAAAAGTCTTACACTCCCCCTCACTCTAACCAGAGCGGGAGAAGTTATTTGATGATTTCCCACCTCGAAAATAAAGCAGGGTAACTACATCAAAATGTGTCTTCTGTAATATAAAATGATGATTGCCAAGAAACTCACGTGTGTGAACATTCGCATCACGTTTTTCTTTATTTTTATGCTATCTTGGGCGATTACTGCCGAACAGTAGGTACAAAAATCATCCACACTTGCTTAAACAAAATTGATAAATAATAAGTAATTAGCATGTATTCCATGAACAATTGTTCAATTAAAACAATAGTGCACGTGCAAATTGTTTACAAAACCTTACAATTGAGCATGATTGAATGATTTTTATAAATTATTGAGAAATTTTTTTTTTTTCGTTTCAGTAAATCAAAACTTGCCTCTCAGCTTGCGTTAATATACAGGAACATCTTTACAGCATCGGTATAAACGCTTTAAAGCCAAATTGACAAAAGCGCTGCACGACATATCGCATACATACTGCTAGCTGATTCGATCACGCGCCGTCATGGTCACTGAATCTAAAGCACGTGTCTTGACCACCTCGAACATGATACTTGCGAAAGGATGAACCACAATTTCATCAACTATCTATTAGCAATTTATCGAATTCCAATGAAAGAGTTTACGAGAAAACACACAACAAACACGGAATAACTAGAGATTTTGTATTTTAAAATGAGCTAAAATATCATCTAAAAAGTTATTGACATCTATGGAGAAAAACAAAAGGAAAATTAAGAAATTGGTCAACATAATTATATTTTTTAAAGATTTTTTAGCTCTAGATCTTTTATACTACACATGGCTAAAGACCAGCCGTAATTGGTATTTACGAAGAAAATTAAACATGATAAAAAAAAGGAAACACGAGTATTCATAAGGCAAAAAAATGCCTCCTATGATTTTTAGGGTTCCGTATCTCAAAAGGAAAATACAGAACCCTTATAGAACCACTTTGTTGTCCATCTGTCTGTCTGTCGGTCTATCTTTCTGTGAAGACCTTCTATCTCGAGAACGCGAGGAGGTATCGAGTTGAAATTAAAACCATATACTCAGGTCTGCGGTCCCTTAAAGCAGTGAAAAAACCAAACTTCTGAGTAAACGAAAAAGAAAGATACGGCCGTTTATGTCGCAAAAAACGAATATTTTGACACTCACAAGGGAATCAAAATTCATAGACTACTTCCCGTTGACCTAGAATCCTGAAATTTAGCATGAAGTAAGGTCTTATAGCACAATAATAGAAAAAAAAAAAAACTGAAAACTGTAAATTTGTAGTTATGTCACAAAAAATAACTTTCGATTCGGAAAAATCTTTGTAACTCAATTCGGGAATTGAACTGTTTTTATAGGTAAGTTTGTACAGAACCGTCGGTGCGCGAGTCCGACTCGCGCTTTTCTGTTTTTTTTTTTAATCAAAATATTTATGTAATTTGTAATAAAATCATTATAATTTCCAAAAAATCTAAAACAAAAACTAAATAATTTTACTTACCTACTTCAGCTTATAAACTGAATTTCAAGCCACGTGTTTCTGCATTCTACAAATATAAACAATACATGCTCGAATTTTAAATCGAGAGGGACCATACGATTTGTTAAATATTTATATGAAATCGAATGAGACAATATGCTTTTATATTCTCATTCGAAGTAAAAACAGACTGTCCTGTTTACATAAGCGCCATGGTCACTCTGGCGGAGGCACGTGTTTCGCCGACGCGATATATACATACCTACGTAGCTACGTACGTATAACGTAGTGTGCGGGACGAGAAGACACATGTGCGGCTTGATTTTGAATTGAAGAGTGACGTTCCATTGAACGTGTCATCATAGGGAATGGGATTGTCCACAGCTGTCATAATAGCTGGTCATATTCATTTGTTTACGCATTTCTGGTTTATTCATTATTATATTTTTATTTTTATCGTCATTAGAAATTAAAATCTTCTTGTATGGTAGTTATTTATGGACTTACGTAAACTTTATTTCGGTGTGAAATCTCGGTTCTTTCGTAAATAAATTCGGTTTATTTATGTAACTCCCATTTCAATTTTAAATTAAATGTGGTATTTTTGTTTCTTTTAACATACTTTTATTTGTTAATGGTTATATTAAAAAATAAATCCTAAAATCTATGCATTTCAATTATCTGAATTCTTATCCTAATTAATAAAAAAAAAAACTAAAATATTAAATAATAAAAAAGTGAACCATTAAAATATCAAATAGAGACGTCACGGCCCTATTAAATTAAGACCAAGCAAAATATTGTTCGATAAAATAGAAAACAAATCGAGGTTGCAGTAAGTTACAAAACGTGTCAGATTAGTAGTTCAATGCTCTATTTTCATTCAATCATTATAATCGTTGCAATTGCAACGCGGTGACGTCACCGGTCACGTGCGGTCACTCACGTTCACGTGTTTTGCCGGACGGCGCGGCGCGGCGGGTTTGCGATTGGAGAATGTCGATCCAGCGAGTAATCGCAATCGGATACTACAAAGTTATTTTTATTAACTGATGATGTTTGAACCATACCTATTGGTACAGTATTTGTACCTTTAAATATTACCTATCTAATATTGTACCTGTTGGGGTCGTAAATATTTTGAATTACGCATTATTTCTTGTGAAGAGGGTGTGGCAAGTTATTCATGGAGTAAGGTGCAAGTGCCAATTTAGTATTGGCTGTCATACAAGCGACAGTCGTAACTATTTTTTTTTATTCAGTAGTTATTTCATTCTTTATGTACCTTCTGAATAAATGTATTTTTTAATTTTTATTCCGCAGGGAGTTTCAGAAATTAAGTCTGTAGTTGGAATTTTATTATTCTGGAAGAAGAGAACTTTATAATTAATTGACGAGATAATTTCGAAAAGTATAAAAAATAAATATCCCTAAATAAATTATTTTTCTGATCGGAATTTGAAAAGTAAAATTCAATAAATGCAACTGATTAATTATCATTTGAAACTACCAACAGTTTTAGTAAGAAGATGGCTTATTTAGAGCCTTTATTACTTTTTTAAAACTTTGCCCCACACTAGGAGTAACTTCTGTATCGTGGGTGTGTTCACAAACATGGTCACCCAGATCCGGAACACCTACGAGTATCTCTAGGCTATACAAATATTTGCTGCGTGCGGCAATCGAACCCGCGAACACAGCGCTGCAGCCAATCGCTCAACCACTGCGCCAACCGTGCCGACAAACTACTAATACTTAGGTACCTATTCATAAGTATCAATCAATAAATCGATTACCCCAAACTAATTTTTAATTTATTAGGAACTTTACCCGAGTTAAAAACAAATACATCCCAATGTTTGAAAGTCAAATGAGACAAAATTGGAATGTGTCATACATAAATAATCGTCAGTTAATATTGAACTCATTGCGTTCAGTTTTAGAGTCCAAATATTGCTGACAGTTGGGCCATGTTTACGTCGTATCGTAGTTTGCGAACAATGAAGTCACGTGTGGTTACGTAAACAGAACAAAACTGGCACATTCGCCGTTTTCATGGTAATGAATATGAGATCTTAGCACCTGAGTCATAGATTACATTATCGCGGTAGCACGACAATATGGAAATTGCAGCAGTCGCGTGACGTGATGCAGCGCGCAATAGAATAATAAAAGTCTAGTTACAAATGGAAAATCTATTCCTTTTGTAAGTTCCAAAGTTACAAAGTAGGCAAAATTGGACAAATTTTTTTCTAAGAAAAATGGTTAAGTTTTAAAAATGGTTGACATTCAAAATGCCTTTGTGAATCTAGTGCTAGAAAGAGAGATAAGAGATTTCAGACTGGAATGAAAATTTTCAAGAAAATTCACACCACCATAAAATTTAGCCGAGAGGTCTTTTACTTTTGAAAACGTGTACCAATCGCGATCCATTTTACTACCTACCTAAACTGAAAGAGCTCCATCCCTCTTTCTCGCTCGAACGACTGACATATTAACATAGTAAGGTCCCCAGGACCTGTACCATGACGTTTAAAGTAAGATTGTTTCATTCTTATTTCCAGTGTGGGTAAGAGATGGCACTAGACAACCTGTATAGCTCTGTCTCTTACCCACACTGAAATAAGAATGAAACAATCTTACTTTGAACGTCATGGGAACCGCGCAGGTCATTGAAATCGTCGTTTACTAGAAGGTAAAGTAGAAAAAGAAAACTGTCCCCCTACATGTCGATGACGTTTTAAAATCATCAAAAAAGAAAAGGATAGTGATATGCGTCCCTAGCACCGTCTCACTATTACATCAAAACTATGGTAATTTTAAGTCATTGTAGGGTCACTCAAAACCCAAGCGAACGAACTTGCTCTCAACTTACTAAAGATGAGGTCAAATAAATTAAACAATCCAATAAAACAAGTCTTTACTTGAACTGAAAGTTTGAGAAAAGAAAACTTTTAACCAAGCTACAGGTTGATTTCCCTTTGGGGTCTCGAAAATTGTTTTTATTTAGAAACATTTCAAGTTTTTTTTGCTTCTTATTCATGGGAATAGAATTTTGCCCGCAACGTGTCCCACGGGAAACAATATTTTCCGGGATATAAAGTACACAATGGCATTATGCAATACTTTAGATTTCTATCTGCAACTGTAGTGCTGTAGTTTTCTATCAGGAAAGAAAATTGTTTTTTTGAAATTGTTTAATAATTCCGGAGGCTACATCCAAACTATCATCATACATAACATCCATACTTTAGATAAATTTGATAAATTTACCTCAATATGGCAGAAAGGTTAAAAAAAAAAATCATTAAACGCTTTATCACTTACATAACATCATGTAGGTTTCTATTTTGTATCGAGCTAAACTTGCAATGAGGTTAATGTATGAACACACGTGGATTTAATAACCACGTGTTAGAACCTCGTGAATATAATATCAGAGAGGTTGTTTTAGTCGTTGACAAATATTTTTGTCTATGAATCATTCATCAGATTGCCTACAATGACGGCAGCTAACCACTAGAAATTTTCGAAGTGCGTAATTAGAGACACAGTAAGACAATGGCGCGTGAACGCCGGCGTTAATGCGGGGATCAACAGCCAGCCACTGAATGACTGAACTTCACTCAAAGAAATCCCGCCAAAAACTCTTTTTTTACTGGTGTTGCCATACAAATTTTGAGTTCGAAAACCGGGATTATGAGCATTGAGGCCGAACAGAGAAAGCCTTTGTCTCGTCTAGACAAGCGGGGTGCCTGGCAAACTGAAAGTTCATTCGCCTCTTGTTTATAACACAAGCACGTGAGCCGATAAACGTGACAGAACCGAGCGAATAAGATAATAATAATTAATGATTAGGCAACCAACGGGTGTTAGATTTAAATTTCTCGTTATTTCTATAACACTGACAAGGTGGATTGATGGATACTTCGATTGTTAAAACAGACATGACAAAACACAAGTACCTAATTCAGACCGATGTGACTGAAATTTTACACTGCGCAATTATTATAGCGAAAAAAAGAATGGAATTTGTAAGATTTGCAAACTTTTCTAATAATAAATCCCTATTTCCCTTGGTCACGTCATCACGCGTGAACGGTCAACGGTTGGACCTATTTCGCGAAATCAAGCAAAAAAAATATCATGTTGTTAAATATTTTTTTTAGACAAAGGTATCAATCGCACGAAAAAAAAAATATGTTGATAATGTTGTACATGAATCTATAATAAACATATATTTTTTTTCAAACCTATTAACCAAGCCGTTACTGAGGAGTAGGCTTCTGAAAGTCACTGTTTTATGACACTGCACGTAAGCTAAGGTCTTAAAAAAATACCATTTCGTGAGGTGGGCTACTACTAATTCTTATTCTGTGGCCTGGGGATCAAACTTTTTACTATATCGGACTTCCCAAATAAATCCTTATTGTAGGTACTGATTGTGCTAAATGGACAGTTCAGCTTAGTGCTCAAACGACCTGTCCTAAATTTCAAATGATCTAATATAAAATCAAGGAGTTCTCCAATTCATAATCAGTTCCAATTTCAGCTATCCAAATCGGAGCTGATAAAGAATATGATGACGCAGTGGAGAAATTCTCGAAAACTGTATACTTTGTTATACTTACCTAATCTAATCACGCATTCGACTTAAAAAGTGAAAAGATAAAGGAACCCTCGTGGCAGTGCTTAACGATTAATCACAATACGAGTAATAATATCTACTAAATAAATGCCGATAATCCTGAGTAGCGGACTTAGCACATATGCAAGTCTATTTATATCTGAGCATCACTTAACTGATATAAGGAGTTGTACTAAAGAAGGTCAGAAATTAATCAATTACAGATCACTTAGATTCGAAAAAGGACCAAGGACGGTCGTGGGTTCGATTCCCGCACGGAGCAAATATTTGTATAGCCTACAGATAGGTGTTTCTGGTCTGGCTGTCTTGTGGATGTGAATTTACCTACATGTTTGTGAAGGTACCCTCGACACAAGAGTAATTCCTAATGTGGGACAAAACGGTATTTAAAAACAAATTGGAATTCGATAGTAGGATACCTCTAAAAATGGTTCCATAAAAAGGTTCCATTCCATCAATTCCATGGAGTATCTTGCCTGTTCTTCTCCATAGGAAATTACTATTTGGAACGTGAACTAGCTTCTGAAGTTGTATAAGTGCCTATGTGGGTGTGAAATAAAAAGATATTGATTTGAATTTGAATGATCTCTCTCTCTCTCTCTTTCTCTGAAAATAGATTAAAAATGATACTTTTACAATCCACGCCAATATTTTTGGCAGTTTAGATGAGGCCGGTGTTTCGTATCTTCTACCCTGAGAAGAAAAACCGAAACGAAAGTGACTTCCTTTCGACCCACGGCGACTTTGACCCATAAAGGTGAAAGTTTGTATAAAGTGTGAGTATCAGTAATAAGAAACGTTGCCAGTTAAAGAAAGGACAGAAAAATCAACAGTAACACCAAACAAAATCTTGAGGAAACTGAAAAAGTCCGTAGAGAAACTTCAGCACAGAGGCAAAGGATAAAAGAATTTGGAAAATAAGAAACAATGAACACAAAACATATTTTTTCCTCTATAAGAAATTATAGAGTGATTTTATTATATGAGAATTATGCAGAGCAGTGGTGGCCGAGTGGTAACGGCCCCGACTTACGAGTATACTGGTCGCGGGTCCAAACCCACCCAGGCGCATTACTTTGTGTAATTATTTCATCACCACTGCTCTCAAAAACGGTGAAGGAAAACATCGTGAGGAAACCAGCATGTCCCAGAACCAAAAATTCGAAGACATTTGACATTCACCAACCCGCACTAGGCCCGCGTGGTGGAATATGGCCTATTCCCTCTCTAGAGAAGAGGCCTGAGTCCCAACAGTGGGAAAATTATAAGGCCGACTATGCTATGCTAAGAAATTATAACACGTTTGAAAAAGCGAGCTGGTTATATAACCGCATTGAAAACACGAGGAAAGGGGAATCTAAAAACAGAAGTTTTTAATAGAAGGCAATACTTCCCTTTAAATCTGTACGTCATAACTAAGAAAACAATAGAATAAAAAGCTTTCCTTCATCACTTTTGTGGGGTTTCACGGAAAAAGCCGTTTAATTCGGTAAAATTTCACCACCGCAATACTTTTAAAGGTCAGGAAAGATTTAAGGAATTTTCCTTGTTCTTAAAATAATGTTTTTAACTTTTGAAATAAGACCCGAAAGTCGGTTAGTGATTGCAAGTATTTGCAAGAAAGTCAAAGGTCAAAAAGGGTGTGTATTTTAAGATTTCTTTGAAAAAAATATTTCTAAAATTAAATTCTGTATCACTCAAGATAGGCAGCACGCACGTTTCGAGTATCGTGAATCGTAAAATTTGATGTGAAATTTTTGATAAGAATGCCAGCCAAGCCCATTTAAATAGCCGCGTAAAATGATGTTTGTTTTTTTATCGTTTTTTTGTTTAAGTCGGTATTAAAATTGCTAATACTGCTAATTTAAGAGTACCTAGTCCATTGTTGTAATATATACTTACATTTTTGTTTTTTTTTTCTAACACATTGCTTTTGCAATATTTTTTACATTAATAGACCCCAACCATCTTAAATTCGTTGGTTATTTGTTTTGTTAAAATCTCATTTATTGATAGTTGTAATTATTTATTTTTTCTTGCTTTTTAGTGTTCCGTACCTCAAAAGGAAAAAAACGGAACCCTTATAGGATCACTTTGTTGTCCGTCCGTCTGTCTGTCAATACCCTTTATTTTTATCATATATCTTTATATATTAGAAAGTATTTTGTATGTTCGTAAAAACCTAGGACTCTTCAAAATTAGAAGTGATATTCATAACATAAATACGCGTAGTAAACACGAAATTGTATTACCCAATTAATGGAGATTAGCTAAGACCAGCAAGTCATTTTTAGTAAACAGCATACACTTTTATAACAAGCTGCCAAAGGCGGTGACTGAACTTAGCGAGGGAAAGTTAAAAACCCATATTAAGCGTGACCTAACTAAAAAAGCGTATTACAAGATTAAAGACTATGTCGAAGACACGCTTGTTTGGCAATGACTGCTTCTGCACATGTGGCCCCCTGGTAATTCATAATATTGTGTAAATGTGTCTATTAACTGCTCCACATTTGTTGTACTTAATATATACTTTTTGTTTTCTCTTCTAACACATTGCTTTTGCAATATTTTATACATTAGACGCCAACCACCATAAATTCGTTTGTAATTCATTTTGTTAACATGTCATTTAGGTATTGATAATTGTAATTATTTATTTTTCTTGCTTTTTTTATATAGCCTCTTTTTTTATAACGTGAATGTGAGAACACTGTAGACTCCGCGAATTCTTAGATTACTTCCTATTACGACTCACTTTTTTATTATGATTATTTTTATTATGCTTTTGAGTACAATATTGGACTGGTCTACACTGTCCTTACATAATATCTATTAATACTGTAATATGGAAATATTGTAAGAACCACCATTTTTTTAAAAGAATAACCTAACTGTGAAGTTTCTTGTCGGTTCTTCTCCTTATGAAACGACCAATTTGTACCCGGGCACTAGCTTCTAACGTTTTGTAAGTGCCCATGTAGGTAAGCCATTTCACATGAAATTAAAACATGTGAATCTGAATTTGCAGTGAACCTAAGCCCTTTTCTTACCATGCTCAAAGTTTATCTCAATCTGTAACTATAAAACCATGTACATGTTCAGTTTAAAATATTTTTCTGTTACTTTCTCATGATACTAAAACCCGATAGTGCTTAGATCAGCTTTCAAGTTTTATCTTTTCTACATTGTCTTTGAGAACAAGTTCATCGCTCCCTAACTCCATATCCTTGGCAACAAAGTCGGTTACACAAGGTCTCAACTCTTTTCTAGCTTGAGAACTAGGTTAAGGGTGTCTAAACCACACCCGGCAATATATAATAAGATTTTACTTCAAACTACGTAGTCCTTGCAGTTTTGTGTAATATGTAGTAGATTTCATCATACAAACTGGACCCCCGTTTCATCCCTTTAAAGTTGTCAAAAATTAAAGGCCCGTTTTGACATTTGTCAAAACGAATACTTAAATAAGCAAAATTTGTAATAGCGAATAGTCGCAATTACAAATTACTCGCAATATATTCCATCACATTATTCACTTCATGTAATTAATTACTGTTTTATTGTTTCTTTCAGTTTTGTTTCAAGTTACATTCTAGGGTATTTTTCTTATGTCAGTCAGTCAGTTTCTCCTTATAAGTTATAGATTACAGAAAATTTGTAAAATAGCTGGTATACATGGATAATATTATGATTAGATTAACTTGCTAGCTGGTCTTCTATTGTTATATTTTCCAGGCAAAGGTAAATTTTCTTGGAAGCCTTATGAATACATATAGGTTCAGCATACACGGGCAGAATTGATTTTGTAACTACTACAATTAAATTCATTTCAACTAATTTTATATATTAATCAAATAAAATATTTTTTATTTATTTTATTCAATTATCTTTACTATTAACCATTTTTTATTATTCAAATAATTATATTATTAAACTAACCACTACCAATTATGTGTAAATTAATTTTATTTTAATTCAGTCAAATTGTATTTTTGAAGCTCTCAATTCTGAATGGGTTTAAAAAAAATCACCACGAAGGTTAATACGGGAGCTCCAGTCCGCTCCCGCCTTAACCTTCAGACTTAACCTGTCCGTGTCGGGATGCCCTAAACTACCGAGCTCGCTTCGCTCTTAGACTAGTATCGCGGGTATGGCCTAGGCGAAATTAGTTCATCCTAAAATCTGGTTCGGCCGGTTACAAACTCAAAAAATAAAAATAAAAAACAAATCCAGAGTACTTGCAAAGCTACAATTAACTTCTCCAGTTTTTGAAGCTTCTGTTCATCGATCATTAATAAAAAACTTCTATTTTTCTGTTTTTTATTAGTGACCGATGCTTCGGTTTCACATACTCGTAGATGACCTACTCGCACGTCTGCACGCGAGAGACCCCGTGCGTGACTTCAGTGAGCCTCGGTCAAGGTCACGGTAGTTCTAAGTCTAATTTACGTCTATTACCTAGCCTGAACCGTTTCTGTAATTTATGTTTTAATCTGATACGTTGCCTGTTTCAATATTTCTAACTATAAGAATATATTGTCATTCCTGTTATTTATAATAATCTGTAATACGTACTTAATTAAATATGAATGTCTGTATTCTTGTTACGGCCTAATTCACTGGAAATATGCATGACAAAAAATATTTGTTATATAACCTGTTTATCAATAAATATACATAAATAGAATACTTATTGCGAAAAATCATTATCGTCTGATCTTAACTTGCATAACCATGTCAGAATCTATTCAAAGATATTCAAAAGAGTCTGCGCCCAAGCTAAATCTAAGTCAGTAAGTAAGAAAATTAGAAATTCTAATAATAAAATAAAAGCTGTCTGAAAGGCGATAAACAAGGAAACTAGAAAGACAAACCAACGAGATCGGAATGAATTGTCCCTCAGAATTGATAACAAATCATCTCAGATAGGACTGAAGTGGCTGAGACGTTAGAAAACTTCTTCACCAACATCCCAAATAGAAGTTACGAAATCTCTCCCTTCTTCATCTTTGTTAGCTGAATCTTTTTTGAAAGAAAATTTCACTAAGGATGTACCAACCTTTGAATTTGAGCGTATCTCTGTTGATTCAATTAAAAAAAATTCAATAGTCTTAACATAAAAAAACACTGAGGACTTATGGGGTATATCCGTTAAAAGGTTCTTGGAGATATTATTGATACAATTGCTCCTGTCCTAACAGGCTTATTTAATCAATGCCTAGACAGCGGTACGTTCCCTGATTTAATGAAACATAGTAAAGTAGTACCAATTTTCAGGTAGTAAGATTGATCCCTCTGATTACAGACCTATATCTGTGCTTCCAGCATTGAGTAAAATATATGAAAAAATCATGCTCGACCAGATGTTGTCTCATTTTAATTCAAATGGGATTTTGCATAGTCATCAGTTTGGCTTCACGAAAGGAAGGTCAACGACGAATGCAGGAGTGAAACTCATCAGTCATATTTGGAATCCTGGGAGAAGTCCCAGGATGCTATTGGCATATTCTGTGACCTCTCTAAAGCATTTGACTGCGTTGACCATAATACTCTAATCATACATCAACAAAATAACACGTAATACAAATAATACGTAATACATCATTACGGAATTCCTGGACGAGCTGCTGATCTTGTTTTTTCCAATTTATCTTACAGGCAGCAAAAAGTAACCATTAATGGGGCGACGTCCTCGGGGTCTTTAGTAAAGATGGGCGTGCCTCAGGGTTCAATTCTTGGCCCTTTCCTTTTTCTAGTTTATATTAAAGACCTTCCTTATGATGGCTAATTTTTCCGATATAATTCTATTTGCTGATGACACTTCCCTTATTTTTAAAGTGTATAGAAAAGATGCGGATGTTTTGCATGTCAACGAAAGTCCGGCTGTTCTTTCGAAATGGTTCGCTGCTAATAATAATAATATCAAAATTGGTAGAAAAGCTAACGATTTAGAACAATTTTAAACAAATATATCGATCTCTCTCGGTACCACTTATGCATCAAAGACCATGTCGGACTTCTCTTTCTTACTAGCAGCTTTGAATTTTTGTTTTTTCATAGCTAAAAAATATTCAAACTAGAAAAAAAAAATGCATGCGTATTCCTTATTCACTTTCTATTGGAAAATTATCAGCAGCTGCTTAGTTTGGTACTAAAACAACTCCATTATTTCTTAGCCTTTAGACACTACGTCAAATAATCGTCTACCTAACTTACTTATCACTAATTAGAATTCGTTTGCATATTTTGATTTTTTCCAATTTATCTTACAGGCAGCAAAAAGTAACCATTAATGGGGCGACGTCCTCGGGGTCTTTAGTAAAGATGGGCGTGCCTCAGGGTTCAATTCTTGGCCCTTTCCTTTTTCTAGTTTATATTAAAGACCTTCCTTATGATGGCTAATTTTTCCGATATAATTCTATTTGCTGATGACACTTCCCTTATTTTTAAAGTGTATAGAAAAGATGCGGATGTTTTGCATGTCAACGAAAGTCCGGCTGTTCTTTCGAAATGGTTCGCTGCTAATAATAATAATATCAAAATTGGTAGAAAAGCTAACGATTTAGAACAATTTTAAACAAATATATCGATCTCTCTCGGTACCACTTATGCATCAAAGACCATGTCGGACTTCTCTTTCTTACTAGCAGCTTTGAATTTTTGTTTTTTCATAGCTAAAAAATATTCAAACTAGAAAAAAAAAAATGCATGCGTATTCCTTATTCACTTTCTATTGGAAAATTATCAGCAGCTGCTTAGTTTGGTACTAAAACAACTCCATTATTTCTTAGCCTTTAGACACTACGTCAAATAATCGTCTACCTAACTTACTTATCACTAATTAGAATTCGTTTGCATATTTTGACTGTTACGTAAAGACCTTGACTTTGAAATGGTCTCACGACTCACGTGGACGCGGCACAAGTCTCGAAATCGATTGGTTTATTTTGCTTGCACTACTTGGGTAATTAACAATTTAGAACGCGTGTGATGTAATTAACAGTTAGGAACGCGATTTTTTTTTGATAAGAAATCAATTCATAACTTCTCCCGGTCTGGGTAGTGCGAGAGGGAGTGACAGACTTTTACTGACTAAGCCCTCCTGTGCTCCTCCAGTTGTCCTTTGCGTTCCTGCGTCAGTCCAAACACACGTTGCCAATTAAATGTTAAATAGTTACCCAAAATAAGTGATTGGCCTTTTTATAGAGGTATTGAGCCGCGTGGGCGCAAACGTGATACCTACATGATTATGTGAAATGAACGAATGGCACGTAGCTACTAGAGCCACGCAACTAGCTTTTTATACGCCCGGTACGAGCTTCTATAGCTGCGCTCTAAAAAAAGGACTAGATATAAAAAAATTGCGCCCCTCCGGGGACTGCGCCTTGCGCGGCTGCGCCTGGGCACCGCTGTCACCGCCCCAGTTACGGCACTGTGGTAGCTACGATATTTCTGTCTGTCTAGCCTTTTCCTAACCCCCATATATTTTATTGTTTTTTTTTTTGAGGTGTCAAATCACCCTATGACTTCTCTCGCTACATGGTGCAGCGGGAGGGCGTGTCAGATTTTTACTAACTGAAACCACACCTATGTCCTTTCAGTTACCCATTGCGTTTCAAGACCAGGATATCCCAGGCCCTAGCAGGCATCGGCCCTGCTGGGCCCTACGGTTTGCTGACATCTCTTTGAGGTGCGCGCGTGGAATACTACGCGCTGTCGACGACTTGGGCCCATCCTCATAGGATGAGCAGAACTATATTGGGGTCAGCAGTTATAACGGTAATGTATTTTACATATACTTATGGTACGACTGCCCCCTAGGCTTTTGACTATACGATCATCATCATTTCACCCGAAAGACGTTCACTACTGGACAAATGCCTCCCCCAAGTGTCGCATGTCAGCACAACGAACGGTCCTGTGAGTGTCGCAATCATCAGAATCCCGTGTCCCTCACCACGTCATCGAACCACCTTGTGGGAGACCTTCCAACACTATGTCTTCCAACGATACTATGTAAGTACATACATTATATCTATTTTTTAAATAAATGTATACCTCTTGTTGACTCTTTTCAATCCAAAGGAGTTACCCATATTTATGAAATCTAATCAGACAGACCACAATTTGACCAAGGAAAAAAAGAAGATAAATTAATAAAATTTTCATGAAGAAAAAGTGAATTATGAACATTATCGTACCTATGCATGACGATGTTAATTATTATAAGTACATACTTAATAGGTACATTATGAAGAATGTAGCTATTGAATCGGAAACGACGAAAATACCTAACAGCGAAAATTAATAATTATGGTACCTAATGATGATGACAACAACAACAACAATTATTTGGTAAGCAATGTTCGTAACGTCATTTAAAATAAAATAAAAAACTGCATCACAGCAAAAATTAAAATCTCTACGGATTAAAAAACGAAGAAAAAAAAATATTATGAAAAGATAATAATGAAAACGATCAATTAGAATATAAGAGGACCAACGAAAGGTGCCTAGAAATAAAATCGACAATTTAGTATTTTTAAAGAGGTTAAGAGCATTCATCCGTTAAAACTACGCAGAAGCCAAAATCAATGATTTCTGACGGACAATATAACAATAATGTGTTTTTTAGATTTATAGATAAGATATTGACGTCATATTATTGGGAATTTCATAATCTAGTGTATGGTCCAAAAACATTTTCAAATGATCGTATAGTTTTCCCATTAGAACAGTTCTTATCCAAGCCGTTTTTAAAACTAGCGGTCGACGGTCTACGCAGATGCGAGATAGTAGTTAAACCGTGTATGGTAAACTTACAACATTTTACTTAAAAAAAAAAATGATAACATTGACTAGTTCATGGCCCAAAAAAAAAACGATTGCTGTAAGTTTTCATTCAAGAAAAGTAATCTCAAAACTGTCATTTTTAGCCGTTTTTGGAGATATTAAACGTGTTAGTTTAGGATAATATATGAGGCATTTTTGTTTTTTTTTAGACTTATTAATTGAACGCATTTACGATCTATGACATGGTACAATAATTTTTTTAATAACTTTTTTTTTTTTTCGGCGCTTTGTACCGGCCGAGGTCTTTCAGATTTTTAGTCTTTCTATTCTACAGTGATACTAAATAATTAATTGTATTGTAGTGCACATTATTGTTATATTTTCCGTCGGAAATCATTGATTTTGGCTTCTGTGTGGTTTTAACGGATGAATGCTCTTAAAGGTACTGTCGTATTTCTGACGATGGTAATTTATAATTACAGTAGGTACAGAATTGGAAACGACGAAAGTACCTAACAGCGAAAATCAATATGATAATGAAAATGACGACTACAAATGTTATTGGTAAGCAATATTTGTAACGTCATTCATGTAAAAAATAACTGCGTCGCAGCAAAACACAAATTAAAAGTCACTGCACAGCGAAATATAAATGAAGCGGAATTTTCCTGTCTCTAAAGCCTTACAAGTGTTTTCCGCTGAAGTATTCAAGATACTTTTTGATAAAGGAAATGTTATTACTTATATAAATCCATTTATTTCAATTATAGTGCATAGGTACATTAATTACAAAATTAAAATAGAATAACGCACGAATATCGAAATATCAGATCGAATGGTTATAATCAGACCAGTAGGCGTTCGTCCGCAGCATGGGCGGACTCGTGTGCTCGGTGAGCTTGGTCACGTTGTGTCCCGCGAGGAGCATTGCGCAAACTACAGAACAGACTAACCGCCTCCGTGACGTAACACAAAACGATAACCAATCCACATTACGCGCAACTACGAAATCAAACTTTATATCTCTAATCATAGATCCTAAAATCGAATCAACGTGAGGCAATGTTAAGAATACTTCAACAGACACGACGGCCGGCAGTACTCTCGAGGAAAATGCTTAATAGAACGTGCATGAAAATGTGTCCTACCTAACATTGCTAAGTCTTTCTGGAACAGTTTTGAATTCATATGCAGGATTTTATTTTTAACCTTGCGATCACGTTTTTTGATGCCCTTACTCGGATGAAGGAAAAGGTCATGGTTTATCTACCTAAACATTTCACTATAATATTCGTGGTTTCCCCTTCAAATATTCTTCTCATTTGATGACGTGGAGAGCAAATGATCCATTTTATCGTGACCTTTGTATATCTTGTCATGTTTATCGAAACAATAAAACAGTCTGTGATAACTGCACACTTTGCAAGAAAGTTACAACGTTATTGATGATAATTTAGAGTTGCTCTTATTCGATAAAATTACAGTTAAACCCTATTGAGGAGCTGAAATATTAAATTCTATTAAACTACCACTTTCACACACAATAGCTCTAACATAACTTTAGGAAAAGGGATAGATTCATGTATAACCCTATCGTATCCTGCGAAAAAATAACAAATGTTACATTACCATTTTACAACTAAGTATCTACTCCAAACATTACATTAAACTACACCAAACAGTAAATAACAAATAACTATAGAAGACGACGAGAAAAATACCTAAACAAAGTGTTAGTAAAAGTGAGGCACTTGCCTCGGGGTGTTCCTAGACCTGGCGAGAGCGTCAGACACCCTGTCTCCTAATCTGCTCCTGAAAAAAGGGAAATAATTAAGTATCAGAAGGTAACTAAGAAACTGTCGACTGATTAGATCATCCTAGGAACTAAAATATCGAATCGTTTGCTAATTAGAAATGAGTCCATTAGTTTATGTAACGTTATCGTCGGTGAACACCAACTTATGGATCCAGGATACTATTTTTGGGCCATTATTTTTCGATGATTACATTTATGATTTTTCCAATCTTTGCTTAATCTTAATTTTCATTACTCTTCATGGTTCAAATAGGAGTATTTGTGGTGAAATAATGAAGATAGTAAACGAACGCGAATTGTATAAAGGTTAAGATTCTATTATTCAAATGAGAAATGAAAAAAAAACTTCTAAAAATGGTCCTAATAATTATAAATCCAAAATACTGCGAGGTCTATTGCTAAGTTATGAAAACCCAGCAAATATGTTCAAAATACAATATATCAATAATGTAATCTGCAAGCACATCCTTCAGGCTCATGTTAGTTTTGCCTTATCATTACATACGATACACGTGCACTAACTAGTTTATTTAAAGTAGACATATGTATTCGTTATTCCACCCGAGTGACTTCATCGGTCTATTTTTGTCTTAGTTTATAAATATTTGTCAAAAATTTCATTTTCTGCACTACATAAGCATGACTCGTTTCTCTACTGGTTATTTGCTTCGTGAGTCCAAGCAAGTACAGAGTCCTTTTTGTGGGAAATCTACACCAACTGCTAACTCAGTTTTAGGCAATTTGCACTCTGCATTTTTTTTGTACAGATTATAATAAACTTATACACCATATATGATACATTATATATACACCATATTTAGACACCAAAATAATAACATAAAAATATGACTAAAATAAATATGAATATATATAATTGTAACTCAAAATTGCCTCAAAACTGAGTATAATGTTATTCTTTGCAGGTGTCGAAATCATCAAGTAACTTCTATCTTTGTGGAGCGAGAGGAAATGTCAGACTTACTGAATAAATCACACCTGTATTCCTTCAGTTGCTTTTTGCGTTCACGGCCACGGGAACTCTCTCAAACAATCCCGAAACCCTGGCAGGAAGTGGTAATGGTCCTATTTTTCATCCCCGCGTTGTACAAAGTTTGATTGGGTTAGTCCACGCGTAATTTCTAAACAGTTATTACAATATGGGTCTAAGGTTCCTAAACCTATTTGGAGGACTGTTATTCTATTGGTACTCCTTTACGTTCCTCCGGGGTATACACGCATAATGATTGGCTCACAAGACCAAAATTCAAATATTTTTATTTTACTTAGGCCTACATGGGCACTTATAAAAAGTCAGAAGCTAGTGCACGGTTCCAAATTGGTCGTTTCCTATGGAGAACAACCGGCCAGAAACACCATGGTTACTCTTTAAAAATATTGTACCAAAATTTGTAAGTCTAGGCAGATATGATCGCTTCAGCTCAACATCAATGTTTAACTTGTCATCTTCTTTACATAACACTATTGACAAAAAGTCACGCGTCTCCGACAGATCTCTCAAATAATGAAATTCGTCATTTTAAACAGCTGGGTTTTCATTAATGGCATTTGTGGAAGTGACACAACAATTTTGCCAATAACACGTGCAATAAAAGATGAGTCAAGTAATAATTTAATTGATGGATAATATTATTCTAAAATCTGGATTCTAAGAAGTTGGTTGGACTTTGGCTACAAAGTAGTTAGAATCCAGATTTCGAATGATTCTCTATATTTTAAAAATCCAGTACTTATATTTTTGTCGCCGAGGACAAGTTCTCGTCGAAATCTACATAACTGAAAAAATCTAATTCCAAAAAGTTCGTATTGATCTACTCTTTTATGTGTATTGTGATAAAGTGATGACCGGAGCCGGAAGTCCAACTTGCAGTTAACAATTTATATTTGTTAAAAATTGGTACTAACATTAGTCAACTATAACTAGATACAGATTGGACTAGTGATTTAACGATAATAAACCGTACCACCGTACCGTACCGTGTAACCGTCCGTATCTAGCGACGGTCGACAAGCAAGAGATATTAAAGGGGACTGCCAGAATATTTTTCACTTAGATACGTCTCCAAACTGGTGACCCCGATGTTACTTCTGGGAATTATGCGAGCAAAAACTTGTGCAGAAAGAAGAAGATAATTTCAAGACCGTACTTACATTGAGCTTCATACTTTTTATTCCCTTTTTAGGGTTCCGTACCTCAAAAGGCCACAATGGAACCCTAGCTCAGTTTTTTGTACTATTTTGTAGTCTCATTTCAAATTATTCCATCTTACCAAGGCGACATGGTTGGATGTGTGTAGGCACACATTTTTATACTGTGTGCGTAAGCCAAATCACAGAGAGCCCCTTAGTCACTTTTCAACGTTATATCGACCGCTGATTATTCCTGTATGCGCTAATCAAGTGCACCCAAGGACAAACCACAGTTGGTGGGAAACTATTGCGATATATGGAAAACAAATATAATTTTTAATCTATAGTTTTGAAAGCTTAAGTGGACTGTTTACCAAGACTATGGCCCCTGCCTGAACAATGTTATCAATATACGTTGATAAAAAAAAGGCAGGGGGTAGCTTGCACACCCAATAAAATATGGTTGCTAGCACGAAGTAACTTAGCGAATCTCCACTCAAGCCAGCCATTAAAGGCAAGAGAGAGGTACAGGTAGCTCTGTTCCTCGTCAGTTACTATACATATTTATTATTATAGACACAAATTTAAAAAAAAAATGTTATCATTTTATTCATCTGTCTTTCCTTTATTAGCTATTATACTATTAATATTAAGTATGATAAATGGCAGTATTATCCGATATCAACTAAGCTGAAAAGGTCACGTTTTCCAATTTCACTTTTATCTGATTTCAAATGTACGGTCGGACGGTACGGTTGGCGCAGTGGTTGAGCAATTGAGTACTGCGCTGCGTATCGCGGGTTCGATTCCCACACAGAACAAATATTTGTATGGCCTACAGAAAGATGATTCGGGTCTGGGAGTGTGTATGTGAGTTTATGTGTTTGTGAAGAACGCACCTACGATACCGGAGTAATTCCTAGTGTAGGGAAACGTTTTTTTTTTAAAAAAAAACGTCTTCTCCCACTTTGAGTGTAGCGAGAGGGAGTGTCCGACTTTTACTCATTAAAACCCACGTGTGTTCTTTCACCTTGCTCTTTGCAAAGGCCATGACATTTTTTTTAACAATCTCGAAGCCCTGGCAGGCATCGTCCTTTATAAGTCAAACTTGCTGACATCTCCCTGAGGCGCGTGTGCAACACATCGCGCCGACGACCATTGCTTGCCGTCCACAAGGCCTACGTCGGTGGGCGGGAATCGCCCTGCAACTCCCGACACCCGGGGCATCTGCGGTGGCAGCCGGGCATAATGCTTGGCTAATTGCCTCATTTGTATGTCTAGTAGTATTCCGTTAACGGCAATTTTCATTATCATTAAAAATGTGTTATTTAATAACTTTGGCTTTTTATTTCTTCTAGGCAACATCATCGCTTACCATCAGGTGAGATAGTGGTCAAACGCGAGCCTATCAATAATAATAATAATAAAAGACTTTAAATGGCGCTGTAGCGCATCGGGAATGTTCGCAGAGGCTGGTATTGATGGTTTTCACGCCATCATGCGTAAGAAAGCGGCCTCCTTACTACGGCGCCTCCATGGTAGTGACAACAGCATTTTGAAGATAATTGCTGCCAGACCGGACTGTCCCTTGCAGAGACACTGGGTGGCGACAGTCATAAATAAGATAAATAAATAAATAGTAAAAACTAACAATACTAACCTAATTATTTAAGCACTATTGTATTGTTACTAACACACAAATACTAACAAAACTATGGACAAATTTAGTCTGAAAATAAACTTATTAATAATAATAATGATGAATAATAATAATAATATAATAATAATAAAATAATAATAATAATGATGAAATGAATGAGCAGTGGTTGCCGAGTGGTAATGGCCCCGACTTACGAGTTGTAGGTCGCGGGTTCAAACCCAGCCAGGCGCATTACTTTGTGTAATTTATTTCATCACCACTGCTCTCAAAACGGTGAAGGAAAACATCGTGAGGAAACCGGCATGTCCTAGAACCAAAAATTCGAAGACATGTGACATTCACCAACCCGCAATGGGCCCGCGTGGTGGATTACGGCCCATTCCCTCTCCTAGAGAGGAGGCCTGAGTCCCAGCAGTGGGAACATTGAAAGGCTGATTATGCTATTATGCTAATAATAATAATAAATCAAGATGATGTCGTGACTCGTGATCAATTTCTTATCCTTATCCGTAACAATATAAAATGATTCGCACTTTTACAGATTGTTATCTGTGTCAATTATAGTTATTTATTGTTTAAATCTTGACATGCTTTTAGATAGGATAAGGTCTATTTTAATAATCACCTTTGTTATAATCATTATCATCATCATCCACAGCGACTGTTACCTAGTGATGAGCATAGCTCTCTCAGTTCATGTGGCAAACCCCTCGATCCTGTACCGCCTTAAGCATTAGTTTTAGTCGGATTGCGAGATATTTCGAAAGACTAAGAGTGAATCGGCTCTTAATAAACTAGTGCGATTCACTGCTTACCATCAGGTGGGATCGCAGTCAAGCAGTGTAAATAAAAAAAAGACTTACAGCGGGCGGACTTTTTTTTTGTGTGCTACCACAAACTCAACGCGATCCATTTTACGACCTATAATTTAACCGTTAAAGGTATGGAGCTATATAGAGTGTATAGCTCCATCACTCTTTCTTGCTCTCACACTTGACATTTCAACACGTCATGATAAGTCTCCTGGAACGCAAAGGGCAACAGAAGGAACATGGGTTTTTTTTTTTTAGGTGGGAAAATCATCTTATGACAAATCCCGCTCTTGGGCGGAGCGGAAAGTAGTGTCAGACTTTTACTGACTAAAAACCCACTCCTGTTCCTTCTTTGCCTTCGTCCCGGGTAACTTCTGACTGCCACGTCAAAAAAGCAAAAACAAACTATCGGCGCTACCAGGCAACTCGGCGATTTCATCATTTAAAAATACAAATAAGAAAAATAATACTTTCTTATAAGATTCACTAGTGTCTGTCATGTAGTCGTGACCGTGGCGTGCTTGACACATTTTGCTTTTTAGAATATTAAAAAATTTCTAACACCCGTGCAAAGCAATCCTAAGGATTTTTGACATACCTACCACCAGACATACTGGTGAAATATGTTATAATAAGTATAATGTATGTACGCAGTATGTTATTCTTTACATACCTATTAATATTGTAATATGGAAATATTATAAAATATTTTTTTTTAAAGAGCATAATCGTGGAGTTTCTTGCCGGTTTTTCTCCATATGAATCGATCAAATGGAATCGTGCACTAGCTTCTGATGTTTTTTAGGTGCCCATCAGTGGCGAATTAGCCATTTAGCAAAAGTAGCAAATGCTAAAGGCGCTTTCGGAGATCCTGCACTTGAACAGGAAAAAAAGTCTAGCCAATATATATATATATATATATATGTGTATATATATATATATATATTGAAATCCGAATGAATAAAGCTGATTATTTAATTGAATATCTTAAATATCCCTCATTACCGTAATTTCCACGTATCTTTCCCAATCTTAAAATCCACTGGATTATTGAGAATGAGAATAGTATTAAATAGGTTTACACAGGGGCCCCTTGGTCGAATTTGCTACAAGTCCCGCGCTGGCTTAATCCGCCACTGGTGTCCATGTAGGCTGAAGTGAAATAAAGTATTTTGAATTGAAGTGAATGAAACATTGTTCATATCGTTCATATTCATAAGTTCTTTGACCCGTGAAAACTAACCAATTATTTTTAAATCACACTGTATATTACCTAAGAGCTAAGCGAAGATGGCGAGCCAATCAAATCAATTTATGATTAAACTCGTGTTCTATGATCGGTCGTTACGACTTCAAGTTTACGTAGTTTCCAAGAAAAACTAATTTTCCTATAATTTTTTTTTTAACTAAGTGAAGCCAAATCGTGCGAACTGAAAATAACTTAGGTAGTAGAAATTGTTACTACGTTGCTCTCGTGTTTGGTTCTAACCAACTTTTTGCTTTAATTGGCTATGCCGTGCCAAAAATAGAGAATTGTTTTATTTTTAACGGCGACCCGGTCGCCCCCGGTTTTTTACGGGTGAAAGAAAGAAAGGAAAACATTTATTTGTGACTCGCACAGAACAACTAACAATTAAAAAAAAAGACCTATGCGAGGACAAAAAGACTCCTCATCATCATCATCATCATTTCAGCCGAAAGACGTCCACTGCTGGACATAGGCCAAGTGTCGCCACAATGAACGGTCCTGTGCGTCTCGCATCCATAGGACTCCCGCAACCGTTACCAAGTCATCGGTCCACCTTGTAGGAGGCCTTCCAACGCTACGTCTTCCGGTACGTGGTCGCCATTCCAGAACCTTTCGGCCCCAACGGCCATCTGTTCTGCGAGCAATGTGCCCTGCCCATTGCCACTTTAGTTTAGCGATTCTTCGTGCTATGTCGGTAACCTTGGTTCTCCTGCGGATATCCTCATTCCTGATTCGATCACGCAAGGAAACTCCGAGCATAGCCCTTTCCATTGCCCTTTGGGTGACTTTAAGTCTTCTGATGAGGCCCATTGTAAGCGACCACGTTTCGGAGCCATATGTCATCACTGGCAACACGCACTGGTCATAGACTTTCGTCTTGAGACACTGTGGTATATTGGACGAGAAGATACCGCTCAGCTCCCAAAAACTCCACTTCCAAAAGACTCCTATCGCAGTTTAAAGTGCGATATTTAAAACAAAAAAGTAACATGTGTTGTTAGAATTCTTTGAAATTCCCGGGTTTTTTCTACTATGTATGAATATATCTCATGAATCACTCTGTTTATTGGTGAAAATTGGTGGCACGAAAATCCGTTCAGCAGTTATTGAGTTTATCGCGTTCATACGGAAAATATACGTGTTGAGGACTTTATTTTATATTATCTTTTTTCTTTCTTTAATTTTATTTAAAAAAAGTGCCTTATACTAAGAATTACCCCTATGTGATGAAATATGAAGAAAGAAGAATTGCCAAACTAAAGTAGCAGTGGGCAGGGCACATTGCTCGTAGAACGGATAGTCGATGGGGCCGAAAGGTTCTAGAGTGGAATATGTAAGAATTTGTCCAGCCTTAGGTGTGACTTGACTCTTAAAAGAGTTACCGTGGCCCTTGAATGTAACGGGCAGTTGAAGGAACACAGATTTATTTCGTCCGTGACGTATTACATTCCCTCAGGCCCTGTCCAGAGTGAGAGAAATGATTACACTAGGATTTACTGCTGTATCGTGGGTCCGTTCTTAAATATGTGAACTCTGACACACACACAAGACACCCAGACTATCTGCACACCATTGACACCATACAAATGTTCATACCGTGCGCCGTGCGGGAATTGAACTTATGAATAATAATAATAATAATATAAAACGTTTATTTACTCATCACAAAGTTACTTATTGCTAACAATTTAGAATTTGCACACCGAGGTTTAACTAAGTGAGAGGCTGACACGCAGTATAGCAGTTCAAATTCGGCATCAAGCAGAGTTTATCATCTTTGGTACTGTCTCGTATTCTCACCTTTTTTGGTCACGTATGCCGCCGAGGGGAAGTGGCTATTGAGCGACTTGTGGTCCAGGGAAAGGTTAGGAAGGTGAGGAAGAGCGCCTATGAGGTGGACTGACCAGATTAAAGCGGCAGTAAATGGCTCATCATCACTGCACGAATGCACGAGGAAGGCGGCCATCAGAGAGGAGTGGCGGCGTGTTGTAAAACTTGCCACCAACACCTGAAGTGATGACGACGACCACTCTGTCAAGAGTGATATCGACAAGGAAGAAGATAGTAGTTAAACGCTCAAGCGCTGAGTCGACCGTGCCGTTAAAATAACAAATGTATTGGTGCACTACAACAATTACAAAATTGAATAGTAGCCCGTTTTTGTGAGATGTTTGGAGTCTTATGGAATATTAAAAGAGATCAACCGAGATTGGCTACCAAAAGTATAATATATTTAATTCAGATAAAATAAGTAAAATGAGATAAAACGCTAATCAAGCATTAATTATATTGATGTTACTAATCCGAATTAAAGATTAATTTATATGTATTTTATTTTATTAACTTTGTACGTAATACAAAGGAGCATGCACACACAGTGTAAAGAGAATAAAATAACCCGCTCCAATTTAGAAAAAAAAAGTAGTTTACACAATATTAGGATAAATGGTTTATTTCGATTTATGTGCACAATATCAATTTTGTTACTATTTTTCATAATTTTAATATAAGTACCATCCCAAACACGGATTTCTGTGATTCCAAATCACCTATTAAGTACAGTTTTTTTTTTGTGGTTTTATTTATTATTTCTGTATTTAATATCTTTTTTTTTGTATTGTAAAATATGCTGTGTCAGAACTTGCCATCGGTCTAACCTGCTAATTATTTTTGGGTCACCAAGATACAGGATGTGCCTAGTTTGGGGATCACGGCTACTTCTAATGTGCTCTCGGTTTGTCTTCTTAATTGTCAATAAATAAATTATTATTAAATAAAGGATCTAATTTTTGACCACGATAATCACCTAAATTGTAGTAGTAGGTACGACCCGTGACAAAGAGCTCTATTCAAAACCTTTCAAAACTAAAAAACGCAAATTTTTTACTTGAGCGGTGTCGTTCGATAAGCGACGACGTGTGTTCTCACAAGTACATTAAGTACTATAGATACAGCGAGAGACGCCATGATGGCACCTGTTTATGACGATGTGACGTCATTTCACACGTGTTGCTCCAATTCAATTGCATTGTTTGTGAGACTCGGCGATACCCGTGGCAAATTACAACGATTTCTATTACTGACGTATTTGTTAGTGAATGTACAATTCATGGCTAAAAAGGGTTAACTGAATTAGATATTGAGTTTTGGGACTCTGAAAATAGATTTATGGGATAATAGGTAAGTACTTAATTATTTTTTCGAAAAAAACATACTTAATTATTTTTAAGAAAACCTAGCAATTAGAATAAAATATAATATCCGCTAGCAACAGAAATTCATTAAAATCCTAAAGCATATCAAAGAAAAGTAATCAAACCTTTTTCAAACCACAGTATTTCCAAGAATAAATTTCCAGTTTCGTAATGGGTTCTGATAGCAATTTCATACAACGCGCACTTTAAGTAACTCGATATATTTCTTATTTCTGTTTCCCCAGAATAACTAAAATTAAAATGTTACGCCACGCCCTGAGAGGAAAACCTTCAATAAATGAAACGTACTCGTTCTTTATAAGGGTGGAACGTGTCTGCTTAGACATAAATACTCGCAGCTAAGTTTACCATGACACTGGAGTTTTCCGGACTTTCTCGGAAGTAGGGCGGGGCTCAACTTGTGTAACTGTATTGTGTTGTTTTTCTGTGATATTTATTCTTGTGAAATACGACGTTTCAAAGTGTTTAAAAATTATTTTTTTTTACTGCTATGTTTTTGGGTTTGAACCTTTAAATTCTGCAGCTTCCGAAATCTAAATAGGTGCCTAATCCACCTTCTCATCTACTTTATTCAGATGGAGTATGCAGTTTCCGAGTATTTAGGTCTAAAATTAATTGCCCTTTTCTTTTTCTTATAAAACCTAATATCTAAGAGAATGTTTTGTAATAATACCATCACAAGTACTAAGTACGCCCACGCCCCACTAGTGGGTAGAACTAGAACACTGCAAGATATGGGAAATTAAATACGCAGTTTTATTTTATTCCTGGCAACCCTACTTACAACTATGTTGCGAAGTACATTCACAGTAATTTAATGCTATTCACAACACGTGCTAGCTGCTCAGTCCCGTCCACGTGTGGCGATTACTGGCGATGTACTGCAGTGAACTGGACTGATGAGTAATGAATGAGCGAACGACTTGCGTACAATGACCATTCAGATTCACTCGACGAATTAAATTATTGAGCAGCCGAGGGGTGAATAACGGTATGTCCTACTGGCCTTGAACTGCTGTAGCTATGGCAACATTCTGAAGGTTGTCGGATTTTGAAAAGAGTAAAAAAATAGGTGAATCAAGATGGGGAAATTGAATGGGATTTTTATGAGTCAGTTGGGGTGTGGATTATGTTGCTTTATGTAATTTGAAGCGTTTTAAATAAGGGCTAAAAGGGGACAGGAAAACCAGATAAGGTTTTGCAAAAGTTAAGTGACTTAACCGCTGTGTGTAATTGTCTCGTGTAAAAATAGGAACTTGTTAAATGCGTTATCTGGGTACCCGCTTATAGGTTATCTTTGTAATATGCAGTTACATTATATAGCTAATTATAAAAATATAATGCCTTGCCCATTTTACCCATCATTTATTTTTTACCAAATAAGTAAAAATACTTTAGGTATTGATTGTTAATTAATAAGAGACGTATCTACTTATCATTTTATAATTTGGTCATGTTTAGATTATACCATGTAAATATTAGTGCTCAGTTTAATTATTCTACAATTTCTGAGAATTCGGGTGGAATGAACGCCTATGTTTATAATAGCCCTCATAATGAGACTTGAAAGATAATCTTTAGCCTCTAAGTACTCTCCAAAGCCAAGAGGTTATATAAAACACAAATACATAATATAATCATATCTGACGTAAGGTGTGGCCGAACCACGAGTTTGGTACATACGTCGACGTACTCGTATGTATGTAGGTATAAAGTGTCGAAAAAACGATGCACGTGTACCTAACAGACGTCTGTACAAGGTTTTATCGCAGTCCTTGCATCAGAGAGTGACAAATATAACAGATTTAAATCTTGTCACAAGTACTGATTATTACGACTTATCATTAATACCTACATTATCTTGTATGAATTAATTAGGTATTTTAGTAAGTATAGGTATAATTAAAGGTTTATTTATAATTAATTGAGTAAAATTATTTACATAAGTACTTAATTAATTATAATATAATTAAAAACCACTAAATTTTACAGCACGGTTGACGCAGCGGTTGATCACTGCGCGGTGCATGTCGCGGGTTCGATTCCCGGTCGGAATAAATATTTGTATGGTCTATAGATAGCTGTTCCGGGTCTGGATATCTTGTGAATGCGAGTTTACATGTTTGTGAACGCATCCCACCCACCATATAGATACATATACAGGAATAAGACCTAGAGTGAGTGGGCGTCACGTTTTAAAAAAATAATAATTCTTAAATGTTTTTTATTTGTTATTGAAATATTTTAAAATATAATTTATAAGTATATACCTACTAATGAATAAACGAAATAATTAATAAACCAAAAATAAAAGGCATAAGTACCTACTTGAATTTATTATGCTTTAATTTATTATTTTTTTCATAACTGGTGAAGCGTCAATGCCTTTTCTCAAGGTGTATATATTTTTAGAGAATAAATAATATAAATTAGTTACCTTTCCCGCATTCTCTAAGTTAATTGAGTCTCTGTTGTCCAATATCTACGACCGCAGCGCCCATTGGTTGACGTATCGAATGCTTTCTTGAGACGCTCGCTAAAGACCGCTAGAGGGCGTCTTCCCGCAAGAAACCAGATTCCGTTCCGCCATTTTCGACACTGCGTCGAATGCATACCGCTCCGCGATTAAATCCCATATATGTTTAAAACCTGAGAATTCTCGTGTAATAAGTGTATCTGCTACTGTGAGACATTGAGACCTTATAGTGCAGTGTTGGTTTCACGAGTTCTGACCAGTCCACCGGTGGATGAATCAAGATTTAGCTCGCCGGCCGACAGCCCACGCATCCGTGAACGAGGCGCCTTCCTACCAACAAGTGGGGTCCCTGGATTAGCAAGGTACGTGGGCTTATGGCTGTAAATAGATGTCGTTGGGTATTGGTGTCTCAGGGAATCGTCAACAGGGATTTAATTTTGTGTAATTTATATTTACTTTCACCGCCATATTGGTCGTCTTAAAACACCACCCTTTTCAGATGAGGCTATTTACACGCGTTATCAATAACTATGTAATACATGTTTTCAAAACCGATTCATTGGTGTGGGCACATTTCGACAAACGAATTAAAAAATATTTGAATTGAATTGAATGAAAAGTTAAATCAGTAAATTAAAAAGCCAAACAGAATCCAAGACTATGTCAAATAGAAACTATGAAGTCCAGCGATTTCGTGTCTACCCACAATGATATTGGGCGCAATTGTTTATCTGACCAGACTAGATCTAAAATGGAAGTTACTAATTTAATTATTAGTTTAGCATTTATAGAAGTACCTTATACTGACATAGGTATTATTTATGTAAATTGACACAAAATTGCAATTTCTAAAAATAGAATTACGAAGAGATTTATCGCTTGTTTCACACTTATCTGCATTTTCAATTTTATTAGCATGTTAAGATTTTTGCTAAAAATAAATTTTCCTTTGCTCATGAGACAATACAGAACTTACATAAATATTATCCAACAGAGTCCATTACTGCGTCTGTCTGTTTGCACTAAACTCAAAAACTACTGAATAGATTTTCATGCGGTTTTAAGCAATAGACAGAAAGACTCATGAGGAAAGTTTGGGTGTAAATAATAGCATGCGTATTATAGTCAGGCTGATGATATCATTCAGGTAGTGGGAAACGAATCGATAAATTCTGGCAAAGACATAAAGTTGCAGGAGAAGATTGAGAAGGTCTTTTACCCTTACCGAGTGTTCTATATTATTATTACTAACATGATTTTAAGCAAACTTACTAACCAATTACTATCAACATTTTGTGATGAATCATAAACTTCAAGCTTTAATTATATAAATATTTTATTCACTTTGATCAACACAATTTCATATTTATCACTTTATTAACAATCATTTTCAAATACACGGATTGGTAGGACATGTTCACTGTTCAACAACTCAGAGCAGACTGACTGTCCAGAATGACAGTTACAAACTCAATGTTTCCCCACCACAAACTTTCACAAACACTCGGTCCGACCAATCAGAGCAAAGTTAACAGTACGTAATATCAATTGACTAACTAATATACATTAGGGTTTATCAATAATTAACTGCAAGTAATTATTTCATTTTAACAATTATAATATATTTATACAAAACTAATACATAAACTCTAATACCATAAATCATTACTTAATGTCTACAACAAGTGCCTTATGTTCATGTAACTACTAGCGCCATCTGTCGCTTATAGATGGAAGTTGAACGATTTATGAATATTTTCTTTAAAAATCATTACATTCGGCCATCCGACATCGTGCGATCTCCTGACGCACGATTACAATTTCAATTATAGACTACATTCATATAAATTATGATACTTCATTCAGTTCGACAAGAAAATGAGTTTTACATTCAAATTCATTACATTCGGCTAAGTATTGATTTTAGGTTTGCTTCCGGATCATTAGTTTGTCGTCACGTCATATGTTTAGAACATTCATCACTAGAAGAATAGTGTTGTAAGGTTTTTTGTCAAAAGCTTTTCTACATGTCTGGGATCATAAAACTTACCATATATAATATATTCCAGTAATTTTATCCTTAAAACTTTTGTTTTTGAATGGATCTATAGATTTTAAAATGAGGTTAATGTAATTTTACCTTCTTATTTGCAATCAGATCTACTAATCTTAATCAGATCACTTATGCTGTAGGTAGTAGCAGGGATTTTACTGGTAACGTAAGTATTCTTTTGCTTGTCTAACTTGGATATTGGAGCTCACCTCATCTCTTAAGCTTTGTAACGTGTTTCGTACTTCGTAATGTCGTCGTAGTCTATCGTTTAAAGTATCCTAGTAGCTTTGCGGCAGTCTTTCTAGTGAATGAATTACCAGAACTAACAAGACTCCATTGAATTTTCCAAGATAGGCATATGTTTCATTGGTGTTCGTTATAAACGTTGAAGTAATTTTATTTTGCTAGGGCATTTAAAATAGTGGTAGTCATTTTTACAGCGTTAATAATAAGGTCAATACCATGACTATCGTAAAAGCTCTTTAGAGTAGATAAAGTATCTAAAAGAAAGCCACGATTGCACTATTATTCGAGATAGTAAACCAATGTAAATATATTTTATAACCAACACTATCAGTCGAAACAATTGGTCAACTTTCTGTAAGTATAAGGTAATTGACCAGCTTTTTGTCCGAGAGTATAGTCTTCGTTATTTACGCACACTGAATTCACGACAACATAATTATACATACTTTGTCATTAGGTTTTTCATCTGGTTCAGCCTTAAGAACTTTGAATCTAGGACTAATCTTTATAATGTTGATAATCAATTCTCAGTCTCAGTACTATAAACAGAAATAGAGGATTCGTCTTAGTGTCTGTAGACAGCATGGTATTACGGCTTAAGGTATCGACATACGCGTCCCAGATCTTACACTCTCAATTGTTAACTAAACTCATGAATGTATAGCCACCATATTGCTATACGTTGTGTGGCGTCTTATTTAGTCAGGGTTCATTACATTCACTATTTGAAACCATAATATAAAACAAAACTTAAGCGTTTTGAATAAAAGTGACTCTTCAGCTGGAGAGCCCATGGGCTTAATTGTACTAATATTTCCCCTAAATCTAAGGCCCCAGCATCTGTGTGCAAATTCGTATCAAGTTAAGGTTATAATAATGATGTTTGAATCGCACTGTTTATCAAACTTTATTTTAATTTGGAACATTTAAATTGACCCGCCACTCTAGTGTATGCATTTTAAATCTATTTTCCTCTTAACCGAATTATAACAATATAATATCTAGCTCAAATTAAATCTTTTGTTGTCATCATTAACTTGGGGACCGACTCCGATTTCAGTCTTGACGATGGTCATGTAATATTATTATTTATCACCTACTTGTAAAATAAATATCATTTAATTGATGTATATCTTTTGCGGTGATGTCTGTGCATAGATTTGTTGATGATATAGTCAGAAAGATTTGACACGATAAAGAAACACACGATAAATACTCTGATATAAGATCCGTCTATACAAATATTTCCAGAATGATGTGAATCTATAGCTGAATTTGGTTGCGCAAGGTAAGTTTTAGAAAATTAAATCAATTTTACTGTTGAACAGTACAAGGTTCTTGTGAAAGGATAACGTACCTTTACAAATTGCAATGGATGGTAACTCAAAATCTTTCCAATCTTTAGACGAGTCTGCATAAACTTTTGACTGACAACTAATACTTCTATATCGGATTCACGCAAAAGACTACATCGCTGTTAAAATCTATATAATACCCAATAAAATTGATCATTTTATTTCTACTTGTTTGTAAAGCGTTTGATTGTCATCAATATCCGTATATAAGCACTGATTTGTCATAAAAATATTCACATAAGTTTCACCTTAAGTCGTACCAGCTAACATTTCTGCTTGAAACTGACCATAATTCTGCTCATTAGAAAAACTATTGTTAGTTTAGTTTACCACTTCGTCACTAAATACTACACTTTGGTAGGGTTTCGTAACATTTCTATTTTCTTTTGGTAAGCCTAGCAAGTTTTTGAGACAAAATGTATAGTCAGTTTCTGATCCTATTTGCATACAAATCAATTACAAATACTCTTTCTAATCCAACTTAAATACTCTCAAAATTTACTGGAGTGATCGAACTCCCGTATCACATTATTCTAATGTTTTATGTTCAAACTTCGATACTTGTAACGTTTTTCTCTTTGGAAAATCATTTAACCAACATGAGGTACCTCATTGCTTCTTGCGTCGTGGTGGTGTAGTCGACGAAGAGGTTGAATTATAACTTCTGCACTTCCTTCCAGATCGTCTCTTTGCATCATTCCTCTTCGAGTCTGTTTTGTTCGAAACATGAACTATCCGTTTGCTCAATAAGACTGATAGTTTTTCTTCTGTAGTCCTGACGCAATCGGACTCCAAGGCCTCAAAAATAAAAGAAATCAGTGGTTAAAACATTTACATGAATTATAACTTGTACCATTCATTTAGAACTCGCTTTTTTTTTTTCAAAAATAAAATCTCAATATAAAAATCTTCTTTCAATTCATTTTATCTATACTTATAATATCTTCATAAGCTATAACAGAATGTTCAATTAAAAGAAACTTATCCAATAAACAGGTCAAAATGATATGAAGCAATAATAAAAAAATGAATATGGAAATAAACTTAATAAATTATTCAATTCATTAACATCATTATTAAGCCAACATAGTCACACTGAAATCACTTAAGTAGGTAAATTCATACGTTACTTACGCTCTTCATGATAATTTCGTCTGCATTGGGCACACTTAACCCGAATCTTTATTGGCTCACTTGACCTAGTCCAATGTTACATGTGGCCAACTCTAATGGGACACTTGGCCTCAAATGGCGCACTTGGCCTCAAATCGCACACTTGGCCTCAAATGGCACACTTGGACTCAAATGGCACACTTGGCCTCAAATGGCACACTTGGCCTCAAATGGCACACTTGGCATCAAATGGCACACTTGGCCTCAAATGGCACACTTGGCCTCAAATGGCACACTTGGTCTCAAATGGCACATAGCATAATAGCATAATCAGCCTTTTAATGTTCCCACTGCTGGGACTCAGGCCTCCTCTCTAGGAGAGGGAATGGGCCGTAATCCACCACGCGGGCCCAGTGCGGGTTGGTGGATGTCACATGTCTTCGAATGTTTGATTCTAGGACTTGCCGGTTTCCTCACGATGTTTTCCTTCACCGTTTTGAGAGCAGTTGTGATGAAATAAATTACACAAAGTAATGCGCCTGGCTGGGTTTTGAACCCGCGACCTACAACTCGTAAGTCGGGGCCGTTACCACTCGGCCACCACTGCTCAAATGGCACACTTGGTCTCAAATGGCACACTTGGCCTCAAATGGCACACTTGGCCTCAAATGGCACACTTGGCCTCAAATGGCACACTTGGCCTCAAATGGCACACTTGGCCTCAAATGGCACACTTGGCCTCAAATGGCACACTTGGCCTCAAATGGCACACTTGGCCTCAAATTGCACACTTGGCCTCAAATGCCACACTTGGCCTCAAATGCCACACTTGGCCTCAAATGCCACACTTGGCCTCAAATGCCACACTTGGCCTCAAATGCCACACTTGGCCTCAAATGCCACACTTGGCCTCAAATGCCACACTTGGCCTCAAATGCCACACTTGGCCTCAAATGCCACACTTGGCCTCAAATGCCACACTTGGCCTCAAATGGCACACTTGGCCTCAAATGGCACACTTGGCCTCAAATGGCACACTTGGCCTCAAATGGCACACTTGGCCTCAAATGGTACACTTGGCCTCAAATGGTACACTTGGCCTCAAATGACACACTTGGCCTCAAATGGCACACATGGCCTCAAATGGCACACATGGCCTCAAATGGCACACATGGCCTCAAATGGCATACATGGCCTCAAATGGCACACATGGACTTATCTAACGGCACACTTGGCCTCATTAAGGCTCGCGTGTCTTTTTCAAAGGCTCGTTTTGGCCTCGTCAAGGCACGTTTTGGCCTCGTCAAGGCACGCTCGGCCTCATCAAGGCACACTCGGCCTCACCAAAGGCACGCTCGGCCTCACCAAAGGCACGCTCGGCCTCGCCAAAGGCACGCTCGGCCTCACCAAAGGCACGCTCGCCCTCACCAAAGGTACGCTCGGCCTCACCAAAGGCACACTTGGACTCATCAAAGGCAGTCACACATGGGCTGGTGCTGCAAAATGCCATCTAGCAGCTTTGGACTCAGTGGAAAGGCGTGCGAAGAGGCTAATTGGGGATCCAGATTTGGTTAAGTCCAATCTACAAAGCCTCGAGCACAGGCGCAGGGTAGCCAGCCTATCGGTATTTTACAGGTTGCATTGATTGATTGCATGACTTGACTTGACTTGATTCCGCCATCTCCTTTCGACCATCGGACAACCCGACGTACGGCTAGTATCCATCCTTACGTTGTTGAAACTTCAACGGTCCGGACTAAGCGTTTCGCTTCGTCGTTTATACCGCGTACATCGAAGGACTGGAAAACAATTTGCCTGCTGCGGTCTTCCCGTCCAACTATAATTTAGGTGTCTTCAAGGCTAGAGTGAATAGGCTCTTAATAAACTAGTGCGCCTCACCATCAACGATTGCATCGCTGCTCACCATCAGGTGGGATCGCAGTCAAGCACTGGTTTATATGAATTAAAAAAAAGGCATACTCGGCCTCATCAAAGCACTGAAATCAAATCAAAGCATTTATTTCAAATAAGACATTTACACACTCCAGACACTCTTGTATTGCCAAGGCAGTCAGTCAGTCAGCAAATTGACGGTAATTGCATATTCCTAAGTGTAGATCTCCATGTGCAAGGAAATCCATTTACACCCTAAATCCACAAACACGGTTTCGTATTTTTTTTTTTCGCTTCTAAATTCAAATTCATTTATTGTTTTTGTGGTGGAAATTCAGTTCATAAAATTATTATTGTAACATACCCATTAGCGGTACAACATTAAAATTTACAATTATATGTCAAAAGGAAAAGAAAATTATCATAGCACACAAAGTAATCCAAGGCAACATAATGACAATTACCGCTATGGAAAATAGGTTAATTATACATAGCAATTGTCTTTTGTCGTAATTTAGCATTATGCATGATCAATTAAAACAAATAAAGAAAAAACAACCCAATTTAAAATATAGGAACTAAAATGAACCACTAGTAGTGAAAGTGTCAGCGATGTCCAGTTTTAACTGTCAGCGTTCGTTTACGAACATATAAGTACCACTCAGTTCACACATTTGAAGGGAACCGAATGATTCAACCCACGCGCCACCATCAGTATGAAAATTGAGTGTGTATAACACTTGTCTAAAATAACATTAGCACTCTTGGAAAAAATATCTCGATCTCATTTAGCTTTAATTTAGGCACACATAACCTAACATTCCTGTTATCACTGCACATATTTGTAGGCTTTTTGTAGGCATGTACCACTTCTGAAATGTGATGAATCATAAACTTCAAGCTTTAATTATATAAATATTTTATTCACTTTGATCAACACAATTTCATATTTATCACTTTATTAACAATCATTTTCAAATACACGGATTGGTAGGACATGTTCACTGTTCAACAACTCAGAGCAGACTGACTGTCCAGAATGACAGTTACAAACTCAATGTTTCCCCACCACAAACTTTCACAAACACTCGGTCCGACCAATCAGAGCAAAGTTAACAGTACGTAATATCAATTGACTAACTAATATACATTAGGGTTTATCAATAATTAACTGCAAGTAATTATTTCATTTTAACAATTATAATATATTTATACAAAACTAATACATAAACTCTAATACCATAAATCATTACTTAATGTCTACAACAAGTGCCTTATGTTCATGTAACTACTAGCGCCATCTATCGCTTATAGATGGAAGTTGAACGATTTATGAATATTTTCTTTAAAAATCATTACAATTTGAAATGTAAGCTCATAATTAGACATTATGGAATGGAATAAATGGCTATTTATTATCTCTTTATTTAATAAAATATACATGTAGGTATAAATTATATTTTCAAATATTTTAATAAAATTAAAAAAAAAAACATTAATAATATTAAAAAAATATATATGTACTAATTATTATTATAGTCGGAAAAACCGAGAATTTCAAAGATTTATGACTTCCGTGTGAAGCTAGAGTGGGTCGCTAGGATAACCATAATAATATCTAATAAATACTAATAATATATTGCTCATGGTAACAGACAGCTATTTACTTTTGAAAACGTGTGGTAAAAGAATTACTAAAGCGTGATCTAATAAAAAGTAAGTCAATAAAATCAGAATAAAAAAAAAACAAATTACAAAGTATCCGAATAAGTGGGAATTATGCCTTGAATTCTTACAGTTAGCTACACTAGTAAAATCATTTATTTTTTTTCATTTACTTTGACAAATTATTCTCAGAATTAGTTAAACATCGATTTTAAGTATATCTTTTTTTACGCACTTTATAAATTGTGAGTACTGGTAAAGTGGAAAAAAATGCCCACTGACTGATGAAACAATATCAATCAGTATTTGAAGGCTTATCCGCCCGGTAGCAAGCAAGCAAGCAATCAGCCTTTTAATGTTCCCACTGTTGGGACTCAGGCCTCCTCTCTCTAGGAGAAGGAATGGGCCGTAATCCACCACGCGGGCCCAGTGCGGATTGGTGAATGTCACATGTCTTTGAATTTTTGGTTCTAGGACATGCCGGTTTCCTCACGATGTTTTCCTTCACCGTTTTGAGAGCAGTGGTGATGAAATAAATTACACAAAGTAATGCGCCTGGCTGGGTTTGAACCCGCGACCTAAACCCTTAAGTCGGGGCCGTTACCACTCGGCCACCACTGCTCTTTCCGCCCGGTAGCAAAAAATTAAATGTAACGAGGAAACGAACGAGAAGTTGGTAGCGCCAGTAAGGTAGAAAATTGAGGAATACAGTAGTTACGTACCTACGAAGTCGTCGACCCTGATTGTAGGTACCTACATGAATCACGCGGCATCTACGAAGGTAGGACATACCATGTCACACACGTTTGTGTCTTTACAACGCATTACCTATCACAAAATAGATAGAGGCATTATGCAAGTGATTATCTACATTCTACATGCAATACAAACAGCGTAGGTACCTACTCCTAAAACCAAGCAAATAAAACAAAGCAAAAAAAAAAACAAAGAAAAATTGCGAATCCATAAAAAATCTTTCAACAAACTTCTTTTTAACCTAATTCCTATTCCAGTCACCACAATTCTTTACCAGCGAAAATTACAAAAATAACAATTATAACTTCCAAAGAATTCGAGAGTCGAAACATAATTCCTTTATGACATAACATCAAGTTAACAAGGTGCCATTCATAAGAAAAAACGTTTAAATTAAAAATGTTAAAACAGTCGGGTATACCCGCAAATAGAGTCAGGCGATACGAACACGGTGCGCGTTTTGGTTACGTTGTGTGTGTGTGTGAGTGTCGGCTCGGTCACGTTTCGCGCGGCGTGTTGAGGACGCGGTCGCGGCGCGTGCAGCCCGCGCACGTCCCCTCCCCGCGTCGCTCTCGCCGCCCGCACTCCTGTCACGTGTTATCGAGGTGTTATTTTCGCACAGCTTTCGCCACAAATCACAATATATCTATTCAGATGTCGAATTTATCAATCGGGAATTTTCGTTTTCAGCCAGTTTTTTTGTTACTAAAATATTGAACGTATTTTAATAGTTATCGGAAATATTTACGTAACGTTATTTATTGACGTTCGTTGCATACGTTTTGTTACGTGAATACCTACTTACCTACTCGTATTGTAAGTACTTATATTGTATTGTAAGTAGGCTACATGTGTTTTTTTTTTTCGTTTTTGGGAGTGCACAGTGGCAGAAGTGCGTAAAATGGCGCGCAGTAAAAATAAATGGCTAATTGGCTACATTCTCGATTCCGATACAAAATCTGACGCACTATATCGATGATTAGCTCTGAAACATTTGTAGCATTGAACTCTGGTCTATAAATAGATTATAAACAAGTTTCTATGACGTCACCTGGCTGCAGGTGGCACAGATTTACAAGCCCGTGAAGCTGACCATATCGCCATAACAATAACACTAGCATAACTTCAATAAATAATTATATTATACACCTATATCTACTGTTACACACTGCACTGTGTCTACATCTCTCACCCAACTCTCCTGTCGCAGGTCTGCTTAAAGAATTTTTGTAATCACCTTTACGCTGTTCTATCTGCACTCCTATTATTTTGGTCTTTTCGTTTTTGAGTGTTTGTGTGTACATCATTTTTTTTTTTTTTGATAGCGTACAAGAAGCCGGATTATGTAGGTTACAAGTTCAGGCATTAAAAATGTTTCAGATGATGATCCTGCGAAGAAAGTCCGATTCTATTATGTCATTGTTTTGAACATAGTGAGTTAATTGGTGACAACTGTAACGTTACCTATCCTGCTTCCGCGGGATTTTTCAAAAGAGTCATTGCAACCCTGGAATTCCAAGGGCAACTAAGAGTTTAAGTCAGTAAAAGTCTGACACTCCCTCTCGCCCACCTCGATCTTTAATGATTTCCCACCTCTAAAAAAACCGTACCCTTCTTAATTTATCAACAATAGTCCTCCAAGGTCTTAGGTACATATTTTTTACACACTTCACGATAAGATGTATCGACTATTACATATAAACAGAATGTCCTCAGTTATGCACACTCCAAGGTCTGTTGCTCCATTTGTCACAAAGTTAAAAACGTAAACAAAGCAGTAAAAACTCTGTACTCAAGTCTCCAATCAACAAACGTTCAATAGTAAAACATTTACACAGAATAAAAAAATGGCTGCGCACAAATAACTGGCTAAATATGGATAGACGAAAGTAACTAGAAAAAAAAAATAGAACATGGGACCTGCCGGAGTCTGTGGTGAATAGGTTGGTTCTAGGCAAGCGTGCTCTATCGTCGACCACATCATCGCTTTCCATCAGGTGAGATAGTGATCAAACGCGAGCCTATCCATCATCATCATCATTTCAGCCGACAGACGTCCACTGCTGGACATAGCCCTTCTTGTTGCGGGAGTCCAATGGATGCCTATCCATAATTAAAAAAAAATGGGAAACCGGAAAATGGTGGAATTCTATGTTTCAGAGAGTTTCAGAGTTTAGAGAAAAATATTATGCGCACTTTTGTATGAATTCCGAAAGATTATTTTGTTATGGCTATTATGGAAGTTTTGGTCAGCAGAATGTATTTGGTCAGCAAACAAAGAGAAATAGGCTCCTTGTAGTAGTCGGAAGTAATGATTAAATGGTCAGCGGCATAATATAAATATGTTAAAAATTTTTAAAGTTTTTTTTTATTTTCTTTTTAAGAAACCTTAGAATTCAAAATGCCGGGTGAACAATCAGCATTGTTATAATGACGATTGTTGAACCAGCAATGTGCTGACGACAGTCGTAGTTGTAAGATAAGTGGACGGAGCCCCACTGAGGAGTTCCTATTTTTGTTTGCAGGGTTTAATAGAATCTAACTTGAAGGGGATGTCAGGGGCTTCGTATACTCGTTTTGTTGGATTACAAGTCATCCCATTAATACCTACCTAACTTATCCGTGACCGCGAACCGCAAGTTCCCAGATATATAATCCTGCTGATAAAATATTAATATTCACACATACACAAGGTGGACCGATGTGGTGTGGGTCGATTTATTCGATTATTTAGTATTTTATGGACGAATTATTCAGGGTGGATTTTTGAGACGGGTCACTAAGGGCAGGTACCTTGACCGATATACATAGTTACAGGAAAACGTTCCTAGGAGACAGATTTTGGAAAAATACTCAGTAAAAAAATGCTAAAATAGGTTCATTTTTTATGCCTATCGAACTTATTTCCGAAAGGGATCAAAAGACTCTTACTGCCCCATCACAGAAACTGGAAGAAGAGCCGAACATGCGGTTACGGTTTCGGCTATGCAAAACGATAACCAATCTAAGCATTTGACCAAATAAAAAAAAACACAATCAATTAGGTACAGTGTCAATCGTTATTCACTGGGTCTAAGGACAGAATAAATAGGTCATGAATTTTATATTAAGTAAAACAGTTGAGAAAGATAACGTTACATATTGATACAAAAATACTTGAGTGCTAAATTATCGTATGCAAAGTAGTTCTGCAGTAAAAAGCTAACGTTTTTGTAGGAAGTTATTATGCCAGAATAGGAGCTTTCAACAGGTTTACCGTTAATCGTCCATAAATACATATCTATACCTATATTATAAAGAGTAAAGTAATGGGACTACTACGACATTATAACTTAACCCAACACAAAAAAGAATCACCAATATCGTTCCATAACTTGGAATTTGAACATAATTGGTAAAATGAGAGTAAACCAGGGCAAACTTTACACATTAGCGATACCCCTTCAGAGCGTACTGGAGTGATGTTGTATTATGATATGGTGTAAACAATAAACAGATAATTATGCAATTGCAGCAATCCTGGAAGATTTGTTATTGTTTTTTAAAGAGCTCCATAGTCTGCCACCGAAGCTCTTCATCAGATTTTCACCAAATTTAAAGGAGAGCCTGGGGAAAATACTCTTCAAACAATAAAAGAATCATCTAAATCGATTAATATTTGACAAAGATATCGCTGAAGAAGTTAAAAAAAGAATTTAGTCGAATTATGAACTTTGGAAGAAGAAATCGGTTAATTAAGTTTATCAAACTAAGCGCGGATGCAATCCTCAAAAGAGGCAATAGTCACAGCTAACAGCCACCGGAAAATAGACCATGTGCGAGTCAGAGGAAGCCGTGCTGAAAATTCTAGTAAATTAATAAACCTGTAAAATGTGACGTCACAAGCCTATTAGGGTTGTGGGCATGTCCATCGCGCCCACAATGGCGATCCGCGCTTGTATCAAACTGTATATACGTATAATATGTATATGTACCGTGGACGATGACATATCAAATGAAATAGTAAAAGGTTGAGAGAGGGTCTCAATTTTTTTTTATTTGTTAAAAACAGCAGATGACAATTGACCATCCCCTCCTCCCTCCCATTTTCTCCGTAACTACTGACGCATCTAAAATCTTGGATCTGAAAACTGTTTTTTACTTTTAACTACTTAAAAGCAAAAAAAAAAATGAAACATTCTGAACCCTTTGCAGTTCGTTCGGAACGCGAGTTGGACTCGTATAAAATTTGCCGGTTTTTACGAGTACTATTGATATAAGCTCACGTTTGACCACCATTCTGGTGGTAAGCGATCATTTTGTCAAAGAAATGCTTGCAAACACGTTTGCTTAGGAGTAATCTATTCACTCTTGACTTAAGGTGTTATGATGTCATTACATACATCCAAACATACAACCTCCCTTTTAAAGTAGCTTAAAAATAAGCTGTAGATTACGCATGAATGGAAGAGTAAGGGCGGGTTTCTGAACTGAGTACTTTGAGATAAGAATGTCTCAAACCTAACTTAAAAGCCAAATTTTGACAAGTTTTAAGCCTACCGAAGAGTTTGAGAAATACTCAACTTCAAATATTTAAATCACAAATCGTGAGTAAGACATGTTGCGGCTATCTCGAAATAAATTGGAATATGAACAAGACGATGATGACTGTGATTGAAGATTATGTCAATTACCTCTGGAGGCCTGGAAGAAGTTACCGAAGTAAAAAAAAGAAAGCTAAGACTGATAGTCTCACTTAATCAAACGGTTCCACCTCCTCTACCCACGCATACCTAGACTGGTGCCAGGACTCCTATCAAAAAAAGTATTTATGTTCACAAGGTTTGTTTAAGGATCACTATCCTTTTGGACAACTCACAGCGGCAAAAGAATAGAAGCAGCCGCAGCTTCTAAGAGATTCTTTTTCTTTATAGATCCAAGGAAGTAAATATGACGCCAAAGAAAGAAGGATTATCCAATATATCCATTTCTTTTATGGTTTAATTTACAGAATTTATAATACAGTCCACCCGACAGATTTATGATTTGTTCTTATCTTTTTATTCATCTAGCGAAGGGTCGGGGTATTTTGATTAAAATTGATAGAGGTTCTATAAATATTTTGTATTTATTTTTAATTACCTAGTCTACTTTGACGACAATTTTTATTTTCAATCTCACTTACTCAAAAATCTGCTCCCATCCCTACCGCTTTTAGGCTGGCTATAAAATATATTTCGCACCAGTGCGGATAAGTGCATCGGCCAGACACTGCCTTCATTTATTATTATTGTACCTACCTAACTGGCTGGTTATGGCACCCCCACCAAATCTCATGAAGAACCATTCACGAATCGTTTCACAGAATAGGTAATTTGCTACTAAATATTATGTTTATGTTTTCCTCTCCTAGAGAGGAGGCCAGAGTCCCAGCAGTGAGAACATTATTTATTTAACATTATAAGGCTTATTATGCTATTATATTATGTTTATGAAGTTCTACTTATTTTAAAGTAAATAACTTCCATTTGATATAGGCACTAATTAGTACCGCAATTGCCCAATTGGGCAATTTTCATTGTACTTTTGTCTTCGCCTGTAACTGTTACATCAAAATGTTGTAAAATTTTAACAAAATACCCAATAATAGGCAGAAGGTACTTCAAGACATGACACTTTTCCACATCTAGGTACCAATAACCTAGTGTTGAGTAATCGAAACACTTTCATCGCTGAATGTAGGTAGTCAGGTACACGATATATGTATTTGAAAGTGAAAATAAGGTCAAAACTCACGGACTTAGCACTGAAATTACATTATTCATAGTTTTTTAGTGCCTATGATCATCGCTAATAGAATTATTAGCATTAGCACCCACTAGAAATGAAAATCTAATCAAATAAAAATACTTTAAACCCCCTAAACAACTGTCTAAAACTCCAAAGCGGAATAATTTAGGCAGTTAGGTGGCGAAAATGAGCGAAAATGTTAAACAAGAAGAATAATGATTTCGGGGTCAAGGCTAGGAAAATGTTCGAATACCTAAATAAAAGCAGCGTTCTGTGACGCTCTGTAGTGATTGATATGTAAGCCCCCAATTATTACGTGTCCAGATTTTTTTTTGGATTGGGCACAACATAATATCACTCACTGGCTGTCAATAAAAGGAGTGTGTTTTTAGAATTGATCGTACCGAATCAAATATTAATTTCACTATTTATTTATAACCACTGATGTTTTGAGACCACTCTCTGTAAACACAGGTTAATTCACAACACAGTCGTTTCAAGTCATAGAACCATTTTGATAAAGAATCATATAAAAAGTAATGAACAGATAAATATCTTTAACTTACTTGTCATACTTCACGGAATGCCCGTTCTCCTCCCAATAATGCCTTGATTCCATATTCATTTGGAGCCACAACAAAACAATAAACCACTATCACAAAATTGCAGATGATAATATCAAATACAAGCTCTGTTTACATTTTATTCCCGTAACGGGTAGGTTTATTCAGCACTAATCACAATATAGCACTTAAGTTAGATCTCCGCAATACATTTTCATTAAACGATCACAGTAAATATAAATTGTTGTTATCGTATTTAACTGCATGTATGGAGCGGGTGGCAACGTCGTCACTCGAAGAACTTCGCGGCCACTCTGAGCGGATGTACTCCAAACACCGGCCGGTTTCAGTCATGTGACGCGGCGACGGCGTCAAAATATGGACGGGGGGCGTCGGTATGCGGCGCACATTCCGATGCGTGAACTCAAAATTCTAGGGTAAAATGCAGATATTAAGGTATTTGAAGAAGTTACTATGTCTTAAACTTAATGCAGTACGGCGATGTGTGAATGGCTTCCATAGGTTTTAGCTAGGTCTGCGGTCGGGCGCCAGCCGCGGCTGTAGCGCCGACGACAGGGCCACGCTTGCTCGCACGTGACCACTGCTGTGAAGGAGATATATAGCTCCGCCCCGCGCGAAGCGAATCATACTTCGCGATTCGGGGTATACCCAATCGTTATAAATTTTCGTAAAACTGATTAAAAATTACGCGATTACTTGTCAGTGTTATTTTACCTGTGATACTATACCGAGTTTCTGACGACTTCTGTGAAGGATAAGAAAATGTCATTGTTCCGGACTACAAAGGAAAGCCTTATAGAAAATATTTCAGAGTTCTGCTGACTACTTGTGCAAATAAAAGCAAAAAAAAAAATGATGACTGGTCACCGTATAAAAAATATACAAAAATATAGGTTAGGTATCAGGTTCCTGATGACTTAGTTAAACGTGAAATATAATACAATTTTCAGAGTTCTGAATGACAAAATTACAAAATATATACATAAAAAAATATTGACGGTCACGGGTCCAAACCCAGCCAGGCGCATTACTTTGTGTAATTTATTTCATCACCACTGCTCTCAAAACGGTGAAGGAAAACATCGTGAGGAAACCGGCATGTCCTAGAACCAAAAATTCGATGACATGTACCAAAAAATATGCACATTGCAGGCCCGACCGTAGGCACCTACGATGCTGATTATGTCGTAGGTGCCTGGAGAAGTGTATGGAAGGATGATTGTTAATCCTTGAATTTAAATCACTTCATTAGGCCATAGTGTATGAATAAAGGGCCTATTACACTACGCGATATTCAGCACACGATATTCAGACTGTCTTATTTTTTGTTCCGAGTAAGACCGGTCTAACCACAGGGTCTAACCCTTATTTACACTACGTGACATCGACTAAGATTGTCTGAATGTCGAATAGTGTAATAGGCCCTTATGTATGCTTCAGCATAAGGACCTATCTCTTGTAGGAAAAGCTGCCTATCTCTTCTTGGAATTTTTCGAAGTGTAAGACGTCTACTCAGTTACTAAATACTTAGCTAGCTTCTGCCAGCGGCTTCGCCCGCTTGAAAGTCTGTTTCTCCATACAAACTTTGGTCCCCCATCATCCCTTTAGAGGGCGAATTTTGGAAAATCCTTTCTTAGTGCTCGCTTACGTCTTATAAGGAAGCCTTGTGCCAAATTTCACGCTCCTAGTCCCAGTAGATTTGGCTGTGCTTTGATATGTCAGTCAGTCAGTTTCTCCTTTTATTTATATAGATTATTTATTTTTGTGATAAAAACACTAGGAATTACTCCTATATCGTGGGAGCGTTCACAAATATATAAACTCATATACACAAGACACCCAGACCTGGAGCAATTAGGTACTTGTAGGCCATAATTTGTTTCGTGCGGAAATCGAACACCAAGACGTCGCGCGTCGTCAAAAAAAAAAATTGTTTTTTGAAGTGAAAACTTCTTTAGCTGCGTTGTACACTTTTTTTGTAATGGGTAAAAAATGTTAAACTCGCGTCAGGACACGTGACCTGATCGAAAATTCGTAAGACGATCCAAAACGCACAACGTTAATACTTAAGTTTTCACTTCTGCCGGCACTCCCAGAGTGCAACCCGTCATTTTTTTTTTTTATTCTATGCTTTTATGAGCAGAGGATTTAGAGCAGTGGTGGCCCAGTGGTAACGGCCCCGACTTACGAGTTGTAGGTTGCGGGTTCAAACCTAGCCAGGCGCATTACTTTGTGTAATTTATTTCATCACCACTGCTCTCAAAACGGTGGAGGAAAACATAGTGAGGAAACCAGCATGTCCGAGAACCAAAAATTCGAAGACATGTGACATCCACCAACCCGCACTGGGCCCGCGTGGTGGATTACAGCCCATTCCAAGGGCGGATCCAGCTTTAGTGCCAGGGGGGGGTCACATAGTCATGGTCAAGTCATAAGAAGTTATGATTTAATTTTGATAATAATAGATACGGGTAAAAATACATACATCAATACAATACCTACTATTTTATCGATGTATGTACTGTACCTAAAAATACCTTTATTTAAATAACAAAATCAATTTTTCTTTTACTTCTTCTCCCGAAACGCGTTATCACTCCATCTACTTCAATGGTAACGAGAAAAGGAAATGGCGAACTCAAAAAAATGGACTGCCACAAGGTAGTGTTCTAGCCCCCTTGCTGTTTAACGTTTACACCAATGACCAACCGGTGAGCTCTAGCACAACCCGCTTTCTGTATGCAGACGACCAGGCATTAACTTGCCAAACCACTGATTTTGAGGAGATTGAGGCCAACCTTACCTACGCTCTCTCAGATCTTAGCCAGTATTACACTGCTAATGCGTTTAAAGCAAATCCCTCAAAAACGCAGACGTGCGTTTTTCACCTTTGTAACAGACAAGCGGGTCGAATGCTTAATATCTCGTGGCAGGAGGTACCAATCATTCATAGCCCCCATCCAAGATATTTCGGCATCACTCTGGATAGGTGTCTCAAGTCTCAACTACAGAAAGAATTGCAAGAACGATAAGCGGAAGGTGCATACGAGAAACAACCTGCTACGTCGCCTAACATCCACTAGATGTGGGGCATCTCCCCAAGTTCTGGAATGGCGCTCCGCTTCTCCGCTGGTAAATATGCTTGTCCAGTATGGAGCCGCTACGCCCACTCTTAACATAGTGGATACAGCACTTAATGAGACGTCCCTAATTGCCACTGGTTGCCTTATACTATATATTACTATATTATACTCCGGTACGAATGCTGTATCCACTAAGCGGCATTGCACCCTAGAAATTTGCAGGTCTATGGCTAGCCGCATAGAAAGGAAGAAACAACAAAACGACCCTTGCCATCTAATGCACTATTACAGCTCGGTGCTCCTGAGACTTAAAAGTCGTAAAAGTTTTATTGTAAGCGTGAGCCCATCTCAAAGTAAAGCCATATCGGAGTGATGCTCTCTCCTGGACACGAGTTGCCATGGCCAATCTGGAAAACTCTAAACAGACTCCGCACGCAGGTTGGGCGCAGCAAAGACAATCTCCACAGATGAGGGTTCCTGAACGGTTCCGACCTTCAGTGTTTGAGCAGTGTCTCTCCGCTGACCATATCCCACCTTCGATCCTGCATGACGTGCCCTGTTACCTGTTCATGTAGGGATCTTATGACAGTATCAGTGGACGGCATTGCCGTGGCCGAATACTGGGCCAGGCAAGGAAATTAATTAGTTTTACCATCGACACGCTAAGAACGTACGACACGCTACGTTTTTATGGACATGGAGAAGTGCGAGTCCGGTTAGACATTCGACCATTAAAGCTGTTAGCCATAATTTGATTTTTCGTAACGTGAAAGATCTTTTCACTGTCGCTACGTACACCAACAGGTAGTGTAGCCATAATAAATAAAAAAATCTTATATTAGGATACGTCTCAAAATCACAATTTAAAATAAGGTCAGAATTCGACTGTGGTATGTCCTGACTCCGATGCCACTTCACCATCCACAGCCAATAATCGTTTACAACGACAGAAACTGGAGTAGGTACTTTATTAACTACTAGCTTTTGCCCGCAGCTTCATTCTGCATAAAATATAGCTTATATCACTCAGGAATAAAGCACCTTTCTATCGGTGAAAATCCTTCAAAGTTTTTAAGAAAAATTGACGTCATTCAGAATCTCGATTTTTGCAAGACTTCTATAGATGTACTTTTTATATTTTTAATATAAAATATGAGTACATTATGGAGGGCCAAATTTCACGTAAAATAGCAGATTTTCAGAGGTCTTTACTAGATTTTGCACGTCACAATTATGGCATAAGTCCCCTCTTTGAGGCTTAGCTGGAAAGACCTCACGGCGTCCTCACCTTCCGCATGATGCAGGTCCTCACCGGACATGGTAAATTCGGGAGGTTCCTGCACCGGATTCGTGCGGAAGAAACGCCCGGGTGTCGCCACTGTGTGGACCGCCCGGAGGACATGGTAGAGGTTTGCCCCGCTTGGGCAGAGCAACGCCGTGTCCTCGTGGGGGCGATCGGCGGCGGCGATCTCTCGCGCCGGGCCTTGGTACAGGCCATGGTCCGAAGCGAGGAGGAGTGGCAGGCGGTCGCCTCCTTCTGCGAAGCAGTAATGCTAGCAAAGGAGGCGGCCGATCGCGTGAGGCAACGGTCCTCACGCCTCAACCGCCGCCGGGATTCCTATCCCGATTTCCGGCTACCGTAGGCGCGGGCTTGCGGACGGCGAGCAATGGGTAGCTTGCCGTCCGACCGTCTGGTAACCGTCCGGACCGAGCCCAAGTCGTGGACGGCGCGTACTGTTCCACGCGCGCCTCAAGATGTCAGCAAACCGTAGGGGCAACGAAGGAACAAGAGTGGGTTTTTAGTCAGTAAAAGTCTGACACTGTCTCCCGCTCCGCCCAAGAGCGGGGGTTGTCATAAGATGATTTTCCTACCGAAAAAAAAGGTCTTTACTAGATTAGTTTTACACAAGTTTATCTTTTGATTTTTATAGAAGCCTAGAATAGATAATATTCACAAGATATCTGTGTATCCAAAATATCTGGAGAAAGAAAATGTACCTCGGGTTGGCCGCTCTTAAATTAATTAAATATTGAAGATGCTTACATAAAATCTGTATTGTGACAAAAAATTACAGAAAAACATTATGTTTAACAATTTTAATCAGTGGTCCACCTAGGTCCTGGACCCAACCCAGGGGGGGGTCATGACCCCCATGACCCCCCCCCTGGATCCGCCCTTGGCCCATTCCCTCTCCTAGAGAGGAGGCCTGAGTCCCAACAGTGGGAACATTATAAGGCCGACTATGCTATGCTATGCTCTTATGCAGTAACCAAGTAGTACTAATAAAAAATACTGTAAGTCAATAATACCTAATATAGTTAATAAGAATAATAGTATTTTGCATTATATTAATATAAATATAGGTATTAAAAGCAGTAATAATTGCATTAATTATTCCGCAAAGCAATAAAGCAAATCAAGGTGCATGCATAGTCCAAGGCGAGGAAACCAGCTAAACCTAATTTTATTGATATGTCACGACTCTATTTTTAATGTCACCATAGCGTTGCATTGGTTAGAAATAGTAAATTTTGATATAAGTGAAGATAGTTTGTCATTGAGACCGAGGTCGAATTCGCCCGAACCGCAGGCGAAGATGTTATGGAGCCGAGTGCTGCATACCTTCTTCCAGTGCCAGTTCCAGTAACAGAAGCCAGTGACAACCACGTGTATCAAACGATGTTATCCAATACAAGGTACGAAGAAATAAATGAACGGGGGATGACCGGCGATTCGTGAGGTTCGCTTAGCGCCCAGCCTTATACAATAAATACCATCATTTGTTTGGGGGGCGAGTGCAACAATTTTCCGCACTAGTGCGAAAAAAAAGCTAATAACGTGCCTTTAAGCAGTAGGTGTGTCAAAATTGGATTTACTACCTGCATAATTATTAATTACTAGCTGCCCGCTTCAGCGTCGTACGGGTGTTACAAATTTTTGACATACTCAGCCTATTTCTACTATAAAATGTATTGTACTCATAAAACTTCTCTATGAAGCACTCTATCTATTGGTAAAAACTGTATGAAAATCTGTTCAGTAGTTTTCGAGTTTAGGTATCGCTAACAGGCAGACAGACAGACGCGGTGGGGAACTTTGTATTAGATATAATATGCATTATAAAATAATAATATAATCACGCACGCTAATATTATAAAAGCGAAAGTTTGTATGTTTGTTACTTCTTTACTCTCAAACGGCTGAACGGATTTCGATGAAACTTGGTACCTACACGAGTAGACCATGTCCTGGAATAGCGCATAGGATACTTTTTATCCCTGGAGTATGTTTCCTTGGGACAATTTTCTACTTTGACGCGGGCGAAGCCGCTGGTAACGGCTAGTACAGTATGAACTAGGAACTAGGAAATAATCTATGTACAACGTTTCATAACTGTATCATGAAAAATCACAAAATTATAAGCTTCTTATGTTACCTGGTTGGCCGCACAAATACATGATCACCGGGCCACCAACTGTGGGGTCGTTTTAGGGGTTAAATATAATGACCACCATAAAATGCTTTGATACCCTTAGTTCTTTTACCAAAATATATATACTTGACACCAGAAAAATAAAGTCTAAAATTACAATAGTACTAGCTATTTTAGTCACGACTGCACTTCAAATTGTATTCGAACACCAAATGTAGTAAATGATCACCAAATCTTAGCGAGCAAATTACTGCGCTATTTCTGCCGGTATACCGTCGGTCGTTTGCCCGAATTTTATTTACCCTAATATCATTTGCCATAATAGTCAACAGCCATAATATTATACGACGTAATATTCATTTGCCCTACTCTTATTTGCTGTATTAGTCACGTGCTAGAAGCTTTGTTTCCCATAAAGTCACTTACCATAACATCATTTTTCATAATCATTGTAAGCCCTAATTATCACATGCCCTAATTATCACATGCCATAATTATCATATGCCATAACATCATTCGCCATCGACATTGGGTATGTAACGGTTGTTATATCAGGAGAAACTGGATGCAATCGGGACTTTAGGGCACTCCAACTCGTCTAGGTTAGGTTAGAAGGGGATGGCGGGGTCGTGTGAGCGAGCGAAGCGAGCGAATAGACCCCGCCATCCCTTTCGTAGTTATTTTTTTATAAACTACACAGAAGTAGGAGCCCCGCCAAGCGGGGCTCCGTCAACCGAGCCCACCATCAACCATGCATAGAATTTTGGTGATCATTTACTACTTTTGGGTTAACAATGATTTATTTGGAGTCATTTTGCTTAAATAGGATAGCGAGATGTTAAAACTTTGGTTATAATTTTACATTAAAGTGCGGGTTTAATTTTGGTGATCATTTACTATTTCTGTCTGTTATATGTTACTATATCTGGTGGTAAGTTAAACATAAGCCGTTTGTTTTACTCCCGCATACAGCTGTGCGCTAGTGTCTAATCTCCGCTATAACCTGCCGTGACTTGTGGTGTCCAACTTGTGATGTGACCTTTTTCAAATATTTTTGGAAAAAAAAAAATATAACATGGTGTAAAAATTATTGGAATCGATTCTGTTACCGATTCTGAATAAACTATATTTAGGTTTCGCTTAAACTAAAAATAATGTTGTATAAAATTGGTTACTTTTAACAATTAAAAATTTAAACTAAAAATCATGTTCCTTTTTCTTAGGTATTTAATTATTTATTGTTTAGTCATAATTAGTTGTTTGTTGTTTTAAATGAGTTGGATGGGACCACCACACATTCAACTGCCGAACAGAAAGGAACCATCAAAATCTGTTAACATTTGACGAAGATATCGCTTAACAAGATACTCACTGAAAACATTCTACTGAAAAGAGAACCTCCTCCTTGTTTTGGTGCATGATGGTTAAAAATACACTTTTTTTAGTGGTTTGCACATTTCATGGTTCATGTGACAACCAAGTTCTGCCAGCTCCTTTCCCCGCGTTTACGGGAAAGAAAAAATGTTCATTCGTACCTCACACAAAGATATAAACTAAAAGTACGAATAAAAAAAGTAAATTTAAAAAATATCATCGTGTGCGAGGCCAAAAAAGGCGCCTAGCTTAGCTTAGAGATAATATTTAAAAAATAAAAACGTAGCGTTGATATTCTGAGGGCCCGCTGAGTTGCAACGGACACACTCATAGACATGGCGTAGCTACCGAAGGGCTAGGTCAATGACCCGAGGCCTCCAAGCACGGGGGCACAGTATAGATATATGGAACAGTACGGAAACTACCTACAAATGTTCGAAACGGCTCACTCACACAAACATACGCATCGACGAGACTCCTAAGCGGCATTCGCTACTGACAGGACCGCGAGAAGCGCTTAGGAGTCTCGTCGATGCGTATGTTTGTGTGAGTGAGCCGTTTCGAACATTTGTAGGTAGTTTCCGTACTGTTCCATATATCTATACTGTGACGGGGGGCCCCAAAACTGATTAACAAACCTCTTATTGAACTAGCGAAAACTTCTACCACCTTCGAAATCTAAATAAAATGGGTTGCAACACTAATTATGGAAACTCAGTCAGTAAAAGTCTGACACTTAGAGTAATAGAAGTTATTTAATGATTTTCCACGTAAAAAAGGGGTCCCAGTTTTTAGGGTTCCGTAGCCAAATGGCAAAAAACGGAACCCTTATAGCACGGTAATATTATCTATACAGTATTGTAACTCGGCTGTATCTTTGAAATAAATGCCTACAGCCGCGCGGTACGTAAACATGCGATAGGGCTGCCCGCACTATGGCTGCCCGCCACCACCATTTTAATTACATTTGCCTACTTTGTGTTTCCATTTAGTTTTGTGATTGTAAATATACTTTTTTTATATAAACAAATAAAATACTTTGTGAATTGAATAGGAAGTGCTCAATATTTGCGACCGAAAAATATTTGCGCCTCGACTGAGACGTACCTACGAAATGCTATATTATTAAATTTTAAAGTACAAAAATCCGCATTCTACAGCTTAATTAAAAATTGTTTTGGGAAACATGGACAAGGTGGAGAAAAAGGAATATCTTTTACTTGGTTATAGATACCTGCAGCTACTTTACAATTTATATGTTTGTTTTTAAATGAAGAATTCATGCAACCAAAAACAGCACAATATATCTTACTCGTCATATTAAATATATAAATATGTACTTGAACTTATTTTTATTGAAAAAATCGCGCGGCACAGACGCGACTGTCTGCATCCCGAGCGCACCTCGAGATCGAGGCACGTAGGTATAGCTCGCGTTTCGACCGTTTGTATGAAGTTGGAATACTGTATAGATAATATTACCGTGCTTATAGATTCGTTATGTGTCTGTCTGTCCGTCCGTATGTCACAGCCACTTTTTTCCGAAACTATAAGAGCTATAGGTACTGTTGAAACTTGGTAAGTAGATGTATTCTGTGAACCGCATTAAGATTTTCTTGTGGGGTATCTATGGATAGGTCTTCAAAAATGATATTGAGATTTCTAATATCATTTTTTTATATACTGAATAGTTTGCGCGAGAGATACTTCCAAAGTGGTAAAATGTGTGGTCCCCCCCCCCATAACTTCTAAAATAAGAGAATGATAAAACTAAAAAGAATATATGATGTACATTACCTTATAAACTTCCACCGAAAATTGGTTTGAACGAGATCTAGTAAGTAGTTTTTTTTTTACCTTTTGAGTGCGTAATTAGAGACACAATAGAAAGACAATGGCGCGTGAACGCCGGCGTTAATGCAGGGATCAACAGCTTACGTCATAAATCGTAAACCGCAATTTGCGTTTCAAGTTTGTACGGAACCCTCAGTGCGCGAGTCCGACTCGCACTTGCCCAGTTTTTTTTTTCTTACGGCCGTTGGTCATCTAGCTACGCCACTGCTCATAGACTAAAATTTCTGATATCTAGTTTAAAAAAAAAATGCAGAAGGTAGGAGTCACAATGTCGCTAATAAATAATGTTCCGGCCGTATATAAGGTGACTTATAAGTGCGGAACAAGTCTAGCATATCACAACAACGCACAAGTACTATCTAGCTATCACGCTCACTACCACGAGACCTATTCTTTGAATAGTGACGCAACTGACTCACTCGTGTCTATCGGTGTCTGATGATGTCATTTGAATAGGACGAACAAAGTTTTATGAACTAATAGACTGAGAAAAGCCGTGTCGTTCAACCATCATCATAATAATAATTACTTAATAAATATATAGGTAAGTAAAAATATCATGAGCTTAATTTAATTTTTATTTATTTATTTATTCAGACATCATATTGGATGAATTACAAGAAAATTATTAGTAATCTTAAAACATTTTTCTTCAATCTTAAAACATGTTTTTAACTGACTTCAAAAAGAAGGAGGTTCTATGTTCGGCTGTTTTTTTTTTTTCTATGTACTGTGAGGATGGGGAGCTCAAATGAAAGGCTTTATTTCTTCTATATGTTATTATTTAGATATAGCTCTTTTATTCTATATTTTAATATATAATATATATGGACGTCCCTTGACGTCTTCCTTTCTTCTTGATTCGAACGTCAATCCTCACTAAACTTTTAGTAATTAGTAGTGAAACCTACTCGGTTGCCACATGAGCCACGCCCCTACGAATAGAAATGCTGAGGATCGCAAAGCAATTCTATTCCAAAAAAACTTTTAAGTATAACCTGCCTATTACCTAACACAGATGTCCCTACCTGTGGAGGAAAGTAATTTACATAGTGGTGGTCGTCTCTTTATGAGCGAACCTAAGTCATGACGAACGATAAGCAAAATTCAAAATCTATTTACAATTCTACTATGCGCTAACTTGGCGCTCACTATTCAACGTTGTCATGCTTAGACCCCACCGCGGCAAAACCTCCAAAAAAGCCACGGTGCTGAACCCTAATTGTCATAATTGACATCTATCCAGAAGGGATCTAACAAGATATAAACTACAACTCTTACGGTTATGACTTTAACCTCATCGGACGCTCATCGTGTCAGAGAAGAAAAAGACAGCACTGTGCAAGTTCCTATCATTGCTATAAATTGAATATGTTCCAGTGACAAAACCTTTAAAAAAAAATCATGTAGTCTAATATATAATCTATCAGTCCATATTGACTGAACTGTGGGATTTCAATCATCAGCTAAACCAATGGTGTCAACTAGACACCCTTTGCGAAGGCTATGCCTTATCTGCAAAGTCGGTATCAGCATTTATTGATACGCCACTCCCCCTCATTAGAAAGGACCACAGTTTCCAAAAATATATCTAACTGCTGCAAGCTAAAACGTCACCTGGATCATATTTACCTAATCGAATAATAAAAAAAAACAGACGAAAAGAAAAAAACTATTGAACGCACAGTTTTCTTGTCTTCTTTCTTCGGTGACGGCGCGTGGCGCCTCTCATTGAAAACAAACATGAAACAAAAAGAAATGATTAATCATTCAAGCCCTGCTGACCTCACAAAAATAATGCAGTGACATGATAACAAAAACAAAAACCAAAATATTTACAAAATTCTCAAAATGAATCGTTTTCTTATTTTATAATTACTAAAAATACAGTTTAATTTCTTTTTATAAAATTTACAAAACTTAAATTTCACTAAAAAGGATTGTTTTAAAAAGTTATTATCTTTAAAAAATTTAAAATTTAATGAATGAGGTTTTATTTTATTTGGATGAAGTTGACGGATGGACTTTCTTCTAATTAAACTCCTTTTTACCACTAATTTTTTTTTCTTAATTTGGGGACGACGATTCAACTTAGCATGGACGAACTTCCTTGGTGCCAAACCTTTTTCTGGTTGACATGTGGCATGACAACGATATTTGTTATAAAAAATAAACTCAAAATTAAAATTATTTAATTTTGTTGTTACCAACAGAGAATGGACCTCATCCCTTGAACTCGGGACCATATCTTCCACTTCACTCTGGAAAAAACTCTGTCCAGTTTCATTATTATTAATTTCATAATTAATTTCTAAATCGTGATCATTGTCAAAGTGATCTTTGTTCGTTTGTTCATCCTGATCACATTGCGATTCTAAAAAAAACGAATCTTGGTTTCCTGGAAATAAATTTGGAGAACAAATGATTGGAATGGACACACCCGGGTTTTTGGCTTCATCCGTACACTCCAATCTTATCTCGTCATCGACTAAGCTGCTTTCATTACAGCTCTGGTCATCAATTTCATCACTTTGATCATCATGGTCATCATTCTGCTCATCAGCATGTGGTTCGTCCATCATCATGCTAGAATATAAAACAGCATTATCATCTTTATTTAAAATATTTGATGGTCTACCTTCTCCAATCAAATCTGCGGTTTTATCCTCAGTATTAAATGCTACTAATGTTGCAGTCGCTGCACGTTTTTTACAATTAAAACACCCGCATGGGAACTCCTCTCTCAATAACTTGCTTATCGTCGCGAAGTCCATATCGTAATTATACGTATATTTGTAATAGTGTCTTGTCGCTCCATGTAAGTAGCCTCCTAGTATGAGAGCATAATCACTCTCCCACCATTCGTTTGACCTGGCGGTCTGCCTAAAATCGGCGATAAATTCCTCGAAGCACACTTCGTCTGTGCCCGAGAACATCATCTCTCCTTTTATACAAATTACTATTCTACTAATATATAAAATCACTCAGCTTTCATATATTTTCAGGCGTATATTCCTCGCCTGCTGCGCTAGCTCACTCGTAGTATTTATTCGCTTTGGCTGCGAGGGGTTCCGTGTAGCCAAACTAGTTGTTTTTCTGGATCTGTCAGACTTCTATGTCTGAAAATATGAACTTTTTTCAACGACGGCCCTCCGCCATTTGTGAGGATGGGGAGCTCAAATGAAAGGCTTTATTTCTTCTATATGTTATTATTTAGATATAGCTCTTTTATTCTATATTTTAATATATAATATATATGGACGTCCCTTGACGTCTTCCTTTCTTCTTGATTCGAACGCCAAAGTACTCTGTGTTCGAACGTCAATCCTCACTAAACTTTTTTATTACGTAAACCTTAAAAGTCTAACATGCCAGTTTTGCAAGTTAGTAATTAGTAGTGAAACCTACTCGGTTGCCACAGTACCTATGTTCACTGATTTCTCGGTCACAACATAGGTACACCCTAAAAAAAATCAAAATCGGTCCACAATTATTGTGGACTGATTTTGATTTTTTTAGGGTTCCGTATACCTCAAAAGGAAAAAACGGAACCCTTATAGGATCACTTCGTTGTCCGTCCGTCTGTCTCTGTGTCTGCCCCTTTATCTCAGAAACGCGTAGAGGCATCGACTTGAAATTAAAACTCTTTACTCAAGTCTGCGGTCCCTTGAATCTGTGAAAAAATCAAACTTGTAAGTTAACGAAAAAAAAAAGATACGGCCCTTTATGTCGCAAAAAACGTATATTTCGACACTCTCAAGGAAATCAAAATTCATAGGGTACTACTACCCATTAACCTAGAATCCTGAAATTTGGCATGAAGTAAGGTCTCGAAAACAAGTTTAAGAAAAAATATGAAAACTGAAAATTTGTTGTTACGTTACAAAAAAAATATTTTTCTCTCTGGCGGGAGGGCGTGTTACTGACCAAAACCCACTCCTGTTCCTTCTTTGCCTTCGCTCCAGGGCCCTGGGGTTCTCTTTTGTACAACACATGGCCCCAGTAGGCTTCGACCCTGCTGGGCCCCTAAGGTTTGCTGACATCTTCTTGAGGTGCGCGTGGAATACTACGCGCCGTCGCCGCGTCGACGACTTGGGCTCGGTCCGGACGGTTACCGGACGGTCGGACGGCGAGCTACCCATTGCTCGCCGTCCACAAGCCCGCGCCTACGGTGGCCGGAAAGCGCGATCGGGAAAATCTAAGAAGAAGAAGAAGAGAAAGAGAAGTACGGTCAAGATCCCTACCAGCACCTTACTGGATTATACATCCTTCTCCCGAGCACGTTTGCTCTTGCGAATCTCCACTCAAGCCAGCCAATAAAGGCAAGAGAGAGGTGCCACCCAGGCGGCAGTACGAGTTTAATTCTTCAGCATCTAATTTCTAATTTCGTCTAGCATTTAATTCCGGCCAGCTGCGCCCGGATAGAACCCCGTTGACCTCTAAATCCATTTTCTTTGCGAAATATTGATTGATTTACATAATTATGCTAAGTACACCCTGAAGAACACAACATATTTCTAAAGATCGAAGCCTTTTGAAAGGAGTAGGGAAAACAAACAAAAAAATATCTTGTTGTTAAATAATTTTTTTAGACAAAAGTATTAATCGCACGAAAAAATCATATGTTGATAATGTTGTATATAAATCACACACACAACAAACAAACACACATAAACAAACAAACACACACAAAAACAAAAACAAACATAAACAAAACAAAACAAAACAAACAAACAAAACACAAACAAACAAACAAACAACAAAAAAACAAAACAACAACACAACAAACAAACAACAAAACAAAAACAAACAAACAACAAACAAAACACAACAAACAACAAACACACAAACAACAAACATAGAAACATTTTTTTTTTTCTAACTTTAACCAAGCCGTTACCGAGGAGTAGGCTTCAGAAAGTCACTGTTTTATCGCACTGCCCGGGAGTTAGGGCCTTAACATGTACGTAATTCAATAAGCCAAGTCAAGTCGTTACCTACATATTTTTTACCAGGTAACTCAACCCACACAGTGTTTTTTGATGTTTCAAAAATCCTTATTTAACTTTCTTGTTTCTTTCATAAAAGAAAGCAATCACCTAAAAGTTGAACAAAAGAATCGGAACCATTGTGAAAACATTTCAATTGAATTTATATAAGGACAACCATAAATACATTTCTAAATCGGACCTGAGGGCCTGTTTATAAAACAGATTTTTAGCCTACACAACAAAAAAATAACAAGGAAAAATATTTTATGCGGAGGAGGCGTCTTTTGTACAAGTTATGTAGGTATTTCTGTAACATTACATAATGCTATTCAAATAGTCCAAATATAAAGTCTGTACAAATTCAACTTCAAAATGAAACCCCGCAATTGTTATGGGTAGGGTTGGCAACTGTTTTTCACTACATAATACTTTTTACTGTTGAACAAAAATAAAGTATACAAAATACTGTTTGCAGCTACTCGTAATTGTTAGACTTAGACGCTCACGCAATTTTCTTTGTTTTTATCAAATATAATAAATATACAATGCAATAAATATACAATACAATAATAGAGTTTCAGAACGAATTAAATGAGCACCTCATTTATTTTAATTTCAGTTATAATTTGGTGAGGCGTATGAAGTTTTTAAAAAGACTATAAATTAATAAGTTGTGCGAGAAGCTCTAAAAGTACGTATTTGAAATATTTAATAAATAAAATACTGTACATTTTTCTAAAATACTTCTTAGATAAAAAAATAATTTATTTCTTTTAAAAAAAGTTGGCAACCTTAGTTACGGGGCGGGTTTATTTCCGTTTCAACACGAATATTGGGGGATTAGGCAATGCGCTCCAACGTGCACAGGGTTACAATAAGTTAGGTGCAAAACGTGCTTGTTATAGCCGAGCACGGGCCGGGGACTGGGTCATCATTGTTCATTAGTTATTAATGGCTCTGGTTACATGAACTGTTTAGGGTTGCACGTTTTAGGCAGTCGACTCGTGCGTGACGCAGTCGCAGATTACCTAATGGTTAACGTACCTAAATAGTACGCGGTGATTGGTTTTTAGCGATATTTTTAGATATTAACTTAAGTAATAGGTATTTAGTTTCACTTCCATTCTGCTGCCAGCGGCTTCGACGACGTGAAAGTAGAAAATTGACTCAAGAGAACATACTCCCGGATAAAAAGTATCCTATGTGCTATTCCAGGATATGGTCTACCCATGTGCCAATTTCATCCAAATCCGTTCAGCCATTCAAACGTGAAGAAGTACCAAACACACACACACTTACAAACTTTAGCCTATAAAGGCTATAAACTCGCGTGCTAATATTCGCGTCATGTCCGTGAACGGGTACTGTCAGTTGATTGAGACTGGTCATCTTTTAGGCGTCCATTACACGGTCATGCAAGCGTCAATCAAAACCATCAATCATGAATGATGTTTAAATGACGGAATTTTATCGCCATACGTTTTTCGTCATGCAAACGTCAGTCATCACATTACACGGTAGGTTTTTCGTCAGTCAAAATATTTGACTGTGACAAAACTGACAGCAAAACCTATGGACTAATGGACGCCTTAGCTACCAGTTGCTATTTTAATATCTATATTTAGTTTTTATTTTTACTTTATCTCTCACATGATATACATATGAGTAGCGACAAGAAACATGTAACCGAGACATTTGTAATACATAACATGATTGAAAAGAGTGTCGATGGAGTTTCTTGCACATTCTTCTCCATAGAGATCTACGCTTTGGAATGTGCAATTAGCATTTTTTTTTTTTTCTGATTGACTGACTCCTTGACATTTCAAAAGTGCCTGTAAATGGTTTATTTCAAATAAAATGCTTTGAATCTTGAATCTTATAATATTAGTGTGATTACCTGTCTCCGCGGTTTCACCCGTGTCTTTATTATATTAGTATGATTAACTCTCTCCGCGGTTTCACCCGTGTCTTTATTATATTAGTGTGATTAACTGTCTCCGCGGTTTCACCCGTGTCTTTATTATATTAGTGTGATTAACTGTCTCCGCGGTTTCACCCGTGTCTTTATTATATTAGTGTGATTAGCTGTCTCCGCGGTTTCACCCGTGTCTTTATTATATTAGTGTGATTAGCTGTCTCCGCGGTTTCACCCGTGTCTTTATTATATTAGTGTGATTAGCTGTCTCCGCGGTTTCACCCGTGTCTTTATTATATTAGTGTGATTAGCTGTCTCCGCGGTTTCACCCGTGTCTTTATTATATTAGTGTGATTAGCTGTCTCCGCGGTTTCACCCGTGTCTTTATTATATTAGTGTGATTAGCTGTCTCCGCGGTTTCACCCGTGTCTTTATTATATTAGTGTGATTAGCTGTCTCCGCGGTTTCACCCGTGTCTTTATTATATTAGTGTGATTAGCTGTCTCCGCGGTTTCACCCGTGTCTTTATTATATTAGTGTGATTAGCTGTCTCCGCGGTTTCACCCGTGTCTTTATTATATTAGTGTGATTAACTGTTTCCGCGGTTTCACCCGTGTCTTTATTATATTAGTGTGATTAGCTGTCTCCGCGGTTTCACCCGTGTCTTTATTATATTAGTGTGATTAGCTGTCTCCGCGGTTTCACCCGTGTCTTTATTATATTAGTGTGATTAGCTGTCTCCGCGGTTTCACCCGTGTCTTTATTATATTAGTGTGATTAGCTGTCTCCGCGGTTTCACCCGTGTCTTTATTATATTAGTGTGATTAGCTGTCTCCGCGGTTTCACCCGTGTCTTTATTATATTAGTGTGATTAGCTGTCTCCGCGGTTTCACCCGTGTCTTTATTATATTAGTGTGATTAGCTGTCTCCGCGGTTTCACCCGTGTCTTTATTATATTAGTGTGATTAGCTGTCTCCGCGGTTTCACCCGTGTCTTTATTATATTAGTGTGATTAGCTGTCTCCGCGGTTTCACCCGTGTCTTTATTATATTAGTGTGATTAGCTGTCTCCGCGGTTTCACCCGTGTCTTTATTATATTAGTGTGATTAGCTGTCTCCGCGGTTTCACCCGTGTCTTTATTATATTAGTGTGATTACCTGTCTCCGCGGTTTCACCCGTGTCTTTATTATATTAGTGTGATTAGCTGTCTCCGCGGTTTCACCCGTGTCTTTATTATATTAGTGTGATTACCTGTCTCCGCGGTTTCACCCGTGTCTTTATTATATTAGTGTGATTAGCTGTCTCCGCGGTTTCACCCGTGTCTTTAATATATTAATGTGATTTGCTGTCTCCGCGGTTTCACCCGTGTCTTTATTATATTAGTGTGATTAACTGTCTCCGCGGTTTCACCCGTGTCTTTATTATATTAGTGTGATTAGCTGTCTCCGCGGTTTCACCCGTGTCTTTATTATATTAGTGTGATTAGCTGTCTCCGCGGTTTCACCCGTGTCTTTATTATATTAGTGTGATTAGCTGTCTCCGCGGTTTCACCCGTGTCTTTATTATATTAGTGTGATTAACTGTCTCCGCGGTTTCACCCGTGTCTTTATTATATTAGTGTGATTACCTGTCTCCGCGGTTTCACCCGTGTCTTTATTATATTAGTATGATTAACTGTCTCCGCGGTTTCACCCGTGTCTTTATTATATTAGTATGATTAACTGTCTCCGCGGTTTCACCCGTGTCTTTATTATATTAGTATGATTAGCTGTCTCCGCGGTTTCACCCGTGTCTTTATTATATTAGTGTGATTAGCTGTCTCCGCGGTTTCACCCGTGTCTTTAATATATTAGTGTGATTAGCTGTCTCCGCGGTTTCACCCGTGTCTTTATTATATTAGTGTGATTAACTGTCTCCGCGGTTTCACCCGTGTCTTTATTATATTAGTGTGATTACCTGTCTCCGCGGTTTCACCCGTTTTATTATATTAGTATGATTAACTGTCTCCGCGGTTTCACCCGTGTCTTTATTATATTAGTATGATTAACTGTCTCCGCGGTTTCACCCGTGTCTTTATTATATTAGTATGATTAGCTGTATCCGCGGTTTCACCCGTGTCTTTATTATATTAGTGTGATTAGCTGTCTCCGCGGTTTCACCCGTGTCTTTAATATATTAGTGTGATTAGCTGTCTCCGCGGTTTCACCCGTGTCTTTATTATATTAGTGTGATTAGCTGTCTCCGTGGTTTCACCCGTGTCTTTATTATATTAGTGTGATTAGCTGTCTCCGCGGTTTCACCCGTGTCTTTATTATATTAGTGTGATTACCTGTCTCCGCGGTTTCACCCGTGTCTTTATTATATTAGTGTGATTAGCTGTCTCCGCGGTTTCACCCGTGTCTTTATTATATTAGTGTGATTAGCTGTCTCCGCGGTTTCACCCGTGTCTTTATTATATTAGTATGATTAGCTGTCTCCGCGGTTTCACCCGTGTCTTTATTATATTAGTGTGATTAACTGTCTCCGCGGTTTCACCCGTGTCTTTATTATATTAGTGTAATTAGCTGTCTCCGCGGTTTCACCCGTGTCTTTAGGTACTGCTGCGCTCACGTAGGTCGTAGCGTGATTATTATAAAAATAGTGCCTTTCTGGACGACATACCGGAAGACGCAGCGTTGGAAGGCCTCCTACAAGGTGGACCGATGACTTGGTGAGGGTCGCGGGAATCCGATGGATGCGAGACGCACATAACCGTCGTTATGGCGACGTTTTGTCCACAGTTGGATATAAGCCTCCCCGGCTTATATCCAACTGTGGACATCTTTCGGCTGAATGATGATGATGATGAGTACCCAGTTCCTTGACTGAGATTACCGCGGTCAAACCAACATAAAAAATCTTTAGCTTTATAACAACTTATACATAGATGCGGTCAACTGTAAGATATTTTATTTATTTACTGGTAAACCTTTTATGAAAAGCGCAGTGGAAATTTTCTCTAAAAAATGACTCCACACTTTATAATAGAATGGAAGTAATACATAACACCATCGGAGTCGGCGCTCAACTGAATACTGTTCTCATATCTAATCACCACGCTTGGTAAAATAGTTTGATAGTTATTGTACAATTTTACTGCTGCATGAATTATCGACACTATAAAATACTTAAACAAATTTAAGTACAACAAAATACTAATCACCACGCTTGTCGAATGAAGTGGTGATTGTAATTTTTCTAAATTGCTCATTTTATATTACTCATTTCTGAGCTACCATTCCTGTCATACTTAAAGAAAGCTGTACTCATTTTAACATCCAGATTGTTTGAAGTATACAGAATGTATAGAAAATGGATGGTTTATGTTATATTTCAAATACTGCTTCTGCCCATAGAATTAACGACTTTGTTCAACAAAGCCACATAGACAATCCTCAAAAAAATAAATTGACGGAAGGTACAATTTTATTTTTACTAATTTTTATCAGCCAAAGGGAAACCTTGGTCCTAAAACGCAGAGGGTAACTGAAGGACACAGGTGGGTTTTAGTCAGTAAAAGTGTGACACGTCCTCTCACTCTTCCCTGGAAAAAGAAAAAGGCTCTATATAGGGTGACTGGCAATTAGTGTACGATACTTAAACATGTGATTGCTCATGATTGATAGTGCTCATGATAACAAACAATTTTTATTATGGGAGCAAAGCCGAAATCGCGAAAAAAATATCAGCTGTTCAGTACATTAGGCAAACATAAATGTACTGAACAGCTGATTTTATAAGTTTATTATAGATTCATCTACATAATTATGATTTTTTCGTAAGGCTAATATTTTTACCAAAAAAAAAAATTAACAAAATGGTATTTTTCGCTTGTTTTCCTACTCTACTTTCAAACGACTTTGATCTTTAGAAATATGTTTAAACAAAAATGGCCGGTTAAGTGTTCTTCAGATTGTACCTATTTAACATATGTAAATCAATCAATATTTCGCAAAGAAAATTGATTTAAAGGTCAGCGGGGCTCTATCCGGGCGCAGCTGGCCGGAAAAAAATGCACAAATAGTCGTACTGCCGCCAAGGCAGTCCGAGTATGTGTGCACTTAATTCCGGCCAGATGTTCACGGGACTATACGCCTTAAGGTAGAACGTTGCATTGGGTCCACGTGGGCCACGTACGCTGATTTGAGCGCTTCGGTCTCTATACATTTTATATGGCAACTAGACTTGTAAAGCTAAATTAGACCAACGTAGTGTGGCTACGTACAACTGAGTCGCCCACTTGTGCGGCGCCATCGGTAGGTCTAATGTAGCCAACTTCATTGTTATAGCGGCATCTGTGCCGTCACATACGAACTAAACATTTTACGTCACATAAATCCATATTCTTTTTTTCAATTCTTTCGTTCTTCGCGCGATTCGAACATAAACACAACCACGTACACAACAGTCGGTAAACTATCACCTGGCACATGCCCAGTACCTTGTATAGTGTATACTATACCCAAATAGGCATTACATAGTGGGCGTTTTTTTAAGTTGAAATCGTAAAATAACTTCTCTCGCTCTGGCTGGAGCGAGAGTGGCTGACAGACTTTTGCTGACTAAAATCCACCTGTGTTCCTTCGATAGCCCTTTGTGGTTGGATAGCTTGGTCCTAGTGTCGTTCTCGATCCGGGCAAAGCGGTTCGATTCCTACATTAGGAAATAATTGTATTGGAAGTTAATAATGCAAAATGGAGAGTGTATATTGCTTAACGAGATGCTCTTACTAATACATGGTCTCAGCTGTTTATGTTAATGATTCGCCACTGATGATGACACTACACCATCGGTGGCAATATTCGTCATCATCACAGTTGCATTGCAAGTTCACGTAAGCATGATTCCATCCCGAGTCTGGCTGATCAATGTCAATCTTTTATCAGTCTGTTTACGAAACATGAATTTATGCATAGACATAACAAGGTTAAGCAACGTTTGCCTGTAAGTTGTTGGGTGACAAGCAGCAAAGCAAGTCATAAAGCACCGACCTATACGTTTTAGTTGAAATAGCGACTCTGGTGCTTAAGCGCTGTACTCATAAAGTGCAGCGGACACCCAAGCTATGAAAACGTGGATGTTATTCATTTCTGCAATAAGATTGTGTGCGATGCAATGTCATAAAATGCAATATACTGTAGTAATAATACTAGACATACCATTGTTGACACAAGGAGCTAACAGGAAGACCATATTTTTATTTTAAATCAGATAAAAATATTTATTTGAATACTTTACAATACTTAAAAAGCTAGTGGTTCATTACGCGTCATTAAAAAAACAAAATTTTATTGAATGGTAACACTTCTGATGGCTGACATTACGTTTAGTTGCTTTTAGGAAAAAGCAGAACTGTGCAGAAATATTTGGCGATAATGATAAAGGTTTCATGAAAATGAGGTGCCAAAAATATCAAATATTTTAAACTTGGTGGTGTCTCTTTTGATAATTTATTTACTTCGTGAATTTTCTTTAACATGACTCATAACACGTCATCATGAAGTGCTAACTAAACGCAAATTGATATCTGTCAATCAAATTGTACAGCAGATTTTCGGAAGAGGCGTTCATTATTTTACGTTTTTTGCATAAAGCACAGTGGTTTTATCATTAAAAATGCTTGCTATAATCAATCGTATCCTTGATTGGATTAAAAGCTTGTTCTGGAAGGAAGAAATGGAGCTAACACTGGTCGGATTGCAGTACTCGGGAAAAACAACTTTTGTTAACGTCATTGCCGTTAGTATTATCTGAAAACAATATTTTTGTGTTGTATTCACTTCCTTGTGCACTTTACACCATCATAACACAGCTTTGTATCATGTATGGATAAAGTCAATGGTTAGCCGATCAAATTTCTCTCGGTAATATGTTGGTTATTTTTTTTTTCAAATATTCAGACGATTATGTGTATCGCCAGCGTTTAATATTGTGATCCTATTACTCATTGTTCTTGACGTTTGTTTTTCTTTTGTGTCGATCATAAAGAAATATCAGGGAATCTGAGAGCATTACAATTGTGTAGAATACATTTTCATATTACAGCAGAGATTTGGTGAAAGTTCCCTTCCATACCTTATATTTACATAAAAAAGCTTTATAGTTGCAAATTATGTTTTACCCAATTAAAATTCTCTTGCAGTGATCTGTAGCATCAAATATTTGATTTAAACAAAACAAGTAAACCTATCTGCTAGGAAATTTTGAATTATGAATTAATTTTTTTAGATTACCAATTATCAGATTAAATTAAATCATTTTCATATCAATTTCAATGCTGTACAGCAAAAATAATGCAAAAATGTTTCCTGTCATATGTGACCTGCATGGCCTTGTATATATACTTTTATATACAAGGCTATGTATATACACATGTCATTTAGTGTTTTGAATATAAAAATATGTTTTAGTCCTTTTTATATTCAAAACATTCATTTCATAAACTCAAGAACAAAGAGAAGCTTAGCTAAGCACTTTAAAACCTTCTATTATTCATTTCTAGGCTTAGATACCTGAATTCCATACCTGCTGACTCATATTAAAAATATATATAATACAAATAAAAACTTTTTACAAAAAAAAAATAACCGACTTCACTAAAAAAAACACTAAAAGGATCAAAATAACTTTAATTTCGGAAGTCGGTGTTTCTCGGTATTGTTTGTTTCTTATTTAACACCGACTTCCGAAATTAAAGTTATTTTGATCCTTTTAGTGTTTTTTTTAGTGAAGTCGGTTATTTTTTTTTTGTAAAAAGTTTTTATTTCACACTTTTTAGTTGCGATACACTTATAAACAGAGTGCCTATTTCTCATGACAATTCCAATTAACCCAAATACTGCTAGGTTACATTGTTTTATTATAAAGTTCCTGTGTCTACCTTCCTCCTTCCGGCTCCATCATCAGATCAGTTCGATAGTACCTTATAGCCAAAGAGCATCTCACGACAATTCTAATAAGCCCAAACACGGCTAGGATACATTGATTAATTACGGAGTTCCTGTGCCTACCTTCCGGCTCCATCATCAGATCAGTTCGATAGTACCTTATAGCCAAAGTGCTAACCATGACGATTCTAATAAGTCCAAACACGGCTAGGTTACATTGATTAATTACGGAGTTCCAGTGCCTACCTTCCGGCTCCATCATCATCATCAGATCACTTCGATGATACCATTTTCAACGTAACTATTCAGAATCATTCATTTATTTATATTGTCATTTGTCATAGTCGCTTAACTATAACTTCATTGTGATATCTATTTGAGTATGAAGTTCCGTTGACCATTTCTGGTCTTCTTCATCAGTTCCACTTCATAAAATGTTACTTTTTGACTGTAAATGCTTAAGTTCTTGATGAAAATACTAAAATTACCATAGGGTTGCCTATAATTTTTGAGGAGTTCCCTCGATTCCTCATGGATTCCATCATCAGAACTGGATTTTGAAAAAAATGGGACCAATCTGGAAGCATATCCTATTAAGGGAAAAAAAAAATTTGCAAATCGGTCCATAAACGACGGAGTTCTGAGGTAACAAACATAAAAAAAAAAAAAAAAAAATAATGATGATAAAAAAAAAAAAAAAAAAAAAAAAATACAACCGAATTGATAACCTCCTCCTTTTTTTTGAAGTCTGTTAAAAAGTAATGTTACATTTATCAACACATAAATACTAAAGTATATATGATCATATGTATTATATGTAGCTCATAAAATAAAGGGTCACATTTCAATCAACAATCATTATCTGTGTCCGATCCCAATGTCAGTATGATCACACTATTTGCTGTAGTTCATTTACCCTTTATCTTATCTCCAGTTACAGATTCTAAGCTTTCATTATTCTTATAAACTGGGTAAGTCTGATGGATAACTCACATACAAAAGGCACAACTATCTGTAAACTACACAAATATTTGTTCCAACTAGTGCTCCCACCTGATGGTAAGGGGTGTTGCAATTCTTGATGGTGAGGTGTAATAGTTTATTCACTCCTAGAAGACACTTAAATTGATAATAATTAACTTATCTGTTAAGCCACATTTCCTCCTGCAGCCATCATAATGAGCGATAACTGCTTGATCTTAACCTGTAATGTTGTTAAACTTACATGTAAGTTGTTTGAAGGTTGAAATATTGTCTTAAAAATGAGTATATTCTTGCTGTTTCACTCCCGTACCTTATCCCTCAAGATCAATACATTTTTCTAAGATAAAAACTTTTACAAATGCATGCTATCATTAACTTTACTTTGTATCAATGAAATTTTGATAATCTGATTAGGACTTTGTCCTATCAACAAACAAATTTCTTTATTTAGATTGTATTTTAACTTTTTGAGTAGCGTAATTAGAGACACAATAGAAAGACAATGGCGCGTTAACGCCGGCGTTATTGCGGGGATCAACAGCTTAAATAAAATTAAACTGTTTATTAGCATCTTTAACTTTACAGATTAATGTAGTACAATATTACAATAAAATAGGCTAAATGGTAATTAAAAGTTGTAATTAAGTGTTACAGCTGAAACCTAAGCTATGGTAGGTAACTTATGTTTTATGATATCTTGTTTATCAGCATCCATCCTTGTAATCACTAGCAATGATCAGAGTATCATTCCTAAATATATATATTTTTTATTTATTTCAATACTACAAAAGTATTTGGTGCAAAATTAAGACTAAAAGTAAAACAACAACAAGTAGAGTGAATAGGTTCTTTATAAACTAGTGCACTTCACCATCAACAATTGCATCACAACTTACCATCAGGTGGGATTGCAGTCAAGCACTAGTTTATATCATTTAAAAAAAAAAAAACATGAAAATGTGTGTACACAGTGTGTGTGTATTGAGCAGCATTTATGGAAAATACAGTTAAATTTTCAAGATTGTTTCAGAAGAAAATTCTTTAAACACTCTTTTAAATATGCTATCAATGTTATAGCTAACATATGACATAATTATTATTGTAGACAGAAAAAATTAAATACATTAAAAGAAATTAATAAAATAAATAAGAAATTCTGTTTACTAGTTGAAAACTATGAGTCAATAGCCTGGCAAAGTTTTAAATAATTAATACATCAATTTCCAGTAATTTTTCATTAGATTATGATATGACAAAGTAGTCGACAATTAAATATAAAAATATTGAATTAGTCTGTTAAAATAAAGGTATATAATTTAATTATACCAGGAAATAAACTTGATCTGATATGCATTAAATAAATGTCAAATATCTTGTTTTTAACTTATCCAAATAGGTTGCATGTTTTATTAATTTTTGTATCAAGAATGGAAATACAAATTCTTAGCAGTTGTTTTAATAAAATATTATTTATTTATATAAAATGGTTTTGCTTTATAAAAATTAAAAGGACTGGTACAGGCATAAGTATAACAGTTTTATTGAGGAGCCTTTATGCAGAATTCAGACAGTATAAGCTAAATAACAACAAAATATATAGTGAGGAACTCTATATTTGAAGATGTGAGTATGGGATAGAGTAGAGTAATGGGTGGCTTGCAGTCTGCTATCGCAGCTTGCAAGATGCCCATTATGCTACAATAGGATTGATCCCACGAGGTTAGCTTAGTCACCCAGAGTGCACTGAAGCCTCAAAATACTAGATAAAAAAAATATTATTAATGTGCTGAGAAAGAGGTGGCGAGATGATGTAGACGCGTACCACGAGGACTAGTTTGAGACGGTCTTCTTCTTATCGATTCGATGGTAACCTCGACAAACTGTTTGCGCCCAATAGGTGGCTACATTAATAGCAGCATCGGTAGCACTCATCAAATCCTCCAAAGTGCAGGTGTATGGGCACTTGGGGCATTCTAGTATGTGGCTCATGTTTTGAACAGGAGCACCACACTCGACATTTTTTTTTGAGTTTTTGTTGTCATTTTTTTTCGGTGTGGAAGTAGAATGTCTGGAAGGACTTGGGAGAGGCCTTTGCCCCAGTGAGACAGTAATAGCTAGAAAAAAAAAATTAAAACATTATATACCTACCAGTATTGTTTTTCAACCATTTAAATATTTTCTACCTTTTTGATTTCATTGCTACATTGGATGTATATAGCGGTGTTATTCACTAAAAAGGTTTAATTATATCATAAATATTACATAGCAATGATCTCTTATCAGTAACATTTATAACATTCCATGAGTATGTTTTAGTAATAGGAGATGCAACTAATCTGCCTAATGTAAAAATTATAACTGAATAAAGTCAAGGTCAACATAAATTTAATATTGAGATACTCTTTTGGCATGTTGAAGTGTTAATTACTCATTATTACTTCAATCTCAAGGTTTGTTTCTTAAGTTAGAAGGAGCAAATGGAGCAGCTAACTAGATTGTTGATTATTATAATCTGCTCAACAGCTATATTGAAAACTAGCTGTTACCCGCCTTGTCAAACTCTTAAAATAACACATTACCATTTATTTGCTCACAATTGCAAGAAGTTTTTTTTTTTTACGCGGATCTATAATTCATTTTCTAATCCACTACGAGCTGATCGAAGCCCCTTCTCACCTCTAACAAAAATTTAAGTAGCCTTATTTATTCTTTATAACATCAGATAATTCAGATATCCACCAGTAAAAGTCTCGTCAAAATTGATCCAACCGTTTTGGTTAGATTAGCCGTAATAAACAGGCTGACAGGCAAACATATAAAAAAACTATTTTTTTGTTATAGACATCGAATATGCTTCCATATGCATTTAATAAAATAATGTTATTTTGATATTGCAAACAGACACTTCAATTTTATTTAGAAGAATATATGAAGAATCCACTACTGAACGGTATTCCTTCCTTCCTTTCCTTCTGAAATTTACATGGGACTTGCGTCGACAGCCTTGTCGATTCTGCCGCTTGCGATCGGGAATTTGATCGATTCGATTGCTCTGCCCCCTAGCCAAGTTACGACATCCCTTTAACAGTTCAGTTTAGTTCGTCAAATGAATGGCTTTAAGAGCTTGTGGTAGGGTTTCAGTTCATTTGAACAACTCGTTATTATCAACTGCTCTTTAAGAGCTTGTGGTAGGGCTTCAGTTCATTTGAACAACTCGTTATTATCAACTGCTCTTTAAGAGCTTGTGGTAGGGCTTCAGTTCATTTGAACAACTCGTTATTATCAACTGCTCTTTAAGAGCTTGTGGTAGGGCTTCAGTTCATTTGAACAACTCGTTATTATCAACTGCTCTTTAAGAGCTTGTGGTAGGGCTTCAGTTCATTTGAACTACTCGTTATTATCAACTGCTCTTTAAGAGCTTGTGGTAGGGCTTCAGTTCATTTGAACAACTCGTTATTATCAACTGCTCTTTAAGAGCTTGTGGTAGGGCTTCAGTTCATTTGAACAACTCGTTATTATCAACTGCTCTTTAAGAGCTTGTGGTAGGGCTTCAGTTCATTTGAACAACTCGTTATTATCAACTGCTCTTTAAGAGCTTGTGGTAGGGCTTCAGTTGATTTAAACAACTCGTTATTATCAACTGTTCTTTAAGATCAAGAGCAGTTGTTTTTACTTTTTTCCGCTTTTAACTTGGTTTTTAATTTCTCTTTTTACAGTCTGGTCAGTTCAGTGAAGATATGATCCCCACAGTTGGATTCAACATGCGAAAAATCACCAAAGGAAATGTTACTATCAAGGTAAATGTTATTGTTAATCACTGTATACAAAAAAACAAACGCGTTATTTTTGCAAATCATTTACATCATCAGATTATACAATTAACATAAAACAGGAAAATATATATAATAATCTATTTACCTACATGATTCAAATAATACGAACGTCAATGATTTCTATCTGTCAAATGTTACTTGAAAAGTACACCTAAACCTTCCTCATTAATCACTCTGTCTATTGATGACTCAACATAAAAATCTGTTCAGTAGTTTTTGAGTATATAGTGTTAAAACAGACAGACACCGTGGAATACTTTGTTTAAAAATAGGTAATAATTGTGTAAGGAAGATGGTACATTTTAATCTTGGTTTTTCCATTATTCTAGGATTAACTTAGGATCCATAATGATAGATTTTAGTTGTAGTTGCACATTATTAGCAAAAGTACGTGTTTATTTACCTTTAGCTAAAAAAATTATAGATAAGTCAAAGTCACCTTCATTTATTTGCTGCTTAAATCAGGTCTGAAAGATAACATTAAATAAATAGGTTCCTACGTATAAATCACGCATTATGGTAGTCACCTAGTCACTAATCTCAAGGCTGCGAGATTGCTCGTAGGCGGTAAGTAATATATGGTATAATTACAAAATCTCTAATATTTACAAGATATAACAACTGCATCTATAATTTTATTTGATATAACGATCAGTTAATATAATAAACGATTGATATACCTAATTTTCAAATAACAATTTTTTATAAGCATAAGATACGTTGATTATAAAATCTTTAGACATACAACTCAAACACATAAAACTTATTTAGTCCAATATGAAAGAACAAAAGCTTTTTATAAATCATAATGGCTTTTAACTTTACTTAACCTAATCCAAATGATTCACTAACATTAGAAGGGAATCTTTAATGGTCACTGTTCTAACCTAAGCCACATAATCGTTTCGTTCGCTGGCCATCGCGTTCTAATAGTCTCTATTCTAAGGGGATCTGGCGCTCGGCGGCCGCTGCCGCGGTGCGCCTGCTTCGCTCGCTCGCCTTCCGCCTTAATGGTCACTGTTGTAACCTAACCTAATCTTCATACATGATCGCCTCGTTCGCTCGCCATCGCGTTCTAATGGTCAGTTAAAAATTGCGCCTGAATTAAGTCAGGTTAGAACTGATTTAATTCAGGCGCAATTTTTAACTTAACCTAACCCAAATGATTAGAAGTGGATCTGGCGCTTTAATGGTCACTGTTCTAACCTAACCCACATACATGATCGCTTCGACCGCTCGCCATCGCGGCTTCGCAGCTGCATTATAATACGCCGCGCCAACTTGTAATACTAACAGTGTGCTATACGATACAGCTGCGACAAATATATATTTTAAACGATATAGACCTAATGATTTTCGATGGAATAAACTTTATATCCAATAACGTTATACGAAATAAGTTTTAGAGTATATACATTTTAGTAAAGAAATTACATCAACAGTTGGTATATCTCACGTTTATTATATCTTGTGAATGTTATTGAAATGAAAATATACCAAATAACTTTGTATGATATGAGATGCACCCGCTTGAAGGTGTTACCGTGACCTTGTAACGCAAAGGGCAACTAAAGGAGCACAGGCGGGTTTTAGTAACTAGATGTGTGAGAGCCTCAGTCTTCCAGAGCGGGAGGAAAGTTACAACAGAAAAGGGGGTAGTCAGAAACTAGAGATTTTTGTGTTTTTTTTTTTTTACTTTTTGTTCCTTTTACTTTTGCTGCGACTTATCTTTTGAGCAGTAGGTACCGTAACAAGCGCGGTTCCTGCGGTGCCCACGCACAGGGTGCAGACCCTGATGAGGCGTAGAAATGCCACCAAGAACAACCCACAATATGCTTCACCGTGTGATTGGTGCGTGGGGTGCGGGATAACACCGGAGTTTTTTTCCGCCAGATCCGTAACAGGTACCTCCCGAAACACTCATGGTGAGGACCTGCGTCTGGTAGATTAAACTTGCCAAGCTCAAACTTTTTTTATTGCGCTGTTTTTGAAACTGGCACCGAGCGCTTAAAAGGCTGGTTAAGGCACTGCCTTTGAGGTATTTTTAAAAATATAATTATGATGAATAGGTTGTGTCCCACTGCAGAGCAAAGGCCTCTCTTCCATTCTCCACTCTTCTCTGTCCTTAGCTACTTCTGGCCAATCACGCCATCTCTTTGTGGTTATGACATATATTTTGTACTATGAGGTATAGTGTTTTTAAAGTAAATCTTTTTTTCAGGTTTGGGATATCGGTGGCCAGCCTAGGTTCAGATCCATGTGGGAGAGATATTGCCGAGGCGTCAATGCTATTGTGTATGTATTATTTGAAGTATTTTAATAGATTCAAGGCAGTTTTTTTTTTCTTATTGGATCATCAAACTCAACAGCGATATTTGGCAGTAGATTTATTTATATTAACGCGATCGCGAAACGACGCGGTACGAACGCAACCAAAAATTGATACCCTATTGCGGTAGCCTACGCTACGTGACCAACAGCACGTGGATGTGGTGCGGCGATGAGCGAAGCGAAGCGGACGCAATTGGTTGTTTCGATATTTCCTAGTAGTAGTGAGTACTAATTTATTTTGGTTCACTGTGCGCGTCTATCCTATACGGAAAATATACACATAAAGATACGCACAGAGTATATTTTATATTAAAAAAAAAAAACGACGAAAATACTTTTTTGTCAAAACACTCTTTGAAAAATGTCTCTTATCAACCCTCCTCCTTTTGTTTGGTTTCAAATGACTCTTGAACAATTTTAGATGTTGATGTGTTGTTTTGGTGTCCACAGCTACATGGTAGACGCAGCAGATCCGGACAAGATCGAAGCGTCTCGCAACGAGCTCCACAGCCTCCTAGAGAAGCAGCAGCTGACGGGCATCCCCGTGCTGGTGCTGGGCAACAAGCGCGACCTGCCGCATGCGCTTGATGAACACGGACTCATTGAGAGAATGTAATTACATTATATAGTAGCTCCACGCATCTCATAGTTAAGCAGCTGCTGACGGGCATCCGCTGCTGGTGCTGGGTAACATAGTTTTTAATTGTCTACTTCTTAAGCCTATTCTTTAAGTGTACTATACCCCGGCATCGAATACAAATCAGTGAAAATAAAAAATAGTGGGTACATATTAGGTACTGTACCCACTATTTTTTATTTTCATTGACGATACGAATCCGACAATTTTGTCGCTTAGGTCTACTGTTTATGGACGCCTAGCTTCATAGACGCGTATTCGTTATTTAATGTACGATATGAAGCTCTGTCGACGAGGCGGCATCGTCAAGACTACGCGATTTGCCGCTTTGTCGACAGTATTTCATAGTTTTGAATGTAAGCTTCACGCAGGCGTACACCAAGAGTATAGTGACGAATACGCGTTTAAGAAGCTACGCGTCCGTGGACAGTAGGTCTTATTCTGAAAATCTTTAGGATCAGGTGAAGTATGCATCAGCGAGCAAAGCGAACTAGACAATTTTTGGCTCTATCACGGGTAGGATGGATTTTCTTTTGACTATTCAGATTTTAAACAGAAATGTGATGTGATTAACACATACCTCAGAGAGATAGAGAAAGCTTCTATGTTTATTTTATTTTAAAAATATATTTTGAATTTCATTTAAAAAGAAACTCCATAAACTGTTAGCGAACAAATGCTATTACTCTATGAAAGACTTCTTTGCCGACAAATCAATATTAAAATATAATCTGCCTGGGTCATGATGCGTTTTGTATAGATACATGATGAACAACTCTGAAAAACATGATGAAGGAGAGAGTACTTTCATTTACAAACTGTCTGTTTATTGAAATTTGTTACTCCAACAAATGTATGTATGTTCAGGCTCGCCAAGTTACGTTGGCCGTACTGTAATCTCACTATAGGTATTTACCTACATTTTATTGTATTATATTATATTCCTAAGAGCAGGACATAGCTGTTCGTAAAATATTTAATTAACACCATCTGTATTATGTACAATTAATTACCTATGATCCACAATAAAGATGATTTGATGTTACTATTATTTTGCAGGAACCTGTCAGCTATTCAAGACCGCGAGATCTGCTGCTACTCAATCTCGTGCAAAGAGAAGGACAACATCGACATCACGCTACAATGGCTGATCGCGCACAGTAAGTCCGGTAGCGCGCGTTAATCGCACACGATTGTCAACTCTATGTGCAAGACATCTTTCGCAATTAAGGCGCAGTTTTGCCTGAACTTTATTAGCAAGACCTTGAGTTTTGTGTTCTCAAAATGCTTCTTTAAATTGGGTTATGAAATCTTCGCCGTAATAAAAACTTCAAAATAACTTTTCGTGTAGGGCTGTGACGATTATAGAATTTATTTTCTTTAAAAAATTGCACAAAAAAAGCAATTAAAATTTCGACTTTTTACAAGGCACAACCTGCCTTTATGCCTCATTGTTTTGTGCAAGCAAATTGGGCAGTAACATGTTATGGAATGAATAATTTTGGCGATTCTGTTGGCTATAAGTACTATGTATACTTACTTGGCTAAATATGAGACTGATGAGAACCCCTGAGAGAGAGATTCTCATAATATTATGTATTATTTTATCAACATGATATACAAATTAATTCAGTTTGAACAAAATATTTCTATGTTATAAGCGTTGCATATCAAGAACGTGTGTCAATGGCATAAGGTTTGAATTGCAGTGATACGCGTACGTATAATGTAACTAATAATAATATTTCTCCGAAATACTCAAATTGATTAAAGTTCGAACAAAAAAGAACTGCGCCTTAGAGATTGTGTTGAAAGAGATGGTCTTGTTGCATATTATGTAAGTTACGACCGTAATGGTGTTTAAATACTTTATCACAATGAATTACTGGTTGAATATGACATTTAGGCAGTTTCATAATACCTGAGTATGGAATGTTTTTCATCTAGCACATTTTATTTGATGACTTATTTCTTGTATGCCTTACAAACGTCTTGTCTCGAGGTTATGCCTCATGTTGAGTCTAAACTTTATTTTCTTGCCCAGACACGTTCGTAAGTAATTAATTGTGAATAAAGCAATTTCAATGCCATTTGAGTCGTGATAAATAAATTTACCTTGAGTTATGCACTCTCTAAAACAAATGATGTGGTAAATTATCTTGTCACAATACAACCATTGGCTTCAATTAGTTTTCATTATTTGAAAATGGTGCCAAGCTGTAATTTCGTTTGTTATATATTTAATTATTTACATTAAATATTTATTAAAATGCAATAAGCCTTTTATGTGAAAAGATAATGTTGTCACATTAGAAATGTACACTGACGTCTAAAGTATAGTTTCTTTTGGATAAATAGGACATAATTATGTCTGTTTGATGGGACTTGCCCTGACATACATTGTGATATCCTTTCTACCGTCACATGTAACTTATCAATAGTAAATACTTCATTAGATTAATGTAAAAATTAAACCTGAACATATCAATTGTATCGAGTTTAATTTTAATAAAAATGTCAAACTTATTTCATCTAAAAGTTACTATATGTTAGATGCGGTACTATCATGTTAGAGTATTTAGATTCCTTAATAATATTAGCGTTATATATTATAAATATACTTATCTCATATTGTTAGCTAAAAAAATAAGTTTAAAAGTATCTAATGTGCGAATAATTTTGTTGGCATGTTATGTTAGGCGCAAACTGTATATAACATAAACGATCTATACGTAAATTATGTATAAATTTGTGAAATATACTATTTTGAGGTGTGGACACAAGTATTTTACGAGTATTTTCAATCACAGGACCAAGAAATCGTACGGAAAAGACTCCTAATTAGGATAATGAGCTTGGTAAAAAGTGTGGCCGAAGTTATTGCAAACATAGAATCATATAAAATAAAATAAAATAAATAAATATGCAGCAACGTAGAGAAGTCGGTCATAAGCGACTTTCAATACAGCTTAGTAGAGAGAATCGAGTTTATTTTGTACAGTAAAATAGTGTTCATGACTCAAACCAAATGATCCTTATTTATTTTTTGTCACTCAACAAAATTATTCTTACACTAGCCAATGTTTTGTCGAATATAGAAAAGTCACTAGATGTGTAATTAATTGAAAGCAAAAACCCGCTTCGACTGCACATTGTGTTTATATAAACGTTTATATATAGTTATATCTTGTAATATAAATAGATTTGACAGGTAAAGTGAAGTTATCATCATACGACGCTAGTTTGTGTGGATAACTTTCAAAACATGTAACAATAAGATTATTATATTTTGTTATTAAATTGATTTTATGCGTTAAAATCATGGCCAAGTAAAATTGGTATGTAATTGAATAGTTTAGGCCCAGCGGCCCAGCTACACTAGCGTCAGTGATGAGTAGGAGTTGTCTAACTAAAACGGGATGAAACCTCTACCGAAAAAATGTCGCGGTCTTACATTAACCGTGTATTTAGTATTACTTAATTAAAAAAAAAAATAACGCATTATATTTGGAAGATTATCTCAAATAGTTTTCCCAAACATTTCTTTTATTCTTTTTGTTATGAACTTGATCATTAAAATTTTCAAATATTATGACAAATAATCAACGAAATCGATAACCTTTGTACGCGATAGGTTAGTCAGATTTATAATCGCCTTGAATCTAGATATAATTGTTCCGTTATTGAATTCTGTCACAGACTTTGCTGAGACAATAATTGAAATATGTTCCTTTGTACGCACGCATAGTGGTAGCCATACATGCTCAAGTATGCCTATCGGGGCAAATTACAATATGTATGGTACCCTTTGCAGATAATTTGAAATGAAGGTTCATGTGTTCATTCTTGGCAATACATTCAGTACCTACATTTTAATATTGTTATGGATAGGTCAACTTTGCATAGGCTGTAGCAATATGTAACTCTTTTAAAATAACGAATTATTTTGTTTTATTTTTAAACACATTTGGTATTCATGATTTTTGTTGTTAGCTCTTGTACACAATGGCGGGTTTGCATTACTTTTTAATCATCGTGGGAAATGGTCAAATAACTTCTCCGCTCTGGGTGGAGCGAGGAGTGTAAGACTTTAACTGACTAACCCACCTAAGTTCCTTCAGTTGCCTTTTACGGTCCAGGTTCACGGTAACTATCGAAAAATCCTTCAGAGCCTCACATCAGTTGAAAATACTAACATGGATTAGGTAGAATGTACCTTGATATGGTATACAGCAATGTTTGCTTGTCATTGTGTATAAGAGCCATCGCCTGGATAATTAATGATCTTAAAAACGTATCATTCCACATTAAAAATTATTTGAGGTATTTGTTCAATTATAATTATATTATTTTTATATAATGGTGCGTTTTATATTGTATGGCTGTAACTTATCATTTTCCATAAAATAATATAACACACGCAAAGATGTATTGAAAACGATTGTCTTATTTTTTTCGTAATTTTATGCCTTATAAATCGAGTTTTTATCTTTTAGTTTTTTTTTTGGCTGACTTCAATTCTCCTTTCTATTCTGATTACACTTGGTAATATAATATAATACAAGTAATTCGTACAGAATTCACATTAAAAGAAAATGCTGAGCAGTTCATATCATTCAAAATTAAGAAGACTTGAGTTTCCTTATTAACAAAAACTTCTGCAGCCAACTAGACATCTGTATTTGAATTTAGAATTTGAGACAATTATCAACGAATGATGCCAGGGTTTCTATGAAATCTGGTCCCATCTTCCAATATATACTTAAGTGTATTATATCGTTGGATAGGTAATTTTGAGCTGAATTAAAGTTACTATGGCGCCAAGTTCCAAATCTTGGTCACTTCAAAGTTACACTCATAGGTATTGGATGGTGGGAACAGGATTACCATCCTTCTTTGGAACAATAAACTCTTTGTCGAACAAGACAAAGTTCAAATCCGATTGCAACCCATACATAGACCTATAAGACCTTTTTTAATACAAATGGTCAGTTAAAAATCGACACGCTAAAGTCGATATTTGAGTTAGTGGCGATTAATTCAAATCATCTAGAATTATAAATTCAAGTACAAAGGTTGGATTATCTCATGTAAATTGTTTATAAATTATAACGTTGAATTGTAGATTTTTTCCGAACAAATAGTTTTACATAACTTAAGGCCTTTTACAAATATAAAATTAAGTCTGGTATCTCTGTTGAGGCAGCCTTTGAGTTGTGCTTCAGATTGAGTTTTACATTGTCTCTTTTTTTTTTTTTTCACAATCAACACTTTTAGAACGAATATTTACTGTTTATGCAGTTTGTGCCTCAATAATACACGGTTTTTTCCATGCGCGTGCCTCGTCTCGAGTCGCCTTGTTTCGAGGCACGCCTCACGTTGAGGCTGCTGTCAGTGGAACAGGCTGGCACAACATTTAAAAGTATCTGTCTCGTTTCAGTCTTATATTAAAATATTATGTTGGCTCTTTAAAAATTAAAAGGCATAAATCTTAAGAAAACCCCATAATTATTGTTTTTGTGTAAACGATATGTTTTTTTATGGTACATCAAGCATGTATATAAATTGGGAGACATGGGACTTGTATATTGAGTTTTGTGTGGGCGGCAATATTTTGTAGGAGCACAATAATTAGTATTGAAACCTTTAACCCATAAATGGCATTTTATATGCGTCAGATCAAGGTTGAGTTGGTTTGTTAAATATGTATTTAAATTTGATTTCGACGGACTATAAACTTTGGTTCTTTTTGTGACTCCGAGTTTCGGCATTGTTGAAATACTTCAGAATCAAACGTAAAATTGAGTTGTTGTTATTGAAAAATGACATCATAATTGTTTTCATACAAAGTATTGTTGACCGATATCGGAGACGGTACTTGTCGCAGTTATAAATATCGTTACTAAACATGCTCTCCTACCTACAAAGAGCTCTATAGAAAAGTTCTATTGAAATATGGAGTTGTAAACCCATTATCCTGTACATTTGGATGGACATTGACTCATGGGCCTACCACACGCACAAGCTTTACCAATTTCACCCAAACAGGCCGGTTTGTACACGGAACACCGTGCGTGTGGTTGGTAAAACTCGTACAGTTTTACACGGTGTCCCATGTACAATCTGGCCTATGCAGGCAAAACTGTGTTCACACTTATGCGTGCGTTAGGCCCATTACAGGAGAATAGCAATCGTTTCTCACAAAAATCAGAAGTAAATACCATTTCATCGGCAGACAAAACAATAATAATACATACCTACCTATATACCGTGATGTCACGTTCCATGCAACGCGTGGCGAGTTCGTTTTGCATAAAATGAATAAGAATGAGTCACATGATATAATTGAGATGACGTCACTATGATTGTGAGTACCACTGGTTTAGATATTTATAATTATGTAGGTATGATAAAATAATGCTGGCATTTTTATAAAACTGCTGTAATCTATGAACAACATTGATAAATAGACAATGCAATTTCAAAATTATCTCTTCTCATGCCTCGTGATCAATAATATTTAACTTTTTAACCGCTTGCGTCGGATTGGTCCGTGTTTGCGACTGGGTACTCCATCTCGTTTAGCTCTTCAATCCCCATAGGTGACAAGAGCTGACGAGATGGAGTATTTGGTCGTGGATGTGCGACCCTGGCGGAATAAACGCGAGTGTTTGTCGGATATAAAAATATCATTTATATCCGACGTACGACGTTTTCAAACGATTGATTTCATTAATAATTTTGCGATGAGTACTGAAGGAGGGTAGTATTGAAAATTGTATGTATAAAACGCGTTGTATATTTCCAAAAAAAAGAAGTTTCTCTCGATAGTTTGTACTCTGTTTTTAACAAAGAAATAAATATAATAAGGGCTGCGAGTGATGTATTTATTTTCAACCTGCTTTTTTATTATTAGTTCTAGCGACCCGCCGCAAGTTTGTACTGATGTTAGGTACAAATCTTTTAAATTCTCTGCTTTTCTCTAGGTACTATAATATGTAAGTATGCGTACATCGAAGGACTGGCACAATTTGCCTGCTGCACTCTTCACATCCTATTATAATTTGGGTGTCTTCAAGGCTAGGCTAGTTAATAAACTAGTGCGCCTCACCATTAACGATTGCATCACTGCTTACCATCAGGTGGGATCGCAGTCAAGCACTAGGTTATATCAAATAATAATAATAATAATAGATCCGCAGGGCAGTTTTGTGGCGAACTGTTGGGCATTAGCGACCCCACGGACCCGATCTCCCGGGAAAATTCTTGTTCTTCATCTCCGGCTTGCCTTTATTGGCCGGCCGTAGTGAACACTGACGAGGAACAGAGCTCCCACCTCTCTCTTGCCTTTATTGGCTGGCTTGAGTGGAGATTCGCAAGAGCAAACGTGCTCGGGAGAAGGATGTATAATCCAGTTAGGTGCTGGTAGGGATCTTGACCGTACTTCCGGGATTGTCACCTCAGGATATGTTGCCCTCTTGTTGCTACGTCACTTCGTGCTAGCGACCGTTTATGGGGACCCATTTATTGAGTGTGCAAGTCACCCCCTGCCTTTTGTCGATGGATATTAAAAACATTGTTTAGGCAGGGGCCACAGTCTTAACATATTTCCTGGTAACCAGTCCACTTAAGACTCCAAAAACCATAGCCTTATATCTTAGTTTTCCATATGTCGCAATAGTTTCCCACCAACCGGGGGTTGTCCTTGGATACACTAGCATAGCGCGTACAGGGATAATCACCGGTTCGTATCACTTTCCATTAAAAGCGTCTAAAAGGGCCTCTGCGAGTTGGTTTCGGCTCCTCGTACGCCTTCCAAAGGTCCAGGACCTTAGGGTGCTGAGATAAATAAATGTATAATAATAATAGTATATTATACAACACCTAAACCTTCCTCATGAATCGATCTGTCTATTGGTAAAAACCGCATGCAAATCCGTTAAGCAGTTTTTGAGCTTATTGTGAACAGAGACGCGGACACGACGGGGAACTTTGTTTTATAAATATGCAAGGATTCTGATTAAAAACATTCTACACATACCTAACCCTCATGGTCGTGCCACTAGATTAACTGAATCGTAAGTTACCGACTCCAATCCTGGCAGACTGACTTAGGCCCCCCGCGCACTAGGCAGCCTGGCTGCGGCAGCCAGGCTGCAGCAGCCAGTAAAACGTATGACGTTGTATGGGAGCCCGCGCACTAGGCAGCCACGATTTCCTGGCTGCGGCAGCCAATACAACGCGCCTGATTGCACGGCAGCCAGCTGGCTGCCCGCAGCCAGAGCGGGTGTAGGCGAATGTATGTGGCTGCCGTCAGTGTCCGCGCACTAGTTGTAGCAGCCAGACGTATTTTCGGGGTTCCGAACTTTGATAAGATGACTTTCGATACAGAAAAATTTATTCGGGAAATTGATTGAATTTCGTATTTTTTCCAAAAGGTTATATAAACGATTGCACTGACATCCTCGTGTAGTTAAAAAACCGGTCTGGGAATGCGCGAACTTTCTTGAAATAGGTTTGGAATAAGCCTTTTGAGTGTCATTCTAGAAAAAGAGGATGAATCCAGTGTATTTTCTTTATTTTACGTTTTTTACGAGATAGGTAAGCAATAATTATAAGTTCTTCCACGTCCATATCGCTCGACGGAAGGATCTAGACTAGTCGTTGATTGGCTGCTATAACTGGCTGCGCAAATATTCTGGCTGTCGCAGCCTGACTGCGCAGCCAGGCTGCCTACTGCGCGGGAGGCCTTATGGTGCGTTTACGTGGGCCCACGTGTAAACGAGGCATTAGGATAACTCATGGTAGTCGAAACACCAGGTTTTAGACTTCTTCAATTGCCACTATCAAACGATAATAAAACAACTATACTTATAAAATGATTATTTGATTTATTAAAAAAAAAAATTCTAAAACTAAGCGACAGTCATAAGAATTCATAAGAATTTTTCAATTATTTATGCATTATAATAATATCTAGAACTAAAACAATATCAATAAAAAACTATAATTAATTTATCAAGATAATAATAAGTATGTCTTAATCACAAATTAATTAATTGTATTGAATGATAAAACGGTGGTGTCTATCTTAAAATATAAAGGTGCTTTAGATATAAAGGCCTGCGCATACGAGAGATAATCGCCGGAGTAGGTACTTTTCGTCCTTTAAAATAGATCCCTTACAACTAACTGTATTGCATAACGCAAACTGGATTAAAATACCACCTACGAAAAGTCTCCTGAACAACCGAGGATATCGATAGACCGGGTTAGACAAAAATACGAGGGATTCTCCGAAAAAAGAATCTAACGTAACTCGGTGCAGCAACACTCAAAGCGAACTTCAGTCCGTGTAGAGCGCTCGAGAGTATATTCGAATATTTACTTTCATAGCGTAAAAATGATCGCACACCATTTGCGTGGAGTCCGTGGGAAGTCCTCGGCGTACATTTTAATCACGATTCGGGAATTTTTGTCTTCTGCAGTCAAAAGTCCCACGTTTGCGCAGGCCTTTATAGATGACCTCACGTAATGATCATGATATCTAATATTTGCGGTGAGGCCAGGATAATATACGACAAACGCACATTTAAAAAGATACTTAATAAATCTATGATATGTCACAAAAATAAACAATAAATTCAATTTGGCATCTGGCTCAATAACCATTTTCTCGAATCATTCATATCATAAAACATTTTTTCTAGCCATGCTTGTTATTAAAATAAAATAAAAAAAAAACAGTCCAGCATGGCACTGAAATAGTAAGCAGTTACTCGATTTCAATGTAGATCAAATCATCCACAAGTCTAATAGAATTAGTCCCAGCAATAATATCACTAAGAGGTCCATTAACAACATCACGAACGGTTGGTTGGCTCGCCCGCTCTGTGTTTTCTAACCTTTCCATCCGTAATTCCAACAAACGAACTCTTTCGCCAAGTCTTTTCACTTTTTCTTCGAGTTCCTCAAACTTTTCGTCTTTTTCTTTGTTCCGCAGCGCATCGACCTCGTCAGTTAACATTTTTACTTGATCGGATAAGGAGCCGTCTGTCTGAGACGATTCGTAGGATGAAGTCGAAGCGTGATTCATTAGAACAGGCGGTAGCTCCCCCTGCTTCTGATAGAAATCTGATTTCTTAAACTCACTCAATTCTTCTACAGTCAACAGCGCAGACACGACTTTTTCAATATCATTCGCATCGATGCTTGCGATCACATCTTTTAATTTGTCACAATAGACCTTCTGGAGAGTTGGCTTTAGTCCGCCGATCAAATTGTGATCACAATTCCAGAAGAATGGGATCTCTTTCTTCTGGATAGCCAGGTACAGTTCTTCTACCATGGCGCGGAACAGTAGGCTGACTTTGTTCTGCCAGTAGGTCTTATCCTGCTTGTCGTTGACTTTCTTCAAGAAGAGGGATTTAATGTAGTAACTGGCGATGGCCTTCATCTCGAGAGCATCTCGTAACTTTTTCACCTGGAATTGAAGAAAAATATTATTATGGTTTTCAACATAAGTAATGCTGGCCTGAGTGAGTCCCAGCTGTGGGAACATAATAAGGCTGATTATGCTTATGTTTAATGCTAGATGCAATCCTTCATTAACAGCCCCACAGCCAATGATGATGACGACGAGGCTAGTTTATAATATCGAAAGATAGATACTTATATTTTTTATGTTACACCATAAAAGATTCGGGTACGGAGCTTAAAATGAATAGGCTGTAACAAACATGGTAACAAAGGGCAGTCTTATGGCGTAATGCCAATTTTTATAGACAACATTCAATTTCGAGTAGCTTCTAACAGCAACGGCTTCACCCGCAGGAAAGAAGAAAATTATCCCAGGGTAACATTCACCCGGTATAAAATTCTATGTGGTACTCCAAGATATGGTTTTTTTTAAGGTGGGAAATCATCCAATGGCATTTCCCGCCCTGGGGCGGGGCGGGAGGGCGTGTCAGACTTTTACCGACTAAAACCCATTCCTGTCCCTTCTTTGCTTTCATTCCAGGGCCCCGGGGTTCTCTTTCGCATCACCCATGGCCCCAGTAGGCTTCGACTCTGCTGGGCCCCTACGGTTGCTGACATCTCCTTGAAGCGCGCTACGCGCCCTCGATTTCTTGGGCGCGGTCCAGACGGTTACCGGACGGCGAGCTACCCATTGCTCGCCGTCCGCAGGCCCGCGCCTACGGTATGGTATACCTATACCTACATGTGTACCAAATTTCATTCAATCCATTCATCCATTTCAACATGAACGAGTAACAAAAATACACTTTCGCCTTTATGATATTGCTAGCTTCTGCCAGCGGCTTTACTACCCATGCGCAAAGTTTTATCAAAATCCTTTCAACCGTTAAGACGTGAAACGATAACAAACAGACATAGACAAATAAAGGGTGTTCCAATAAGGAGACACTTCAACTTTTACTATAAAAAAAAACAAAAAGTTTTTTTTTTTTAATAATTTAAACCAGTGTTTTACTACGATCCCACCTGATGGTAAGCAGTGATGCAATCGTTGATGGTGAGGCGCACTAATTTATTAAGAGCCTATTCACTCTTTGTTAGGGGACAAGTTGCGGGACACTAGGCAATGTTGCAGCGTCACTTACATTGAACATTGCGTATCATCTTAGGGGACATTTTGTCCCGTAGGTAATATAACTGAGGCTTAAATATGTCAAAAACAAAAGAATATGGTGTGGTTTGCCGTCCCTATCGGAAAAATAGGTAAAGTTGGAGCGTCCTCAGTGAAACACCCGATATTAAAAATGTAAAAAAGTTATAAACTAAAACCCAACTACGACAAAAAAAAAACGACGCTGAAAAAGTATGAACCAAGATTTTCAGGATGCTGAAATAATCAAGGTAACTGGAAAACGAACAGAACCAAAAGAAAAGCCGTAGTCACACGTTGTTATTAAAGTGTTTCGGTACCTATAACGTGTGACTGCGGCTACTTTTTTTTATTTAAATAATTTTGGTTTTAAATTTAACACATGACTTTTTCTCCGCTAAGTGACGCCCACTTTAAATTTGAGCAATATTTTAGAAACGTACAAGTGAAGCCCTTTCAAATGATACCAAACACGGCGCATTTATATCCATTTTTAGGGTTCCGTAGCCAAATGGCACGAGAACAATTGAACGAGATCTAGTAAGTAGTTTTTTTTTAACACGTCATAAATCGTAAACCGCAATTTACCTTTTAAGTTTGTACGGAACCCTCAGTGCGCGAGTCCGACTCGCACTTGGCCAGTTTTTTTATTTTTTAACACATTATTTTTTTGTCCATATCGAGTTTTGTGACACGTGACATAGCCTATGTTCAGCGGACAATTAAGACGGTTCTAACGACACCTCATATAATGTGACTCAGGTTGGCTGGACAAATCTTCAAAATAGCTTGCATTTAACTAGGTCAATAGGTCACTTTATGTGACGGCTAAACACCCTTATTTCAGAATTTGTGACGCTACAGAATCTTAGATAATCGATCGAAAACGTGTCCAGCCATCTTGAAAAACCACTTTTCGCTGGTCTCTCAATCTCGGTAACGGAAGTGCTTTTGACGACTTTTTGCATATCAACGGGCGTCACATAAATTTGTGACGGGCACCGAGCTAAAAGTTTTGTGATAAGTACAGTGGTTTAGTAGAAAAATGCAAAAATCTGTGTCCAGCCATCTTGAATTTACGTATAAAACTTATGGCTGGCACTTCCGAATCTCAATAACGGGGGCGTTTTCGAATATGGTTCCTTTACTAATACTTGGTGACGCAATGTGTGACAGTAATAACGTTTGATTTATAGCGTCACATGTAAGGGTTTACGAGAAATCAATAAAAACTTAATGTCCAGCCAACCTGAGTTCAAGATGGCTGGACACATGTATCTCCACTGCCTGATGATCTACGACCTTCGAAATGTGTTCAAAATGTTGTGACGGGGACGATAATGATAACCTGAAATTGTGACGGAGAAACTTTGCGGAGTTTCAAAGATATTGATCATTTAAATTTCCCCATACAAACACTGCAGTAGGGTAACCAATATTGTAGGTTTTATGTAGGACAAGTATATTTTAAGGTGTTTTCTTTAATGGACGAAAATCCGTGTATTGGTGATACTAATACGAACAACTGTAGATATTTAAATCAATAGAAGACAAAAATATAGAAGTGAGGAAGGGGGGGGGGGGTGTAATTTTTAAATGTTATTGATTATTTACGTGCAGATATCTATTCTTTTTAGTAGTTATATATTATGTCAGGAGAACTAAACGAATGCTCTTAAGGTATTTAAATGAAATAAAAAACTTTTCACAAAAAAAAAATACAACCGACTTCAAAGTAAAAAAAAACACTGAAAAGTGCAAAATAACTTTAATTTCGGAAGTCGGTGTTTCTATAATAGTTTTGTCTCTTCGTTATTTAACACCGACTTCCGAAATTAAAGTTATTTTGCACTTTTCAGTGTTTTTTTTTACTTTGAAGTCGGTTGTATTTTTTTTGTAAAAAGTTTTTTATTTTACACTTTTTAGTTATGGTACCACCACTAAAAAGTACCCCTCAGCCAAACTTAAATACCTTATAGCCAGAGTGCATCTCATGACAATTCTAATAATCCCAAACACGGTTAGATTACATTAATTTATTACAGAGTTCCGGTGCCTAACTTCAGGCTTCATCATCAGATCAGTTCGATATATTCCCCCTCTACTTTCAGTCAGTCATCGACTACACGTATAAACAAAGCAATTTTGCTTGTTACGACGGTTCTGCTGTGATCCTATGAGGAGTTCTGTTCCATATCTTCGAAGTTCATGATCAGATCATAACAATATTTCTATGGGACCAACTCGGAAGCATAACGATTCAATAAAAAAAAAATCAATATCGGTCCACCATTGACCGAGAAATCGGTGAACATACATAAAAAAAAAACATACATTCAACCGAACATATCACCTCCTCCTTTTTGAAGTCGGTTAAAAATAATGTTTGCTGTAAATAAAATCACATTTATTTATTTGTACTTATACAGCGTTTCAAATGGCGAAAATGACGATGATCAACTCGCATTTTCACTTCCGTAACCCCCGCCTTGTACCACAACATTGTTTTACCGCCTTCCTAAGGCCGCGTACCGGACGACGGCGGGCGCGGGCGCGGCGGCGGGCGGCGACACGCGTAAACTGGCCCGTTCGTACATCTCTTCACCGCGACAAACTGAGCGAAACCGAGAACAAGCAACAGTTTACACGCGTGATCGCCCGCCGCCGCGTCCGCCCCCGCAGTCGTCCAGTTTGCAGCCTAAGTGTTGTAATTCACGTTACTTACCAAGGACACATTGGTTTTTAAACAAAACACAAAACAATAGTTGTATGAAAACACAACAAAGTACAATAGTTGTACGAAGTAAATAACTGAAAGTTTGTAACGATCAGTTACAAACAAGTCACACACAGATTACACACAAAGCAAATCTCATCATCATGGCCGCGTTCCGAATCGCACTCATGAGCACTAAAATCGCTCATGCTGCTAATTCATAGAAATGAGTCAGTAGTGATTGAATGTTATGAAGTTGCAGCTAGGTATTGTTTATTTAATTATCAGAATAATAATTAGATAAACAATATCGATTTCAAAATTTGAAATCAACAAATTGCGTAAAAAATGTATTTAATGTGATTCCTTCGTAGTAGCCCGCGAATTACAATTTTTCTTGCGTTCGTTCGTTAAAAGAAATCAAAATATGATTCGCGACAATAACAAGTATGTATTTACATAATTATAACCATAAGAATCATCATACATATCTATAAGTTGTTTGTTTCCGCGGACGAAAAAAATAACTGCAAAAAAACTCAAGAAAAATTGAATTTCGCGGGCTACCACGAAAACGTCGGAGGACAAGACAAACTATACTGCCATGATAGCTGATGTTGGTGTCGTCATCTATTGCTTAAAGTTGGTACTACTAGGACAACTGGTCGAATCTTAACTCTTATTTAGGTTGTCTTACCGCAGATTAATTAATAGTTACTAGTAATCTGATTAGTGATAACACTTGGAAAAGTAAGTACATACACTGCCGGCTGTCGAGTTTAGTTCTCATTTTCAGTTACATAAGATAATGAACTAAACGCGAAATACAAGTGGGCTCTCTCTTGCAGCGCTGGTGGTCAATTATTATTTTGAATTAACACATACTTACTCTTTTCACTGCAGGAAAACCTTTTATTCCCACTGGGAATCAAATACAAAGCAGGCGTGGATGCTACCGGCCAATTAATCGATTAAAAAGAAATCCTTTATTTATGTAAAATTATGGTCACCTCACAATATTAATGGATGTTTGTATGGAAAAATTTAAATGGTCAACATCTTTGAAACTACGCAAAGTTTCTCCGTCACAATTTCAGGTTATCATTATCGTCCCCGTCACAACATTTTGAACACATTTCGAAGGTCGTAGATCATCAGGCAGTGGAGATACATGTGTCCAGCCATCTTGAACTCAGGTTGGCTGGACATTAAGTTTTTATTGATTTCTCGTAAACCCTTACATGTGACGCTATAAATCAAACGTTATTACTGTCACACATTGCGTCACCAAGTATTAGTAAAGGAACCATATTCGAAAACGCCCCCGTTATTGAGATTCGGAAGTGCCAGCCATAAGTTTTATACGTAAATTCAAGATGGCTGGACACAGATTTTTGCATTTTTCTACTAAACCACTGTACTTATCACAAAACTTTTAGCTCGGTGCCCGTCACAAATTTATGTGACGCCCGTTGATATGCAAAAAGTCGTCAAAATCACTTCCGTTACCGAGATTGAGAGACCAGCGAAAAGTGGTTTTTCAAGATGGCTGGACACGTTTTCGATCGATTATCTAAGATTCTGTAGCGTCACAAATTCTGAAATAAGGGTGTTTAGCCGTCACATAAAGTGACCCATTGACGTAGTTAAATGCAAGCTATTTTGAAGATTTGTCCAGCCAACCTGAGTCACATCTCATATATTATGTCGAGTTCCGGTAAGTAGATTAGGAGCTATGAGGGAACAGATGAACATACTGGCATATATACATACACATACATACATAGCCTGTCAAAATCATAACCCTCCTTTAGCTTTGCCGTAGTCGGGTAAAAATATATCGCATTTATAATATTAGTATGGGTTATCTCACCAGTCTGATGGTAGTCTTTAACGCCTTGCAGTCTTTGATGAGTTCTCTCTCCTGCTCCTGGAAGGAGAGGCGCCAGCATCTGTTCTTCAGCGTGTTGTCGGTCAAAGCCTTGTTCGGCTTGGGAACCACCAGCCAGTCCTTAGCTGTGATCCCGTCAATGACCCTGGAAATAATCGTTAAGATTTTGTGATTAAAAGTGTATCTAGTATTTTTTTTATCACTAACTTTAAAAATCAGCTGCTTCTTCTATTATGAGGGGGAATCATTGGAAAGTAATGGGGGAAGGCCTACGGCTCATGGTGGGAAATCATCCATTGACTTCTTCCGCTCTTGGGCAGAGCGCGAGGGCGTGTATGACTTTTACTGACTAAAACCCACTCCTGTGTCTTCTTTGCCTTTGTTCTAGGGCCACGGGGTTCACTTTCACTTAATCCATGGCCCCAGGAGGCCCACGCCTAAGAGGCGACTATTGCTTAGGCATGAACCATACTATAAAGCGTATTATTAAGGTAAGTAATAAAGTGTAAAGTAGTAATTAAGTAACTCAATCATTGTAAGTAGTAGAATAAAGGTTTTTTAGGGTTCCGTACCTCGAAAGAAAAAAACGGAACCCTTATAGGATCACTTTGTTTGTCCGTCTGTCTGTCTGTCTGTCAAGACCCTTTATCTCGGGAACACGTGGAGGTATCGAGTTGAAATTAAAACCATATACTCAGGTCTGCGGACTCTTAAAGCTGTAAAAAAATCAAACTTGTAAGTTAACGAGAAAAAAGATACATCGGTTTATGTGGCAAAAAACGTACATTTCGAAACACTCGAGGAAATCAAAATTCATAGGGTACTTCCCGTTGACCCAGAATCCTGATATTTGGCATAAAGCAAGGTCTTAACTTTTTTGCGATTCGGAAAAATCTTCCGAGACTCCATTCCGGAATTGAACTATTTACATAAATAAGTAAGTTTGTACGGAACCCTCAGGGCGCGAGTCCAACTCGCACTTGCCCAGTTTTTTTATTTATATGAGGCCGCATTTAATATTTCAGCAGCGTTGCCTAGTGAGAGTCGCGGGAATGGGATGGATGCGAGACGCACATGACCGTTCGTTGAGGTGACACTTGGGGGGAGGCCTATGTACAACAGTGGACGTCTCTCGGCTAAAATGATGAGGGAGGGAGGAGACATGCGGGCTGTGCCCATGCCAGTATGGTTTAATGCCTACCCCAAAATGTTGGGCTACCAATTCGAAATTCCAATTTCATACAATAAACTTCATAATAAGTGTCAATATACTAATCGCACCAACTCACTGACTGTACCTACATAGAGTGTCGACTCTGCTTTAGCACATCGGCCATGGCATGTCAGCCCCCCCTACATTTTGGCAGAGATTTCTTTACCTGAGCATATTTTAGGCAGAGGTGCATCTTTTGTACAGCCACATCTCGCCAGCAACCAACAACAGGGCTCAGATTCAAATTCTAGACTTTTATAGAGCAATTCTAGATTGGAAAACAAAAATATCACTAACTGACGTCGGATTTGAGTCTAGAATTCCATGAACAGGGCAATAGCAGTAGACCAACGAGCCAGGTATAGGACGTCCCTTCATAAAGTCGCTTCACGCCGTCCTTTTGTACTACGCTTAGATGTTTTAAACTACGCAACGGATTTGAATGCAGTTTTCATAAATAGATTCAAGAGGAAGGTAATTTGCACCCGAGCTCACCGGGGTGGGTTACTAGTATAGCAGACTTGATCGCAGAGTAGAAGTGGATAGCTTTGAACAAATGACTGCTGCACTTCGTTAAATGTTACATTCATTTAAACAAACTCACGCCGCTTACTTCTTGCTGCGATCCTTAAATCCTCTATACGTTTTATTCTAAGAGCGGAATTCACCAATAAAACTAATCGCGTTTTAACGTTTGGCTCGCATAATCGCGTTTAGCCGCTGTCACTAGTGTCACTTGTAAAAAGAAAAATACAGACAAGTGACACTAGTGACAGCGGCTAAACGCGATTAGGCGAGCCAAACGTTTAAACGCGATTAGTTTTATTGGTGAATTCCGCCCTTAGCCTATACAATTCTTATTTAATTACCTACTAGCTATCCAGGCAAACGTTCTTCTGTCATATAAATTAATAAAGAAAAATATCAGGAGTAGGAGAATAAAAAATAACCTACAATCTATTTTCAGACCAAATATACACAAAACATCATAAAAATTGAGTTTCGGAGGAGTTCTATAACAAACAGTGACATGAGATTTTTAAATATTAGAAGATTTCAGTGTAACGCCGGCTCCACACGTTGGCCCCAATATAGGCCCCAACGCTACTCGTCCAACGTGTGGATCTAGAAAATGGCATTGGTCCCAACGTTGGGGCGAGCGTTGGTAGTTGGCCGGCTCGTGTCGGTTTCATCAAAGGAATCTGCGCCAACGCTCGCGATCTGTCCACACGTTGGCGCTTTGCTCAGTTCTGTTGCAACACGCAGCGAGTGCGTACGTCGAGCGAGAATGGCTTCCTCATCCACAAAATCGCCACCGGCGCGGCATAGACAAATGAAAAAGTCATAGAATTTATTGAATTTTATCAAGCACATCCAATAATATGGGACGCAACTCGAAAGGATCATAAAAATAAAAAATTATTAGCTGATGCATGGCGCACCACTCAACAGAATATGGGAATGAATTTCTCAATTGAAAATTAAAAAAAAAAACGAGAATCATTAATGAGCACATATCGCCTTTACAGAAAGAAAATTAGTGACTCTACTCGATCTGGATCATCAACAGATGATATTTTTAAACCAAATTAGTTCGCTTATGAGCTCATGGATAGCTTTTTATTTTTTCTCAGTAACAAATATAAATCTGCACTCAGTACTAAAAGCGCTTAGAGCAGTTTCGATTTCTGTATTGGACATCTTCACATTGGCCCTGACGGGACAGAACTAGTGTACGCCTCACCGAATTGGCAGTCCAACGTTGGTACGAGCGTTGGGGCCAACGTGTGGAGCCGGCCTAAACAAAACTAACCTGTAACCATCAGGCGTGCGGGGGTACATGAATTTGATGACCGGTACAAGATCCACGTCCAGCGCATACTTGTCAGTGCCCACATCATTCCTGATGTTGAGCGTGTAGGCCGGCCCCGACTCCTTGTAAGTCAGCAAGTACACATCTCCGTTCACAGTCACCTTCCCCTCCATGAGATTCAACGCTTTCTGCACGTTCTTGTGCATCCATTGTCGAAATTTGTTCTGCAGCAAGTACTTATCAGCGTCCCGCCATTCCCGCGTCACTTTGTGACAGTTCTCCCAGTTTGGTTGCTTGTCCAAATGGTCGAAAGCGTTCGTGATCTTTAGTTTTACAAAGCCCGGCTCTTCGTTCTCAATTGTAACGTCTGCGTAGTTGATTGGTAGACGAATCACGATGTCCATGTCGAATTCGTCCATTCTGCCCACTTTGATACCATCGGAGACGCTCCCAGCGTACATGATCTGGTGGATGGGAGATGTTTTAATTTCTGCTCACCATGGTGATCGGTATGGGTTTATGAACTCCCGTCCCAGTTTTACAGAAAATACTTACCTATTATTTATATCAATACATATTATTATATGTATTGAGATTCGATCATCATCATACATACATGTTATTTCAGAATTTAAGTTATTTAATTCATTATTTAATTTTAAGTTACGTTGCAGAAATTGTGCTGAACAGTAAATACCTATATAATAAGTAATTTTTAAATATGCCTTGAATTTTGCTTCAACGAAGTTCAATGAATAAATAATGAAAATAACGGGATCCCGACAAAAAAATAAGAGTTTGTTTAATACTTGACGAATATTATTTGGTACAATATCCAGTGACCCAAAAATTTAAAAAAAATAAGCTAGTCAAAATACCTGGCTGCTGTATTTCTTAAAGTAGTTACATTGTTCGCCCATCTTTTGCTTGACTTGGTCGAAGACACTCTTGAAAACCTCCTGCGATTTTTTGAAGTCGTCATCTTTGATAGAAATAAACTGCTTGAACACTTCTTGTAAGTACAAGTCCAAACTTCTCTTTTTGCAGCTCATGATGCACTGAAGCAAAAAAAGGTTTTTTATTTAATTTTAAACAGAACGGCCGACGCTAATTACACAATTTTAACACAGACAGAAGTACAAAGACAAAACAATAAAATTTAAAACAATAATTAAAATTAATAAAAACAGACAAGTCATAAGTCGCGCAGAACTTTTAAGGATATTTAATAAATTTAAATACACAGTCAAATAAAGCAAGTAAGATGGTTTCCTACCCACCGAGTTTCAAATCAAGAAGCGTTTACATTAGTGTGAACGGGACCCAAAACTGTATTCTAAAAAATGGTTTCAGTTTGAAAAAAAGCAGGTAGTTAAATAACGGGCGGGTAAGGGAAACTGCCGACTGAATTCAATGGTATCTATCGATATAGGTACAAATATGGTATAGCAAATAGGATTATTATGTTTCGTGTCAGTTAATTCAGTACCTAATGGTTTACCCTAAATATTATTTGCCGCTCTACCTGTTAGGCTGGAGTCAGATTAACAACAGTTTAACCTTTCGTGTGTTTAGAACGTGGGTGGATCCAAGTTTGAAAAAGTCAAGCCAAGTCCCCAAACCTTGTTTTTGGGGAAAAAAAATTTTGAAGGAAACAGACGAAGGCCCAAAAAAAAAACATAGATTCAAATTGAATTAGTAAGCGAAACTTAACAGACGTAATGGGTATCATGAAGTATCGTCTAATAAAAAAAAAAACAATAGATTTTACTCCAAGTAACTAGAGCTAACCAAGGATTGTGTCTACGGCCAGTGCTTGATGATGTATTTCCTTGAAGTGATTGAAATTTGAAACTAATTTGACACTGTATTAGAATAGGTTTAAAAGAAGTCTGAGAACCCTACCACCAGCTCTTAACTTGATCTATTTACGACCAGAGTTAATGGGATGGAGCTATATAGGGTGAAAAGAATAGATCCATCCCTCTTTCTCGTTTGCACGAGGCCCCTATCAATAAAAAGCAGAATTGAGTTCGATGCGGTGTACGCCGAACTGGCGAGAGGAAAACTCCAAATTACTTAGCAGGCAATTATTAATATAATATATTATGTATTAATTTATTACAAGTATTTTGTTAATGAAAGAAGAAAGAAAGAAAGAAAAACTGTTTATTCGCGCGAAATGACGCAATCTTAAAACTAGTCAACCACAGGCTTTTTCCAAAAGTAACCGCAAATTGCAGTGACGCATTTATTGTGAAATTCCAGTACCTAAACAATTAATTAAATACAGTTACACTTATTTTGCGCAAACCTTTTTATTGTACGTATTTATTATGAAATTCCTCTAATTTACGTCTACTGCTAATCAACCGGATTCTCTTTTCAAAAGTAGCAATCGAGAGTGACGGCATTCATTATGAAAATCCCATCATGCAGTGGTCAGATGGAACTTGTTGAATATTGTTTTGCAATGGGCTTCCAGGTTTTTAACAATGATGTAACTATTGCAGGATTCTGGTACACAATAAAATAATAATTATGATAAATACAAGTTGGTATTCACGTAAATTTCTATGTCATTTTATTGAGAAACTAAATATTAATTGAAAATTTAGTGATGAAACGTTGAGTATGGGATGGTTATAAGAATTGAGAAAGAGAAAAATAAAGCTGGACAGACTGTTGGGTATGACATGTCCTGATAGCGGTGACTGCTGGCTACTGAGATGAAGACTAACATAACTATGGAAAAGAAGACATTTTGCGCAGAACCCCAATAAATTGGCATACATGGGCAAGAGATATGACATATATCCCAATTTAATTTATTTTTTAATAAGTTAATTAAAAAATATAGGTACCCTTTTTTATATACCCACCTTAAAATGTTTATAAATATGTTTTAACCTAAAAAAAATACCAGAAATTTTATATCGCGTCACATTTTTCCACAGGTTATAATTTTTTCTATGGATCCAACGTGGTGACTGCTCTTAAGAGCAGCCAACCCAACATATATTTTCACTGTTTTTCATAGAACCACTCTTACGCGATTATGACGTTATTTTACACATTTTTCATTAGACATTTTGGAAACACAGTTATTTTGTAGATATTATCTAGGCTTCTATTGAAAACAATTTATAAATTTGTGTAAAACTAATCCAATAAAGACCTCTGAGAATCTGCTATTTGGCATGAACCCTTCAGTGTACTCAAAAATTTTAAAAATAAAAAAATATAACAATAGAATCCTTGCAAATTTAATCAAGATTCTGAATGACTAAATTTTTTTCCAAAAACTTTTACAGTTTAAAAACGTAAAAGTGTGTAACTTTTCAGTGTTTTTTTTTTTTACTTTGAAGTCGGTTGTATTTTTTTGTAAAAAGTTTTTTATTTTACACTTTTTAGTTATGGTACCACCACTAAAAAGTACCCCTCAGCCAAACTTAAATACCTTATAGCCAGAGTGCATCTCATGACAATTCTAATAATCCCAAACACGGTTAGATTACATTAATTTATTACAGAGTTCCGGTGCCTAACTTCAGGCTTCATCATCAGATCAGTTCGATATATTCCCCCTCTACTTTCAGTCAGTCATCGACTACACGTATAAACAAAGCAATTTTACTTTTTACGACGGTTCTGCTGTGATCCTATGAGGAGTTCCATATCTTCGAAGTTCATGATCAGATCGTAACAATATTTCTATGGGACCAACTCGGAAGCATAACCTTTCAATTAAAAAATAAAATTTCAAAATCGGTCCACAATTGACCGAGAAATCGGTGAACATACATAAAAAAATAAATAAACAACATACATTCAACCGAACATATAACCTCCTCCTTTTTGAAGTCGGTTAAAAAGCGATAACATCGCGAATCCGACCAACGCGCAACGTCACAATTATTACTCAATAGCCCTTATATTTTGTGACTGTTAAATTTGGTCGGATTCGCAATATAACCACTTTTATCGCAATGAGGATCAGTCATGATTTTTGTGGAGTATGCAGACTTATAGCGTCAAAAAAAACAGTAAATACTGTAAAAAAAATATTTAAATCGGACCAAAAATGACGAAGATACAGCAATTTTAGTATATTAGTTCCAGAAACTCGCCCGAGAATGAAGCGAGTCGCTGTGACGTCATCTGTTGTGATCGGTCTCCACCGGCGAATGAATACGGGGGAGCGGACCACTAAAAATTTCGATGTTTCTGATTTTAGTAATAAGATTTGAGTATGTTATATATGTCTATGTTCCCGATATACGTACATAATATTTTTATCGTGTTTCGTATGATTTACGAGTTATGTTGGTTTGAAGATTTGACGAAATCTCAGGTATGCGTTACTTCGAATGCTATTATCCAGCTTAAGGAAGTTGAAATTAAGTAATGGAATTTATTCTTCATTTAATGAGGTTTTTAACGAAATATATAAAAAAAAACAGTTTATTTTTTTTTAATTTTCAACTTCTGCTCCAAAATCTTGATTATACCTAATGGAATAGGTTAGGTTAGTATAAATATATTTTTTTATGTTATGTTTTGGTCTTTTTTTAGTCTAAACGACAAATCGCGCTCATGGGCGGAGCGGGAGATAGTGTCAGACTTTTACTGACTAAAAACCCACTCCTATTTCTTCGCTGCCTTCGTCCTAGGGCCCCCGGGTTTCGTTTTCACTCTACCCATGGCCCCAGTAGGCTTCGACCCCGCTGGGCCCCTACAGTAGCTGACATCTACTTGAAGCGCGCGTGGAACTGTACGCGCCGTCGATGACTTGGGCTCGGTCCGGACGGTTACCGGAAGTAATAAAGGTAAAAATCGAAAGTTGTAAAATGTTGCAGTGTCGTATTTTAAATCGTCAGATATCATGACAATACTGCCGTGTTTAAACTCTTCTTATTTTTTATAATAATACACAGATATCAGGAAAGTGGCCAGCAGGGCTATTGCGTAACTCTGTTGACAGTTCAAATGATGATCACTTGTTAACAATGTGCATCATTGAACTGTCAAACAGCTAGTTTCGTATTGCCTATCTTCAGTGACCAACTGCAGTGACGTCATTAGCCACTGGTGCCTTTGTTAGCCACCGTAACACGTTTTAACAGATGTTATTGTATCGATACTTTTAAAATTGCGATTGTGTAAGCCTTTGAAGCTGTATAATAATCGATAAAATTTTAGAGTGGTCACAATAGGCACCGTATTTTTTTATAATTCACCACATTTCCACCGTAGTTTGTTAGTCACTTGTGTGATACGTAATACCAATTTTATGAAATTGTCAGTTGACAACTAAGTTTAGTGTGCAACGAATGCTAGTTGTCAACTGTTATTGAAAAAGTTAGCCAATAGCCCCCCTGGTCATTGTTCCAGTGAAACGATTGGGCAGCGTCAACCTCCCCCACTGTAATCGATATTTAAGTCCATTGTGAAACTTAGCGAGCGATATGTTAACACTAAGAGCTTTGATTACAAAGAAAATAAAATAATCAAAGTGGTCCAAGTTTGTGAATATTAAAAAAAAAAAAATTAAACAGGTTTATCCACATTTTTTTTTTCTTTATAGAATATTTAGTTAAAAAAAAAAAAACTCATTAAATAAAGAATAAAATACATTACTTCATTTATTTAATTTCAACTTTCATAAGCTGATAATGGCATTCGAAGTAGCGCATACCTGACAGTTCGTCAAATCTTCAAACCATCATAACTCGTAAATCATACGAAACACGATAAAAATATTGTGTACTTATATCGGGAACATAGACATCTAAATAACATACTCAAATATTACTAAAATCGGAAACATCGCAATTTTTTAATTGTTCACTTTACGTGCAATGCCCCTACGATCAAGACGTTCGTCGCACGGATCACCACGACAGATGACGTCATCGTAAATAGCCCAGCGAGAGCGCGCGTTTCTAAGTAACAGTTCAGAAAAACTTTAATAAATCCACCATTTCTTGACGGATTTTAATAATTTAAAAAATTAAATGCTCAGTAAATTATTGCACACACGATGTACTTAGTATAAATGGGATTTGCTATTATGTGATTGATCCTCATTCGGAACACGGGGCGAGGCGATCTTAGAGCAAAATGTTTTGTTTTGTTTTTTGCTCAAAGATCTAAACTAACTACTACTAGGCAGAAACATCCCCCGACATTCAGTGTGATCAGATTCAGTATTTTAATACTTTTTGAGTATATTTTTGTAAGTTTTCCGAGAGTCAATATTTTTGAAGGTATATTGGCGGAAGCCAGTATTTTTAAGTATAATTTGGAAAAAAGTTATGGCAATACCATAGCGATCGTATCTGCGAACAAAGGCACGAAGGCTAAAAAGCCATGCCACAAAATTATTAAAAAAAAAAAAAAATTATGGCACGTATATTGATGTCCAGGGGAATTTCCGGATTTAGTCTATATTTCATTTTGGAGCAAAGATCAGTAAGTTACAGATAGGACATGACAGGTGGCCCCCTAGAATTACAAATAGTATCGAAACATCTAGTCACAAAATGATTTTCTGTTCTGTACTTGGCTTAATCTTTGAAGGTTTGGTTTCAAACTTTCAATTATTCGGGAATTTCCCTAAATTTATATCGTACGTGTTCGTCGTAATCGTAATATTAGTCACAAAATGATTTTCTGTTCTGTACTTGGCTTAATTTTTGAAGGTTTGGTTTCAAACCTTCATTATTCGGGAATTTCCCTAAGTTTATATCGTACGTGTTCGTCGTAATCGTAATATAAATAGAGCGCGTATTTTTTGTTTTCATTTTACTTCATGCTATTACGCTGTTATCTGATACGCAATTGAGAATCCAGAAAATATGTCTAGTTTTCAGCAAAGTTATTTGGCTAAATGGGAACAAATTCCGGAGTTTCTTCGTGGCTTCCACGTTATAAAGATGACAAGTAGGTACGCTGCGCTTTGTAAAGCGTGCAGTGCGAAACTCCAAAGTAGATTAGCATCTATAAAACAACATGCAAATACTGAAAAGAATAAATCGAACTTGAACAAATATAAAGGACAGTCAAAGGTAAGCTTAACTTCTTATTAATTAGAATTACTGTACCCTAAAGTCGAGAAGTTCGGAGGTATTTTTATTTAGTGGATGGTCAATGTTTTTATTTGTTTCCAGGTTAACACATTTTTCAAAAAGGCACCACTGAAAGACGAAGTCAAGAAAGCGGAGCTGAGTTTATGTGGTTTCCTTTCAGAATACAACATCTCTTTTATTTAGAGCTATGGACCATCTTGAGTGATGTTTTAGTGAAATGTTTTCCTGGCTCCAAATTGCAAAAGAATTTTCCTGCAAGAGAACCAAGGAAGCAGCTATTACCTATAACGTTTTAGGACCCGAATTTGAAAAAGATATGATTGAAGATATACTTCGTACTGTATCTCCGTCAGGTAAACCAGTATATTCAATTGTAATCGATGAAAGTACAGATGCCACCACAATCAAAGTATTGGCGATAGTAATCAAATACTTCTCTGAAACCAAATGTAAAGTACAAAGCAAATTCCTTGATTTAAGTAAGTGGTGAGACTGCAGATCATTTATTTTATGCTTTGTCATCAAAGTTATCCGAATGAGGTTTAGATATAAAAGACGTGATGGGGTTCGCTGCTGATACTACGAATGTGATGTTTGGTCAACATTCTGGCATTGTTACAAAAATTAAAGAAGTGAACCCAAAGTGCTTATTTATAAAATGTGTTTGTCATTCTGCAGCATTAAGTGTTAGTTATGCTTGCAAAATACTGCCTAGAAATTTAAAACAGATAGTAAAAGAAGTATATGGATATTTTTCTCAAAGCAGCAAGCGTCAAAGAGAATTTGTTGAGTTTCAAAATTTCACTGACACTGAAAAACATAGACTACTGCGTCATTATGATATAAGATGGCTATCGCTTCATGCTTGTGTTAGTAGAATAATTGAGCAATGGAGGGCACTGCAGTTGTTTTTTCTAGACCAATATTTGAGTGATTGCATTATGTCATCAGAATTTTTGTATGATTCTTTTAATAATGATATAAACAAATTATACTTTTACTTTTTAGACTACATTTTGCCGATTGTAAACAAATTTAATATAATTTTTCAAGGCGACTACCCGTGCATTGAAAGATTACTATATGATGATGCTTCTAGTATGTACTTGTCGATATTGGGTTGCTCTATGGAAACTAATTATATAAAAAGAACAGACAACGTATTTGCCATTGAATAATATGTACTTATTCAAGTGGGTCAAGACAAGAATTAATTAAACACAGGGGAAACATAAACATGAAAGAACAAATTGCTGATTTTTTCAGAAGGTGCCAATCTTTTTTAATTGAATTGAGCACGCAATTAAAATCACGTTTGCCTTTTGAAAATCAAATTTTCCGTGAACTGAAATTTCTTGACCCACACACTGCCGTGAATAAAGAATTTAGTAGTTTAAGAAATGTTATAGAAACTTTCCCATACGAAGTACAGCCAGAACAAATGCAGATAATTGACGAAGAATATAGAAAACTCAAACTTGATCGCGAAGTAAGTAATTTATTACAATCTTCGAGTACTGACCCCTACCCCTCACCCCTTTCTTGTGAACAATTTTGGTTGGAAGTTGGGAAAATTTCTAACAGTGATGGTAGATGGTACATTAAAATACTAGAATATATCTAGTTTCAGTAAATCTCTGTTATGTATACCAGTGTCGAATGCTGCATGCGAGCGCATATTTTCACAGATTAATTTAATAAAAACGGAACAAAGAAACAGATTTATAAACAAAAATGTATTTGCAATTTTAAAAACTAAGCAAGGTATAAAATATGAAGGAGGCTGTGCGAATTGTAATCCTTCAAACAGAATGTTAAAATACAATTCTAATATTTATTGTGATGATTAATAAATAAAATATGTTTTGAAAATCAGTATTTTTATTGGTATACTAGCTGAGCCGGCAAACGTTGTTCTGCCATATAAATAAAAAAAAAAAAAATAGATGTTGGCCGATTCTCAGACCTACTCAATATGCTCACAAAATTTCATGAGAATCGGTCGAGCCGTTTCGGAGGAGTTCAAGTTCGAACACCGTGACACGAGAATTTTATATATTAGATTTTCCCTGTGCAAGTTGGTATATTTCAGTATTTTTTTAAGGAGCTTCGGCTTTTTTGTAAAATTTAATCTGGTCACACTGCCGACATTATCCGACTTTAGTGATGGTTTGGTGGTAGGCTGTTAGCTATCAAGGAATGACCGAGCCTGACTGATATTTTTGTGAAAAAGGTGTCAAAACATCGCCACAAGTGTACGATTTTTGAGAAGCACCGGGTCATAAAGTTCGATCCACCCAAGTGGTTGGAAATGAACGTTCCGGACTTCATCAGAGCTGAAGACTGGCCGTCATCGCGTCATCTTATCATGATCTTAATCCGCTGAATTGTGATTTATGGTCAGTTGGCATGCTCTAAATGCCATCATAATTTGGAGTCCCAACAATCCATAAGATTGGCAGAGAAAATTTTCCTATGGAGAGAGTCCGTGTTTAAATATTTTATAAAACAAATAAAAGTTCTTTAAAACAATATTTATGGCAAGACTAAGGTTTAAGGACCTATATACTTAATTATTAATATTATTTATTATAATTTAATACTTAATTGTGTTAAATGGAATTAATTAGTCATCAGGAACTTATGATAATTTAATTGACGTAGGTATTAATTGAGTCTGTTTATCCTCATCTCAGGACGTAACTACTTATCGTCTGTGTGTATGTGTGTGCTTGCTGTGATAAAGAGTATAATTATGTCACCGGAAAATTGCAAACGCCGCCGTATGATTGCAAAATATCGCGAGAAATTGTAAACAGTGTCTATTTTTCCCAAATAAGACACGGTTATGTTGGAAACTAATGAATTTGGATGTGATTTATCGTATACAAAACGATTTTTTCATAATATTATTGAGAAATTATAGTCGAATAAAGATTTATTTCAATCCAACGGAGTCTACAATGTGACATATTATATAAAAAATATATTGTATTCGATTGGCGGGCTGGTTTCCGCAACTCCACGTGTAAAGCGCTTTGACACGTACTGTAGTCTATAGGTATTCATTTGATAAAAATCTGTTGTTTTGATATTACAAGTACTATATAATACTATTATAACTATTTCTATTTCTATAAATTGTTACACCTGTTGACTAGACTAGTATTGTTTACTTTGTTTATAAATAGATAAGTTATCTGTCATATCAATTTATTAATCTATAATTTTATCTCTTATTTTTATTGTTTTACTGACATCATCACATATTTATGCCTTTGTGAATTATAAGGACTCCCGCAAGAATATAAAATTAAGCTCGATGGAAACAAGAGCTATTTTAAATTCAAAGTGATTCTTAATATACCTACTTGGTTTCTATAAATACATAGTGCCGTGCCAACGTAAAACGAGTAGGTAATGTGTGCATGAATGATGAAAAATGAAAGCCATACCTACTAAGTATGTCATATCGTTCTTTTTCAGGAAGAACCGAACATTGTGAGCGAATGTTCGCCATTTTAACAGGAAGGGGTTTTCTCTTTCCTAATTATTAATTATAATATGCCAACGGTGCCTACTCCAATAGTAGTTTTATAAAGGGTAATGTAACTGTTCCTCAATTAAATAGCTTAACGTGGATTTTTGGCAACACAGAAAATGCGATTTATTTCCGCGTGGGCCATGGGGGGCAACTGTTGAGTGACAATAGTATTTTGGTAAAATAAAGTCACAAATTACTTTTATTCGATTTACTTTATGCGATTTAGCAATAAAAACTTTTTGTAAAATTTGACCATTTTTTTTTTTAGCCGGGAAAATCATCTAATGACAAATCGCGCTCTTGGGCGGAGCGGGAGATAGTGTCAGACTTCCGGGCGGTCCACACAGTGGCGACACCCGGGCGTCGCTTCCGCCCACGAATCCGGTGCAGGAACTTCCCGAACTTACCGTGTTCAAAATTTGACCACTGGGTTTTTTTTGCCCGGCCCCTTGCACTAAACAAGTGAGGCCCACATGTTGTTCCCCATGGTGTTTAACGTGGTATAAAAAAAAGTCCGAGTCGGGGAGCCCCAAGCCCCTTATGAATTGTAAAAAGTCCATTAATATTTGGTGTACTGTGGTGTGACGAGAATGGATAAAGTGACAAATGAGTATATTAGGGGAAGTTTGAAAGTGGCGCCAGTGACTGAAAAGTTGAAAGGGAATCGTTTGCCTTGGTATGGTCATGTGAAGAGGAGGGATGAAACGCATGTTACTAAAAGAGTTATGAGTTTACATGTGGATGGATGGAGAGGGAGACCAAAGAAAAGATGGATGGATTGTGTGAAGAGTGATATGAAAGAAAAGGAAGTTAGTGATAGTATGACGAGTGACAGGGCAGAATGGAAGAAAAAAAACGTGTTGCGCCGACCCCAAATAACACGGGACAAGGGCAGGAAGATGATGAATAGGGTATTACACTCATTTTTGAAAAATGTCCCAATTAGATTCTATATGCTAATAAACCACTAAAAAAATCACAAATTTTGCAAATGTGTCTCTCTAAACTCAGTGGACGCCATATTTACTCTGTGGTCGTGAGTTCCTGACGTCAGTTAGCTGTGTAAACTAATTCACTCACCCTACGTTCCGAATTGCGTCAATAGCGATATTATCGCGAATCCGACCAACGCGCAACGTCATAATACATATTACTCAATAGCCCTTATATTTTGTGACTATTAAATTTGGTCGGATTTCCGATATAATCACTTTTATCGCAATTCGGAACACGGGGTCTGTATGGCCGATCAGTTGACAGTTGACAGCTGTCACTTTAGTTTACACAGCCGAATGACGTAATAACAATACGGTGGCTGCTATTTCATGGTGATAAATAACAGATAAAAAAGACTGAAAACTTTTAATTTAATTTTAAAATTTAATTTGTTATTTTATGAACTAAAACTAACACTTACCGACTAATTTTTGCCTAAGCTATCTTAATAATATACTTTTAGATTTTTTCTCATAGAGAGTAAAATACCCTAATTTTTGACGCACAGTTAAAAATTTAGCTTTTATAAATAACATTTTAAAAATCTTTTATCCTGTAAAAAGCGTCGATCACGATTTTCTTTCCGATAAAGCTCAATATCAGGCTCACTATGTATCTCAGTAGAGTTAGTTCTCGGCTGTAGTTACCTACAATCAAAGAGAGTCTTTCTCCTTAAGTGGGGAAACATAAATACACATAGAAATGGGTACTGTATTGATTACTTTAGGACAGTGTTCGCAGAACAAACAGTTGATAGGGACGAAAGTTTCTGCAGTAGCTACTGAATACTTGAAGATACAGAGTTGGAAGTAATTTTAAAAACTGAGGAAGAACCTTAGCTTAAATTTTTTATTTGTTATCTTGCAATCAGTGTGGAGGGAGGTCTTTGCCCAGGATTGGGAAAAAACAGGCTCACAAAAAAAAAAAAACTTGCAATCATTCTAGGAGCAGATAAGATGAAGTAATTTGTAGCTTTCAAAGCAAAATCACCATCTTATAAAGATTGTACCACGGGAATTTTGCTCTGTAATAACATTTTTTTTATTTCAAAATGAATATCAATTTGGATCACTTTGTTTATAAATAACATATAAAGTAACATATATTAAAGTTAGGAAATTTATCCAATTCAAAAGTATCACGAAAACCTAAAACGATAAATGCATTTTGTAACCAGCTGACTTTTAAGTTTATGTGACAATTATAGATTATGGAGATAGATAGATTATGACTGGCCTATTGGTCTAGTGGTTAGTGGCCACCCAGGTGTCACTAGTGTGTAGTTCACCCAGGACAAATGTTTGTGTGATGAGCACGATCATTTGTTCTGTTTCTGGGTGTAATTTATATAAATATGTATGTATTTAGAAATACGTTAAGTATGTTTATCAGTTGTCTAGTACCCATAACACAAGCTCTGCTTAGCTTGGGACTAGACAGCGTTGTGTGATAGTTGTGGAATATTATATTAAGTATATATATTATATTTATATTATATTATTATATTCATTTTCATTATTATGTATAGTCTAGTACTTACTTATAAAATTTTAAACCAATATGTACATTATTAATTTGCAGTACACCACAGACTACCCCCTTTTTATATTTCAAGTTCTTACAGTCCATCCTAAGGTTGTCTGGTAGATATTGCTGACAACGATAAGACCGCCTTTGTACCCATAGATTTAAGTTAGTGTAAAAGTTTCATTACTATTTTGGTGTACAATAAAGTTTATTATATTCTATCATTTCTAATACAAAATCTTATATCAAAAAAAGGATGCAACTAAAGAAATAAATGGTTGTAACATTCCATTAGCAGAAAATCAAAGTACTCTGTACTTTAATAATCAATGTGGCCAATGAGGCAGGCTAGTTCCAGTTTGGGTAACAATACAATTTCACTGTTAACATTACCAAACAATATCATGGCAAACTGCCAAACTTACAATAGCCAATTCATAACATGACTAATGCTTTAGCAAAGCCAGAAGAAAAAAAAAATATAACACAATATTATGTGCACAATGTTGCACAATAATCAGTTGCACATCACCACTTGATAGTGTGACATCTTGGTATCTAGAATTAAAACGGAAGCCATTATGATTTCTAGATTGCATGTCGACTAAGAGCTAAGAGTTAATTAGTCTTTTTGCAAGAAGCTAAATGCAAAACAAAATACTATTCTCAATATTGCCAACAATTTACCGGATTTAAACAATATAATTTACATACATTTTACTTCCGCGCAATAATTTACAAATGATATTCTTTTCTATAATAAGCTGGGAAAAGTTTATTTGCTAATGAAACTCACCAGTGTTGGTAGCGATTATCCTTTGTCAAACAAGATTGGCGTTACTAAACTTATCACAGTAATGTAAAATGAATAATTGCAAGCCGGTTTTACTGCCACCCGCGTTCTGTTGATGTTGAAACCGGAATGTTCCATGTTTCCAGGCAATACAACTTTATTTTTACACTTGAAAGTAGTCGGGATTTCCATGATACGAAATTTTAGAGTTGACGTTCTTAAATAAAATAATACCACTAAATTCTTTGACAGCTGTCAATTTTTGAGAATCACCGGCTCAGTTGCCAAACGAGAAAAAAAAAATTGAGACATCTATCCCTACGTTCCGAAATTCCGAATTACGATATCAGCGCTGGGAGAGCGTCAACAAATCGCCTGATGTATGCGTTTACGGTAATTCGGAACGACTGTTAGCGCGCTAACATCGATAATAAAGCAATTCGGAACGCGGGGTATATCGTTACCACATTTCATATATATTGTACATAAAAAACTTGGTTAAACAACAAGCAAGAGAGTCATATTTTTAATGTTCATTAATTCATTAAACCCCAAGCGAACGCGTTCGCTCTCACATTGTCTTTCTATTGTGTCTCTAATTACGGTATTCGAAAGGTTAACATTTTTCCCGATTCCAGTTTCATAGTTTTGTCACAATCCTCTCACAAATGGCATTGATACTTTTGTTCTTTTGTTTTCTATATTCATCTAATAGGTCATTACTATACAAGTGCATCTTTCTAATGCCAAATTTTAATAAAAACAAAACAATGTCAGAAAATAACAGTAAGTAATCATACAATAGTGCAGCAATAGTATGGATGACTTTTATTTCTCAATTAATACACTTTGCACCACTATCTCTTCGATTCAACAAAAATCACAACATAATTCACCTTACCATGTTTATTCTTTCGGTGAAAATTATCTTATTTGACAAAATTAATACTTTAAATTAAACTCAATTTTGCTTACTTCGATCAAAAGGTTCTACCCATAAATCAAGAAAAATCATAATTTTGGCAACTTTCGTTTATTGTGTCAAAATCAACCAAAACGTCAATGAGTTCACTTTTTAAACTACATTGTCCTGGAAACCAGGCTTTTCGTTAAAAGTGAATATTCACAAAAAGACACAAAATTTAAGGGAAATAGAACATAGTTACATTAGTGCTTGTAAATAAAAAAATAAATTACACACAAAACGTCTATTTTTGAGATAGAATTTACAGATTACTTATTTTATCATTTGATTACTGATTTCATATTACAATTACCTGATTATGTAGTCTGTCTATGGTTTTATTATAGAAATAGTAATTAGTATCCAATATCCTCCAACTGTGGCAAATTATCACGAATCCATCCTGACTATAGAGGAGAGCAGCTTATTAATGCGGGTATTTCCCGACCATTATACTGTGTTGCCACTTAAGTCCTAACCTACTATTTAATAGTATTTTTAAGAGTGGGGACAAAAGCAGCCGTTCAAAAATAAACAATATCATTTTTATAATTATTGTAAAACAGTTTCATTATAATGTTTCCTTTAGAAAACGTACGCGTTAAATTATATTTTGACTTAATAAGGTATTCATATGAGTGAAACGATAAAAACGTCACACAGTTGGGAGAAATTCTAATAGGAGTTATCACTTCGGATAACAAGATAACACTGCTATAAATACAGCACAAGGGATTAAAGTTCTCATTATTTGGTTATTTTGATGAAGACTATACTCAATAACTGTTGCTGAATTTCATTTTCTCATTTAGTTCTCTGTAACTGTTAAAGTGGTGCACTAGTGGAAGACTTGTTGAAAGCAGAACTTACGAAGACCTGTTGTAAAGTAAGTCGACCTTTTGGTACTTTTCTCTGTAAATTATAAATCCATTAAACAATTAAAAATCCTTCGTAGTTATCTGTTTAGAAACTAATTAATTAAATTATAATTTAGCCCTTTAACATTTGCCTCGCCGTTTGATTTGTCCGACGAGTGTTTTCGTGTCCTATTCGCCAAGGTCGTGTGTTTGTGACTGGGTACTCCATCCATCTCGTTTAAATGAATTAGTAAGTAGACATAATAATATGATCAACAATTCATCGTCCTGATTGTCACTAAATTATGATACTCTTTTAGACTGGCCTGTTGGTTTAGTGGTTAGTGGTCCTGACAGCTATGCCGGAGGTTGTGGGTTCGATTCCCACCCAAGATAAATGTTTGTGTGATGAGCATGATCTTTGGTTCTGTGTTGGGGTGTAATTTATCTATAATATGTATGTATTTAGAAATATATTTAATTCTATCAGACCCCAAACTAACACCGGCATTCACTCTCATAAGTGTCTTCAAGGCTAGAGTGAATAGGCTCAAACTAGTACCCATCAGCATCAACAATTGCGTCACAGAAAGACAAAGATCCTACCTGATGTTACCATCAGGTGGGATCGTTGTTTTTCCATTGTGTCTCTAATTACGGTATTCGAAAGGTTAAGTATGTCTAGTACTCAAAACACAAACTCTGCTTAGTTTGGGATTAAATAATGTTGTGTGAAAATTATAGAATATTATTATTATTATTTTAGCAGCAATCATGAATAACAATAGAAGGAATAATCCCAATGAGGGCGAAGGGAATGAGGGCGAAGGGAATGAAGGCGGAGCCAGTCCATGGTTATTAGCGGCAGGCGTCGGTGTGGCTGGTGCCTTGATTGGTGGAGCAGCATATTGGCTTAGTGGCTCCAGTGAAAATAAACCAGCAGAAGAAGAAAAGAAGCTTGCGCCTAAGAAAAAGCCAGCCCCAAGGAGCTTGCCTAGTAGTAGTAATGCCAGTACCGATGATCAGTCTGTCTCATCATACCTTTCCAACATGTTGAGCAGAATGAATACATCAAGGTAAGAATTTTAAAACATAACTCAATATTGTTAGGTTTGTGTGTTAAAGGATACTGGTATTCAGCACATCCAGTTTCTGGTTTCCGGTGGGAAACAGGCTAGATAGACAGATTTATTAATTTTAAGTTAAAGATTGGCTAATTTTATAAATAAATTAGCAGTCCCGGCAGGCATTATCCTGCCTTGAAGCTGGGTTTGTGTCAATAAAAGAATTAAGAACCCGATTGCAGTGCCAGCTACCAGGTTAATTATATTTTTAAACCATCCAGGCTCCGACTCAAATAAACACACAAAGTTTCATCCAAATTGGTCAAGCCGTTTAGAAGGAGTTAGGTGACAGACACATGTTCAGAAGAATTATATATATTAAGATAGTAATGTATGTGACATCAGAGATATTATAACAATAGTAGATTATGTGACTAGGGGATAAAGCAGTGTCTTTAAGTCGCGAGCGGCATGTTGAATTCCGAACGAAACGAAGGTTGCTAATTTTAAACCCGAACGACAGTGAGGGATTATAATTAACTCCCGAGCATTGCGAGGGAGTTAATAAAGAAACCTGAGTGAAGTGAGGATTTTAAGCCACCCAAGACAAAGACAGCTTTATCCCCGTGTTAGATACCTACTCTACTTTTTACACCATCTGTGAGATAATTAAAAGACAATTTAGCAAAACAAAGCATATATTAGAGAAATATAAGTATTATGTACAAGTTAATCTTAACTATCACTCAACATGTTTTGAGATTTGAAACAAACAAAGTCACTACTCTAAGATTCTATAGTTACAATTTTCTTTATCACTCCCGCTTTTTCATTACTTTTTTTTTAAACTCTTCAGTAACCACGACCACGTTTTATTCTGTTTTTTTTTTTTTGTTAGTGGCCAGTTTGAATTTTGAATAAACTTGTTTGATGCACGTAGGTACAATTTAGTTCGCCAATGTTGACGGTTTTTGACGTTCCAAATTCAAATCTCATTATTCCCTAGGGATCGCCCATACTGCATTATCTCCCTAGGGACAGAATGACTTGCTTTAAGTGTTGGTTGTATGACATATAAAAGGGCATTATTGAGCAGGTGGTGTAAAAAATACTTATATAATAGAGGGGCATTCATGTGAATAACAACTTACAGTTATCATCAATCTGTAGCACTGCACTTTATCAACATATTATTATTATAGTAAATATTACATGTAACCATTTAACTACAGTGGTCATTCAAAAGAAAAATAAAGCTTATTGACAGGAATTCTATAAACAATAAAGGGCCTATTACACTACTCGATATTCAGACAGTCTTAGGCGATGTCGCGTAGTGTAATAAGGGTTAGACCGGTCTTACTCGGAACAAAAAATAAGAGTCTGAATATCGTGTGCTGAATATCGCGTAGTGTAATAGGCCCTTAAGTGCGAGTCAGACTCGCGCACGTAGGGTTCCGTACCGGCCATAGCAAAAACGGCAAAAAAATCACGTTTGTTGTATGGGAGCCTCATTTAAATATTTATTTTATTCTGTTTTTAGTATTTGTTGTTAAATTGGCAACAGAAATACATTATTCATACAGAACATTTCAACTGTCTAGCTTTCTCGGTTCATGAGATACAGCCTGGTGACAGACGGACAGACAGACAGACGGACGGACAGCGGAGTCTTAGTAATAGGGTCCCGTTTTACCCTTTGGGTATGGAGCCCTAAAAAACGGGGTACATGTAACACATATGTATAGATGCATTAGTGATTAGTGATTTATTTTGATTAGCATAGCATAGCATAGTCGGCCTTATAATGTTTCTACTGTTGGGACGCGGGCCCAGTGTGGGTTGGTGGATGTCACATGTCTTCGAAATTTTGGTTCTAAGACATGCCGGTTTCCTCACGATGTTTTCCTTCACCGTTTTGAGAGCAGTGGTGATGAAATAAATTACACAAAGTAATGCGCCTGGCTGGGTTTGAACCCGCAACCTACAACTCGTAAGTCGGGGCCGTTACCACTCGGCCACCACTGCTCTTAGGATATCCTAATCAAAATAAATAATGTTATTTTCTAAAGACAAGTAAACGCCGATATACTTATTCTTTACGTCACACAAATACAGATAAATAAATACAAAAACTAATTGATGTCTGTATTAGTAGGTACTAACCACGGGACAGACACCAGTGCTTCATTTCTACAACTAGGAGGTAGAAGCCAATTTTTCAATATAATGATTTGCGATTATATTTTGTTGTGACGTCACGTCATACTGTCAAATCGCAAGAAATTGGGCGAAATTGAAGAACTCAGAGATGAGCAAAATTGAAGAACCTGATTCTGATTAAACTATTTTCGTTCACAGTTCGTAAATAAATTAAATTTTAAAAATTTCTTGTTTTGCTCACCATAATAATTCTTCGATTTGACAGTATGACGTGACGTCACTACCTGGCAATCGATCCTATTCTTATTTGGAACGCATTGTAGGATCGATTTTTACGCCATGTTGTGACGTCATAGCCGTCAAATAATTGGAGAGGTTTCTGTGTGGAAGTATGCGTAGGTATATAGGCATAGCAGCTGTCAAATCGAAAAATTGGGTAGGGTGAGCAAAACAAGACTGTTTAAATAATATTTACTTACGAATCATGAACGAAAAAAGTTTAATCAGTATCCAGTTCTTCAATTCTATTGCTAATCTCTGAATTACTGCGTGAAGTGTCCGAGTAGTGGCAAATGGAAGAAGGCGAATTGTTCCTAACAATGAAAATAAGAATATATATCTTTTTAAAACTAATTATTACTTAACTTCTTGAGTAGCGTAATTAGAGACACAATAGTAAGACAATGGCGCACGACCGCCGGCGTTCGTGCGGGGATCAACAGCTTACATAATATATTTAGCTAATTTAGATTAAACAATAACGTTTTTGGTTTATCTAGATTTAACTAAGACTCTGTAATACAAAGCAAAAAATAAAACCGTTATTCATATGCAGATAAGATTTTTTTGCAAACCGTACTTTTCAATCAATATTTGACAGATCGAGGTTATTGGCTTTCCTATTCTTATTTGGAACACATAATACCATACATGCTTTAATATTAGATTTATGAGTGTACTTTCTTTTCAGGGGAGGGTCATTTTCATCTGGAGTGACAATCGAAGAGATTCCGAACTTCCCTGACAACCCAGTAATAACCAACCTGAACTCACTACTGAGTGATATATATGTGAGATACATAAAATTGAGTGAGTTTACTCTCCACTACAAGGTCTTTGACACCATCTTCCAAGACCTGCATAAGAAGATGAAGGAAGTAGATCCCTACTACAAGAAATATTCAAGCACGGTGCGTATCCTATGTACTGTTAACTGCACATAATTTGTGTCTTTATGTCGTAGTGGGAAAGATTTCCGTATGCCAATGTTAACAATGATGTGTGGTTGAGTTTACAACTTACTTGATTGGAAACAATGCATGCTTCACATACACAATAGCATAGCATAATCAGCCTTTTAATGTTCCCACTGCTGGGACTCAGGCCTCGTCCTCTCTCTAGGAGAGGGAATGGGCCGTAATCCACCACGCGGGCCAGTGCGGGTTGGTGAATGTCACATGTCTTCGAATTTTTGGTTCTAGGACATGCCGGTTTCCTCACGATGTTTTCCTTCACCTTTTTTGAGAGCAGTGGTGATGAAATAAATTACACAAAGTAATGCGCCTGGCTGGGTTCGAACCCGCGACCTACAATTCGTAAGTCGGGGCCTTTACCACTCGGCCACCACTGCTCTCTACACATACACAATGCTATTACTTAAAAGGCAACCATTACTGACTGACTTATGTTGATAGGTGTTGAGTGTTGAGTTGACACAGCACAAACCACTGAATGAATTGCTTTGAAATTTGGCACGCAGATACTTAGAAGTATATTCGATACCTATAACCAATTTTTTTTAAATCTCTGTCTGGTTCGGTTAATCTCCGAAATGAATGGCTGGACGGATTTTGATGGTACTTTGACTGACGGATAGCTGATGTTACAAGAAGTATCTTAACTATAGTTAAAGAGATTAGATGTATATTAATTAATTATTAGGTAGGTTATTATTATTAATAAAAAACTTTTTACAAAAAAAAAATACAACCGACTTCAAAGTAAAATAAAACACTGAAAAGTGCAAAATAACTTTAATTTCGGAAGTCGGTGTTAAATAAGAAACAAACAATACCGAGAAACACCGACTTCCGAAATTAAAGTTATTTTGATCCTTTTAGTGTTTTTTTTTTTAGTGAAGTCGGTTATTTTTTTTTTTTTTTTTTAAGTTTTTATGTCTCTTCGTTATTTAACACCGACTTCCGAAATTAAAGTTATTTTGCACTTTTCAGTGTTTTATTTTACTTTGAAGTCGGTTGTATTTTTTTTTGTAAAAAGTTTTTTATGTTACACTTTTTAGTTATGGTACCACCACTAAAAAGTACCCCTCAGCCAAACTTAAATACCTTGTAGCCAGAGTGCATCTCATGACAATTCTAATAATCCCAAACATGGTTAGATTACATTAATTTATTACAGAGTTCCGGTGCCTAACTTTAGGCTTCATCATCAGATCAGTTCGATATATTCCCCTTCTACTTTCAGTCTGTCATCGACTACACGTATAAACAAAGCAATTTTACTTGTTACGACGGTTCTGCTGTGATCCTATGAGGAGTTCTGTTCCATCTTCGAAGTTCATGATCAGATCATAACAATATTTCTATGGGACCAACTCGGAAGTATAACCTTCCAATAAAAAAAATATAATTCAAAATCGGTCCACAATTGACCGAGAAATCGGTGAACATACATAAAAAAAAATAATAAAAAACATACATTCAACCGAACATATAACCTCCTCCTTTTTGAAGTCGGTTAAAAATAAATGACGTGGAATTGTGAAATCAAACCTATATTGAATATATACCTAAATAGGAGCTCCAACATCTGTCAAGGGGGGTTCAATATTTCATAATTAGGCTGGATGCTGTGTCTACTCATTATCTTAAGTTGGTATGAACTATGAAGTATTTTCATTATTTTAATTACCTACATATTTTTAGGTGCAATTTGCCGGCAGCCACTACGATAACTTGCGTATCGTAAAACCGGACGAATTCGACATGGACATTGTGATTGGGTTGCCTCTCAACATCAAGAGTGATGCACTGAACCCACAAGAGAGCGACATCATCATCGACGCCAAAGCGCCAGGCTTCGTGGAGCTTAGGATGGGCGTCCAGTTCCAGCGGCTGCCTTTCAGGGATGCTGATGAGTGGCTTGTTAATAAAGCTGCATTCGAGTGGAAAGACGACTGCAACTTCCTTCTGCGTTCCAAATTCTCCGATTGGTTCAAAAGCGTTGTGAGCAAAGCTTTGAACAAATTCGAGATGAACGGTAACTCACGTCCGTTGTACTATGTGGAGGGGGTCCCGTACGTCATCGATCGGTCGGAGTCGGGGCCGGCGATGACGCTATTAATAAGCAATAAGTCGAGGAATTTCAAGCTCGACGTGGACCTGGTCCCTTGCCTGAAGTTCCCCGAGGACCGCTGGCCAATCAGCAAGGCCTACCGCGAGATCCCCCGCGAGTGCAAGAAGGATTACTGGATGGTAGTGGGCAAGCCGAACAAGGCATCTCCGTCCATGTTTGACCAGTCCCGCTCGTGGCGCATTGCACTGCACAACCAGGAGCGACAGCTGATGTACAACTCGAACAATATGCGGCAAGCGATCCGATTCGTGAGTAACATTCAATAATTTTGTAATAAATTCGATGCGCTACCGTGACCTCTTTTTGTATAATATTTAAAAGAAAACGACGAAGATAAGACAACAGAAAAGTAGAGTTTCTTTTGCATGTGATCTAAACGAACCCTAGAATTATTAGAGGTGTCTGTATTCTAAGTATGTAATAGTTACGATTTTGAATACATTAATTTTTTATTGCAAAAGGTTTCCTGCTGATCTATAACACAATAGCATTCCACAAAGATCTAATGTTTTACATTTTGTTTCAGATAAAGAAGCTCCGGGACTCGCTAGGCATGAACGCAATAGCAAGTTACTACATCAAAACTCTATTCTTCTGGGAGATTATTGCAGTCAACGACAGAGAATATTGGCACAAGAACAATCCGGCAACTCTGTTTAAAGTAATGGTGAAGAGACTGCATGAAGCTTTGGTAAAAGGAAACATTCCTTACTTCTGGAACAAGAGCAATAACCTGATAGGTGCAGTACCGAGAAAAGTTTTGGATGAGTATAAAACAAAGCTTGAACCTTTGATAATAATTTTAGAGCAGCCATCTCAATACAAGTGGGTCGCAAAATATTTGCTGACTCGAGCCGAATTCGAAGATTACAACGCAAAGTTTTTACATATTTAAGTTATTGGTAGCTAAAGTGCAGTTTTTTTTTTTAATAAATAAACTAGGATTTATGATGTATTTGAACTTACGTAAAATAGGCTTTTAAAAATATTATCCAAATATATGATCTGACGAAACTACACGGACAGACACGAACTACACTAGTGTGAAGTTTTGCTATTATATTTGAACTGAACTGAATGCTCGGTAGTCTTCGAAATTCAAATTTTCTTAAGTTTTTTTGCAATGTGCAACTCAGTATCGTGATTTTTTTTTTTAAATTAAAATGACACAATTTAGCTCTTTTCTAAGTTAGACAGTTATGTTGACAGTTTTAATGTGTATAATTCTGCCGTCGTTATTAGGGGGCAACTAACTCTTTTTTTTCGATAATAAGCTAAATACATATTTGGAATCAGATTTTTTTTTTCTCTTGAGTTAAATACATATTTAGAATCAGACTTTCTGATTTCGAATACATATATACAGTTATACATATTAAGTACCTAGTTAGTTAAATAGTATTGAACGCAATATCGAAAAAAAATTATGTTTGTGCCCTTTTTAATAACGACGGCAGAATTGTGTAAATACAAGCATGTCGTTACCGCAAATATATTTTTTATTACTATACTATCCGATGACGAGTGACAGGGCAGAATGGAAGAAAAAAACATGTTGCGCCGACCCCAAATAACACGGGACAAGGGCAGGAAGATGATGATGATGATGATGATTACTATACTATCCGATACTGAAAAAAACTTACGAGAATTTGAATACTATACTACCCTGGAGCATTCACTTTAAGTGGTCACGGTCAGGTGTCTTTATCTCATTGTAAACCTTCTTCATATACTTGTCTTGGCTACTTCCCTGCCCTTACACAGTGAATTTCGGTGCTATATAGGTAATAAGGAAAACTTACTTTATATTGATAATTTTGATAAGGCCGATGTGAATTAATTTATCAAAGCCTCACGATAAGAATTTGGCACAAGCATTCGTCTCTATCGAAACATTACCTAATCTAAGCTGAATCATGATAAAATTAAAAACTTGCTTGATATTTTAAGCCGTATAGTCCCTTGAACTGTTGAACATCTGCCCGAAGTTAAATGCACACACACTCGTACTACCGCGCCGCCTGCGCCCGCATAGAGCCCCGCATTTTATACAAATATATACTTAAATACTATATATACAATATACATAATATATCTATAAGTATTCAAACCAGAAAGAAGGAAAAAAAAGAGCAATTTTTTGTGTAAACATATTTCTAAAGATCAAAGCAAACAAGGGAAAACAAGCGAAAAAATATCATGTATCAAAAGTATTAGTCATACGAAAAAATCATGGTTGATAATGTTATACTATATGAATCTATAATGAATATATATTTTTGCCAAATCTATTAACCCAGTTGTTAACGAGGAGTAGGCTTCAGAAAGTCACTGTTTTATGGCACTAAATAGGAGCAAGGGCGTTAAACTGTTTTGTATTGTTAGGGTAAGTACTATACCTAATTTAGAAAAACAAAAGATTGACAAGATTCTCACAATCTTTCGTTGCTCTGAAAAAGGTATAGTGTCATTCCTGTGATAATAAATTATTATTTTATTAATTCGTAAAATGTTATGATGTTGTCATTATTTAACACTTTAACCGCCAGCGTCGGATTGCAATTGGTCTGACGAGTGTTTTCGCGTCCTAATTGGCCAGGGTTGTGTGTTTGCGACTGTGTACTCCATCTCGTTTAGCTCCTCAATCCCCATAGGTGACAGAAGAGCTGAAAAGATGAAGTATTTGGTCATGGATGTGCGACCGTGGCGGGATAAACGCGAGTGTGTTTGTCGGATAAGTATACTATACTGACGGAAGCGGTTAAAGGGTTAAAAATAGTGTTTGTTTTTTATCCTCATATCTATCGTTATGATTGTCGTTGGACAAAAAATAAAGAGTCAATTAGTAAGATCAGAATGAAAATTGATTACTGAGTTTACAATAAAAATAAAAATATTCACAAGTTTATTTAAAAAAAAAAATTGTTTTTGTTGCCGACTGTACTTCGCTGTAGTTTTGAAGGAATACTACGCGAGAATGTGCGTTGTAATAAGTACATAATATTTCTAAAAAATCATGTCATAATCAAATTATTGCTTCCATTTTATAAGTCGTAAGTAAAATATATATATATTTTTTTCCTATAAGTTAAGATAGATTATAAAAAACCTTATTTACTTTTTAATACTAAACTGAGCAACTATGTATGATTTAGATTGTGTATGTTTTTATAAATAAAGATTTATTTAGTACTTACAGCTTTAAATTATTTATACATAACTAGCGGTTCCGATAGACTTTGTCCTGACAGAAAGCTGGCTTTTTGTCAGAAAACAAAATGAGAACGCGTTTGCAGCGCCACCTACCGGGTCCAATTGTATTTTCAAACCATCCACTCAAATAAACACACAAAATTTTATCCAAATCAGTAAAGCCGTTTAGGAGTTATGTGACAAACACAATGTACAGAAGAATTATATGTATATACTATAAAAAAGATACCTATACGGCACGTTATACAGAAGACCGAGGAGTATAACATGCCTCTGCTTAGCGTTCGTGGTCTTTGAGAAAGCTTTTGATTCGATTGAGACTTTGGCTGTACTGCAGTCTCTCCAACGGTGCCAGATTGACTATCGGTACATCGAAGTACTGAAGTGTTTGTACGAGAATGCCACAATGTCAGTCCGACTTCAGGACCCGACCTCGAAACCTATCCTTCTGCAGCGGGGTGTGAGGCAGGGAGACGTCATTTCTTCGAAACTGTTTACGGCTGCATTGGAGGATGTCTTCAAGATTCTGGACTGTAGTGGACTAGGCATTAATGTCAATGGCGAGTTCATCACTCGCCTTGGGTTTGCCGACGATATAGTAGTCATGACCGAGACTACGGAGGAGCTCAGTACAATGCCCGATGACCTTAGTAGAGCTTCACAAAGAGTGGGTCTTAAAATGAACATGGACAAAACCAAAGTCATGGTAAATAACCATGTAGCACCCACTCCGATCAAGATCGGATACTTTACACTCGCAGTTGTAGACGATTACGTTTACCTGGGACAGACAATACAGTTGGGTAGGACTAACTTTGAGAAAGAGGTCAATCGTCGAATCCGACTCGGCTGGGCAGCGTTGTCGAAGCTGCGCGGTATCTTCTCGTCCAACATACCACAGCGTCTCAAGACGAAAGTGCGTGTTGCTAGTGATGACATATGGCACTGAAACATGGTCGCTTACAATGGGCCTCATCAGAAGGCTTACAGTCATCCAAAGGGCAATGGAAAGGGCTATGCTCGGAGTTTCCTTGCGTGATCGCATCAGGAATGAAGATATCCGCAGGAGAACCAAGGTCGCCGACATAGCCCGAAGAATCGCCAAACTAAAGTGGCAGTGGGCAGGGCACATTGCTCGTAGAACGGATGGTCGATGGGGCCGAAAGGTTCTAGAGTGGCGACCGCGCACCGGAAAACGCAGCGTTGGAAGGCCTCCCACAAGGTGGACCGACGACCTGGTGAGAGTCGCGGGAATGCGGTGGATGCGAGACGCACAGGATCGGTCGTTGTAGCGACGTCTGGGGGAGGCCTATGTCCAACAGTGGGCGTCTTTCGGCTGAAATGATGATGATGATGATGATAAAAAAGATAAGTATAGGTACCTACGCACAGAATCATCATCATTTTAGACAATACCTAATTAACAAAAGACATTGTAGCCGAAAGAATTATTTGATATCTGTCAGCAGTTTCGCCCGCGTGTGAGTCGAGAAATATTACAAGGGGATGTACCTACTCTCACCATCATTTTGACCAATAGATACACGTCCTCTCCTCGACCACGACCCAGTGGCGTAGCTAGGAAACCAACGGCTCTGGGGAAAAAAAAACTGGGCCCCCGTTTTTACTTAAGATCATCAAATATTTCTCCAGCTCGAGGTGGATCTGTAGTGTCGTACTTTATATAACTAAAATTAGTTGCCATGATTAAAGTACATAATGTTGCAATCTATATTATTTAGATTTCGAACATGAGAGAATTTGAGAACCAGATATTGGTGGCCCCCCGATCTTGGGGGACCAGGGCACTGCTCCGCCTAGCCCTTGGGTAGCTACAACAGTGACAAAACCTCCTCGGAGCTTTACCACACCAGCAGTTCGCTTCTTGCATTACATTCAGTATATTCTGCAACTATGTGAAGCTGGCGGATAATTAGATGAAAGACATTTTGGTCGATGGAATTATTTGGTTTTCTTTTTTTTTAATAATATGAACTAGTGCTTGACTGCAATCCCACCTAATGGTAAGCAGTGATTCAATCGTTGATGGTGAGGTGCACTAGTTAATGAGGAGCCTATTCATTCTAGCGTTCACCCAAATTATAATCGGACGGAAAGACCGCAGCAGGCAAATTGTTTCAGTCCTTCGATGTACGTGGTATAAACGACGAGGCGAAACGCTTAGTCCGGACCGTAGAGGTTTCAACAATGTAAGGGTGGATACTCGCTGTACGTCGGGTTGTCCAATGGTAGAAAGGTGATGGCGGAATCAAGTCATGCAATTCCCGCGCACACTCTCCAAAATGCATCCTGTAAAATACCGAAAGGCTGGCTACCTTTATGATTTATTTATTTCTGCTATATTTCTATTTGCATCTGTCCAGTCGCCCAAGGCGTGTGAGAGTCGAGAAATATTCGTAAAGTATAAGGGGACGTACTCCCGGGATGAATCATCATCATGTAGATACTTCTCTGAGGCCCACTCTCAAGATTCAAAGATTCAAAGCATTTTATTTCAAATAAACCATTTACAGGCACTTTTGAAATAAGTATCAAGAAGTCAGTCAGTCAGAAAAAATGATGCTAATTGCACATTCCAAAGCGTAGATCTCTATGGAGAAGAATGTGCAAGAAACTCCATGGCCACTCTTGTCAATCATGTTTTGTAATTACAAATATCTCTGTTACATATTTCTTGACGCTATCATGTGAGAACAATGTCAATAAAGTAAAAATAAAAACTAAATATAGATATTAAAATAGGAACTGGCAGCTAATAGATGACTAGTCTCAACTGACAGCGCCCGTTCACGGACATGACGCGAATATTAGCACCACTCAGCTCAACCATTTTGAAGGGAACCGAATTAATTTACACCCTATTAATTTTAAGTTCCTAATGTAATTTGTATTTTTGGTGTACAATAAAGAATATTATCTATCTATCTATCTATCTATCTGTCTATCTATCTATCTATCTATCTATTTAATCCAACTCTATCTCTATACCAAAATATATCAAAACTAGCTGCCAGCGGCTTCGCTCGCGTGAAAGTAAGTTTCTCCATACAAACTTTGGACCCCCTTTTAATGCCCTTAGGGGGTGAATTTTGAGAAATCCTCTCTTAGTGTTCATAAAAGGACTTACGTCATAAAAGGAATCCTTGTGCCAAACACACTCCTAGTCTTAGTAGTTTCGGCTGTGCGTTGATATGTTAGTCAGTCAGTTTCTCCTTTTATATACTCGTATATATATATAGGGTGACTGGTAATTAGTGTACGATACTTAAACACGTGATTGTGCTCATGATAACCAACAACTTTTACAATGGGAACAAACCTGAAATCGCGAAAAAAAAATCAACTGTTCAGTACATTTATGTTTGCCTAATATACTGAACAGCTGATATTTTTTTCGCGATTTCGGCTTTGCTCCCTTAATAAAAATTGTTTGTTATCATGAGCACAATCACGTGTTTAAGTATCGTACACTAATTGCCAGTCACCCTATATAGATTAGCTTTGGGGTTTAAGCGTGAAAGTGTAAGTATAACAAACAGACGAATTATTAAACATGCTTATAATAGGTAGGTACCTCCGATTTCCGATTTATGCATTTGAAATTGAGTATTCCTCAAACTTTAGTCTAAAAAACTGATCAAAATTTGGCTTTATAGTAGCTTTTGAGACGTTCTTAACAGAAAACACTCTTCAGAAACCCGCCCTTAGTTACTTTCACATTTAGATATAACTAAATAACTGTAGGTACTAGAGCTTTTGTCTGCAGTTTTGCTCGCGTAAAAACATAAGTAACTTAAATATTATTATTATTATTAGTTTGTTGCAAGCGCTACCGCAACTTCGAGCCAACTTATTCTTTTCATGGTAATGTCTATGTCGTGTTAGGGTTCCTACCTGTACCTACTAACAGGACAGCAAAGTAAAGACCAGATCTTAGAATTCATCACTTCATGATATGACCCTCGTCATTTGGCTATATTGATGTAGGATTTCAATGATAATAAATGGTGTAAAGAAAGTAGGCCAAACGAAGATTGAAATATCATCAAACTATCTGTAGGGTAAAGGGGTAACCAGACGGTTACAAACCAACGTCCCAACCAAGGTGACCTTGCTAGTTTCAATCCGTGTAGACAGCAGTTGTAAGTATTCCATGACCTTCAACGCCCTTGGTTGGGAGGCGCGTTTTCCCAACCACCGAACGTGTTGGCGCGTGGTTTACATCCAAGTAGCCGCAACACAAACCAAACACATAAACCAAGGTCATCTTGGTTGGAACGCTAGTTTGCAACCGTCTGGTCATCCCTTAAAGGGGAGACCAGATGGTATTTTGGATTTTTGGATTCGGATCATTATTGTAACTTCTTGAACCATAACTTTAAATAAAAAATGGACAGACAATACAATGCCTAACTCTGTATCGATGACATAACTTTACAATGACGCAAACATAAAACATAAATCACTGACCTCTACTATTTAAAATAAATGCATTATTTTAACAATGCGAAAGTACAAAAAATAGCAGAAAGTGTTCCGTGAGTAGGCCGTGCTGGGCGACCGAAGCGACGGCGGCGGTGTTCTGCCCCTGGTGGCCGGGGTGGTCATCGGCGCTGGTATCCTTGCACTCTTGTATAAAATGTACTTCACGGGTGCACCTGTCAAACTAAAGTTCTCAACGTGTAACCAACAAATAGCCGCTCCTTGGTCGTGCACATGCTTGAAGAGAGGACAGGACCCGGTGAGTTTAAAATCCTTAAAAACGCATTTATTTATTAAAACTTCATGCAACACAAAGGTACAAAGGCGGACTTAATGCCTTAGGCATTCTCTGCCAGTCAACTTAGGTTGGAGAAGAGAAAACATAGCAGGTGCATAAAAAAAGAAAAGAAAAGATTATTTAGAAAGCAAGGGTGCAAATGTATTGTATATAAATAAAATAATGAATATATATTATATATACCTACAAATATATATTTATAAAAAGTAAAAGAAAGGGGTTTTTGAGACGACACCGCTATTTTTGTAGAAAATAATGCCGTAACTTCCGCTTATATGTATACTGACTGGGTGGCCGTCCAGATGTCGAGAGGAAACGTGTTCCACAGGACTATGGATTGTATAATGAAAGGAAGAATGAACAAAATCAGAAGTATGAGAACTAATGAGAAGCACAAAGCAGTAGAAGATTGTAAGAAATAGAAGAACACAGATTCTTAGCATGGGAAGAACATAGATATTGAAAGTGTGATATAAGTTTTTTTTTTTTTTTTTTTATTTATTTCTTTATTACATTATAACACCTTTACAGACCTAGTCCAAGGCGATGTTATAACTAACACTTAATATAATATTATGTACATAGTTATGGTATTCTTAAATTAATTAGGACCTTTCTCAATAATTATTTGAGCTGCTTTTAAAAATTTCGGCAGGTTTTGGCCAAATATATCCTCCGATAGTGCTATAATATTAATAAGATGATTGTATGGCTCGTGACAAAGGGGCAAACTTTAGGAGGTTAGTTCTAGCAGACGGCACCTCTAAGAGAGCGGGGCGGCGGCGCGCGCCCACACACCCGTCCGGCGCGCGCAGCAGCAGCGCTTCCAGCACGTCTGGGTGGTGCAACAACCCTATCATTACACTAGCCACGTACTTAACCAGTGCGACATCCCTTCTTACCTCCAGCCTAGTATACCCGACCATGCCCAGAACGAAAAGACTCGGGTACATGAGCGGATAAAAGGGGTAAACCCCATATTGTTTTAAGTACAGAAATCTTGTAAATTTATTTTGGATCTTTTCCAACATGAGGTTGTACTTTTTCTCATGAGGATTCCAAATAATGGAACTGGTTTCTAGGTGGCTCCTTACAAGTGTATTATATAAAACTTTGACAGCAGCCGTATCGCTAAAATCCTTACATTGTCTCAGGATGAAACCAAGGCTTCTGAAAGCCCTGCCGCACACCTCAACTATGTGTTTGCGGAATGTTAACTCCGGCACCATCTGTACGCCCAGGTCCCGTACCTGCGTGACGCGCGGCATTACTACGCCGTCCATCTCGTACTGATGCCGCAATGGAGCATGCGCGCGGCTGTAGCTCATCACACAGCACTTATTGGCATTAAAATGCAGTTTATTAGATTTACTCCATTGGACTACATTGTTAATGTCAGACTGGAGTTGATTACAGTCAGCCTCATCTTTAACAGGCAAGAATAACTTTAAGTCATCTGCAAATAGCAGACACTTTGATTCTTTAACAACTGTGGGCAAGTCGTTAATAAATAATATAAATTCTAACGGCCCGATATTAGTGCCTTGACTCACACCAGAGAACGTATAGTAGGGTCTAGAGTCATGCCCTGCATACTCAACGTACTGTCTGCGTTCGCCAAGGTAACTAGCAAAAAAGTTAAGCAAGTGTGGTGTGAATCCCATAGCAGAGAGTTTGCACAAAAGTATATCATTATCCACAGCATCAAAAGCCTTCCGGAAGTCAAAATACGCAACATCCACTTGACCCCCGGCGTCAATGGCGGGCGATACTTCGCCAAGAAACGACAATAAGTTACCCCCCGTACTGCAACCCGGCCGAAAGCCATGCTGTACCTCCGTTAGCCGGGACATAACTTGCGAATAAATACTTTTATGCAACACCGACTCAAATACCTTGGCGAACGCAGACAGCACCGCCACCGGTCGATACCCACTCACGTCAGTGCCCGCACCTCCTTTAGGGACTGGGATGACTCGCGTAATCTTCCACACGTCTGGATAGTGACCCTCCTGCAAACACAAGTTGAAGATGTGTAACAAGGGCTCCTCAAAAACCATGCGACAATCTTTGACAATGTAAGGCGGTATGCCATCCGGCCCTACTGAGCGCTTGGGCTTGAGACACAAGAGCGCCGCGCGCAGATCTCGCGCGCTGAGGCGATCAACATGCACACGCGCCGCCCCCGCCGACCCGTCGTGCGAGATAAGAAGGTGGGACAGTTGAGCAGAGAGAAAAGTGTAGTCAGTGCGCGCTAATTTCTTCGAAATGGAATGGTCATCCATTTGAGCTTAGATCTGTAACTGGAAATATGGTCATTTATTCTCAAATTAAATATGAATCGGATGCAGTGGTTGAGGAGCCTGTCGAAAAAGTAACACACGTCACCGTATCGATTACAGGGAAAATTAAAGTTTGCACAAACAATGTCTTCGACTTTGCAGGCAAAAAGTTCCTCAGACGATACAGACACCGCAAAGTTCCATTGACTCTTTGGCAGACACTGGAAACCTGACTTTGCGAGCCAAGCGTCGAGTCAAGATGCAAAACGAGATCTTTTACGCTAGGACTATAATGAGGATGACGGTACCATTAAGCATAAGCATAATCAACCTTTTAATATTTCTACTGCGGGGACTCAGGCCTCCTCTCTAGGAGCCGTAATCCACCACGCGGGCCCAGTGCGGATTGGTGAATGTAACATATCTTCGAATTTTTGGTTCTAGGAAATGCCGGTTTCCTTAAACGGCACCATTAGTTAACCACAATTTTACCCATCAAGCGCGAGCTTCCAATAATAATGGCCTGACCTGACCTGACCTGACCAATCATTGATTGATAGCATCCAAATCTCGGTTTATAACGTCTGTAGTGTCTGACAAAGCTTCAACCCGCGCAGCTGTATATAATTGAAGATCATCGCCATAAAGATGATACGAACACCGAAGACAGTAAATAATAAAATTTATGAAGATGGAGAATAGCAACGGACAAAGAATACCGCCTTGTGGAACACCAGAATCTAGATCACGCCAACTCTCAATCACTCGCCAACGACTGCTGACGTCCCTGAAGATAACTGAAGATAAGAGAGCCCTTTTAGCACCCCGGATACGCATATCTGATTCTCAACTGCATAGTAATATCTGGAAAATGGGCAGTAGATTTTTTGACTGTTCTTCCAGAAGTAAAAACAACAAGCTTTTATTTAGATGTAGTAGGTACGCTGGATATTTTTTTGTTTTCGTTCCTGCTATCATTATCTACTTATTGCTTATCCACTATGGATATGACTATGGGAATGAATGTAGGATGCCAATATGACTTTATTGACATTTGAGACGACACGTTGCCTTCCTAAAGGTAGAACTACATTGCGTACACGTGGGCCACGTTCGCCGATCTGGGCGCGTCGGTCTCCATACATTTTATATGGCAACTAGACTTGCTGAGCTACGTTAGATCCACGCAACGCGCCGCTACGTACAAATCAGGCGTGGTCCAAGTGTGCGTTGGTCTAGTGTAGTTCTCGCTTAATCGTGCGTTGGTCGGGTGGCGCAGTGGTTAAGGGAACGCTGTCAAACTTCATCGCTGCTACGCCGCGTGTTGCCAGTTCGACTCCCGCACGGAATAAGTATTTACAAATAGTAAAAGGGTGCGTAGGTACGAACTTCTCGCTAGGTCTGCAGAAACGATTACAAGGGTTACTAGGGATTAGGTTAGGAGCCTAACTAACTGGCTCTGGAACGCAAAGGGGTACTGAAGCACACGGGTGGGGTTTAGTCGGTAAAAGTCTGACACGCCCTTTCTCTCCACCCTAGAGTGAGTGAAGTAGTTTGATGATTTCCCACCGAAAAACGAGGTCTATATGCAATGCAGCAAATTCTGGTCATCCTTTCGGTACGGGCCACGCTCGGCCCATTCTGTACTTTTTGTTCATTTTTACCCGACTACGGAGGTTTATGATTTTGACAGGCTATGTATGTATGTGAATATGTTCATCTGTTCCCTCATAGCTCCTAATCTACCAATCGGAACTCGACATAAGAGGTATCGTTAGAACCGTCTTCATTGTCCGCTGAACATAGGCTACTTGACGTGTCACAAAAGTCGACATGGCGCCTTCTAGCGGACAAAAAGTATGTGTTAAAAAATAAAAATGGAGATAAATACGCCGTGTTTGGTATCATTTGAAAGGGCTACATTTGTAAATTTCGAAAATATTGCTCAAATTTAAAGTGACGCCCTCTAGCGGACAAAAAGTCATGTGTTTAACACCAAAATTGTTTAAATAAAAATAAAGTAAAAAACTAAAACCCAACTACGACAAAAAAAAACGACGCTGAAAAAGTATGAAACAAGATTTTCATACTTCGAACAGAACAAAAAGAAAAACCGTAGTCACACGTTATTAAAGTGTTTCGGTTGGTACGAGTACCTATAACGTGTGACTAAGGTCCTAAAAATCACCTGAGAGGCATGAGGGATCGGGAATTAATGTGATGATAAGGTATTTAATTTCTTATATTTGGTTGAAGTAACTTGCTAATCGGTCCATTAACTTCATAGCCAGTATGACCAACTTTCCTGAATGGGATTTCTTTTTTCGCTTTGGACTGTTACTGTTAGTAGCACGCCTTTTTGAGAATGTTAATCCGTAAGTAATTGGCGAATTGTCGACCCACGTCCGATCCGATGCGGTTCACGTGAATTCAACGCGACGTGGCGCCTTTGTCCTACGTGCACGCGAAGTCACCTCTTCAGCCGCCTTTTTTAACTAAAACAAGTCACCGTACTGCAAGAGTACCTACGTACGCGCGAAAATATCAAATCAACTGATCGCGACCGCTTCGAATGGCTCGTCGCCGCACCGCACCCGGTTGATCATGGTCACGTAGGTGATAAGTCACTGCAATAGAGAAAGTATCAATTGTTTTTTGAATTCGCGCCGCAGCGCTTCGCGTTGCGTTGCCTCGCTTACGTAGAATACGTAGAATACCGCGTTAAAAATGCGAAGATGGTTTTAGACCAATAAAACAATGCGTTCTTAAATTAAAATGCATAATTATATCCTTTTTTTCCAACAAATAAATAAAATGTACCTACTTTATTTCTTTTTTTAGCGTAGTAGCATACTACGCTGGGAACGTTACATGATGGGGCTAATAATGAAATAGCATCTCCGCGACTCCTTTTTATGCAAATTGCACACCGACTGATGGATACTTTGCGTGACCAGAGGGCTGGCTCGTTCTTCACCCAAAGAATTAGCATTGCCATTCAACGTGGCTATGCTGCCAGTCTTCTGGGCACTTTTCCTGATAACAGTCATGTGGAGGAATACTTCGACGCCTGATTGTATTTTGTGTTTTTGTATTTATTATGTACCTACATAGTTAGGTTTAGTATAATCATTTAGTTTAGTTAATATTTAAGTTTCTTAATAACATGAGCAGTGGTGGCCGAGTGAGCAGTGGTGGCCGAGTGGTAACGGCCCCGACTTACGAGTTGTAGGTCGCGGGTTCAAACCCAGCCAGGCGCATTACTTTGTGTAATTTATTTCATCACCACTGCTCTCAAAACGGTGAAGAAAAACATCGTGAGGAAACCGGCATGTCCTAGAACCAAAAATTCGAAGAGATGTGACATCCACCAACCCGCACTGGGCCCGCGTGGTGGATTACGGCCCATTCCCTCTCCTAGAGAGGAGGCCTGAGTCCCAACAGTGGGAACATTATAAGGTCGACTATGCTATGCTATGCTAAATAACATTGGAAATGTTTTTACAGTGCCAATTTCATAAATACGTAGGGTGAATAGGAACTCATTCCTCTAATTCGTCGGTCGGAACAAAGAAGAATTTGGAACGTCAACGGGGTGTCATGCACCCGTCATGCAGTGGCGTCAAGCAAGATAAAAAATGGAGCTGTATAATAATATTACCTAAATATAGGATAAAACGACTACAGACCCAATCATGCAAGCTACGTAAAACACACTGCTAAAACCTTGATCATCGACAATTCCATATAAATTATGTGTGATTGGTGAGTATTTTAGAGTTACAAAATGATTTCGCCCCTTTACATTTTTAAGGCACGAGGCACCTATTGTACGAGAATAACTATCCTTTTCATCTATATCTATCTATACCTACTTAATATTATAAAGAGGAGAGCTTTATATTTTTGTATTTTTTTTTTAATGAATAGGTAAATTCAAAAACTACTGGATCGATTTTTATATTCTTTTACCAGTAGAAAGCTATAGAAGCTTATAACTAAGGGACATAGTTAGCTAATTATATTTTCTACTAGCTTCTGTCAGCGGCTTCGCCCGCGTGAAAGTCGCGGTTTCTCCATACAAACTTCCACCCTTAGGGGTGGAGTTTCGTAAAATCCGTTCTGGATGTCTACACCCTATAAGGAAACTGATGTTAAGATGTGTCTAGCAACGCATGCCTGGGTGTCTGATGCCCAGCAATTGCTGAGATGGCAACACTTTCGGTTTGGACACGTACAGCCTGTTACCTGACCTGTTAAAATGTCAAGCGTGCGAGCGAGAAAGAGGGAGGAAACTATACACCCTATATAGCTCCATCCCTTAAACAGTTTAGTGTAGGTCGACAAAGGACCGCGTTAAGAGTGATCGTGGTAGGGCATCTGTACTCTGCTTCTTTTTAGGGTTCCGTACCTCAAAAGGAAAAAAACAGAACCTTTATAGGATCACTTTGTTGTCCGTCCGTCCGTCTGTCTGTCTGTCTGTCAAGACCCTTTATCTCGGGAACGCGTGGAGGTGTTGAGTTGAAATTATATACTCAAGTTTGCAGTCTCTTGAAGCTGTGAAAAAATCAAATTTCCAAGTTAAAGTAAAAAAAAGATACGGCCGTTTATGTCGCAAAAAACGTCAAACACTCTCAAGGGAATCAAATAAAGTACTTCCTGTTGACCTAAAATCCTGAAATTTGGCATAAAACAAGGTCTCATAGCACAAGTATGGGAAAAAATCTGAAAACTGTAAATTTGTAGTTACGTCACAAAAAAAAAGACTTTTTTGCGTTTCGGAAAAATCTTCCTAACTCGATTCGTGAATTGAACTGTTTTCATAGGTAAGTTTGTACGGAACCCTCAGTGCGAGAGTCCGACTCGCACTTGCACGGTTTTTTTATTTTGTGTTGTTCCCTCGGCCTCGTATTGCCTGCGTCGAATAAATTCTATTCTACCTACTGCAGCGTTTTGCTACCGATCATGAGATCTCAACTCAATGTGGAATAACGTCACAGTGAGAACCGACTATCTCCATCTGTATGTGCTTACCATTTTAACCAACAGTATGATGAGTAATGAATCTTTTCAGTAGTGAAGAAAGAGATCGACGAGCGCGGGAACGAGCGAGGAAGGAAGCGGCAGAAGCGCGGCGCTTAGCTGAGGAGGCCGAGATGTCCGACAGCGATCTGTTCGGAGGTGATCCGCCACCCCCGCGGTTCAGCCCGGTCCAAATAGCCCTCGGGACCGTCGGCTTCCTGTTCGCTCTCATGGCATTGATATTTAAGACTGCTGACAATGACACATTACACGCAATTCTTAGCAAAGTCGGACTTGGACACCTCGTTCCTAAGAGCAAGAAGCCTGAAACCAAAATCTGCCTTGATCCCAAAAAATCGGTAACTTTCCACGTAACCACAATTAATAAATTAAGCCGGGGGCACATTAATGTGTTGTGTCGTGTCGTGGCGCTTTCAGACGCAGTTGAGTTGATCACAAAACCCGTCGTGATAGATATGACGATGGCTTGAATAGTTTCGTTTGATACCTAGACGTATCCCGCGAGAGACATACACCGTATATACGACACAGTATATATCTAATGTGCACCGAGCTTTATGAAAATTGCGCTGTTGAATTTAAAACTTAATGAGAGATGTTGTTTTTTTTGGAAATGTTGAGTCAGTCGTTCAACACAACCATGAACAAATCTTGATGTATGAAAACCACGTATGTGTAGAAATAACTCAAATCCTAATGTGTCATCGGACTCATTATTACGAACAAGTAAGGGCTAAACTTGAAATGGCAAAACAAAACCAGCTGCTTCATACGTAAGGACTCCCATACGTTAACGCGATACAACGGTGTTTTCAGGTGTCCATACAATGTGCAAAGCGCATCAATTCACAAGTTCTTGTAAAGTATTGTGCGAGCTCGTATATTTTTGCGATGCGACATCGCATCGGAGTTTTGCGTTTGGGCCCTTTTAATCGAGAATGTATGGAACAGCCGAACACATAATCATCATCATCTGTCATTTTTTTTAATTAGCGGGGTAGCGCATCGATTCTAAAGGTCAACGCACAGTTATCCGAACCGAACGCATCGAACGAATCGAAGTCAAGAAGGGCGCGCACACAACCGCAACCGAAAGAATCGACCGAGCCGAAGAAATTGTTTACTATTTCCTTTACACCGAACTGGAACATGGAATTTACATGTGATTTGTGATGGACCTTGACGATGTTTTTATTGTCAGTGCTTTATTAATGGAAGATGAAGAAAGTGAAAATACATCAAAAGGAAACAAGAATGTGGGTTCATAACAATAACTTAAAAAGGCAGTGCACCAAAGCATCCGAATTCGACTAGGATTTCTGGAGTCCTTCCAGACTCAGACGATTCGACTCAGGTGTCCGCACACCTGAGTCGAATCATCTGAGTCTGGAAGGAAATTTGAATTCTTTAATATGAAATCCTATGAAACCCCGCGGTTTCATAAGATTTCATATAAAGAATTCTTAAAAGTCTTTCCTTTCAATTCGTTCGACGCGTTCGGCTCGGATAAGTGTACGTTCACCTTAATGCAGCAGAATTTAATCAGTGGTACTTATTTTTTTCAGAAATGGCCCCCACCCGCACCGCCGAAGCCACCGTGTCAACCTAAAAAATGCTAAGGTCTTATCCATTTAATGAACATTAAATCAAATAGTTTTGTACCTATGAAACATAAATAAACAATTTACAGTGAGTCAATCACAGGTGTATTTATTTTTACTCGGATACGAAAATGACAATGTACCTATTTATGGCAGGCAGGCATGTGACAAAATACTAGTAGGTAGGTATATTCCAATGGAAGATTTGTAAGATGCAGTTGGGCCTATATTTGAGGTAAATCTACATACGGTACCTACCTACTGGAAAGAATAAGTACTAAGTTATAATTTGTTGCGCAATAAAATTATAAGCCTCTATATAACATCAGCGATGAAACACTAATAATGAGAGTGGCTATTTCACTTAGATAAGATCACTGTCCTTCAAACTAGGAAACAATCCTGTATCTTGTAGAACAGTTATAGGTAAGTACATTTTAACATGCATTGGTACAGTTTCATAGGATTGTATAAGTGAACGCAGACAAGTATTCATGTCATCCCATACAACTGCGATTTTGGGAAAACGCGTTTCAGATTATTCAATTTCATGGTTCATAGAAAATTGACGGCAAAAGAATTAAAAAAATTCTGGGGGGATGACATGTCACCTAGCGTCCCAGTATGAACAGTTGTGCAATCAGTCTGATGTTAACAAAAATGGGAAGTGTTTTTGTAAGTGTATTGGTTTGATTATATTATAAAAGGAAATACATACCTATAATGAAAGATAAAGAGAATAAAGAATGATAGGTTTTTTCAACACTCAAAAACCTCATCGTTACCATTTCAGTCGAACGACGTCCACTGTTGAACATAAGGCCACCCCAAAGTGTCGCCATAACGACCGGTCCTGTGCGTCTCGCATCCATCGGATTCCCGCGACCCTCACCAGGTCATCGGTCCACCTCGATATCCGTGGTCCACCTTGTGGGAGGCCTTCCAGCGCTGCGTCTTCCGGTACGTGGTCACTACTCCAGAACCTTTCGTCCCCATGGCATCGACCATCTGTTATCCCTAACTATACCTACCGCTTTTAGGCTCGCAATTTAGGGGATCTCGCACAAGTGCGGCGCCCACATAAGCGTATGCAGAGATGTTAGGTCATTGTTAGGGGGGGCAGCCCCCCGACCCTTTCTGAAAAAAACCCTAGCTATACGCCAATAGGCGGCTGGATGGTGCGGGTGACAGCTGTCTATCTATTATAGGTATTCTTTTCTCTCATCAAATATGTATATTTTCGTCCTACTGTCATCCTACCCATACTATGTATTATTAACGCAAATGTGATTTTGTAACGCTTTCACGCCTTAAGGCCCTTGCCTGCTGATGGTCGCGCGTTAGTCGCATTTGCAAGCGCTATAGAAAAGATGCCAACGCGCGACTGTATCGATGCGAACGCGCGACAGCATCGCGACTGTATCGATGCGAATGCGCGACAGCAGATTTGAATGAAACTTGGTACACGGGTAGACCATGTGTCACGGGAATAGGACTTATGATACTTATTACCGCGCGAGATGTTCTCTTGGGGTAATTTTAAACTAAATTCGAACGAAGACGCTGGGGGCTGCCTAATAATAAACTATTATTTATTAGGCAGCCCCCACCAGGTTCAAGATAAAACATTTGAGAGCTATTTCTCATAGTTTTTGAAAAACTTAGTTTATTACACGAAGGCGATTGTCATTGTAGTCTCTCGACCTCAATCGGGCGTCAATTCTGTGACGTGTCGACAAAGTTTGTTCACTTGTTAGTACTACGACTATATTTTGGGTAGGCCTTAAAGTTTGTTTGTGGGCTGCTTTTAGTAGGATTTTTTTACTTGAAGTGGGTAACTATCAAAAATATTTTTCGCGCTTTGCGTGGAGCGAGGGAAATTCAGACTTTTACTGATTAATCTCACCTGATTTCCTCTAGAGGGTCTACCACGAGATAGCTACGCTATGTCAAAGTATAGATATATGGAACAGTACGGAAACTACCTACAAATGTTCGAAACGGCTCACTCACACAAACATACGCATCGACGAGACTCCTAAGCGGCCTAAATTGAACTGTTAAAGGGATGGAGCTATATATAGGACATATGGGTTCATTCCTCTTTGCTCACACGCCTGACATTTTAAGGGCCTGTGACAACCACGTTTATAAAACGCGCCGTTGACGCGCTTTTGTAGCGATACAGACGCGATACGCACGCGAGTCAGACGCAGCCTGTAGACCTTTGCGCCTGTGCACACCATATTTTTTAAACGCGCCTTTGTAGCGATACAGACGAGATATGCACGCGAGTCAGACGCAGCCTGTAGACCTTTAAGCGCAGGCCACACCGCCAGCTAGGGGGCGGGCGGGCACTACACTGCTATTCGAAAGACGAGCGTCGACTAATCTACTCGAAACGGGGAGGACGGGCGAACGAATTGGGCGCGCCAACGAGGTGAACGAGTAGCTTCGCTGGAATCGTCGGATATTTCGTTAGCTTAGCTCGTTAGGTTAGTCGGTAGCTCGCGGTGTGAACCGAAGTATGTAAAGAGGTGAAACGATGTTCGCCCGCCTAGCCCGCCCGCCCGCTAGCTGGCGGTGTGGCCTGCGCTTTAATAGGATAAAAGCGCGCCGTCGACGCACGTTTCTAAAACGCGCATCAACTAACACGTCGTGGTAACGCCGCAGTTGCCCTTTGGCGTTTCAGAGCCACGGTAACTCTTTCGAACAAACCCACACTTCCTACAGCCTTATTAGGCTAACAATTGGCCACGATGAAATAAAAAAACAACATTTTGAAACAAAATATATTTAATACGATCTTCATTTGACAAATTCTCGTTCAGTAACTGCCTATGCGGCTCAACTATAACTATAATAAGTCTGGGCTTGTAAATGACACAACCGTATAAGAAAATGTTCTACATTAAACCGTTAGTGCCTTAAAAACAAGGAACGTTAGGAGCTATTTACACAAACTTATATACTTAACATGACGCGAACACGACCGATTATACTTAATAAACACTGATTTTTCAATAATATTCAGTTATCAGTTAACTAAAGAATAAATATGGCGGTTTGACATATCTATGACAGATAGTCAAACTGCCATTTTTGTTCCAAATTTAAAAAATATCTGGCTATTGAAAAATCAGCTTTATTGTACCTGAAGTTATGATAATTGATGAAACATTGGTATAACTCAGAGATAACATGAAACTAGATACAGTAAAGTCAAGTTACTTTAGCCCTGAGGTATAACTTTGGCCCAAGCTTAAACCAATAGGAACACGGGACTGTATTTTTTGCTGTTCTAGGTTAGACTAAAGTAACTTGACTTTACGATATGTGATTAAATTATTGTCAGTGAGGGGGTACTGCGTTTATATGAACTATTAAACCTATTTATAAGTATGAAAACTAAAAACAAGCGTGATTTCAGTTTTTACATAGATAATCAAACTTTAGTCAATAGGCTATAGGAGAATTTTTCAATATGAACATAACTTTCTTGTTAGTATCATATCTCTATTTGTTAGTTATTTCGATGTTAATTTTATAAGCGCCCCTTTCAAAGGCACAAGCTATCAATGGTTCCATTGTTTCTTTCAAGGAAAAATAAGTTCTTATAATTTTGGCTTATCTCCAGTCATGTCTGTCTATACAGCAACAAAGGTTATCTAATGTATTATCAAAATGGAACGAACCGTGTTTTAGTCATAAAAAATATGAACGCACTGTTTTGTACCGACACATTTTATCATAAAAAATACCTACACAAGGCTAAATTCTTTTAAGCGATGAATATGTTTAGGGAAATTACCAAGTTGTCAATTTTTATCAAAGGTTTTTAACTTGCAAGAAGGTTATCTGAAGAATTATTTTGGGCACTGAAATGGTGTTTGTATTTGAAAAAAACATAATAATGAATTGACTAACTATACAAGGCGCCAGATAAACTTGGGATAAAGTACATTGACCTTTCCTTAATATCTCTGCGTTCAACTGCAACAAAACAGTTAATTGTTGGTTTTTCGGGTAAGTACCTTTACTTACCCGAAAAACCAACAATGAACTGTTTTTTTCATTACTAGAAAATGTAAATGATCGAGATAGATGTCGATTCAAGACATGTCTTTATTTCCGTTTTTAGGGTTCCGTACCTCAAAAGGAAAAAACGGAACCCTTATAGGATCACTTTGTTGTCCGTGCGTCTGTCTGTCAGTATGTCTGTCTGTCTGTCAAGACCCATTATTTCAGGAACGCGTGGAGGTATTGAGTTGAAATTCAAACCGTACAGTCAGGTCTGCAGTCCCTTGAAGCTGTGAAAAATCAAACTTCTAAATTAACGAAAAAAAAGATACGGCCGTTTATGTCGCAAAAAACGTATATTTCGACCCTCTCGAGGAATTCAAATTCATAGGGTACTTCCCGTTGACCCCCAGAATCCTGAAATTTGGCATAAAGTAAGGTTTTATAGCAGTTATATCTATAAATTTGTTGATACGTCCCAAAAAGAAAAAAATACGATTCGGAATAATCTTCGGGACTCCATTCCGAATTGAACTATTTACAGTAAGTTTGTACGGAACCCTCAGGGCGCGAGTCCGACTCGCATTTGCCCAGTTTTTTTAAATTAGGAATGTCAATAAATGTAGGAGGGTCAGTGACCGTTATTCCATGTTCATCTGGCACCTACCTTAATATTATACTATATTAAGGTACAATAAAAAAAAATGCGGAGTTTTTCTAAAACTTTGTGAATGTAACAAGGGTAGGAGAATTAAAATATGTTTATTAGCCCAGCGGCACATATAAAAACAGGAATATTGCTTAACAGTCAATAAGAGTATAATCGGTCGTGCAGCATTCGTGTTAAAAACTAAATATATATAAAAATAACTAACCATTACCTACACTCTGTAACTGATATGCTTATTGCGGTGTAACTTTGTCCCTTTTCGTAAAAAAAAACATAATATATTTTATAATTTCTTACAAAAAAATAACTAACTGGCAACACTGATCCGAATTAGTGCTGAAACATTATATTTTATTTATATAATTGAGAAAAGTTACACCTAAGGTGACAAAAGTTTTAGGTTTAATTATTAGCATTTTCATTAAAAATATAGTGATTGCGTGAAGCTGCTTTCAAAATTTTGAATCATATCTTTTCTGTTTCTTTTACATTTGCTAGTCGCTAATCTAGCTTCGTCAAATTAAAAATCAATGTTACCATCTTACAAATTATTCGCGCCATAGCGACATTAGCAATTTACGAACTGAAATATTAAATGGCGCGAAAAAATTATTCAGGTAACAAAGGTGTTGCCAATAAAAATAATTAGTTTTCAATAGCTCAACACAGTTTTTGCTTGAATTAATTTCACAATTTGATACGAAAATCAGTAGATTTGAAACATGTCTTACATTATATTGTTCAGATAGAAAGTTGTTTTACAAAACTATTACGTCAAATCAATATTTTAAACCAAGGCGAAAACATATAACTGTTTAACCACTAGACTTGTGTTATCTTAAAAATCTTATTCGCGAATTCGAGGTGATGTTTTGTTTTATCCTATACTCCATTCGCAATAACATTAGACATTTAGACAATCCTTTTTTTACTTCTATACCGTAGGCATTAAAAGCAAAAAGTGGTTACAATACCAACTATTTACTGCAGCCACCATTTATCATGCCACCAACGCAATAAAAGTCAAAATCAGTTGAATGGACAGTAAAAAAAAAGTTTGTTTAACTGTCTAATCATGATTCGAATGGAGTGTAGCGACTTGCTTCACACATAATTGTTTAAGCTGCAGATTAACTGAAGAAATCCTGAAATAATATTTTTGCTCTGACATCATATTTAGGATATTATCAGATCGAAGATAGGACTATCTTTTTGATTGATCGCTCGAGATCGCGGATAATATCAAAAAGTTGTTTTTCACTAATGCTCATTTTACTTAGTTTATTCACATCACAATGATTTAAATTGAATTGAAATGACGCCAAAAATGCGCTATTTCCTTACATTTACGTACAATTTATTCTATGTTAATGCCATAAGACTCGCTTTTAGTGAATAAAATTTACAGACAGATGATAAACTAGTAATCATTCGATCGGTATTGATTCACTTAACAACGAATTTTGTAAGATGGCATTTGTTTAGTACAGTGAAATGGGATTAACTAATAAAATCGTCTAGAAAAACAATGGTATATATTTACAGCAACGATTTGAACATATAGAACAACAAATAGCTGTTATAAATCCTACAGTGAAAATTTTGTACTAGTAAGACATAAGACAGTGTTACAAAATACTTTTTAAACTGGTTTTTTTTCAATTCATCAAGCCTTACAGTGGTGGCGCCATCTAGACGTCGTAAGTTTTTTAATAATAACTATTGCCTTATGCCTTTTAGTACACTGTCTCGGACAGTTTGGCTGCAAAAAGCTGCTAAGTAGTTCCACTATCAGTCTTGGTGTCCAATTAGAGCCCATTGGTCACTAACAGGAACCGGAAAATGTACATCTCGGTACTTTTTAGGACAATCGGTACGTGATAGGGACCAATACGCGAAGTATCGATAGAAATGCATTCAAATCTAAAAGGTATTTTAACATCAGAATTTGTTCCACCTATCAATTTCACACGAATTTCGTCCTTCAGTCTATTGCAATGGAATTTAAAACTGTGTGTATTGAAAGACGGTACAGCTATCGCAGATACAAAGCATTTCTTCGCCTAATTATGGACGGACACGTAATTGCTCTTTCATATATGAATTAAAGAGTTTCAACACTAATTCGACATCCCGACGCTTGTGTTAGCCTCGACTGACGATGTCTTCTCGTTCAGAGAGTTTTTGAATAAATTGATAGTGTGTTCTTGGTTAGAAACGATTAATAAGTGTACATAATAGAGTTTAGGGCTTGGACCATTTCATTCTTGGTGTTTTTTTTTTGATAATGACAATACCAGTGGTATTGGCAGAATAAATTATCCTATATTGTATTTAGAGGGCTTGTCATATTATTCTGAACGAAACGACATAGTGAATCAGGCATGTGAATTTATAATTTGTGTATTGAAATAATAGTTTTTTTTTGGCACTGACATCTAAACCGCATTCGCGGATCAAGTATTTGACAATTTTATCTCAACATTAAATATTTACACCATGTATACCCTGAATTTAACAATATAACCATGATTTTAAAGTAAAATATACTATAAGATGACGATGATTTTATTTAAATACACCATGTTAATACTGTATTTACAAAAATATGATATTACTATAACGTTTTTAGCGTTACCCGTTATTTTGACGAAATAATAGCAGCTGATAATAATCTTGAAAAATCTTGTATTGTATGTATTTTTTAGAACAGTCGCGCCTAAAAACTTACAATCATCACACTGAATTTCTACCATTTGAATTCGCTATTGTGCGAATAATTCTACTAATTTAGTACTAAGAACGCAGAACAACGGGCAACACGAAACATTTTTCTAGTTCGGTCTGATTTTTGACACATATTTGTACATTATATTTTGTTTAGAGGAAACTGGAAGGTGGAATGAACGGTGGCTCATAGATAAAAGTCGAGAAAATTTTCCTATCTATTTGCGATCATTCATGTATCCACAAGTGGTTTGAAAATGATTTTCATCATAAGGCAACGGGTTGATTCTTACTACGACAATTAATGGTTGTCTTTCGAAATTGATCTATGAATTGTCTAAAATTTTAAATGTGCGTACACTTGCCTGCGTACTTCCTAACACTGTCAGTGATTTTATATTCTATATATTGTTACCATAGGTATATTATTCGTAACGTGAGTTCCATTCGAAATGCACGCACTTTGACAGTAGGTTTCCTACTCAATTATATTATTATCATGTGAGAAGTTTACTGCATCCTTTACTATTTATTAATACGACGGATTTCGACAAATATGGCGCGCTTTAATAGACTAGCAACGCACCAATAAGTTTTATTTTGTATTCTTTATATAATTTCAGGACGTATTTTGCCCGTATATTATGAGTATACATATATTATATGATGTAAGGTAAAGATAAATAAAAAATGTTCTTTCAAAAGTAAATAATAATTTTAAATAATTATAATATGACTTTGTCGAAGTTTAACGAAATATAGCGATTGAATCTTTGTAAAGTTAAATTATAAATTAGGTCCTAAACGCAATCAGTATTACACTGCTAACGTAAAAAAATAAGTTCAGTACTACCGTAGCCAACGTTTAATTGTTTATTATGACAATTTAACTTTAAATTTAAATTATGTACATACTTAAAGTAGCTGTAAACTGGCAAGTAATATTTAATACTGGAAAAATAAAAATAAATTATAAAGTTATTGAAACATAACCTAAAATTAATAATTATTTACAGGTTGCAACACTGCTTCTGATGTGTTAGCGAAACCAAAGTTCAGAACACGATGCCGTCTATAATATTTAGACTAAAAACGACTAAAAGGCCTTCATAATATACGGATAGGCCACGTTATAAAGGACTATTCAACCACACATTGACTATATCACCGATAATTTCGACTAATCTCCTCTACAACCTTCCGTGTAATCTCAATTTCCGCCTTTATTATAAATATAAATAAAGTACGAAGTTACGATCAGTCAAACAAATGAATTAAGTCGTGGACTCGCCGCGAGCACAGCACGGCGCGTCTCAAACATAGGCTCCGTCCGACGGGCCAGCATTGGCACTAGCCTTGGGAAATACTGATTTTATATAATTGTGATCTAATATTCTTAGCACGTGAATAATGGATCGTTCGGCGCGCTTACGACAAAAAATATTCTTTTCTGCATACACTATGGAAGTCACAAGTCTGCGGGCTCGGGCCCGCAGTACAGTCAACAGTCGAGCGGCGCCACCCAGCAGGGGCGCCGCGGCGTCTAGCGCTATGACTTCTTGTCGAACAGCGGCAGCTTGGAGCGCACGGCGCCCTCGCAGATCATGAGGCGCTGCGGGCACTTGCGGGCCTCGCGCGCCGCCAGCCGGTAGCGCGAGTGCCCGCACGAGCGCTCGCACGTGAAGTCCGCGCCCTTGCGCTCGAAGTACTCCACGATCTTGCTGATCTGCGCCGAGCGCACGTGGCGCGGCAGCCGCTCGTCGCAGTACAGGCTGTCCGAGCCCGCCAGCGACGCCACGTCCTCCGAGCTGTCCGTGTACACGCTGGACGTGCGCACCGCGGCCGCGCGCCCGCGCGCCTCCTCCGGCGCGCCCGCCGCGCCGCGCACGCAGCAGCAGCGCGCCAGGATGTGGTACTCGCACAGGCGCTCCGCCGAGCCCGACTCGCAGTCCGCGTCCGGCCGCCCGCACAGGAAGGCGCACGGCAGCGCGTCGTCCAGGCTGCGCAGCGGCTCGTCGGCGCGCGGCCGCGGCGTGCGCGCGTCCAGGGCGCGGTCGTACTGCACGAGGCAGTCGGCGCACAGGCGCGCGCGCGCAGAGCCCGCCGGCGCCGCGTCCGGCGAGTCCGCGTCCGAGCGCGCGTCCGCGTCGCGGCGCCACCACCAGCAGCGGTGGCAGCCCACCAGCGAGCACGGACACACGGCGGCGCGCGGCCGGCCGTTGGCGCCGCGCTGCGGACACAGCTCCTCGTTGGCCACGGAGAAGATGCCGGACTCGCACGAGCCGCGGCGCCGCAGCTCGGCGCCCTCGGGCGTGCGCGGCGGCCGCGCGTCCAGGCTGCCGCGGCGTGACAGTGCGGGCGAGGACGGCAGCGAGGCGGCGCGCGCGTCGTCGCACAGGTCGGCGGCGCGCGACGCGGCGCGCGGCGGCGACGCCAGAGACGCGCACGACGCGCTGCCGGGGTGCGGCTCGAGGATCTTCTTGACGCCGCGGAACGTGTCCAGCGCGCGGCGCGCCGGCGTGGGCGCGGCGTGGTGGTCGCGCAGCAGCATGATGTGCGCCAGGCGGTGCAGGCGCTGCAGGCGCGGCGGCGCGGCGGGAGGGGGGGCGGTGCCGAGCGCCCAGGCGGACCGATGCGCTACGCCGCGCCCCGCACCGCCCCAGCCCGCCGCCCCCCACTCCAGCTCCGACAACGAACGACGGTGCTGGACTGCACAAAGAAGAAATACATAATTAGATCATAGTATTTTATAAATAAAATCAGTCAAAATAATGAATGATAACAGAACGTACGCTGGTCGTCGCGGCGCGGCTCGCCCTCGGAGCGGAAACGCTGCGGGCGGCGCCACGCGTACAGGCCGGGACACGAGCGCGGGCCCGACGACTCCGCGTCCTCGCTGCAACACACATACGACATTGTCACTTGATAACTATGGATTTATGGTCACTTAGCGTTAGTTGTATAAATACATAGTGGGAAAAATAATAATAAACCTTTTCATTTCATTATCCTACTCTGTCATACGCACCTCTCATAGTTGTTGGTGCTGAGCGAGCCCCAGGCCGCGTCGTCGAGGCTCTCCTTCACTTCAGCCAGCTTGTTCACTATTTCCGGGAATAGCGGACGCGCTTTTGGCTCATACTGAAAAAAAAAAAACATTTTCACATTTTCAATTAAGTTTTATTCATTCTTAATTCTTTACTGTACACAAAACTCAACCTTAACACAGTGATTTGATCATTCTGAATTCTGAAGTAACTCACGATGCAACAGTTGAAGATAAGTATGAGGAAGTTCATCGCACAGCTCCACGAAAACCATATAGTTGAGAGTGAAGTTGTCACACATAAAGAGAAGCCTATGAATGATGGTGATGAAGTAACTCACGATGCAACAGTTGAAGGTAAGTCTTAGGAAGTCAGGTACGGTGTCCTCGTCGCATAGCTCCACAAACGCCATGTAGTTGAGGCCGAAGTTGTCCGTGCGAGGCAGCACGTCCGGGTCGGCGTCCACCTATAAGGAAAAAATAAATAATATTAATTAGGTACCTATATTCCTATTGCTTTTCCTAAAAAAGCCGCAGTTTTAGTAAGATTAGGTTGACCGCGTCTGCTATAACCCCAATAAGCCAAAATAATTATTATGTTGAACCCTGAAACATCCAAAAGGTGTCGTGGTCTACCGCGTCACCTTACAACGGCATGACAAAACAAACGACCAGGATATGTTCCACAACAGCCCTGGATTAATTAATTAAACCCCAAACGAACGCGTTCGCTCTCTCATTGTCTTTCTATTATGTCTCTAATTACGGTATTCGAAAGGTTAAAAAAGCTGAAAGTCATGGGATGGGATTTTTTTTTAGGTGTGAAAATCATCTAATGACAAATCAAGCTCTTGGGCGGAGCGGGAGATAGTGTCAGACTTTTATTAATTAAAAACCCACTCCTGTTCCTTCGTTGTCTTTCGTACCAGGGCCGAGTCTTCCTTTCAGAATCAGACCCTTGGCCTCAGTAGGCTTCGACCCTGCTCCGTCCCTACGGTTTGCTGACATCTCCTTGAGGCGCGCGTGGAACAGCACGCGCCGTCGACGACTTGGGCTCGGTCCGGACGGTTACCGGACGGTCGGACGGCGAGCTAATGAGATGGGATGGGCCCTATGTTTGTTTGGGGTGGGTTTTAGTCAGTAACAGTTTGTCACTCCCTCTCGTTCTACCCAGAGTAGAAGTTATTTGATGATTTCCCACCTCAAAAAAAAAGAAAATTGTTTTCTCCTCTATCTAAGCAGGTTACGTGAGTGACATGCTTTGGCTGAAACCAAAGTTTTTCTACATTCAATTTCTATCATCAAATTAAGAGCTTGAGTGAATAAAAAATGTTGTTTTTTTTTCTGAACTTACCCTGGCGATAAGTTGGCACAATATGATCCCGTAAGAGAATATATCGGAGCGATGGTCGTACCACCGCCCGCGCAGGCACTCGGGGGACATCCACCAAGGAGATCCCACGCTCGGCAGCCTGTAGCCGTTCCTGGAAACAATTAATAACATTTCATACTCTGCAACCTTAACAATAAGATACATTTTTGTTTGTAGATGATCAGCAAAAGAAATAGGGAACAGTAAAGCTGAATTTTACTCTACGCTCTTGAGAATTAGGTGCACTTTTGTTTGTTGGTCATTAGTGCTAGAAAACAGTTCGCTTTACAGACCGCTCAGTAATTTTACCTCAGATTTTGTATTAATAAAACTAATATCGTAGCAATAAGGTTGCTGCTTGGGATGCAGTAGGAGGAAAAATATAATTGTAAACGGAATGTACCAGTGTTTTAACCGACTTTAAAAAAGAGATCCTCAATTTTTCGCATTCTATTATTTTTTATGTTATTCTCCGATCTGAAAGACGCCTGGACCGATTTGATTTTTTTTTATTTGAATTCTTTTTTTCTTGGGTTCCTGGAGAAATCGAGGGAACTCTTTAAATTGCTTAAGCACACTTTCAGGTTTAACTGAATGGTACCACAAATAAAAACTGTAAAGTACGATTTATGATTGTATTTCTGATTTGATTTCTTCGTTATATAAAACCGACTTCCGAAATTGAAGTTCTTTTGCGCGTTTTTTAATGTTTTTGTGTTGACGTCGGTTGTATTTTATCGCTGAACAAAAGATAGTAAAAACACACTAAAACTAATTATTTAATGACCTTTTTAACATAACAAGGGGTGTAGGACTACTGTTAGGCAAAAGGGAGTGTTGAGCAAATGGCTTTTGTCTCGCCATGAGTCATACTAAATTCAGAATAGGTTCCTATATAGCATAGCATAGTCGGCCTTATAATGTTCCCACTGTTGGGACTCAGGCCTCCTCTCTAGGTGAGGGAATGGGCCATAATCCACCACGCGGGCCCAGTGCGGGTTGGTGGATGTCACATGTCTTCGAATCCTGGTTCCTATATACCTAAACTATAAAAAATTTTGCTTGAAAAGTTACGTTGACGATTTATGAAACCTTTCTCAAACGAAAAACACAGACATAAAATAACGTGTTAAAAGTGAGACACGTAACTATGAAAAATCTTTTTATAAATTTATAATTATTCTATGCGTGTGTTTGTCACCTATCTCTTCCCAAACGGCTTGACCGATATCGTTGAAACTTTGTGTATATTTGAGTGGGACCATGGACCGGTAGGTCCAATCGGGTTTTCAATTATTTTTTTTCGGGCGAAATGCCAGGACCGGTGATATTTTATAAAACAGGATAACATTACAACTGTTTTTTTTTTATTTAATTGTTTAACTGACACTATTTATTTAAATTATGTATTTTATGTATACTACAGAGTGATATACTCGCACTAGCAAAAAAACTTAAAAAATATATTTAAAAAAACAGGTTTTTGTTTTATGCCACCGCGTCTGTGTCTGTCTGTTCGCGATAAACTCAAAAAATAACTTAACGATTTTTTATGCGATTTTCTCCAATAGAGAGAGTGATTTATGAGGAAGGTTTAAGTGTATATAATACTTGCATATTATACACTTAGGGGCAACGCAAATAGAAGACGGCGAGACGAAGGTACGGTACAGACACGGCGCAGATACGGTGCAGGCGCGATATCTGCGCAAACAGACGCGGGGACGATACGGCAAGTTAAGTCATTATAGAGCGTGATATTGACGGGATAAGACATGTATTCCTCTTCAGACGAAGATGAAGATGCACTGGCTTTGCTACAGATTATTAATTTACAGCAAAGACCAAGAAGGTATTGGATACATCCAGTGTGGAGAAATGCAGAAGAGCACAGGTACTATAAAATAATGGAAACATTATATGAATATCCTGATCGTTTTCGCACAGTTTATAAAATGTCACTGGAATGTTACCATATCGTATTGTCAAAAGTAAGAGAAGGACTTTTGCTCAATTAACTCGCAAAACTCAATATTAAACTCAATATCGTCACGCATCCTGTATACGAAGCGACGTGCGTCTTGCGTTATCTTTTGTTCGTGACTGAAGGCGGCAAGCGGACGGCGCAGGCACGCCGCTCCTCGCCCCCCGCCACGTCGCCAGCAGATGTAGGCGCAAGCGGCGTCTCGCATTATATACAGTATGAACAAAGATACGTAGCGATATATTTTAAACTGTTCAAATTTTCGTCCATATGGATATTTAAAGGCTGATTTACATTCATACAGTAGCTGGCGCCAGCTACTGTATCAATGTAAATCAGCCTTAATCCATGATTTTAATGAAAATCCGATGTAATTTAACTTATTATGATTTGATTTATGTATTTCGATGTTATTCGTATTTTAAAGTAGTTAAATAGCAAACATAGCGGTTACATATTGCAAACATAAGTACAGTCGACAGCACATCAAGCTATACAGTTTGACCTTGAGCACGCCTTTATTGCACTTGTAATAGTGGCGGCTTTCGTAGCGCAATGTTACACTTGATGTGCTCTCGACTGTACATAGGAATTATAATGATACAAAAGGAGGGAATTAGTATTCGAAAAAAAACCGAAAGGAGGTGTATTAAATGTTATTTCCACTAAATAGCACCTTGTATAATAATACTCTGTGCCGTACCGTCCCCGCGTCTGTTTGCGCAGATATCGCGCCTGCACCGTATCTGCGCCGTGTCTGTACCGTACCTTCGTCTCGCCGTCTTCTATTTGCGTTGCCCCTTAAACTCAAGGGTATTTTTGAGGGCCGCGGGAATTTTTGAAAATGTAGAATTGAAACTGAAGGAATAAAAAAAGGTGGGTCTTAGTCAGTAAAAGTTTGACACGCTCTCTCGTTCTACCCTAGAGCGAGTTAAGCCATTTGATGATTTCCCACCTTAAGAAATGCATGTTAAATAGTACGGAAACCCGAAAATTCCAAAAATTCTAACACTTTCGAAGCTGAGGCTAGTCGTTAGTTTAAATAAAACCAATTATTCCCTATGAATTAAAGAATTTCCAAACGTTTCAAGGAGACCATATGTCATTTACACATTACTTCGCAATAGCCATAGTAAAACCTTAGCCATAATCATATTATAGTAATCAATAAAACGTTGACTGTCTACACGCGATATCGTGTGCAATACCGAAGCCCGCAAAAGACAGCATTTGACAGCTTAATTGTAAATTATATTGTATTTTTGCCACTTACTTTGTCTGTAATATGTGGTAATTGATCTCATTTACGTAATATTTACCCGTATATCAATGTCATTTCGTTTTAAGTATGTATGCTAATATTTTTTTGTGTGTGTTGCAGATATGACGTAGATAATGGCCCAGTGGTTAAGGCACCCGCCTCTCATGTGTGAGGTTGCGGGTTCGAAACCAGGCAAGTAACAATGTGAATTTTTCAACTCATGCGTAGTCTTCTACGTTTATCTAGGACATTACTGACATCCTGTGCCTCAGTAAACGCGTAAAGTCGTTGGTCACGGTTCCGTAGATTTTTGACAGTCATCACAGGTAGTCAGACGCCATAAAGTCTGACCATCAATCTTACGAGTTGTAGGTCGCGGGTTCAAATCCAGCCAGGCGCATTACTTTCTGTAATTTATTTCATCACCACTGCTCTCAAAACGGTGAAGGAAAACATCGTGAGGAAACCGGCATGGCCTAGAACGAAAAATTCAAAGACATGTGACATTCACCAATCCGCACTGGGCCCGCGTGGTGGATTACGGCCCATTCCCTCTCCTAGAGAGAGGAGGCCTGAGTCCCAACAGTGGGAACATTAAAAAGGCTGCTTACGCAGAGGTCTGATAGGCAGATGCTCCATGTAAAATACAGATATTCAGCAGCATCCGGTTAGACTAGAATGTGATGATGATATGTTGCAGATTTAGAGGGCGGCCTATATTATGATATGATATCCTTGTATATTCATACAAGGATATCATATCCTTGTATGAACAAGGATATACAACATTATTTTATTATATGCGAAACCTGAATATAGTTTATTCAGAATCAGTAATTGAATCGATTCCAATGGGTTTTACACCACGTTAGATTTTTTCCCAAAAATATTAAGAAAAGGTCACAAGTTGGACACCACCGACACTAAGTACAACACAAGTCATAGCGGGCATTAGACGAAAGAGCACAGCTCGCGAGCTCCTGTGAGCGGGAGTAAAACAACCCCTCAGCCGTCCGGATCGCCCGGTGACCATGTATTTGTGGCGACAACATAACAAGCTTATAATTTTGTGATTTTGATCATGATAGTTTTGAAATTTTGTACATAGATTCTTTACATAAAAATACTAGACACGTGTTTCGGGTTTCGCAAATACCCTTCCTAAGGGGATAAAAGGGGAGTTCAAAGTTTGTTAAGAGAAACCTGCTTTCAAAGCCGCTGGCAGAAGCTATTTACAAATAAAAATACAAAAATACAAATCTCTCCTCTGTATAATAATAGTATAGAGTACACACAGAAACATATAAAAAACAAATACAAAGGATAGTTAATGTGGAAAAGCGAGCATAACTGAATTGGAATTCCCCGAATTTGGATTTTCTTACTGCAAACGTCTGTGAAATAGATAGATTTAAAGAAAATATTTAGATCACAATAATAATATTAATCTCAACATACGATAAAGTATATTGTTAAAGGACTCGGAAAAAAAAATGGGCCGTTTCGTTACCTATTAAATTTTCTTTTATCAATACCGAAAGGTTATAGCAGAGCAGCAGAGGAATTTTTGAAAGTTTTTTTTTTAGGAGGAAAATCATCCAATGACTTCTCCCGCTAGGATGGAGCGCGAGGGCGTGTCAGACTTTTACTGACTAAAACCCACTTCTATGTTCCTTCTTTGCCTTGCGTTACAGGACCCCAGGGTTCTTTTTCGGACCATCCATGACCCCAGAACTTTTGGACCTATTATTATGTTGTCAGTACTTCACAGTAGATTGGATGAAGGAAAAAATTGGAATAAGAGACGATTGTGGTTTGATTTTTTGTTTTTTTATAATCCTAATGATATTTATTAATCTAATAACTTCAAATTACATACAATTCACGATCTATCACTCGCCATGGCAAAACCCTTAGTTAGGATGGCCCAATACAAATAATTTTGTCACTCAGTCACATACACGAAATTTAAAGGTTACACGTTCTCTAAAACAAGAACTTTAGAGCAAACCTCTTTTTTAGGCAAACCTCCTCAAAAATAATAATAATTATCATATAACTCTTAAGAAAAATTGACAATTTAGATACTCTTAAACATGCGTGCACGCAATCACATTAAAATTCGTGCGTGTACGCAATCACTCGCACACAAGCGATACTTGCGTACGACAAGGCACAATTACACACGTACCCATCGTCTACCTCGATTGGAAGACATAATAATGTTTTTATCTGAGAAAAAAAAAATAACGCGTGTCTACAGTCTTCACTAAGATGTTTAACAGAGATACTTCAATTGCGTTTTATAACATAAATAGCTGACGCTGGCCATCAAACTGTTTTTGCGTAAAAAATATTAGTTTAAGTTCTTATAGTCCATCCTAAGGTTGTCTGCTAGATATCGCTGTCAGCGATAAGGCCGCCGCCATTGTACCCATAGATTTAAGTTTCTGTAAAATTGTTACTATTTTGGTGTACAATAAAGTTTATTCTATTCTATACTATTATTAATCACAAATAAAAGGCAAAGTCCTGACTTACTCACTGACTCATTAACGCCCAGTCTCCAACTTTCTGACCAATTTTTTTTGGAGGTTGGAAATCGTCCAATGATTTTTCCCGCTCTGGGCGGAGCTCGAGGGCGTGTCAGACGTTTACTGACTAAAACCACACCTGTGTCTTTCAGTTACCCTTTGCGTTCTAGGACTACGGGTTTCTTTTTCAGAAATTCCCCGTGGTCCTAGCTAGCGGGTATCGGCCCTGTTCGGCCCCTACGGTTTGCTGACATCACTTTGAGGAGCGCGAGGATCACTACGCGCTGTTGACGACTGGGGGCTCGGTCCGGTCAATTACCGGACGGCCGGACGGTGAGCTACCCATTGCTCGACGTCCGCAAGCCCTCGTCTACGGTGGCTAGTACTCGGGGTCAGAATCTCGGTGGCTGGGGTGTGAGGACCTAGAACGCTGAAATTTCGCACAGATTTTACGAAAGTCACGTCTCCAAAGGCGGTGAAACGGGTGTCTAAAGTTTTTATGGAGAAACTTATTACTAAGCGGGGGAACAGCTAGGCACAAATAAGTGCCTACGTCACTCAAGAATAATGTAGCTTTCTACCAGCGAAAGAATTTTCAAAATCAGTTCAGTAGCTCCAGAGATTCCTACAAACAAACTTCCAAACTTGCTTTTTCACTCGGCTTCACCTCCTCATTCCCCTATAACCGTATTTTCGAGGATCAAAAATAGCCTATAACTCAATAATAGAAGTTGGTAGATTCATCACACTCTTGATTTGTTGTATTCGTTTTTCTCTCAATATCATTTTTTTTTTTATTTGTAAGTATCTAAGTATATATTTATTATTGTTCTTATTTCCTCTCTGTCAGTGTTTTATTAAGTTGCACCTGCCATATTATGTACCCCACCCCTAAGGTCGACTGGTAGAAAATGCCTAAGGCATTAAGTCCGCGTTTGTACAATGTCTCATTAGTGCATAAAGTTTTAAATAAATAAATAAATAATAAATAATCTTTGTATGAGTAAAAATAAATCGTTTGCTGCTCTGGACCATGGGCTCAGTCAATCAAACCAGCTTATCGAGGATAGGCTACCCCGAAAGGGAAGGTAATGCTGGTAATTGGTATAATCTTGGGCTAGTATCAATGGAATCCCCACTAATTGGTTTGGGTTGACGGTGGAGCTTAGACGGTATTCGCCGTGTGTGACATGATTTATTTTTCTTTCTTTCGTTTTGTTAGTAAGCATATATATAAAAAAAAGCCTTTTATTCCTAATTATCTACTTATTTGAATTATTTTTATATGTATGCTATATAAAAATAATTCAAATAAGTAGATAATTTAGTTTGATTTCTTATACATGCAATTTTTATATTTTTTTAAATTAACTATCCATATTTCTTTTATACAATAAATAAGCATATATGTACAAATATTTTGACTGGCCTGTTGGTCTAGTGGTTAGTGGCCCTGACTGCTATGCCGGAGGTCGTGGGTTCGATTCCCACCCAGGATAAATGTTTGTGTGATGAGCATGATTATTTGTTCTGTGTCTGGGTGTAATTTATTTATATAAGTATGTATTTAGAAATATATAAGTATGTTTATCAGTTGTCTAGTACCCATAACACAAGCTCTGCTTAGTTTGGGACTAGACGGCGTTGTGTGATAGTTTTGGAATATATTATATTCAATTTACCGGTGTGCCCAGCATCTGTGGTTCCTTTGAAATCCTGAGGCAAAGTTGAAATATCTTAATAATTTAAAAAAATAAAACTTTGTCACGCACTAGAAATACCTTCTGTATCGTAGGTGCGTTGCGCACAAGACACCCAGACCAGGAAAACCTATCTGTAGGTTATACAAATATTTGTGCCGTGCGAGAATCGAACCCACGACACGCAGCGCAACAGCCCATCGCTCAACCACTGCGCCATGCCGTCAAATGATCCAGTTCTTTTCTCAATTTATTTTAGGTCAACACAGCCATCGTGCATCAGCGCAGCAACCATTTGCCATCATCTCAACAGTCACCTCCTCTCTAGCTAAATCTTACATAAAAAAAAAGATGCTCTACACTAGGAATTACTCCCGTTTCGTGAGTGCGTTCACAAACATACTATAAACTCATATCCACAAGGTACCAAGACTAACAACAAGTATCTATCTGTAGACCATACATACATTTGTTCAGGACCTGTACCATGACGTTTAAAGTAAGATTGTTTCATTCTTATTTCCAGTGTGGGTAAGAAATGGCGCTAGACAACCTGTATAGCTCTGTCTCTTACCCACACTGAAATAAGAATGAAACAATCTTACTTTGAACGTCATGGTAACCCCCCAGTTCAACCAACGTGCCGTCAAACTCAACACCATATCAATTTCCACACAATCCATTCAATATTTCTTCAGTCTCTCTTGACTCCCTATATCCTTAGGCACAAATTCATACTAAAAACTTTCCTCACAAACATCCTATGTGCCCGAAATTACTCCGATGTCTAACAACGTTCATTGGTAGCAAAAATAACACTAGTCTACATAAATTAATATTTTTAAAATGCCATAAATAATAACATTAATAACCTTAAAGATAGAATTTGACAGTAGAAAAATTCCATCACATCTGGATTTTCTTGTGTAATTGATTTTTGAAATATTCGAGCGAGTGACGGAATTACCGAATGCCAACAGAGCGTTCAGCCCCCCTAGCCAAGTTACAATCGTATCGTTCGGCGCGAACGCTTCGAGTAGGCCACGCCTCCGATTCCTTTGTTCTGACGTCATCTCAACGCTCAGTCATGTGGTCAGAACAAAGGATTCGGAGGCGTGGCCTACTCGAGGCGTTCGCGCCGAACGAAACGATTGTAACTTGGCTAGGGGGGCAGGCGTTATCTGTCTTTTAGCGTTGTCTCTTTATCAAAAATTGCGTTGGTAAAAACAACAAGCTAAATCATGCTCACGTTCACAATAGACGGCTCGGTAAGGGTCCTGCCCCCCTAGACAAGTTACAACCGTATCGTGTCGAATTCCGTTCTCCAATCGGTAACGCCTCGGTGTCAGCAATTGTAAAAAACGATAAGTTGGTAGCCATGTTGACGCGCCTGAGTCGGCCGCTCGTTCTACAATAACAAAGGATGTAGCGTTGAACATTGTAGAAACGATAACAATTCATTCTATCATTTTGAACGATGTGAACTTGGCTACGAATTTTCTATTCGTTCGTTCTGACCACGTGACTTAACGTTGAGACGATGTCATTCCCATACATTTGATTAGTTTTCAACTAGCGTTAACGATTGAAGATTATCAACTTGGTTAGGGGTGCTGTTAGGCAAGTGCCCCCCTAGCCAAGTTACAATCGTATCGTTCGGCGCGAACGCCTCGAGTTGGCCACGCCTCCTATTCCTTTGTTCTGACGTCATCTCAACGCTCAGTCACGTGGTCAGAACAAAGGATTCGGAGGCGTGGCCTACTCGAGGCGTTCGCGCCGAACGAAACGATTGTAACTTGGCTAGGGGGGCTGTTCTATCTATCTATCGTAAAGACTTCTTTCCAAGATCACGTAAGTACCCACGAAGTTAAAATCAATTATTTACGGCTATCTCAAATAAACCGCTAGTCGTTAATGGAGTATGTTGCCGTGACTGCGAATTGAAATACTGTAACCAATGTAAAACCCCATGATTTTTTTAATGGCTTTATTTTCGAGTTGAAACCGGTTTATGATTTGTGGACACGTAATATTATCGATTTGTCCTCAAAAGATTAAATAAATTGGTCAACCCCTTGAGATATCAGAGTGTTATTTATCATGTTTTGCTCCCTTGGGTGTCGTAAAACTGATTGGTATTATATTAAGAATAGACGTGGAGAATGGATTGAGTTATCTCTATCTAGGTATGATGTGAATAAGGGCACAGTGCGAGAGAGATAAAGCGATCCAACGGTTAGTACTTAGTTGTCTTTAAGTCTTTTAATAGAATTCTGATTGAGCATCGTCACAAACTTGCAGTGTCACCATCGTCACTTCGATCTACAGAGAAAAGAGGCAGGTATTGGTCACACAGTCGCTGTTACTCTTTCTACGAGCGGTCAATTTAGTGACGGTATTGCTCAGTCCATTCTCATGCCTGGTAATATTGTTATTTTTTCTTTTTTTTTTGTTCTTTTTTGGGATAAATCCCAACAGTGAGTTAAGTTCGCTAACTGTATATAGGTATTAATTTATATTTTATTTTGCTTAGTATACAATAAAAAAATAATGTAAAATATTTGGTAACTAAAAAAGAATTCAATTTAGTCTGTAAATTAGATTATCAAAAACTTTTGGTAGCGAATTTTTTGCTTCATCTAATCAATACAAATTTACAAAGATAAAATGTATTGAATTTGAGAAGCGCGCGAGCGTCAGGTCATTTCTAGGTAAAAAGTTGCACGTATTTTATATAAATAAACTAGCTTTTGCCCGCGGCTTCGCTCCCGTCAACTGACTACTATATCCTACTCTACCCAACTCTATCCTACTCTACCTTACTCAAAACAAAAAAAAAGTATTCTAAGCTACCTCCCAACCAACTTTCAGCCAAATCGGTTCAGCCGTTCTTGAGTTAGAAATAGTGTAACTAACTAACACGACTTTCTTTTATATATATAGATGAGACGTCACGTGAAATTTCAACGCACTGAATCGTTTACATTTATTGTTTACGTGACCAAAGTAAAAACACGAGTCGAATATTTTTTGGCAATCTAAATGTTGGACGAAATACATTTTTTTGTCATCTATTAAAAGATTGGTGTGGTATAAAAAATAAGCTAGTACTTACACAGGATGAGGTATTCTGGCCGCGAGGCCGAAGTCAGCAACAACGGCCATGTAGTCGCCTTCTCCATACTTTCTTAATAATACATTCTGGAAATAGAAAACATTTTGTGATGAGTACGAAATGTCTGCCAATTCTCCATGTAGTGTCACTGTTTTTTTCGGATTGCGAAACATTTGGAAGAGTTACCGTGGCCTTGGGCCTAGAAGGCAAAGAGCAAATGATTCCTTCATTTGCTTTTCCAAGGTGGGTTTAGTTAGCAAAGATTTTTTTTTTTAAATTTATGATTATTTATTTACGCTTTGATTGTAGAAATTACTCCATATTGTGATATTTATAATTTTTGATTTTTGACATACCTACTTACCAAATAATTTGAGTTTATTTCTCGTATTATTAATATTGTACTTTTTCTTTTCGCATGCAAAGATCTCCTCATAGTAATGTAAGTACATTCAGCAAAATTAATCGTCCAGCAGATTGACAATATCAATTTGAAGCGTTGAAGCCATTACAAACCATCGTGAGGAAACCGGCATTTCAGAACCAAACATTTGAAGGCATGTAACATCCACCAATCAGTACTGGATTCGCGTGGTGGGTTATGGCCCATACCCTCTCCGACAGTCCTCTCTAGGAGAGAATGGGCCTGAGTCAGTACAACCAAGATGTCATTGACTCGGCGTTATTGGTGGTCGCCACTGCCGATTCTGGCTTTCAGGAGCTACAGTGGTTGAGAACAGTGTGGCGAGCTTATCACATCTAATCTAACCTAAATCAATCTACCTAATCTTTTTCCAACTATGTTGAGTTGGCTTCCATTCTATGAGGACACAGCCAGTATTATACGTGAAGCGGCCGCCTTTTTTTATCTGACATTAAAACATACAAATATAACTATTAAGTATTAATTTAAATTTAAATATAAAACTATAGTATATACTCATAGCAATAATAAGTAATTAGTTGAAATTTATAAACGATATAATAAATATACAGGTAAGAAAATTAAATAGGTACTTATATTAGCGCTCTTCCTCTCTCCTACCATTTATAATGTTGCTGTGCCCGACAGGGTCCATAATTGTTTCAATTTTTTATTATTTATCATCTGACATGTACATTATCGATTGCAATAAAGATTTGAGATTTGAGCCTATCTGACCTCAATATCCTAGTCACTGTGTTACACATACACCTTGGTAAAACTGAGGTAAGATTAAGAGGGCAATAGTTAAATATTTTTTTGCATTACCTTAGTAGTAAGATCCCTATGGAAGACACCGAGGGAGTGTAGGTACATCATGCCTTCTGCGACGTCAGCTGCGAGGGACACCCTGAGGGGCTGCGGCAGAGGCTCGGGCGGGACGCTGAGGATTAGCTGTTCGAGGGAACCGCCCTCCATGTACTCCGTCAGAGCGTGCAGCTGACCCTCGTGCACGCACACGCCCATGAAACTGTGGAAATAAGAAATGACAAGTTAGAATAATATGTAAGATAAAAAATCGGCCAAGTGTGAGTCGGAATCGCGCACTAATGGTTCCGTACCGTCCGAAGAAAAAAAAAAAAACGTTTGTTTTATGGGAGGCCCACTTAAATATTATTTTATTCAGTTTTTAGTAGGTATTTGTTGTTACAGTGGCAACAGAAATACATCATCTGTGAAAATATTAACTGTGTAGCTATCACAGTTCACGAGATACAGCCTGGATACAGACATACGAACAGTGGAGTGACGGCACGGCACGGCCTGTCGTCCTCAACCAGGCACAAATCCAGACCGTTACTGAGAAATTCCTAATAGAAAAACACAATATAACATTACCTGACCAGGGCAATCTTACCAGCTGCAATTTAGAAAAGAAACACGTAGCTATTGCTATAGGAGAAAATGTATATCAGTGCGCGTTGTGGCCTAGTCTCACATAATTTCTTAAGCAATAAATCAGCAATTAGAGAGGAAAGATAATATATCTGTAAGTGAGAATACATATCTTATCCCATTAATTTCAGTATCTACCGCTTAAATTTCACCGCGTTTTATAGAAAATGAATGTTATTAATTGTATTGATTTAAATCACTCGATAGACAGAAATGATTATTGCCGACGTATGTGAAAACCACATTCAACGAGGGAAAGTGAACCCATTCATACCAACACAAAAAGAGACGTGTGTGTACCATGAAAAACTGTGGAAAGCGTAGAGAATGTACCATTTGCTGCAGAGAAGCACCCATTGAAGTGCACCAGTAATCAACAGAGGATTGATTGCACCATTGTTATGTTTACAAATGAGGGCATTAAAAAAAATGATCTTGCATTAATTATACACTTCATTCAAGGCCTCTCGATGAATGCATGACTTGCCTTTTAACCCGATGTGTAATCTAGTTTTAATTTTGTAATCAAAATACGAGATGCATTCCGTTAATACTCTCCCACGCGAAATATCAAGGTCGATGCACACTGCTGATTAGAAATCCGATTATCATAATAAAGTGTGTACACAATGAGCGTCGCGGTTATGGGCTCGAAAGTAATTGGGAAAAGATTGGAGATGCTACAATAATGATCCCCAGTGATGCGGGCACAATAGATGGCCTCATTGACGCGACCATCAACCTGCCGTATTCAACTGAACAAATAGATGTGATCTCATTTAGAATTGTCCGCACAAATATGGTAGATCAGATAGACAAGACACTTGAACTTGAAACATTGTTGAAATATATTCATGAGCACGACAGCCACGACTAATTTTTGTACTCGTCTCACATGTACACATCATTATTATGCTGATTGTGTGTCACATTAACAGAGTGACGTGACCGGTGATGATATTTACAAAAATACTAATCAAAATGCAGAGCCATGCCCCTCATATGTTGAACTATTCTCTCTACGATTTTCCTTGGTGTAAATTTCGAAACACGAAAGCAGCAGCGCAAAGAAATATAAAAGGCAGCTGCTTAACAAAAACACGAAAATCTCACTGATACAAAGTGATTATCGTATTGATCACGCAATGAGACAGATGTCAAGGCTTCACCGAGTAATCATCTTATAATCAATGCAAATTGCCAATTAAAAACTTGGCGTGCAGAGATATCAAAGAGGGCTTAATTATAATGAAACTCCCATTGATAATAAGATAAGGTCAAAAAACAGCAACAATCGGGGAGAAAGCTAGTCTATTATTCCTAGGAAGCGGTGTTTACAGGCACGCAATGAGAACACAAGAGGTAAGGTTAATTGTCACTTTTAGTTTGTTTAATGGCGGTTATCGCCGTAAATTATAGATGATCTGCGGCGCGGTCGCGGCGCGCATTGCTCAACCGTTAATCATGTGGCTTTTAATGCTTTTGTATAATTCGACGTTTGGCTCTTCTTCAGAGATTTCTTCATTCGTGTGCTTGGTTTTGTGAACTATGTTTTAATACGCGTCGGCTTCAGAATGTGTGTTACATTAGCTAATGCGAAACTAAAAAGAGACAACTGAAAACACAGCTGTGCTAGATGGATGAGAAAAAAAATTCAAGACAAACAATCGGAACAGTGCAAGCATTGTTTTTATTTCTGAAGATAAGCGAGCAGGAAATGGGCGAAATGGGGGACAGTGGGTGCCATTGTTTGGTTCATCGTTTCCACTTCGTAATATATTATGCAAACTGAATTCAGGGTAAGAAAGAATAAGAAATGTCGTTCGCGAAAAGTGATATAAATGAAACAATGAAACCAAAAAATGGCCCGAATTGGTATGTACGAGATCAGGAAGTGACAATGTACGTGTGAAATAAATGTATTGTGTGAATTCTGTAAATAAAACGTGTTTCACTTACTAATAGTTGAATCAAGTCATATGATATTCATTATGCGAACTTATGAGCACTAACAGACTGACAATGTTACTCATGATAAATTTTTGGCAGCAGATGTTTAAGAGCGGCCAACTCGAGGTACATTTCCATACAATCTTACGTATTTATGATGTTATTACAATTCTTTCTCTAGATATTTTGAATACACAGCTATCTTGTAGATATTATCTAGGCTTTTTTAGAAATCAAAACATAAATTTGTGTAAAACTAATCTAGTAAAGACCTCTGAAAATCTGCTATTTTACGCGAACTTTGGCCCTCCATAGTGTACTCATATATTAAAAATATAAAAAAGTACATCCATAGAAGCCTTGCACATTTAATCGAGATTCTGAATGACGACAATTTTTCTGAAAAACTTTTGACGGTTTTAAAAAACACTTATTTCCTGGAACAAGTTTTGTGAAATATTCGAGTAAATCACGGAATTACCGAATGTCAACGGAGAGGTAAAGCCTTTCAGGCTTTACCTCTCTTTTTTTCGCATTGCCTCTTCATCAAATGTCGCGTTGGATTGCGTTAGATGAAGCAACAAGCATTTAAACCATGCTCGACGTTGACGGTAGGCGAGTGGAAAAGGGCCCTCTTAATGCTTGGGAATAAGTATGTCCCTAGACGTTACCCTACACTACAAATAATTCCAGTATCGTGGATACGTTCACAAACATGTAAGTAAACTCACATACACAAAACCTATCACTTTTTTCATTTTTAGTCACTTAAACCTATCTCACCTATAACACCTATCTGTAAACCATACAAATATTTGCCAATTTTTCAATTGTTCAATTTTGTTTTCAATTTTCAATTGTTTTAACCATGCGGGAATCGAAGGCAGCATTAATTGAAATATACTAGCTGTAACTAATTAACGTGCAATCAAATCAAACCAATAACAACACCTGAATTATTTATAGTATAGTCGGCCTTATAATGTTTCCAGTTCCACTGTTGGGACTCGGGCCTCCTCTCTAGGAGACGGAATGGGCCATAATTCACCACGCGGGCATTGCGGTGGATGTCACATGTCTTCGAATTTTTGGTTCTAGGACATGCTGGTTTCCTCACGATGTTTTCCGTCACCATTTTGAGAGCAGTGGTGATGAAATAAATTACACAAAGTAATGCGTCTCCGTTACCACTCGGCCACCACTCTGCTCTCTCTCTGAATTATTTACTACAGATAAACTACGGTTTAGTAGTTTCCTCTCTTTATAAGAAATATTCTTAGTATCTTGTAAATCTTATACATGAAGTTTAATCTTGTTAATTGGATATTAGTTTATCTACATTTTATTACAACTATATACGACTATTAGAAATGGCATTTGCAAGAGCCAAAACATCAATTTCCCTTGTTTTACGACCTGCAGGATGTAAACTTAATAGTCTTTATCTGGTTTCTTTAAATACCGTCCCACGCTGCGCTGTTGCCATAAGAAAACAACATCAAAAATGTTTTCCAATTTTACATAAACAAGTAAAAAAGCTTTGGTAAACACAATAAAACTTAGCTCCCTGTACATGACGTAACGTCGAGCGGCCCCAGTTGTTTGGTCAACAAACATTGGAACAAAGGGTCGACCAACGAATTTGTGTGCCGACGGCGACCCGCTGCGGAGTTTTCGCACCATTCACAAACAATTGTTAATGTGCTTATTTGGGCATTCATGAAAAATGTCGACGCTTTTTAGAAGTGCACCGATTTGGAATTGTTTTGGATTTAGTCACGCAAAACCAGTACCTACAGCTGTTACAAAAAAGCAGGAGTGTCACGGAATCATGGCGTTTGATGGTTTTGCATTTCTAATTGCATCGTCACACCACTCGTATCCAACTATTGCTCAAAAGCAAACATAGCAACCGTCGTATGCTCATTTGTTTAATTGACAATTTGGCATATGGACACATGGGACGATAATGGTCATGCCGCCATCCATGTTATAATTGTTGACAGTGTAGAGCAAAAATATTGTATGCAAATTCCTTACATGCATATATTAAAGACCTTACCAAAGGTTTATAACACTGTTGACCTTTCCGTCAATATTTTCGCCATGATTCATGGTTCACACTTTAAAGGAGAAATTTTTAAATGTGATAATTCCTTCAATAGGCATTTTAATGCAATTCACACTTGTCTTGTAAGGCTTGAAGACATCTCGATAGTGTGCCAACCGCAATACGGTATCTGGCATTAATACCATTTCTGTAGACAAACTGTACATTGCCATTATTAAAATGATGAGAAGGATTCTTAATTCTGATATTGTTGAAGACTTGATGGAACTCAAAAATAATTTTAAAATATCGTAAGGAATTTATGAATCTGCTGACATTGTGGGCGAACAAGTTAGTACTGTTTAGTCAAGAGAGTAACGAAACTGTTGGGAATGTCAGGAAAAGCAGTTTAGCAGTGAATGCGTTTGCTGTTTGACTTGGCAACATACGAAGGGGGGAATAAAGTTGTGTAACCTCGCCTGAAGGTCGCACAGGATAGAATAGAATTACATAAAATATTGTGGTAAACTACTAAAAGAGTTATGAGTATGAGGCCAAAGATAGATTGTGTTAGAAGTGATTTGAAAAAAGACGCTATCGCTAACTCCCTTTAGTAATATCGTGACGGGTGACAGGACAGAATGGAAGTAAAAGACGTGTTGCGTCGACTCCAAATAACATGGGACAAGGGCACGAAGCTGATGATGCTGATCGTGGTAAACTACAGCATAAAAATAAAATTAACGTTCATCATAAAACTAATGAAACAAAATTCTACACACTCACGTTTAGTTGCTCAAAAAACAAAACTTTGTGTAAAACCAAGTAATTAAATGCTGTGTACGAATAATTTGGCAAACGAGTTTATCTTAAGAAAATAATCGTAAACAGTTTTGATTACTGCGGTTACAGTCGCGGATAAAAACAGTGATGGGTACAAAAGATTCACACTTATTACCTACGGTTTCGTTTCCTCGCCAGAAAGCTTAACATCAAGGTGATCTGGCTTTATCTGTCTGGACGTGTGATTCCTTATGATTTTTACACCATCTTGTTTATCTTTATGTGTTTTAAGATTAACTTCCTTGGCAGGACAAAGTGCTCACATTACATTGCCGTTGTGGTATGTCTTGGCACAATCAAATTTTGTGGTTAACCTTGGTGTACATTGTGAGGGATGGATATTGCTGAATAAGGATTAAAATACAGGAACAGTTGCTCTTGCGGGATCGTTCGAAAGAGTTACTGCGGCCCTGGACCGCAAACGGCAACTGAAGAACACAAGTGGGTTTAACTTTTTGAGTAGCGTAATTAGAGACACAATAGAAAGACAATGGCGCGTGAACGCCGGCGTTAATGCGGGGATCAACCGCTTAAGTGAGTTAAAGTTTGACACTCCCTCTCACCTAGGGTTGCCAGGTCTTCAAACCGAAAAGCCGGACAGACCAGCCAATTTAGCCGGACATTTGAGTAATATGGCCGACATTTTTTTTTAAAGTTATTTTCGACTTTTTTATTATTGACCATAATATGTATATATAGGTACTACATTTTTAATTCTAATGAAACAACTATAAAATTGGCTGCTATAATTGCTAGTCCGGTCCGCTTACGCTAGCGATACAAGATAAAGTAGAGAACATGACAAATCTAAAAAAAAAAAGGCTGGACTCCACCTAATTTGGCCGGACACGCAACTAAAAAGCCTGACCCTGTCCAGCTTTATCCGGACGTCTGGCAACGCTACTCTCACCTCACCTAGAGCAGATTATTTCAAGATTTCCCAGATAAAAGAAAAGAAACAGTAGCTCCTTTTGATTCTGAGGTCTTGCAACTGGAGTAGACGAAAAACAGCTGACGTAAAACAAAACGACATAAAAAGAGTTCTAAGAACTTCATTCGTTACATAAAAAGAATCTCACAATTCCATTTTAACAAACGGAAAGAAAATATTACGCTAGCATGAAATAGTTTCATCGTATTGTGTACAAAACAATTTCCTTGTGCATTTCTCAGTTGAATGAAGTTAGACATAACTTGCACGATATTATAAACAGATGACGTTTTCGACGCATTCCCAGACAGCAGAACTTTTGCCACAATGTAAGGAAAGTAATAAATTTACAGTTATGAAAAGATGTATTCATGAATAACTTTGGGAGGAATGGAATAAACAGGGTGGAAAGTTGAAGCAGGCCCTGGAGGAGAAGAACTCTCTACATATTGATGCTACCAATGGGGGATTCTTTTCCTTTTTGGAAACGTCGTGGCGTCGTGTCGTTGCCGCTTCGTCGACAGTGTTTCATAGTTTCGTATGTAAGTTTCACGCAAGCGTATAATGACAAATACGCGCCTATGAAGCTACGCGTCTGAGGGCAGTAGGCCTTACTTTTGAAAACAAAATGGAATAAGTAAATCTTTAGGAAAAAATTGGTTTCATTGTAGCGATATCTATGGCGCCACATAAGAACCACAAGAAAATACGAAATCCTGCATCGCGCAATTAAAGTTCTCCGCGCGATTTGAACAAATACGACAGCCCGTAATCATCTATCGGGCAGTTGCCCACCAGACATAACACCCGTCTGGTCAGAGGATCCTCCCTTTTCAATGGAGGTTTGCGGGACTTTACACTCTGTTCCGCATACCTCTAAAGCATTAATATCTAGGGTGTTTCCACTTCTTGGTTCGTTTCAACTTTTCACACTGTATATTACAGAGATTGCAGAAAAGATTCACACATTTTTATCTGTAGGTCTGTTGTCAAGTGTGTTCCAGACAAAGACCACAGTCCCCAGTGAAATCAGTTAAATATAGCAGCGTCTCAATAATCCTGCAGTCAGACATATGATTCGTTGACGTCATAGGTATAATTAGTTACAACGATGTTCCTTGTTCGGGTGCATACGTCATGATATGCGCTTTGGGCTCAACCTTGGATCACGTTAGGATTTTTATATAAACGGCATTGTTTTTGGAAATTAATGAATATTTGATTGGTGATTGAGCTTTTAATTTAGCATCTCGGTATTAATTTTCTATTATAGGAGCTAAACTATTATATTTGATGCGGATATCTTTTAAATTCAATAAAAGATCAGCTTTAAGATAAATTCTATTTCCGACTTCAGAATAATAGTTAGTTAAACGTAAGGTATGATGGTTTGTAAAAGCGAAGGTTCCTAATGGCGAGTTAGTAGACGCTTATGATGTATTTAATGATTACTGATCTTTAAGACCTTGCTCCCATACCTGCATTGTATTTGATATCATTAACCTTTACTAATATATGGTAATGTTAGTTGGTATTAAATGTATCACTTTTGATCTCTTAGAAGTCTCATTGAAAGGGAAAAAGTAAGGTATATCAAATCAATATCAACAGTAATCAAGTAATGAGCAAAACTAGACCAGATTTGAAACCTTTGAAAGTTTTAAAAGATCCTTCCGATTGACGGCAGGATTCGAACTTGTAAAACTTCCAAAGGTGCCTTTGTTTTACTGCAATTAGGAACTAACTTTAATTTATGACTCTTTTGGTATATTTTTCCGAAGTTTTCAGTTCCCAGAATTTAGAGATGCTTCGAAAGAAATTCTTTGCAAAAACCAAGAAGAGGATTTCGAGATGTAGATAGAGTGAGATTGATTGTTCCAACAAACTCTCTAAACTATGAAGGCTCTACTTACAAACATGGCGGTTGATAGGATAAAAATTTAGATAGTCCAAAATACCAAAATCATCATTTATTTGTTATTTTTTATCTCCAATCCTTGAAGCCACGTGTTACTACTGCGTAGTATAAAATAGGACATTAAAATAAAATAAATTAACGTATGCAAATTATATTTTATCGTTATCATTTTCGCTCGATTTCGTTTAATCTTTAGTGTAGCAAATATCATAAATCACTTGAAAGCTGAACTAGTCTGTTATTTGGTTCTGCTTATGTATTTGCAGGTTTAATCGTGTAGGGCAGTTTATTGGAGTATGATTTATTGATGAGCTTATGCGGTTTAGCAGCTGGAAGATTTATTGGTCTACAAAATGTTAGTATCAAAGGAGTGTATGACATGGAACTTGTAATTTGGTTGAATACATAGGTCAGTTAACAAAAAAAAACTTTAATTTTTATTCTATTTTTTTTTTATGATGTTATTCTGACACATGCTTCACGTTAATTGTCTTATACGATTTAGCACCTGGAAAATTTATTGGTCTATAAAATATTTGTATCAAACGAGAGTATGGCTCTAAAACCTATAGGTACCTAATAGGGAATATGTGTGCAATTATTTTTTTTATTTGCTAAACTAAATAATTTTTATCATTAATAAACAAATATGAAAGAATTTTTAAAATATCTTTATCAACAACGAAGTTATAAAGCTATAGAGCTGCTAATAAGGGAAGTCCGATGTGGACTTTGACGTCAAAGTTCATTACGCCTATTCGGCCGCCATTGAAAACAGCAGCGTTTTGACGAGAGAGACAGGTAGATGTATTTATTTAAAATTGTTATAGCCTGTTTACTTTTCTACCAATTTTGATATCGTTTTCACTGTTAATATTCTATTTCTATTGAATAACTGGTTACAAAAGATATTTTTTTTCATGCATGCATTCCCTGTTTGGAGTTATTTTTGTTAACTGATTTTTTACATTCAATGTATAAATGTCAGTTAACAAAAATAATTTAACCTTTAATATTTCTTTCTTTCCTAAAAATTTTGTGAAGTCGTTCTGCTTAATGCTTCACATTTGAATAATATGTATAAAATTGGAGTAGTGCACTGGAGCAATGAATTCGTTAGACAAAGAACTCCTCCAACATGTTCCTTTGCTTCGCTCCGCTGCCCGCCACCCTCCTGACCGTTATATTTTATATTCTTTAGAAGTCCAAATATTTGTCAGAAGTTTCCCGTTGAGCAAATGTTACCTTTACAAACACACAAACATTTTGTTATATCTGTGATGCTTTATATAATGAACTTTGATATAATATCTGCGTCTGATTTATGTTACAAAATGTTTCCGGTGACATTCTGTTATTAACATTTAGTATATCAGAATGCCAATCGAATTCTTCGTATCAATGGATTTTTTCGATCTAAAAAGTGACTTGGCGACCTTGACAATCAAGAGGCGTCGTGTGCTGTTTGACCAGATTGATTTTCTTTATTTGGTATGTAATAAAAATTACAAGTTAATGAGCCACGCCTACGCATTGATCTACATTGATGTTAGCGTATAAAATCCCATTACTAGTGTCAACGGTTTCGTAAAAGGGCAGACACATGGCATATTTTTAACCAAACTTTAAGTAAGCGCCCCGTCCTGCGTAATACAAGTCGGTTCCGTTCCGGCCTCTAAGGTTCTTATAATTATTTAGATAAGCTCATAGAAATAACGAATTTTAACGGTGGTACAGTTTTAATTAAGTCATGGTCAATCCCTAATAGGATGCACGCGCAGAGTTCAGAAAACCAGTCTCGTTTCTCGAATTAAAGATTTCTGCTAACAGTCTTTCAATAAGGATATTTAGAAGTATGCGGAACAGGGTGTAAAGTTCTACATACCTCCATTGAAAAGGGAGGATCCTCCGACCAGACGGGTGTTGTCTTTTTTTTTTTCGGGTGGGAATTTCATCTAATGACATCTCCCGCTCTTGGGCGGGGTCGGAGATAGTGTCAGACTTTTACTGGCTAAAAACCCACTCCTGTTCCTTCTTTGCCATTTTTCCAGGGCCCCAGGGATCTATTTCTCATTACCCATGGCCCCGGTAGGCTTCGACCCTGCTGGGCCCCTACGGTTGCTGACATCTTGAGGCGCGCGTAAAACACTACGCGCCGTCGACGACTTGGGCTCGGTCCAGACGGTTACTGGACGATCGGACGGCGAGCTACCCATTGTTCGCTGTCCGCAAGCCCGCGCGTACGGTGGCCGGAAATCGGGATCGGAATCCCGGTGGCTGAGGCGCGAGGGCCATTGCCTCGCACGTGCGCGCGGTCTCCTACTTTGCTAGCATTACTGCTTCGCAGAAGGAGACGGCCGCCTGCCACTCCTCCTCGCTCCGGACCATGGCCTGTACCAAGGCCCGGCGCGAGAGATCGCTGCCGCCGATCGCCTGCGTCATGCGAAAGGTAAGGACGCCGTGAGGTCTTTCCAGCCACTCCTCAAAACTACGTTCCAATCTCGTGGAGTACTCTGATACAGCGATGCATGAATTTTGTATTTTTAGTTCCTATGTGACGATATAGGTGTCGCTACAGATAAACACCACAAAAAAAAAAATGTCAATTTGTCTTTCAGCTGCATCACATTTTTATTGTCATGTTGAACCTTTGCGAGTCAGTTATGTGGTCAAAAACACAACCCTGCAGAGACCATGGAAGGATAATTGATGTTGGATGGAAACATGATGAGACTTACCCGAGTATGTTAGGATGTTTGAGCTTGTTCATTAGCTGCACTTCTCGTAACATGTTGGGCCTGTTGGCGCGCTGCTGGTTCATCTTGAGCACCATCACTTTGCCGGAGGTCTTGTTCGTGACCTGGAACAAAGAAACGACAATTAGTACGGATATGTTTTAGAAGGCTCAGATGGTTCAACTGGGAATAATGGAGGAAGCTTTTGTCTTATAGTAGGACAGGCTACAGGCTAGCTATAACAGTATATAGAAGAATGCCATCGGTACATGGTGGACATCTCATCTATGAATACAAAACGTTTTGGGAATAGTTTCATTGTGCGAACGACTAGAGTCCACCTAGAATTTTTAGGTAAGTTCTATGCAAGTAGGTATTCTCCATCGTGGACCATACTATTACTTACCAAAATTTGATATAGTAGCCAAAAGCGAATCAGAAATTATGGTAAGCGATGGCAGTGTACATGATGGAAAACCGCTTGCATAGAAATCTCTCTTAATAATAAAAAATGTTTCCAGTAGTCTTTCGATAAAATCCTTGATCATGTCTGAACGGAAGCATTACAAATATTTGCTTTTATTCAATGAATAAACTAAGCAGACCAAGCTTTACATGACACATTATATCAAGCTATGTTTTGAACTGAAGAAGACAAGAATTTGCAACTTGAATTACGGTAAGAAAAAACTGTCCTTACAGTAGCAGTTACTCCATCTATAGTAGGCTTAAAACAGCTCCAAGCAGAACCCATAACTTATCATCAAAAGCCCATCCCATACAGTCTGTACCAACAGCCCATAAATTGTGTATCTCTCGTAATCCCAGCAGCACATTTATGACGTCACTGTGTCTTACACCAATTAACTGGGTAGCCGATACGAGCTACGTGACATCGTTTGCGAAAACCATCAAGTCTTTAAGTGAAATTAGGAGCTGATTAGATTTTATGGCGCTCGTTTTGCTGGATTTAGGAGTGTCAGTGAGGGAAGATTGTTTTTAGGGAAGAATGCATTGATGTTTGCAAAGGAATCTTATGTTAATAAAAAGATGAAAATAAATCTTTTTCTTCTCAATTGAAGCTTTGAACGTTGTTTACAGGATGCAATTTTAACACGCTTTAGGTTTTTTTTATAATTATTATTAATATTTCCTTTAAACTCAAAAACTTTGCAGCTTCAGGAAACTTAAAATCAATGAAGATTTGATACACGTCTACAAAGAAACGCAACCCAAAGTAAGTGCTGTGTTTTCAGCACTCATAAAATGCATGTTTCTAATTTCTATGCAAATTTATTACCACTTATTTTTATTCTAAGCTTAATTTATTGTAGCGGAGATAATGATCAATAAAGAGTCAATAAAGAGTAAGAAAAAATAAATTTCTTAACTACAACCACCTTTTCGCTTTTCACACATTATATCAAGCCACGTTCACAGATTCAGTTGCTGTGCTCTTCGTAAACAATGCAAGTGTTTGTATGTAGGCTATGCCGCTTCGTGCTATAGACTAGATTGGATTTCTAGTTTTCTAGACTGCCGTTCGAATTAACCGTAACGTGTGCATTACGATGCAGTTTCGTCTAAGAATAGATTTGTAATCTTCTCGTACAAACATTAACGAGAAGAAAACTGCCAATTGACAATTGCATGGTACAGGCTTCGCAGCAATATTCGCCGGGCTGTGCAAGCGAATTGGAGACTGCAGAAGTACTAATTCTTAGATGCCATAATTGGTGTCGCAGATCGGTGGTAATACGTTCATCTAGTTTTGGTTTTGCCTCTGTACGGAGTTCTTTAGGATGATAGTTCTACTACTGCACCGCGTAGGACATCTACGCGGTCACAATCGTATGATGACTGGCCAAACATAAGTGAGATGAGCTGTCAATTACTTCTGATGCAAGAAATTGACTGGTCACTTCAGCGGACTCTATAGTATAAAAGTGAAGTCAACCACTTTTATCACCAAGATTTTTATGGAATTGCTACAAAAGTTGTACGTGAACTGGGACAACATGTAGACCGATGGACAAAAGATCTCCCTCGTCATCTCTGTCGAGATAGTGACCATGGTTTCACTTGATAATTCCATTTTTACTTGAATACATTTAGGTAAAGCACTTCAAAGAGAAACATAAACAATTTCTACATTAAAATTTTAATTGCATATCTCGAAATTTCTTTATTTAACGTGTACCAAGAGCATCATTATCTACGTGTACTTCTACTAATCTAGATAACGGTCGCATGTAAGTCAATAGAAGATGTTTGCTTTAGCCAATATCAAGGAATTTCAAGGTCAATGATAAATAATTTATATTGAAGACTTGACTTTGGTCTTTACGTCAGAAATTGGTGTTTTAAAATACGGATCACTTTGAGCTGTGATAACTGTAATTTCTAAGGGTTATTAGTGATAAGCCGTAATGCGCTACTTTGGCACACTAGGTGCATGTACAGTCAGGGGCCAAAAGTGCAGTTCCACTTTACCAATGCTAAAATGTCTAAAATATCTTTGTAGAAGAGGGTCAATGGTTCATGAGTGATTTAATTGGTAGCATATAATCTAAAGTATTGGACTATTGTACTTCTACAACAAAGAAATTTTAGTTACTTTAGCATTGGTAGAGTGCAACTGCACTTTTGATCCCTGACTGTACATATACATCAGCCATGTCAAACCCAAAGTCACTGGTGGGCCAAAAGCATGTAAACCTAAGACTAGGTGGGCCGCAAACAAACCACTGAAAATCTTAGGAATAAAATCAATAGAATTTTACAGGTAAATTTTTTCATTTCTTGATATTGAACAGGCTTACTTAAAAAATTTGAATGTAAAAATACTATAATTTCTTTTGTTTTAAATGGGTCTGATACTGAATCTCAATCACGCAAGGAAATCAATATTGATAGCAAACGGTTTTTAACAAGCTCGCGGGCCGTATTATCTGGCTGTTTTCAAAATTGATTCGGGCCGCAGAAAAATATTCGCATGTTTGACATGGCTGATGTAGGTAAATGTACTCGGTGTGTCAGGTGAGCGCAAAATATATTTTAAACCAAGAACTTGAATTTTATCTTTTACTAACATAGTTTTTAAAGGCTGTAATTACTATTAAAATATGGACTGAAAACTGAAATAAGTTTTTTCTTTTTTATAACTTTGGATTGACTTGGAATTATAAGTTCAAATTAACTTTACCTACATTAAGGTATGTTATTCCTTTTTCAAATTGAGTTATTACTTTGTTTCATCAGATGTTTTATTTTTATTTTCTGTAACATCGGACACATAGAAATTTACCTCATCAGAGGAATTGACGTCCCTATAGCTCTTAAACTGAAAGAATCCTAGTGTAGATAATTGCAAAGCATTTACTAGAAATAAACCTAGATGTGAACCCAAGGTGACGTGACCGACACGCGGAGGTAATAAGCGAATAATTATGTTTACTGAGAACAAAACATTACTTTAAAATGAAGGAAGATGGCTGACTCACAAGTATAATTATTTATTTGTTAACTAGTTGGTGGCTGTAACTTCGTCCGCGGACCGCGTCAGAGTTGTAAAACAGCACAAAAAGGTAAACAGCATTTTGGTAACATTTTTTTTTCTTAAAAACGTTGCCTCACACTATGTACTCCTGTATCGTGGGTGCGTTCACAAACATATATCACATACACAAGTCACCTAGACATCGATAACTAATAAAGAACACCCAGATCCGAATCACCTTGGGCACGCCATAATTATGGCGGTCCCTTCTTTGAGTGGCTGGAAAGGCAACACGGCGTCCTTACCTTCCGCATGACGCAGGTCCTCACCGGACATGGTAAGTTCGGGAGGTTCCTGCACCGGATTCGTGCGGAAGAAACGCCCGGGTGTCACCATTGTGTGGACCGCCCGGAGGACACGGTGGAGAGCACACGGTGGAGGTGTGCCCCGCTTGGGCAGAGCAACGCCGTGTCCTCGTGGGGGCGATCGGCGGCGGCGATCTCTCGCGCCGGGCCTTGGTACAGGCCATGGTCCGGAGCGAGGAGGTTTGGCAGGCGGTCGCCTCCTTCTGCGAAGCAGTAATGCTAGCAAAAGAGGCGGCCGATCGCGTGAGGCAACGATCCTCACGCCCCAACCGCCGCCGGGATTCCGATCCCAATTTACGGCCACCGCGGGCTTGCGGACGGCGAGCAATGGGTGGCTCGCCGTCCGACCGTCCGGTAACCGTCCAGACCGAGCCCAAGTCGTCGACGGCGCGTACTGTTGCCACGCGCGCCTCAAGGAGATGTCAGCAACTGTAGGGACCCAGCAGGGTCGAAGCCTACTGGGGCCAAGGGTCTGATTCTGAAAGGAAGACTCGGCCTTGGTACGAAAGGCAACGAAGGAATTTTTAGTCAGTAAAAGTCTGACACACCCTCTCGCTCCGCCTAAGGGCGGGGGATGTCATTGGATGATTTACCCACCGAAAAAAAAACATCTGTGTGGTCATCAGGTCTCAAAAATTGTAATCATGACCTCAGAGGTAGATATATTTTGGTAAAATGATACACAAAACAGATTTTTTTACGGTTAATAAATCCTGTAGGTCTCCTACCTGTAGTTGACGGCGAGCAATAGGTAGCTCGCTGTTCTGCCGTCTGGTAAGGACCAAGCAGCCGGAACCTAGTAGGGTCGATGCCTGCTAGCCTTGTAAGATTGTTTGAGAGTTACCGTGGTTCAACGTAACTGAAGGAACATAGGTAGGTTTTAGACAGTAAAAGTCTGACACTCCCTCTTGCTCCACAAAGAGCGGGAAAAGTTATGATTCCTGGCTGTAACAAATAGTTTATCAAGCGATTAGTTTCCCCCCTACAAGGAAAACTTCGGCCACATTTTCACGTATTAAGAAAACGCAACATCATTTAACGTCCCGTCGGTTATGGCGAAGTAACGGTAAGACGCATTAAATAACCATTTATATTGTGTCAACTATACACACGATATATTATGTGTTTATTTCCCAGTTTCCTATCCATTTAGATACCTATTTATGATTGGTAATGGAAGTAGTTTTGGGGTGTCGGTATTTTTGTAGCTGCTTTATGAGTTAGCTTCTTGGGGTCTATTTTCATCGGGTTATAGCGTAGTTTTAACGCGTTTGACTTATTCTTGTTTTTTTTTTCAGTGGGAAAATCATCCAATGACATCCCTCGCTCTTGGGCGGAGCGGGAGATAGTGTCAGACTTTTACTAACTAAAAACTCACTCCTTTTCCTTCGTTGCCTTTCATACCAGGGCCGAGTCTTCCTTTCAGAATCAGACCCTTGGCCCCAAGTAGGCTTCGACCCTGCCGGGCCCCTACGGTTGCTGTTGTCTCCTTGAGGCGCGCGTGGAACACTACGCGTCGTCGACGGCTTGGGCTCGGTCCGGGCGGTTACCGGATTGTCGGACGGCGAGCAACCCACTGCTCGCCGTCCGCGAGCCCGCGACTACGGTAACCGGTAATCGGGATCGGAATCCCGGCGGCTAGGGCGCGAGGGCCTAGGATTGCCTCGTGCGTGCACGTGCGGCCTCCTCTTTTGCTAGCATTATTGCTTCGCAGAAGGAGCCTGCCACTCTTTCAACTTATTCTACGGATTTCAATATTATTAGTTTTACACTTCTCTTTGTGTGTGCTTCAAGCAAGACTAAAGGAACACAGTAACTGTATTAGTAGCAGAAGTAGTAGGTAACTGTAATAATCAGACTAGGGAGTTCAGTCAAGTGGTGATAAGAGTTTCGGATCATTATAAACATCTATATAAATAAAAATAAATAGCTGTTCGTTAGTCTCGCTAAAACTCAAAAACGGCTGGACCGATTTGGCTAATTTTGCTCTTGAAATATTCGAGATAGTCCAGGGAAGGTTTAAACGGTGAGAAAAAATGAATGAAAATCACGAAAAAAAAAAAACCGAGTACAAAGCCATTTCTAATTAAAATGTCATATATAAAATGAATTATACTGTTCTGGTAATGCCAGTAGATGGCGTTATCCTTACTAATAAGCGGTACGAAGTTCGCCGGGTCAGCTAAACAATATTTATGGGGTAGAAAGAGAAAAACCGTACCATTGAAGTAGGACAGATTTGTTTTTGCTATACTCCAATATTTCTCTGCCCTGGTTATATTGTGAACCATCGTCATTTATACTTCGTTTAGAATCCTGCTAATCTCTTTGATTCTTGATGATGGAAGAATTGGAAGATGGTAGCTAGTGAAAAAGTTTGTGTTTGTATGGCAAATACGATTGCGGCGTTGCTACGACAGAGGGCGCTTTCTGTTCATGTCGAACTAGTTTTTTTTTTAAAACTTTGCCTCACATTAGGAATTACTTTTGTATCATGGGTGCGTTCACATTCATAACACACCCAGATCCGGGACACCTATCTGTAGCCTACAAAAATATTTGTTCCGCGCGGGAATTGAACCCGTGACAGGAGGCGCAGCAGTCAATCGCTCAACCACTGCGTCAATCAGTACAATGCGTTCCAAATAAGAATAGGATCGATTGCCATGTTGTGACGTCACGTCATACTGTCAAATCGCAAGAAATTGGGCAAAATTTAAGAATTGGATTTTGATTAAACTTTTTTCGTTCACAGTTCGTAAATAAATTAAATTTTAAAAACTTCTTGCTTAGCTCACCCTATTAATTCTTCGATTTGACAGTATGACGTGACGTCACAACATGGCAATGGATCCTATTCTTATTTGGAACGCATTGTATCGTATAATAAAATTAACGCGATGATCGCGAATTCGCGCGATGATCACTTTGTACTAGAACAACGCCTATAGCATTCCTCTATTATGTATTTCTATTTATATGTAAATTCGCTAGTTTGTTCCCTGTTTCCGGTTTCATTACAGTCGAAACATTTGACTCAAAGGGCTCAAAATAGTCTAAATTCATCGTCATTAATTAAGGTTGTATTAGTAATATTGTCGTGTTTGAACTTAGTTGTCAAAATTGTATATTTGTAGGTATTGTTATTTGCTTACTTACTTAATTTTGGTAAGATTAATAATATAATTGTCTAAATAGATTTATTTATATCCTTGACGTAGGCGAGCACTGAGAGAGAATTTTCCAAAATTTACCCCCTAAGGGGTTAAAACGGAGTCCAAAGATTGTATGAGGAAACCTATTTTTATGCGAACGAAGGCATTGCCAGAAGTTAGTAATTTGTAGGGTACTTACTGAAGTTGTTGAGATTTCTAGAAATATTTGCGTAAATTAAACATCATGCTTCGATAGATACCTGTGATTGGCAGGATATTCTCATTAATGTCCTATTAATTAGATCATAATCATGGTTCTATATATTTGCACATCTTTTTATATTTACCAGTATTATGTAAATAAATAAATCGTTTGTTTGATAGATTGGTTCGTCGATTCGCTCATGGAAATGTTTTAGTCAATATCAGTCGATCATAATTTAAAAATCCAAGTTCTATGTTATGGTACCTACAGGAATGTCATAATGCCCATAATGACACAATTTACACATTGCTGCCGTTTGTTGTTAAAGAGTTCCGTTCTATCCCTTCGCAGTCCAAGTTCAGCCTGGCCCACCGTTAGACCTTGCTTTGGGATTGGCATGAAATTAAAAATATCTGAATCACCATACATTTCCTATTTGTGTAATGATTTTGAGAAGGACACTGAACTTGAACTTCGAAGATACATTCTTCGAAGTTCAAGTTCAAGGTTAAATACAAAATTAACATTATCAAATCGGATAACAATTGGTGAAGATATCGCTGAACAAAATACAAAAAAGAAACGTTCAGTCGTATTGAGAACTTCCACCTCTTTTGAAGTCGGTTAAATACAATTCCAATCTTATATTATCTAAGTAACATTTCAAAATCAGTAGACTTTTAAGACCAACATATTTCTTCTAAGAATGGTCATCTCGAAAGTTCAATTGACCACAACAGACTCGACCTTTCGCTTTGTCAACATGGCGACCAGTTATTAAACTAAACAAATAAAGGTATTGAAAGGTAGTCAGCTGATGCAATTCCCAAGTCGCAGGAATAGTGTGAGGACCGTTTGATTTTAATAACATAAGTTTTTTTTGCTTCACTACCAAAAACAGAACTAAATAAAATAGAAAAAAAAAATATTCTCAGTCATAACTAAGTTCTAACAAGTAAGTTTTCTTTTTTCGTATTTGGCAATTTGTCCCAAAAGAAGAGAGAGGATGATAGAGGTATCATTAGATTTGTCGTAAGTGCCAAAGTGGCAATGTCATAGCTAAAAAAAGGAGAAATAAAAATGAGTCAACAAAAAAAAAATGAATCATATTTCTTTCCCTGCACATGTCTAACTGTTCTAAATATAATGAAACTATTACTATGACCTTTCAAATGGCATATTATTATGACACAACTTGAAAGGTACAAAGGTACACTGGGTACGCAGTCCATACAAAAGTGCCCATTTTCCTTTTCATTAGTCGTGTTGAAGTATGCCAGTTTAAATTCATCTGTATTATAATACTTTGTGAACATTATACCTGCGACATCGGGTTTATAATTTCGTCAGGGTGTCAACGAGAGGTCCTAGTGTCACGGCAATGTGTGTTCACGCTGGTTCATTTCGAAATAGTCATTCTTGTTTGTCTATACTCTACAGTCAAAATTGATATGCAAAGACACACCAATTTGTATTTTATTGTTAGGCTGTATATTAGCTTTAACAATTATACCCAATATAAAATTTAACAATCTAATACAAAATTACGTATTGCAAAAGTCATAATTTATGACATCGTAACAAAGTTTATGTTAGAGATATACAATTATACACTGATACTACAAGATACACTCATACATCCAGCTCTGCTTAGTTCGGGACTAGTGGCGTTGTGTGTGTGTGATAGTTGTGGAATATTATTACATATTTTATTATTTGTGATTTGTAATATAATTTTTCTTTTCTTTGTAGCGTTGTTAGATTTTATATTGTTATTATTTTTTTTATAAATTTTTGACATTGGAATTATAATTATTTCACAATAATATAATCTGCCTTCCTCGACGTTTTCCGGCCAAGACAGCTACGTCAACGTTGATTACTACTGCAAGAGCTGGTTCGAGGAGGCTCAAGAAAAGAATACCTGGAACAAGCTGGGGTAGGTCTTTGCCCAGCAGTGGGAAAGTCATCATCATCTTCCTGCCCTTGTCCCGTGTTATTTGGGGTCGGCACAACACGTTTTTTTCTTCCATTCTGCCCTGTCACTCGTCATACTATCACTAACTTCCTTTTCTTTCATATCACTCTTCACACAATCCATCCATCTTTTCTTTGGTCTCCCTCTCCCTCTCCATCCATCCACATATAAACTCATAACTCTTTTAGTAACATGCGTTTCATCTCTCCTGTTCACATGACCATACCAAGGCAAACGATTCCCTTTCAACTTTTCAGTCACTGGCGCCACTTTCAAAGTTCCCCTAATATACTCATTTCTCACTTTATCCATTCTCGTCACACCACACATCCATCTTGCATCAACGCCAAAGTATAGGCTAAATTAAAAAAAAATACTGTAAAGAAATAAAATTGCCTCCCATAAAGCTATAAAGAAACTACAGGAACCCCACCTGCTGCGATCCTTACATACTCATTTTAATTAGTTTACGCAAACCGGTTCCATTTGTTGATACATTGTGATTTAGTTATATTAAAAGGTATATTTTGTTTGTATTCTGAAACTGTCTCAACAAAATATAAAAAGCTGACTAACTTGAAGATTGGTTTGGCATAAGGAAATGCTGTAGTAGGTAAGCAATGCTGACGTAGAAATGTCTCAGCCGGAAAACTCCGAGGAAAGCGGATTCTATTTCCGGGTTCATGAAACGTCTGAGGGATGTGACGTTAGTAGTTTGAGGCGGGAAATAGAGGGTGGTAATAAATTATTAAAAATGTAAATTGGATGTGTCTGCAGAGTTCCAAGAAATTGTACGCAAAACGACTTTGATTGTGTCATCAATATTGCACGATTGTTTTTAGGCATTGAGTTTCAGCATTTTGTCGGATAAATTATTTTAATTTACAATTATTATAACGAACAACTGTTACGAGTATTATATCGAACAGATGGTCGATGGGGCCGAAAGGTTCTGGAGTGGGACCGCGCACCGAAAGACGCAGCGTTGGAAGCCTCCCACAAGGTGGACGGATAACCGGATGGTGAGAGTCGCGGGAATGCGATAGATGCGAGACGCACGCAGTACCGTTCGATGTGGTGGCATTTAGGAGAGGCCTATGTCCAACAGTGGACGTTTTTCGGCTCAAATGATGATGATGATATTAACTTGACCATCCTAAAAAATTACAACGTTAAGCCATAATCTTCCCATCCTATAACCCTACGTAAACTAACTATTCAGTGGTTCCATAATAAAAGCCACCATCAAAAAGATCGCAATGTAATAAAATATTTTATTGATAGCCACCATTTTCACTCCCACGGTACCATAAACCAAAGCAAATACCTGTCTAATAAGAAGCATAAACAGTTTTTTTTTATCAAGTGTGGCACCTACTAACAGTACTCAACACCCACTCGTATTGACTCTGATACAGTCAGCAGCATTCCCTTAACCATCAAAAAGTGTATCGAATTTTCAGCTTTATAACCTTGAGTCGAAGGATGAGAATGGTGTGGATGTTTGAGAGGAATAAGATCAATTTGCGCGTTTGTCCATCAGGGGTCTCGTCTGGACACTTGACACAGCCTCGCTAACGAACTGATGATGACGCTTTACGACTAACAACTTTGAGGGGATAACCAGCGTTCTGAGTGAGCTTGAAGACATTTCTAATGCGTTGAAAGCAAAAGTGCAACACTACATAAGAGTGGTTAGTTTTAAAGAAAAGCACATCTTGCTTACAGAAATACAGAGAGAAATAGGAGCAGACTTGAAAATGATTGGACTAATCTTTGATAAAAAGGTCAGGCAAAATCTGAATATAAGATTGCATTGAACTCAACAGGTGGTTGCAGATGTACCCAAACAAGCAGTTACGAGATTGAAGAGTGGAGATTTCACAGTAAGCTACAGTTTGTAATTTTAAAACTAGAACCACGAAGAACACGGTACGTTTGTACGGTAAAGTATTCATGTACATAATATATAAAACAGTAACCGATAAAAAAGGCAGTTGAGACATACATGTGAGTATGTTGTCTATTGCAATAGTGCATAAGTAGGTAATGACACTTAATATAATGGGTGCTTATAAACGGTTCAATCAATAATAATGAGCATTTCACAATAGTCTTAAATGTCGTGGCTAAAGCAAGAGATTGCACGTGTTATTGACTTGCGCATCTAATTTAACACAGACGTCAATGTTAAAGAAATTCCTATGCAAATTCTATTTTGCAACAAGTAAGAAAATCTTTTAGCTAAACCATGGTACTCGAACATCGGCCACAGTTTTCGAAGAAAGAACCAAAAAAAACTTAATATCGTCTTTATTACATGACTTGAAGATAACACGTAATCCTGGCACGCAAGAATGTTGAAAATTCTTCGTGGAACACGCCCGTTGCATCGCGCCAGTAAAACATGCAATGAAAAAGAATAAGTAAAAGCAAAGGCATGTGCGTACAGCCGGTTATAAAAATAAAGTTATTATGCCAGTGATATTGTAGCGATGGGAAACGGGATCGGGGCGTCAGTTGGAACGGTGTTACAAGTAATAACCGTTTTCCGAACATGAACATAATTTTTATAGCTTCAACTAGTGATGATGTGAAAATTGCATAGGAGATATAAGTTGTTGCTCCTAAGAGCTCCTTTGAAGGCACACAATTCCAGTGAAGTAGAGCATAGATGGATTCAGATTGATGGTCAGTCGCACATACATAAGTCATACTAACAATCAATGTCCAACAACAGTATTCTTGAACAAGACAAAAAAACCAAGAGAATGATCCTAAAAGCCCTGCTCACAAGTAAATACACAGAGTAAAAACCGGTACACTTAATCAAAATACTGCATGTTTGCTCGACGGCTTCTTTCCGAGAGCAATGCAGTCGGTAGAGAACGCGACATTAAGCCAATGTTTGCGAGTAACTACGATAAGATAAAAATCCGCAATGCACGACGTCAACTGTATGACATATGGGTGACTAAATATAAGCTTATCGGACAATAAGAGTGTGCGCCGATACTGAGGACGAAGTTGTAAAATGTAATGATAGTGTAGAGGACATTATAATGTAGTGGAGTTAATTTATTCATGTCATTGAGAATTTTATTTGACTTGGTGTCAATAAAGATATATAAGAAAGACGGCCACGGAGACAATGCCATGCAGGCATACAATAGGGCTCTGTGATGTGTGATGATGAAATGGAGACCAACTAAATAATGAAACGCCTTGGTCTAGAGTTTGCTTTAAGTGCAGTTCAACACATCCAGAACGCCATACTTCCAGGAATGAACTCTTCAAAAGAATTCCAACGAAGCGATCGTTCTGACCATATATAAAATCTGGAGTAGCATTACTATACCTCGTACGCATAGGTACATACGTGGAAGGTAAACAATAGTTTCTTAGCAATGTTTACGCATTCCAACACCTAAAAAGGATTTGGTATTTTTACACCTAACTTGTCGCCAGTACCAGGTTTCGTTGTAAATCGAAACTCCTTTTTATACTTGTTCGCTTCAGATAAACCCGCCGATATGGAAGAGTGGAATGCGAATTCATTTGATTTTGGTTACACAATAACAAAGAATCTGGTAAGACGACTTCGCAAAAGTTCAAATGAAGAAGGATCGTAATTGAGAATTCAGAAATCTTTTTATCAGAAAACGAAAGTCCTGAAAGACTTTTTTACCACAACTGCTGTTAAACGAGGAAAAAGCTGAGAGCCGAAGACTTACGTTCATAAATCAAGTCTAAAAGGTTCATATAACAAATAGATGAGGTAAAATATTTGGTCTCAAGTTTATGAAAGCTGTGCTAAACGTCTCGCCGACTTACGATGCGACGACAGTAGCAGTGTAGCCATTCTGATCTGTGACAACCGATGAAAACGATACTTGAATTTTAGTACCGTGTAGAGAGAAGCTACATTATCATTATCACTTTGCATATAACGAAGTACGAACGCTCATTTTACAGGTAGGAAACACAAGCAGCTTGCCTCGTTTCGTAAGGACCTAGAGCGTGACCAAGCATTTTACAACATGTTTACCCTATTTTTTTACTTGACTACAATATATTTCCATCAACCTTTTTTTAGTGTCTAGCAGCGTAGTTTTCCTTAAATTCTTAATCCATTTTTCTAAATTGAGGACCAAGTCACAAACTAGTTTACATTGTTTTCATAGTTCAAACTTTTCGCATCCGTTCTCATTAAATATGATTGAGTGACTATCAAACATTTTCTCTCTTCCAAGCCGACTGTCAAAATCACAAACTTTTTTGTGGCGTAAACAATTTCTGCAACAACGAGTTGGATATGTTCCAATAAACTTCATAATGCCACTGCATTTTGTAATGGACGCATCGAGATTTGGAGCCAATAAATACATATGCTGTGCTCCAGTTAGATTCCGCTGATCCGAATATCTGAACAATTACAGATAGAGCTGGTTTGTTTGAGTCAAGATTTATTGGAACACTTAACCCGATTTTAAGCTAATTTGAATAACACTTTTGATTGGGGATTAAATGGAGTACATCAGCTGATCAACAACTCGGGGATGAGCTAGATAGAAGAGAAACTAATGAAAAATTCAATTCTTATATCGGTTGGCAAAGTGCCCGCACACTGCAATCACGACTAAAATATTGAATGTTATTGCTGCAAAAGGTTTAAGCTGCAACTACATAACTTCAGTTGGTACAGCATAAAGTAACAATTCCTTGAAGAAAATTTATGTAAAACCAAGTTAATACACGTAATAAACTTCAGAGCCATCCTTCCAGAGGCACAACAATGTAACATGAAGAACTCCAATTGGCACTCAACTTGCCAACTTAATGTAGCGCGGAATGTTTCCCTCTATCCTAAACTACGAGATCGTCCAAAAGCATATTTAATCCGGCCACGTTTCCTGAGAAAATTTCCATAATTGCGACCGCTTGAAAAGCAACAAGCTAGTGCTGTACATAATAAGGGCTCACTTTGACCCCAAACTGGCCGTGCCCTGCACAAATATGGACAATGGAGATTCTATCTTGTGTTTCGCACGGTCGAGTATCAAGCACGGATTTACAGCTGCAATTTGAAGAGTCCACTCAAATTGGACATGTTGCTAGAAGATTTGTTTTGAAATCGTTTGTTAACATCGTTGCATGCCAAATTATTCGCGTATAGATATTGAAAATTATGAGAATATATTTAGCAAACGCGTGAAGGTTGTTCATGTGTAGATTGTTTTATTGATCGAAGAAAATGGATTCACGAACTTGTAATACAATCGCTTAATTAAGTAATTGAGGTTACGTAGATCCCATGTTGCGAATATGCTTCGAGAGGTTAGATTATCAATTTATGATGAGGCTAGTAAACTTTTACGAAAATGGAGGCGTATTTTTGGGAGCGATGTGAAGTAATTCAGCTCTCGGCTATGTGTAGGCACGTTTCGGATGTTTGGTCTGTGTAGTCGTGACGGACGTCTTGACAGATACCTTGCATCTATCGGCACCATCCAACCAACAGCCATTGTTTTCGTTAGCTTTTAACACTTATCATTGAATTTTTATAGTCGTGTTATGCCGACAGTGACGACGTGTTATCTTGGTACTTTTTATAGCATTTCTCCGAAGTCGATACTAACTGACACATTTGACTAACAAGTTTTCTCTGTTTTCATTTTAGTGGTACTGGCAGATTTATTGCGCTTTTGCAGAGATTTCACGAAAAATTTAATGTGAGTGAGTCACAGTTTTAACACGAACAAACAGATATAATAAATGCTGATCTTGAAGACACTTATGCACGTTCGTTGCAGGCATGTCTGCTCCATATAAGGAGGAAGATGGACTTCAGATTTGCACGCCTGGATCGTTACCATATATTACCGGCCTGATAGGTTCCTATAGAAACTATTTGCATACGTGAACTTTTTGCAAGTCTAAACTTAGATGCTTGTGAGCAAAATGCTGAACTGCCGCGTGGCGTTGATGAAAGACGAGGTTAGACATTTTATTTTTTGAGTGTGATAAACCTTCCAATAAATCCTTCCGCTCGGAGCGGGAGGCAGTGTCATACCTTTACTGACTAAAACCCACCCGTGTTCCTTCAATTGCCTTTTGCGTTCCAGGGTCGCGGTGACCATTTTGAACAATCCCGTCGGCTGCAGGATTCACCAGTTACGCATTAGAACGGCCATCTTGTCATTTTGGGCGAGTCTTAATTGCAATAAATTCTTTCATTTTAATTTTTGAATCGAGCATGAACCCATCGTTTGCTAACATTAACTCAACCTTGGAGGATTTGTTTTTTAGAGTATGCATGCATGAGAAACATAAAAAAAAACTAAAAGTTTGAGTAAGCTAACCTTGTGATAACAGTTCAGAAACACGAATCGATTAGCCTTAGCTCATAGAACTTGTTCATTGTTATTGAATTTAATAAACTGCATCAAGCTCCTAAATTCGAATCGAATCAGATACACGATGCACCTTTATGTGAGAGATTTTTATAAAAATCATCATCGTCATATGAGCCGAAAGACGTCCACTGCTGGACGTAGGCTTCACCCAAGTGTCGTCACAAAGCGCATCTCGCATCCATCGGATTTGCGCGATCTTCACTATTTCGTCGTCCACCTTGCGGAAGGTCTTTAAAAGTTGCGTCTCCCGTTTGTGTTCTTTTGTAATTTAAAAAACGTAGCCCCTCATTAGGAGTTACTCCAGAATCGTGGGTGCGTTCACAAATATGTACCTAAGCTCGCATACACAAGACACACAGAACCATAACAACTATCTGTAGACCATAAAAATGTATGGCGTCACATAAGAACTAATCCTGCATCGCGCAATTAAAGTTCTCCGCGCGATTAGAACATATAGAACAGCTCGAAATCATCTATCGGGTAGTAGCCCACCAGATATAACACCTGTCTGGTCGGAGGATCCTCCCTTTTCAACGGAGGTTTGCGGGACTCCACCTACCTCCAACGCTTTCGAACGCCCTACACGCAGCGCAGCAGTCCATCGCTCAATCACTGCGCCAACCGAGTAGTGACCTACGAATTTTCATCATAATCAAAATGATTTCCAAGCAGAATACACTGAAAAAATCCAGATACCTTTGCTACGTAGGTTAACCATACTGCAGTACGTAAGTTAAATTTCTCAGTACAGCTAAGCAAAGCAAAGCTTCACATACACCAAGACCAATTCCAAAATAAAAATTTACGGTTAGTACACGTCAGAGAAAAAACGAACGAACGTAGAATTTTATCGATGCACAAATCACGAATAGAATGAAATCACTGCAACAGTCCACATTTGGAAGTTAGTTTACTAGCTGCCTTCCGCATTGGACACCAATACCGTCGGGCGTCGGTACGAGTAACGGACGGACGGTCGATGGACGATAAGCGTCCCCCTCGCAAATTGCGAGAGAGCTCATTTTTCAAAACCACACCATTGCCAAGGTGCCACGTTGAGAAATTACTTTGGACCCCCATAGGATTAATCTTTGAAATCCTTGCGGTAGAAGGGATTCGTGCTAATATTTTGAAAGAAATTGGTCTGTGCTTTGTGATGTGTTGATGAATGATGAAGACCTCTGAAAAAAAAAAAAATACAAATGGAGGTCAAATGCAAGATGAAGTTTTAAAACATTTCATTAGTAGATCAATGCATTAAATAAAATATTTATGAATAAAAGAAAACTCTGCAGGAGATCAAAAGAATTTGAATATTTTGCAACATTTCTCTGCGAGGCGATGATTATGTTATAATATCTAAAATGTAAATATTTAAATGAATGACGAAATGATAAAGGAGTAGCTGACAAAATACTTAACAAGGGCATTATAATATTGTATTTAAATATTATGATGTTAAATGAAGATAGCGTTTAAAACCGCCATGAAGATTTGAAATCACTTGAGCTGAACTTTGGTGACGTGAGTTTTAACTTTCTTTGCGTTAAAATTCATTTTTATCGAAATGAAAACTCACGTTCAAAAAATTTAAAAAATCATCAATCTGCTCGCAAATTCAAGAAATTTTAAGCTTTTAAATACACTGCTATGTACTACTGTAGCGGATGCCAAAACGAGTGAATGGAATGCAATAAAAAAAAGCTGCATATATTTTAAGACACCCATAAGTTTTCCCCTTAAGCTGGCCATCATATCCAACTGGTCAACATCTCCGAAATAGAATATCTTCCTGCTTTTATTTTGAGTGGTACCCTTCCGCCGATTATAAAGGCGATACGAATGCGTTAGGCGCGACACACATCTATTTGTGGCCAGCTAAAAATAATGGTTGACGGCTTAGCGCCGTCGTGAATGCAGTTTTTATGCACCGTGCTAAACAAGAAGGGATCGTCTGCGTTTTACTACACCTTTCCAGCTTTGTTTTTGTACCGAATGTTATTAGAGGCACCATCGGCTACTGTCTATTTTCTATAATGTTTTCCATCGCCTGTTTTTTTTTCTCCTTTTTTATTGCGATCTATCAAAACGTTGTTAAATTTTTGTGTCTTGTGTGTGTGTTTTTGTGTGACTTGGACAATGGAAACTGAGGCATAGGACCTTCGCTTTCCCAAAATCTTTACCAAAGAATTTATTTGAGGAGTTCTCAGAATCAGTTTGCAAGTCTTCATTGTTTACGTTGTATCTCTAAATTTTCTTTTCTCAATACTAATTTCGAAACATAACTCTACTGAAGGCCGTAGGAGAAGTAAACGGCACACATAGCATGCGTTCTTTATCCTACAAAATGGTATTTAAAAATTTGCAATGCTGCTTTAGTGTGACCTAGAAATCTCACATTCGACACAACGCTCGAATTTGTGGTTCGTGATCGAAGACTTAATTAACTTGATCATCGGGGTTTCATCACCGTTATATTATTTAGGGTAAACATTTATTGATTGAGGGCCTTATAGGACCAATAATTGCGTCGAATGTCTCGATATTAGATCAAGAGTAGATCACCGAGACATATTTCGAAGAGGTAATGGACTCCAAAGCGCCGAGCCACCGCTGGTGCCATTTAAAGGCTAATGATTAGTCGAATTGTGATCTAGAAGCCAGCAGTTCATCAATTACCGTTGAACTTTCGACTAATCTTGACGGTCTGACCCCCATGTGAAGTCATAGGAACAAAATATGCAAAAGATAATTCGATACATAATTGAAGTGAAGCTTTAATGGGGCGATATCTCGATGCATCTCGTTATGCAAGTCTCGTGCACCGTTACATAAAAGAGAAAGAACTATAAATATATTGCCTTGTGAGTTTATTGCATCGGCGATAGTGTTTCTAAATGTTGCGCCAGCCCCCGCATCGGGGCGTGTCGTGACATGTTTAATCTTAATAGTCATTACTGAAATAAGCTTAAGATCTACTTCATCACTCAACACGTTCTCTTGATAAATAATGAAACTATTATTCGAAAGCCTGTTCACCAAGTAATGCAGGCAAATGCATTACTTCTAAAAGCCAACTAATTAGACTGGGACCCCTAGTTTCCAATAAAGAAAGCTGTTATAGAAGCAAGTGCAGAGGCGCAGTCTAGAAACTCCGTTTTGGGAACTTATTAACTGAACTGTGGAGCCGCAGCCGTACCCGCACCGTGCCTGTCGACCAATGTCTGTCTGTGGGAGGAGCGCTGCGGTCCCCTTAGTGCGTTATATTTTTACGTAAAAATGCTTATTAAACCTGTAATCCTGTATCTATTTAAACCTACCTGTATAAAGTAAATATATCTGTCTAGTAGTTTACTCTGTGCAAGTTTGAAGGAGATAGATACAGGTTTAATTTTAATAAGCATTTTTACGTCAAAATATAAGGCAGGGACTCGGAACCGCAGCGGTCCTCCCACAGACAGACATTGGTCGACGGACCTGGAGCAGGTACGGCTTCACATGATTGCAAATGTTCGTAAACTGGATTATTGCTTTTCTTTCATCATCATCATATCAGCCGCGGGTTCCGGCGACCCTCACCAGGTCATCGGTCCACCTTGTGTGAGGCCTTTTAACGCTGCGTCTTCCGGTACGTGGTCACCACTCCGGAACCTTTCGTCCCCATCCACCATCTGTTCTGAGAGCAATGTGTCCTGCCTTTCTTTAGGGTTAAAATATCGTAAGGCCCAACGAAATTATTTTATTCAAAGTTAAAAGTTATCACCAAACTATCTTGGCTCAAGAAAAAGAAGAATTTTTAGTACAAACGAGGTAAAATAAACCGTATTGGAGAATCGTTCTCATTCAGATCCCGTTGTACAATCACAATTCAGGTGGCACGCGACCCGCTGTCAATAGGCACGCATTCCGTCTTAAGAGGGAAGCGTGTGCGCATCGTACGTAATCCATTCGTCTTGATGCGAAACTGCGGCTGTAGACTAGTCGCTCTCGTGGTTGCGTTCGTGGATTTTATGATCAGGAAATGATTTTCTTTGTTGAAAATGTGTTTGGTGAGAAAAAGAGGTGACAATTGAGATTATGGCAATCAGAGAGATATATAAAAGAACAAGACGTGCTGCGAAGACCATAAATGAAATCTCAATTTATTTTGGGGCAGGAGGATAACGAATATGATGATGAGAAAGTATCTATATGTTTTATAATATCCATCAAACCTAATATTATAAAGAGATTCTTAAGTTTTTTTTGTGGGAAGTAATATAAGAAACTATTGAACCGAATTTGAGTATTTTCACCAGAAAAAGGTTGCAATATTCCTGAGTGACTTATGCCTTACATTTGATTACTATAATATTGTTTTACGCCAAAAATGTTGACGCCCAGCGAAGTGAGCGGGTCAACTAGTCTACCATAATCTTATATGAGATAGAACCCATTACTTTTAAGAAAATCTAAGAAGAGTGAATCGAAATAGTGAATATTGCTGTTGGCTTAGTAGTTACAAATTAGTGAGAGAGCATTCACGTAATTCTCGGCAAGTATTTCCTCTCACACATTCTAAACACACAAACAAGGTTTAAAGGCAGATTTGTGTTCGTTGTTTATTCGGAACAAGTGCTTAAGCCTAGATGTTGAGATTTAATTAAAGAAAACGTTGTCTAGACCAGGGGCGCCGACTCCGTGGGTGCTCGGGGGCTCGAGCACCTGAGAATACACATCAAGAAACAGATCAGTAATCGCCTTTTAGGTTACGTATAAATTATAATATTTCTTGATAATAAAAACTAGTTTAATGTTTAAATAATGGTTTCATTTTATAATTGTAATTAAGTACGCAGTATGTAAGTAGGACCTTTATTTGTCGGTCAATCAGTGTGCATTTCTCTTCTCACACTTCGTCACTTTTTCGAGTCCATCAAATGAGCATGACTCTAGACAACGAATGCCTTCCTTTAATGGCATAAGCTAACACATTAGACGAACATATTTCAATCCAAAACGAATAATTTATTTAGACAGAGTTATGGATTTCCTGTTTCACATGTAAACAGCAATTCTAAGGTTCAACAGAACGTTAAAACTATTATGTAAAGTTCATATGTGACAGTTGGAATTCAGACTATTCGAGTAACCGCTAGATTTCAGCCATCTCACCCCAAGGTAGTCGAAATGGAGGGAAAGAGAAGCAGCTAACAAATGAGACTCGGTGAGATATTGATGGCGTTAAACGTAAAATGTGAGAAGTGAAATTATAGGTTCTAATACCGATACACTCGACAGAGAAATGGTTTCAAATTTTTCCGGTTGCATAAAACATGATGGCGAGACAGTTAAAATAAAAATGTTATGGTGATGTTAGTATGAAGTAAAACTACATACAAGCCTATAGTATCAATATATATTTTTTTTTAAATAAGTAACTGGAGTTTTTTACTGGTTCAACTACAGGAAAAGATCATATGGACGCGCACTATCTTCTGACGTTTTATAAGTGCCCATGGATCTATCTATAACTTGATTTGAATTTGAGTAGCTTTGCAATAGATTTTGTAGTAGGAGCAATAATTTGTACTCAGGCGTTAAAAGGGAAGCCAGAAAAACTTAAAGATTCAGCAGAATATTCAAGTTATAATATTCTCATTGTGAATCTAAACTGACAAACAATAAAGCGGTATTAAAAAAAATCCAAACGGCTCTATGACAACGCTATCAGGAACTTGACATTCTCATAAAACCTTTATTGAATATGAAAGCAATTGACGGAGTAGCTGGTAGCTGTGAAATAAATTACTTTTATGGTTACTCTAAACTACAAGATATAGCACCTTTATTTTTTGAGGTCGCGGAGTCATCAAATAACTTCTCCCACTCAGGGTGGAGTGACAGGGAGTGTCAGACATTTACTGTTTAAATTGCACCTGTGTTCCTTCAGTTGCACTTTGCCTTTGCGCTCCAGAGCCGCAGTGAATGACATCACACCTTTACAACCTCTATACCTAATTTGTTTAATCGCACTCGAGTTCGGTGGATCAAAATGAAATTTCTAGTACGCAGATGTAGTTCAGACACACTTCTATTCACTACATGCAATGATATAGCCGCATCTGACGCTGAAATCGGCCGACTTTCAGCTAAAAACCAGAATACTTATCATTTCACAATAAATACTCAATAAAAACATTGCTGGGTTACTTTCAATACTAAAAAAGTGTTAGCGTTGAATTACAGTTTAATGATGCGAAACGACAATTAGTCGAGTTATTTATGACGTGTCGTATTAACGCGCGACGCGCCGAGAAACGCAAAGCGCAATCGTCCAGACGACACAAATGTTGCGTCCGTTAGTCGCATCGAGTCGCAGGCGCACATCCGCGGTTAATTTCAGTAGGAACGGTAACACGACACTTTAATAGAGAACGTGCGGTAACACTAACTGTCCCGGAATCTGTACCAAGGCCGACCGTTTCAAGATAAACGGCGATATACGCGTAAACTTATGCTCGGAACAGATGGCAAGATGTGTGGGTGCTGAAAGTATCAATGTCGCGTCGAATTTGGCGAAACATGTGGAATCAGAAGTGGGCCAGTCACCCTAAAGCGCCTACAAACATTCTTGACGCTGAACAAACGCCGTAAATGGATGAACACTACCATACTGCTGTATCGTTTCGCAAAATATTTCCGCATGATGAGCTTGTAAACATGAATTGGGATGTTTAAAACATTGTTAACCATTGTAATATTTTTAATAACATATGAATGGGTGACGTGGGTGGGATGACTGGGACAAAATATGTGCCCTTTGTCACAGTATAGATATGGCCTTTGTGCATAACTTGACATCTGTCTCTGCATAACGAAATAAATCAAAATGAAGTAAGCTTGATTAAAATGGATATACGGTTTGGGAACAGAAATCAGTTTCTCATGAGAGAATTCCAACACAACATAGAAAGCGAACAAACACACCTTAATGATCTAAACACAATTTTTGGCAACAATATAGTCACGAAAAGTGTCATGACATTTTGAATCATTAAGCATGTCAGCTGGGTCTAAAAGCACATTTTCGAAAGTGGGTTAACAATGACAAATAGATGACAGGGGGATTCTTAAGATGTTTTTAAATGTTGTCTAGTTAAAATAAAACTGTTACATACATTTTTGAATAAGTGGGCGTGAAATGTATATTGACTTAGATTCAGACTAATTTCATGTAAATTTTATAGAGACTTGGACTAAATAGCTGAAATCGTATAAACTAAATGCTGATCTAGAATAACAAGTGAATGGTAAGTAAAAAGATTTACTGAATCAGAATATAATTTCAACTGCAGCTGGCGCCGACGGAAAGCAAAGAAATGATTCCAATAATAAAACTGGAAAGCCCGATGCATACCCATCCCTTTCTCAATATTTAACTGACGAAACGGTTAAGATTCGCAGTAACCTATCGATTATCGAAGAATTCAATGACATCACTAGTTTTATAACCATTCCAATCATTCAATATTGAGCCTTCAAACATAACGTCAGTTGTTTCAAAGTAGACGACTTCCTATTGTAAATATTATCATGTTGTTTATTGAGACCCCCGTCACATTGTATACAATGCCCGCAAACAATATCTGTATTGACTGATTTGAGAATGCTCTCTTGGCTTAGGAGAGTATATTATCGACTAAGTGCCTTTTAATAGAGATGCATTGATTGATTCATTACATTTTTTTTTTAGGTGGGAAAATCATCTAATGACAAATCGCGCTCTTGGGCGGGGCGGGAGATAGTGTCAGACTTTTACTGACTGAAAACCCACTCCTGTTCCTTCGTTGCCTTCGTCCCAGGGCCCGGGTTTTGTTTTCACACTACCCATGGCCCCAGTAGGCTTCGATCCTGCTGGGCCCCTACGATTTGCTGACATCTCCCTGAAGCGCGCGTGGAACAATACGCGCCGTCGACGACTTGGGCTCGGTCCGGACGGTTACCGGACGGTCAGATGGCGGGCTACCCATTGCTCGCCGTCCGCAAGCCCGCGCCTACGGTGGCCGGAAATTGGGATCGGAATCCCGACGGCGGTTGGGGCGTGAGGACCGTTGCCGTTGCCTCACGCGATCGGCCGCCTCCTTTGCTAGCATTACTGCTTCGCAGAAGGAGGCGACCGCCTGCCACTCCTCCTCGCTCCGGACCATGTCCTGTACCAAGGCCCGGCGCGAGAGATCGCCGCCGCCGATTGCCCCCACGAGGACACGGCGTTGCTCTGCCCAAGCGGGATTGATTCATTACATAAGCATTCTTAGGTAAAAACTTAACTTTTTTTGTTTACATAATGAGTTAAATCAATAGTTTATTTGTTGCTCGCCGTGGGAGATATCATGATTCACAATTTCAGACATTGACTGTTCCGTGACATTACAATATTTTTTTGAGTTATCATTGTCTGAGCATTCTCTGCGTTAGTTTCTATTATATCATCATCAACTGTCGGAAGACGTCCATAATTTTCTATGGTATTACATGTTTAATAACGTTATCATCAATGCTAATACAAAATGTTCTTTATTTTATGGTTGTCTCAGCAGTTTGATTCCTTGTACGTTTACAACGAAGCGCACTGATAGTTACTTCATTCGTGATAGTTGTAGCGGATATCTGGGTTTACGTAAAGTAACTGCCATCTAACGTCCGCATGCCTTAAGGAAACCAGTTATCGAGAGGTCTGACAATATATCAATCAACAACCAAATGTAATTTATTCAATATAGTAATTTGCACTCCCCTAAATAACATGCTAGTCATCGAAAGCGCTTCCTAGTGTTAAAGTGTGTTAGCAGATTCTGCTTTTCTTTCATAACCTCTTATTCCGGCAAGAAAGGTATTCATGTTGTGTGTGCATAAAGGCTCGTTTACCCGATAAAAAGTTAGGTCGAACGGACGAAAGTTAATTATAGTCCGTGAAGTGGATTACTCTATGAAAGCGACAGATTTTACACGTCACACTGTAAGGCTAATAAAATTGTAGTTTGTATACTGGGACATGTCAAATCGAACTTTTTAATATTATGAATTAAGTTTCAGCAATTTATTTTCATTTTATGAATCACAATGCCGTCGGGCTCATTTTAACTTTCAACTGTTGTGGTATACAGCAAGGTAAATTTCTATATCAAGCGTCATTTCGTCGAAATGGAGAATCTATAAACAGACTTTCATTCAATCCAACTGAATGAAATAGAAATATCGCTACAACAATGAATGACTCGACAGCAGTGACAAATATAAGAACGAAGAAATTACACACGAATTGCACATTGAATTGCAAATCTCCAGTGCGAAATTCGCTAGAACATTTAGAGATGCGTGTACGAAAATAAATAGGATGAAGTGCCAACTGAATATCACACGTAGTCTAAATACCGGAGGGCTTATGTTATAAATACGGTGCCACATAACCAGGCATGCAGGCGTGTGAAGTGGAACGAATTGAGCTGATGCGTCAGTGACTCCGCGCCCAGGACTCTCGTCCTTCGCCTGTTAATAGTCGGTTATAATTAGACACGTTTTGTCTTGCTGGAATGCGTTAAGACATTTGTCTTGCTTATGGGAGCATGACAGCGCAAGAGAAAAATGTTCAGTGTGCAATCATTAATTGGGTGTTTACAAGATTTGAGCAATGGTATCAAGCAGTTGGTTTAGAAAATAATGTTTTCTAAGTCAAAAAACAAACTTACAGAATTAAAAACACGGTGTTAGCTAACCATCAGACCATCGTTTAAAAAGAAACGTCACTGAGAACTCCATCTCCAACTACGCAATATGAATCAGGACTTACCTGAAAAAGAAAACAAAATTAATACATACTCGCAATCAAAGCAATACCGGGTTTTTGCACTCGCTTACGAAAAAGTCAATAACAAAGTTGTTCAAGTAACATTCGCAAAACAACGTTCATCTCAAATGGCATTTTAGTCCCGAAGAACCATTATTTCATAGAACAATAGCACCTGACCTAACAACGTATGAATAAAAAGCACCACTCAATGGCTCGATCCTTTTTGCAATTGAAGCAAAAAAGTCCATGAAGGGCCAATCGTGTCGTTGTCCGAAGTATTCTAAAGTACTCTGAACTGGGACAGTACGTGGGCATTGCTGGCAAGGTGCTGTTGATGCAACTTCCTTTGCGCCTACTTGACGAAAGAATACTTCGGAAACTGTTGTAACTCTTTTGATCGTTTTTTGTGAAGGTATGTGGGAAGATATGAGTAGGATTGATGAATCGCTTATAAGAATTGGTCAAAAAACAATTCGGTTCAACAGTAGGATGACCCTTTGTTTGCTTACTGCGTCTTATTAAGCCAGAATATGTAATGAGTTACCTGCAACTGTTAAGCAATTGGTCTCCGTTGGTAATTGGAGACAGAAGATGTCAAATGCGCGAACCTATCAAGAATAAAAAAAAAAAAAAAATGAAACCGATTACCACTGAAGTTACGTGATTCACCCGTAGTTGGCAAATAACATTAATATACTTCTACTGCCATGGACCTACTTTGCGGTATTCAGTATCGCCCTAGAGAATGCCAATAACAATTTATATTAGAAGGCTAAGTTGAGCAAAATTGGAGACAGTCCAAATAAGTTTTTCTTCGAAGACAGATACAATTCTAGCCAACTTAACAACTAGGAAGTGAATACGAACGATCATTTATAAAAAAACACTATCTTCGTCTTCACAGGAAAGTTACTAACGCTCTTCGTATCGACGTGTGCGATTTTACTTTCAACACATGCAATTACAGAGTAATTGAATCTCAGCAATGCTTTTTCTCGTTACAAACGATCAATAGAGCATTTCATTGAAGTACCTCGAAGCAGATTAACATTGATACGCGATGAAATTCGAGATGGCTTGTTACGTCAGGACATGCAACTGTTTGATTTACATGGAGCAATCATTTTCTTTGTTTGCTTGTTTAGGAGATGATCTTACGAATTCGTTAGATGTCGTGAGTTGAAAGAATTCGGTTCTTCCGCAAATATCTAGTTTCATAACGATTCAAGGAAAAGGAGGAACTATTCAAATCGATACGTATTGAATTCGTTCGCAATCGCAAATATCAGTGAATTTTATTTAAGTGATGTAATCCTTTTATCAAGAATAGCGTTTATGTCATGTGGCAACCGATAGCCGTTGACATGACACATTTATTATTAGATCATGTCCTTATGAATTAGATCATAGTTTATTAGCTGTCATCAGCACTACATGTTTAAAACCTGCTAAGGATGATAACGAAAATAGTGTAAATGTTAACATGGTTAGCTATAATTTATTTATTTATGCATATGCCCCATTTGCAATATGTCAAAATAAGTTAAAAATAATAAGATTACGTGCCCTACTATAACTTTTTAAAAGAGATGCTAACAAAGAAATTGTTCAACATAATTTTAGAGCATTACAACGACTTTTCTCACAAGTATTACCGAAGAATAGAGATTAACGAAATGCTCTAATGATCCGTGTGATTTTTCTCAAGAAATTAGATGCATCCATCTGATGTCTCACGAAGTCAACTTGGTGAAGTAATAGCATAAAGCCTATCTTAAATCTGTATTCTGAAAAGTTATAAGTACTCTTGTGAAAGGTTGTTGAAATGTATTACATTTATTTTATAAGGTTACGCACTTAGGTACTCGTAAAATATGATATGTTGGTTTTATATGCGACAAAATGAATATTTTTGTTTTACCGGTTATTCTAATGCCTGCATATATATTATAAGTATATATTTAGGTATATGTATCTATTTTACCTATTTAATTTTTGATTTCTTTTATATTTGCACCAAGTGCAACCCCATTTTGTAACCAGGCAATCTCTATCCATTCCAGGTTGCCTGGAAGAAATGGCCGAATGTGATAAGGCCGCCAATTGTAAGTTTTATTTTTATTCTAAGGTTTTGTTTTAGTAAATTGTAATCTTGGTGTACGACAAAGTATTAAATAATGAAGCGAATTTATTATAAAACCACTATTTCCAGTTGACTTGGGGGAGGCCTATGTCCAGCAGTGGACGTCTTTCGGCTGAAATGATGATGATGATGATGATGACTATTTCCAGTAGCATTGGTAAGTTCTAGACTAGGACTTTAAATTTTCTATATGTAGTATTAAACAAATATTATTTTCTTACAATTCAGAACATTTAATTTTTTGGTTTTAACTAGGTAGGGTACACGTAAATATTTATTTAAATTAGTAACAAATTCTAGTAATCAATAAATTTTACTAAAAATAGTACATTCTGCTGCTAGACGTTTTTTTTATGTGGGAAAATCATCTAATGACAAATCCCGCTCTTGGGCGGAGCGAGAGATAGTGTCAGACTTTTACTGACTAAAAACCCACTCCTGTTCCTTTTTTGCCTTCGTCTCAGGGCCGTCTTTGCGCCGTCCGCAAGCCCGCGCCTACGGTGGCCGGAAATCGGGATCAGAATCCCGGCGGCGGTCAGGGCGTGAGGACCGTTGCCTCACGCGATCGGCCGCCTCCTTTGCTAGCATTACTGCTTCGCAGAAGGAGGCGACCGCCTGCCACTCCTCCTCGCTCCGGACCATCGCCCCCACGATGACACGGCGTTGCTGCTAGACGTAACGACAATTCCATTTCTTTCACATCAAACACTTCTAGAAACAACTTTACTGCTTTAAAAAATAAACGATCAGCCTATTTGGATAGACCAAAGTAAACAGCGTCTGGATTACATATTTTCGAGACGTAATGTCAGTCTTTGGTTTTGGCAACATTACTCGTAATCTTAACTCCTACGATGTTTACGTCGGAACTATAGTAACCTTATCGTTAAAAGTTTCCGATTCCCTAAGATGTTATTCCAACTCTATTTTCGTAAACTAATTTCGCAGTGTCCAACCTTGAACGAGAATCGAATTAATAAGTTCAACGTTTTTATTGAACATCGGTATTTTCGATGGCAGTATTTAACGCAATTCACGAGCTGAGAGAAATTCTGCGCTTCAAATTACCTGAGCACGTCAATATATTTTGAGGTGTATCGGTAAACAGGTCTGTCTACATCACAGATTCAGTTCCTGTATTCGATGTTACAGCATCGTTTATTCTGATCTCTCAATCATCTACAACGTCTTGTTTAGATACAATTTTATTATTCGTAGTAATATTTATGATACATTTTATTGCATTATCACGATGGTTCTTCAATACATTTTTATCGATTGAAAAGTAAGACTGTAAAACGAACTTGAATAAGAGTTATTAAAGATTTCTAATCACGCACCAATATTTTCTAATAGCAATTATTATAAAGGTAAATGTGCATGTAAACGGAAAAGTAACGTCATGAGTTTGAACAGTAAATAATAATTAGGTATTCAAAAAATCTAGGATGTTAAACTTCAAGCATTAATTATGCCATTAATAAAATTAACAAATTTTATAATTAAGCTGTTCTCGATGATTCGCTTAGAAATCACGAAGGCATCGAATACGATATCGGCACTAGGTAAATTGACATTAAAACAAGACCCTTGAGGGTTAAAGAAGTAAGGCAATAGACTAGCAATGTTAATCAATGAAATTGCCTTGTATCTAAGGCCGGTACGTAGTAAAAACGTAGTTATATTACTTGTCACTGTGATCACGTCTTCGTTTCATCACTTATTCTCTTGCTTATATATTTATATTTTGTATGTATGTATATGTGTATCTATTTTAGTATTAAGTATCAATAAATTATTATTATTTTTTACTTTTATATTTGCACCAAGTGCAACCCCATTTAGTGTCCAGGCAATCTCTATCTCATTCTGGGTTGCCTGGAAGAAATCGCCGAGTGCGATAAGGCCGCCAATTGTATGTTTCTTTTGTATTATTATTTAAATTTTTAAATTTGTAATCTTGGTATGCAATAAAGTATATATAAATAAATAAATAAAAACCATAGTCACGAAGTACAATATCAATTATAGTGTTTGACTTCAACAACGTCTTTTTTTTAATTGGGAAATCATCAAAAAACTCCTCCCGTTCTTGGTGGAGCGAGTGCGAGTGTCAGACTTTTACTAACTAAAACACACCTTTGTTCCTTAAGTTGCCTTTTGGGTTGCGGGGCCGCGGTAACTCTCTCGAACAATCCAGAAGCCCTGGTAGGGATCGGCCCTAGTGAGCCCGGTCAATTTTGCACTCATCTCTTTGAGACACACGTGGAACACGATACGTTGAGTACAACAACGTCTACTGTTCAAATTAGGAATTCTGTTTTTAGGTTGATTATAGAGTTCTCTTTCAGTAAACACATATCGTATTTTTTCTCCTTGTCTGTCAAATCGATCCAAAGGTTGTCTGTAAAAAATAACTTTTTAACGATAAGACCGCCCATTGTTACACCTTAAATTTTTATGATGTACAATAAAGAGTATCTGTCTATTTATCTATTCTAGACCGAACAGTCTAGAATTTTAGTAATGTCAGACTTGTTGTTGACTTCAAATAAAAGATATCCTTTAATCAATTTTCACAATGCACACGTGAAAGTTCAATTTCCAGAAATAGTACCTACAAGTAGACGTTATAAAAAAAAAATGAATAAAAAAACACAGCAAGATCTACTATCAGCTCATCTAACAAGACCAGAATACATGTAAGACATTGCGACAATGTTATTACTGTGATATAACTGTCTCCTGAGATAAACACGAGCATTTCACACGACTATCTGGCACGCCGAGGTAATTATGAAATAATACAATGTAGGACGAAGAATTATTATTCGAGATATATTTAGACCTAAGATTATCAACAAAAGACAAAACAGTCATCCGGATGTCATCTGAAATAGTATTACAAGTCATTTAATTGGTCTAGCACATGTCTGGGATGTTTTTAATCCTGGTGTCATCTTGGGATTTGATTGTACGCAATGCTTATGTCACCGAGAAATAACAAGAGATTCAAAGATGAATGACTAAAAGTGAAGTTATTTGAAACGTATGAATGAATAACATCATTCTGGTTAACAACCGACGCGAAAATTATGACCTTTACCCGGCACGACCGAATGGTGCCAATGATCTCGTATGCAGTTGGAGGTCTGCCCAACTTTACGAGGGAAATTAGCGTGAAGATATGTCCGAATACCTCACGTCCTATCACTTCTATGTATCAAATGACACGCTGATATTGCAAACGAGAGGCAGGTGCGCCAGCGCATTAATTTTCGTTAACATCTGCCAGTGAATTAGATGCACTATATTTGTTTAAGAACTTTCCAGGTGCATTTGGTAAGAATTAGAATAAAACGTGGGTTGAAAATGCGTCATATTATACAATTTGGTTTATCGGCAGATGCTCGTTAGGGGGAATGATACAAATTGCATTAACGTAGTTTAGTTTATGGAACATTTTATGTGCATGAGAGCATTATCTGATGATATCTTCTGAAGACAGATTGTAAAGTGCATGGTTTGATTAAGAAATAAGAGAATATAATTAAGTACGGTTAGTGTAATCTGTCACTCAAATGATAGTAATTAAGCCAGATGACGATAGTGTTGTTTGAGTTTATTTCTACCAGTACCTATACTTATTTAGGAATTTTCAAACGCTTCGACTACTGTGTACAGTTTCTTTGAGTATGGTATTTTATTTACACATAAACAACTATCAACTTTAAAGATAAGTAAATACGTATGAAAGTAGTAAAAGCCATTTTTATAAAATACACATAGTTTAAAAGATATGTGAATACTTCTGATAAAGCATTCAATTACAAGGAATCTGGAATGGATCAAAATAGAAAGTTGCCACAAGGTCAAAATAATATTTTACTCTCACTTGACAACTTAATAAAAAACAAACGACAGTAATTTACGTATGTGAGAATCAAAAATAGATAATCTGTAACATCCCATGGAAACCCGAATGATAATGTCATGAAAACAATAATGATGAACTATTACGACAGCCGATAGTGAAACCCATTAAGAAAACCATAATATCCGAACATAAATCGACAATATTTCTAATACACAATACATTGATGATTTCGGATTGACAACCAAAACAATTTGAAGAATAAAACAGTCAATGTATAAGATACAATTTCGGATAGTCAGTGGAATTGTTTTGATAGTCGGTGGGTAATAAAAAGTAGTAGAAAGTGCCAGAGAAGCCATCGGCACTTGGTGTTGGGCCAAACTGTGGCAAGGTCATTGGCTGTTTGATAATAGACATTATGAAGTAATAGATTGTTTGTTTACTTTTTTTCTTGATGCACTATTGATCAGCTTTACTTGTTAGAGTTTTGTCAAGTTAGTAAAGTCATGAATTTCGTTTGTATTTCAAATTTTGATCTACCTTAGAAATGTGGCTATAAAGTTGAAATGGAGCCCATATCCCGTGTTTTATTTGAATTTATCATCATTTAACTGCCGGGAGCAAAACAAACGCAGACGAAATAAATCGCTTTATCTTAATAAATTACAAGTAACGATATGGTTTTCTAGTGCCTTCGAAGATGTAGGTCTGGGTGGCATGCCAAAAGATCCAAATTCAAGACAAAATAAATTCCTATTTTCATATAAAAGTACAAACTGACTGACAGACATAAAGGCACAGCCGCAACTACTGGGACTAGAAACGTGAAATTTTGCACAAGGCTTCCTTTTTAACCGACTTCAAAAAGGAGAAGGTTATATGTTCGGTTGAATGTATGTTTTTTTAATTTTTTTTATGTATGTTCACCGATTTCTCGGTCAATTGTGGACCGATTTTGAAAATAATTTTTTTTTATTGAAAGGTTATGCTTCCGAGTTGGTCCCATAGAAATATTGTTATGATCTGATCATGAACTTCGAAGATATGGAACAGAACTCCTCATAGGATCACAGCAGAACCGTCGTAACAAGTAAAATTGCTTTGTTTATACGTGTAGTCGATGACTGACTGAAAGTAGAGGAGGAATATATCGATCATCAGATATGATGAAGCCTGAAGTTAGGCACCGGAACTCTGTAATAAATTAATGTAATCTAACCGTGTTTGGGATTATTAGACTTGTCATGAAATGCACTCTGGCTATAAGGTATTTAAGTTTGGCTGAGGGGTACTTTTTAGTGGTGGTACCATAACTAAAAAGTGTAAAATAAAAAACTTTTTACAAAAAAAATATACAACCGACTTCAAAGTAAAAAAAAAAACACTGAAAAGTGCAAAATAACCTTAATTTCGGAAGTCGGTGTTAAATAACGAAGAGACAAAACTATTATAGAAACACCGACTTCCGAAATTAAGGTTATTTTGCACTTTTCAGTGTTTTATTTTACTTTGAAGTCGGTTGTATTTTTTTTGTAAAAAGTTTTTTATATATATAACGTAGGCAAGCACTAAGAGAGGATTTTCTAAAATTCACCCTCTAACGGGATGAAAGTACCCCCTAACGGGTAGAAAGAAGTTTGTATGAGAAACCTATTTCCAAGCCAGCAAAACCACTGGTAGAAGCTAGTCGAGATATAATTTAGAAACGAGAAACGAGGTTACCGCTAGCTTTGTTTTTATACACCTCATCGGAAAACATATCGTGATTAAAGATTCCCCTTTTAGAATAATTCATGGCTATTTCACAAGCAGAAATAACTTCGTTTCCTGTATTACGGACGTTTGATCGAATTACTCCATTTTGTCGAAAAAACATGATAATTGCTGGAATCCGCCTTGTTTTGTTCCGTGATTTGTACACTTTGTTTTTTTAAATCGTCTCTTCCGTCGGTGTTATTATTAAATGATTCATAGACCTATCAATCATGTTTTAGTTGATTGAGATTTGGGAACTGTGTTTCTAGGTTTATATTGATGATATTGTTGTGACTGGTCTGTTGGTCTAGTGGTTAGGGGCCCTGGATCGTGAGTTCGATTCAATTGCGATGAGCACAATCATTTGTTCTGTGTCTGGATGTAATTTATCTATAATATGTATGTATTTAAAAATATATAAGTATGTTTATTAGTTGCCTAGTGCTCATAGCATAAGCTCTGCTTAGTTTAGGACTAGATGGCGTTGTGTGAAAGTTGTGGAATAGGTATTATATATTATTATTATTATATTATATTGTCATCGCTTCGCGGTCCTTTCTGCCTAGCTTTCCACCAACCGTTGAGGCTTGCATTATTAGCAGGATAGAGATAACTTAATGGATATTTATTTCATCATCATCATCATTTCAGCCGAAAGACGTCCACTGCTGGACATAGGCCTCCCCCAAATGTCGCCACATCGTCGATATTTATTTATAATACCTAACATTAATTATAGTTTATCACAATAACATCTACAAATAATTATATTAAGTTCTATGTCTTTTAACCTTTTGAGTGCGTAATTTATGCTTAAATTATATTCAATAACTTACGCGAGCTTTGGTAGTGGATCTTTCACAATATCATAACAATGCACGGAAAGAGGACCCATTGGGGTCTATAACAAGTGAACCAATTTACTAGAAACATCCTTTTTATGAGAAAGTGTCGTTTTAATAAATATTTTATTTTTCATCTACATAATTTAAACAAAAAAACACGCAGATACACGTTACGGTAAGTACTTTACATTTTGAGGTGGAAAATCATCAAAATCATCATCCCCCTCTGGGTGGAGCGAAAGGGAGTTTCAGAATTGTACTGACTAAAAGCCACCCGTGTTCCTTCTACCCTTTACGTTCCATTGCCGCGGTGACTCTTGTAAATAATTACGCAACCATTATCTTTACATTAAACAATATATCAAGTCTATCTAGCAGCAAAATCTCAAATTGCATTCACTTGTTTACGTGCCATTTGAATTGCATACGTGTACACGCAACGTAAATTCGCATACCGATATCAGTATAGATAAGTTACAAGTGTTCGTTACAGATTCCATTGCGTTCGCGATTAGTTCCACGCTGCGGACTCGATGACTGCGACGACACCCAATGTGGTATTATCTGCTTGTTTTGCGTCCATTACCCCCTTTGCATTAGGTTCAAGGAACATTTAAGACCTTTAAGAGTAATTGTATATGAAAACGTAATTTATATCGTCTACTTGTATTATTTTATAACATAGTATATAAAATACTATATTTTCAGTCTTTTTAATAAAAATACAAGTTCAAAATATTCGTACATTAGCAAAAAGCAGTTTGGGAAGACGAGAAAAGATTCTAAGATGAATAACAGAAAAAAATACTCTAAATAAAAATTAATGTGTAAGTACTAATAGTTTCAGAATTTTCCAAAAAAAACAGCTAAGACTACTAATTTCTTGTGATGATTTAAAAAAAAAAAAAACTATATTTCTTCCAAAAAAAAGCTGCCAACCCTAGAAGTGATTATCGTTTCTCGTACTCGTATCAATTGAAGTCACATTGTATTGTTATAATATAAAAAGAGTGTCAGTGCGACAAGTGACACTTATAAGGACCTCAATTTCTAATTCACTTGAGTACAAGTTATCATTGACTCGCAAGTTATTTCAATATTGAATGGCATTGATTTCTTTTCTACTGATACTAAGCGATAAATTAAATCATTAGGCGGTAATCTAGTAAATCTGTTTATTTTAGTAATTGAAACAGGGTCATAATCATCATCATCATCATTTCAGCCGAAAGACGTCCACTGTTGGACATAGGCCTCCCCCAAGTGTCGCCATAATGACCGCTCCAGTGCGATTCGCATCCACACGACTTCGTATTTTCTGTCTGAACGGATTTTCATGCATTTTACACCAATATACAGAATGATTAATGAAAAAGGTTTAGGTGTATAATACATGCATACATATTTATACCAGAAAAGAGCAGAGTATTTCAAAATATACATGCATACATATTTATACCAGAAAAGAGCAGAGTATTTCAAAATATTGTAACACGCGTGCAAAGCTGGGATGGGTCGCTAGTTGAATATAAATCTATATTATATTTATACAGAAGAAACTGACTGACTTAATTTTCAACGCACAACTGAAACTACTGGGACTAGGAACGTGAAATTTCGCACAAGGTTTCCTTTTATGACGTAGGCGAGCACTAAGAGAGGATTTTCCAAATTTATATCACCATAAAGGGATGAAACAGGGATTCAAAGTTTGTACGAGAAACCTAATTACACGCGGGCGAAGGCACCGGCAAAACCTAGTATAGCCATGTGATTACAACTTCTGGTTTCGGGTTATGAACATAAAAAGAAAAGTTTGCCTCAGTCTTTTCAAGGGGATACACTGACAAACAAAGCTTGGCATACTGTGGTTTGCCATCCGAAAGGAAACGAACAAAATGTTGCCGAAGGCACAATAAAGAGAGGCACAAACAATGAAAACAAAGAAATTATAAAGTCATGCTGTGTTTTACTAATTTAAATGGTATAAATTCAACTACGTAATATATGAAAGTTATTGTGTACTGTAATGAGGAAATCAACTGAGCATAAATAATGTTCATCTTACTTGACTATGTATTGTATAATGTCAACGTATCCACAATATCTGTGTGAGAATATTGTTTGTTAGGTACTACTTCTGTATCCACACGAGATCTTAACGGGATCCATTTATCGACCTAAACTGAATTGTTAAAGGGATGGAGCTATATAGGGTGTATAGCTATCCCTCTTTCTTGCTCGCGCGACTGACATTTTAACACATCATGTTGGCCCCAGATCTCTTTGATTCGAAAAGATTTGTCTGATATTTTTGCGTCGCATAGCAACAAACAACACGAGTATCTCATTTGATTAGAGTGATGTTTTTCCCGACGAATGTTGGTAGCAAATCTCAATTAAGTACTTTCCTTTCTACGTTGTTCATGGTCACGTACATTCGTACAATATTATAATTGACGTAAGAAATCCCACCTTGCCAGATCAAAGTCACTGTTGCGATAGAGAAATGCGTATTTAAATCATGATCTTTTCAATTGGTCGACATAATACTTTCACGTTTATGTAATCACGCGCCTCTTGGCTCGCCCATCCGTCATACTGCTAGCTTGTTATCTTGATCTAAACTATGAAAGTGAAATATCTCCTCTTCACTGTAGGCCGGAGATAAGGGGCCCCTGGCGCAATGAGCTCGCGTTTTTCACGTTTTTCTCCTTGATATTTTAATGTGCATAACGCTTCGTGCGAAGGTTATTGTCATCAGGAACACAATAATAATTGTGTGTACGGAATAACAAAACGTATTACAGTAAATCGCACTTGACATTGTAGAAATCAAGAAATAAAGGGCTGCTTACTCAATAAAATATCATCGAGCCTGCGAACAGTGAAAGATCAGTTTGCAAGACCTCGGAAGTCAAGAAGTAGACGTGCTTTGATAACAAATAGATCACAGAGCAGGAGGCAAATGTAGGAGCTATCAATATGGAACCATCGCAAAATTGTGCGAGTAACCTTGCCAGAGGACAAATCTTAAAAAAGTATACAACATATTTGTATGCAGGAAAACAACAACATAAAACACCGGAAATAGATTCAGTGGCAGATATTCGCTATCGTTCGGGGCTTAGGGAGCGATCTTCCAAATCCGATGCGTACTTCGAGCAATGTGATGTCTTATGGAAACATATCCAATAAAACGATACAGAATCTTTTCCAATCGGATTACAGGGTATTGTGAAGCCTTAACAAAGCTTGCGACTGGGTCAAAGGCATAGGGTTTATTTTGTTGAACTTGTCGTGAACAAAACGCGGTTTATCTATATATTTTGAAAACTACTTGGTCCCAAATTGTGAAATATACTCGAAATTACACAATTAGTAAAAGATCATATTCGTTATTTCTTCCATAATAAATTCATTCTAAATGATTTAGTTTAATTATCTTCAACATAAAAGTGAACTGTAATCAAAACTAAGCGTGTCACATCCACTTCCTCGTACATTTTATAGGCTAACATTTCTAATTGGCATTGCAAAACGTCCATTGCCAATTGTCAGTTGCGAAAAAATTATGAGTTTTTTAACATTTATGCCTTCGGTTAACGTGCATAATAAATCGGTAATAATAATATATCTTTTTATATGGCAGTTTTGGGTACAATCGATTTATTCGCCGTTGGGTCTATCTAATCTATTCACGACTTTGCTTTTCTTTATCTTTTGTTATCTTTGCTGTTGTAAATCTGAGGCGCGCTGGGTCTAGTATTTTACGTATTTAGGTACAAGTATAACGTTAGACATTTTAAGGGCTGAAAGGAATGCGAAAGGTCACGGTCTTTTCATAATGTTCTGCATTTTTGTTAGCTAAAGCCTATTGAAGTAGCTTTACTTTATGAAGCGAACATCTTTTGAAGAAAATGTTGGTTGGTTAGAAATTCTAATAGCAGTAATTGTAAGGTAAATATAGTTCCAAAATAATAGTTTACATGATATACTTTTTACGTGCGCATCTCACTAAACTACTGGACGGATTTTTATGGAACTTTCACTGAGCACTCAGAGGTTATCGTGATCGAAGAGAATTAAATAATTGTTTGAGCAATATTAAGAGCAGTAAAAAAAGAAATTGACGATATACAGACAGAAAAACAATAGGATGACGAGGAATTGAATATTACTGAAGAAAGAGATTCTACTGTCGACATTAAAACAAATTACAAAGTTAATTTCATTCATCATTTTATACAAAACAAAACTATAACATTGATATGTCCTTAGGGTCACTTAAAACAACGTAAAGACTATCGTCAATTACCGTGCAGTGTCGTAAATTAGCGTCATTGTCTTTATAAATACGTCGGCGTCGCTTCCATACGTCGACTGAACGGCGCCTAGTGACGTTTTTAATGTTTACTAATGATAGATTCGGTTGTTATGATTAATTAATGTCACTATTGTTTATTCGTGCTTCGATGGGCACGAAGTATCTGTCCCGGTTGTCATGCGAATATCAATCGTCGTCCTAGGCCATACTTAAGTCCAAAGAAGGCACTGGTTAAGGTGAAGGCCGAGCGGTTTTTAGTAGGTACTTTTATGTTTAGCATTTTTTGCTGAGAAGTGGATTAACTTGGAAAAGCCCTTGAAGGATCATGAATACGATTCATCTTGTTTCAACAGTCTTGTTGTTTGTTAGTAAATATACAAGGAAAGTCTTTGTTTATGCGTAATTTGGAAAATCTTCTAGCGTCATTAGCTAGTCATATGCGTTACTCATTGCAGTTATGGTCGACAAATAACTACATACGCTATTACCTACTTATGTTAATACAGCAATTGTAATTTCCTCTGCCATGTTTAACTTTATCTTTGCCAATCGATTGTTAGATTCTGTTTGGTTTATAGTCACCGGAATTCCAACGGCAATTTTGCGACCAATTCCTTCATGTTAAACAATAGCATGTCTATGTTGTCATCCGCCCAGCCTTTTCCTCACTCCAGTAGGTTCGGCATCCGACTATAGTCTGACCTTGACAACGTTTACAGTAGACAAAATAGCTAATTTACGATGTCTCAGAACAAAAACATCGCTCCGATGACCACACATAAAATTTTCAACGTTAGCAACATGGATTTTTGTATTGATGTTCAAACTCAGTCCCGTAGGTATTTAGTAGGCACCTCGCACCAGATTAGGCCTTTTCAAAGCCACGGTTGGTAGCCGTTCAATGTCAATCGCTACTTCCCGACAATACCGTGGCATGAGTCATGCTATGATCAATCGCACTTTAGTTGATAGTCTGATAGAATGAGATCTTTTATTTTGACGGATACGGTTTGAGTGACTTCTCTGTTTTGTTTATCTTTTTGATAGGAAAGAAATGGAGCATTGTTTTGTTGTTATCTTGTTCCGAAACTCTTGAGAATGTTAGCTATTTTTGTAACACCGTAACGGTTTGGTACATGGTTTTGCATTAAAAACATCTGCAGAAAATACAAAAATATTCCTAAATAAAAACCGGCCAAGTGCGAGTCGGACTCGCCCATGGAGGGTTCCGTAGCAGCAAGTAACATAATAATGGTTCACGGTGTATGTACATAATTATAAGGTTTATGTTTATGAAATTAAATGTTTTTTTTTTTTTATATTTGAGTTGATTGAATGAAAGGTAAAATGCGGTTTACGATTTATGACGTACTAAAAAAAAACTACTGACCAGATCTCGTTCAAACCAATTTTCGTTGGCAGTTTTTATAGTAATGTACATCATATATTTTTTTTAGTTTTATCATTCTCTTATTTTAGAAGTTAGAGGGGGGGGGGGACACACATTTTACCACTTTGGAAGTGTCTCTCGCGCAAACTATTCAGTTTAGAAAAAAATGATATTAGAAACCTCAGTATCATTTTTGAAGACCTATCCATAGATACCCCACACGCATGGGTTTGATGAAAAAAAAAATTTTGAGTTTCAGTTCTAAGTATGGGGACCCCCAAAATTTATTGCTTTTTTTCTATTTTTGTATGAAAATCTTAATGCGGTTCACAGAATACATCTACTTACAAAGTTTCAACAGTATAGCTCTTATAGTTTCGGAAAAAAGTGGCTGTGACATACGGACGGACAGACGGACAGACAGACAGACAGACAGACAGACAGACAGACAGACAGACAGACAGACAGACAGACATGACGAATCTATAAGGGTTCCGTTTTTTGCCATTTGGCTACGGAACCCTAAAAACACGTGAAGTTTATAGATTTGCACGTTATTGCGTTTTTGTTACGGTTTAAGATCTGTTACAGAAGAAATATTTCCGGATATACAAAAATTCATAAGCAAGTACTCAGTACGGGTTCAACGAATCAAACGAGGTATTCCTCGTAGCGCTCCCGTTTTGAAACGCTCCCATCTAAGCGCTCCCGTTTTGTTCCTCCAAGCGCTCCCAAAAGGAGCGCTTCGAGGAACGATTAAAAATATTAAAATTTATTTCCTCGAAGCGCTCCCACGTTTAAAAATAGGGAAAAGCATGAAGTAATGAATTATATCGATAATTTTTAAAAACTCATGTGTGCATCATCGACATCGAAGTTGCTTAACCAAATTACGAAATTGAGAGAATAATATCTTTTTACTTTCGGCACTCTTATGTGTATACAAGGACCAATGTTATTGTGTAGGTATTCAAAGAGGATGTTATAAATAAAACGCATAGATATACTTAATATAAATTATATACGTATAATAATCACATTGCAGTAGACCTACATAATAATTACATTAGTACTTTGTGTGTACCACTGGCGACGGGGTGTGGACGAACGGGCACTTTTGCTAATAAAATAAAAACTACTGGGTATTTTTGAGAGAAACAAAAAGTTGTTAACTTGTATCCATACAGGCTATATTATGACAAACTTTCAGGCGATTTGGCAAAGTAACATTATCCATTACAAATAGGATATAAAAACATATTCCAAGTTACAATCACATTAAAACAACATTAATACTAAGAGTAGTATAAGTATGTATATTATAAAAATCTTTAAAATTAAAAATCACAGATCGTTTCATAATCTTAATTATTACTGACTAATTAATAAGTGTTCATTGGAGTTGCACAATTTGATCCCGCCAAGTCCGTTCCATCATCGGACCACAAGACGTACGGCGTTGCGCCACCGTTACATGGTCGACACCCCACCCATACGTACAAAGCGTTTTGGGAACACATTCATTATGCGTACAGCTAAGGAGTGGAATTCCCTGCCGGAGTCTGTGTTTCCTGATAGCTACAACCTAGGAGTCTTCAAGTCTAGAGTGAATAGATTGCTTCTAGGCAAGCGTGCTCCATCGTAGGCCATATCATCGCTTAACATCAGGTGTGATTATGGTCAAACGCGAGCCTATCGCCAATAAAAAAAAAAATCACAGATGGTTCCTTCATGTTTAACAATTACAAATTACAAATAGGATATAAAATAATATTTCCAGTTACAATCACATTGAAACAATATTAATCTTACTAAGAGTAGTATAATAATATAAAAAAAATTAATATTAAAAATCACAGATCGTTTCATAATCTTAATTATTACTGATTAATTAATCATTACTAACAGACGCAAAAATACTTATTAAAATCTTAACATCTCTAGGCAATGTCCTATAGAAATAGCGCCAGACACGTATTGATGTAATATATTTTTAATTACATTGTTTCGTTCTTGGGCATGTTTTTGATTTTCGGAAATGTTCATTTTTAATCTTATTTCAGCAAAATTGTTACAATAGTTTTGTAAGTACCTTAGCAGTTTGGCTAAATTTACACCTTGCTTTTGATTGATTTTTTTATTAATGTCTGAATAATGTGATTCCACGAAATTATTTGTTTTATTCTTTTCACCGTAACATGTAAATTTGTTTTTCCAAAATCGGTGTTCTAACCATTGGGAAACCATATAATCATTGAATTTTGTGATATTTTTGTCCTGTGGAGACTGACTCATTATATAAAGAAATGCATCATCTAAATCTGAGGCAGGTAAATGAGGTAATACAGTACACAAAGCAACATGCTTCCTAAAAACACTATTTTGGATAGACCTAGGTCTCGAGATTTTCTTTTAAGCGCTTGTTTGTAGTGAAAAATACACCCACTTGCAACTGCATTTGGAAACTCTGCTAAAAAACCGCTGATTGCGGCTTCCTCAAAGTCGCTTTTAAAAAAATCAACCTGCATATTTGGTACTGTTGTTTTCAACAACAGAAATAATAATTCATATGTTGACTTCTTTTTATCACATAATAGAGCATATACTAGTGGCTTCACAACGCCATCGATTTCTCCATGGATGCTGTACAGCTGCTTAAATGGTTTTGGCACACTTTTGAAAGTCCCGTCGCAGTATAAATGACGACATCTTCCTAATTCCCCTCTACTCTTCTCGGTAGCAAACAAAAGGATCCTCCTTTTACCGTCATCATAATCCGCAAGGGTGAAGTTGTGAAATGATTTTGGCACCTAAAACAAGAAATTTATGGTCATTGGCAATGATCGGTATTTACAAAAACGTTGACGAAAATAACGATTATGTTTAGATAAACAAAATTTATCTAAACATGATACCTACATAATTATAATATATATAAAACACATGTAACTTTTAAAGATTTTTTTTTATTTTACCTTCATACTGACCTCTATTTATCTAGATGTGTTGATAAAAAAAATAGTTAAAACATAATCACAGTTCTCAATAACATAAACACAAAAAGTTATGTTAAATTAATTTTATCGAAGAGCAGCCCTGCGATTGCTGTGGGATCGCTCGGTGCGAAGCAATTACAACTGTACGCTTGAGTAGATATTTAAGCACATTTAAGCATGCAGTGGTTGCTGACGCGACGGAGTAGGCTAATATAGCAGTAGGTTTTATAAATTTTCTATGGAGTGAAGTATCTGTACGTAATCTGTGCTAGAGCATAGATTAATGTGACTCTAAAGGGCAAGGCATAAAATAAAATATACATATTTTTATATTAATTACTTACTTGCACATCTGTTAGACATTTCCCAAACAAACGCTTAACTCCAAAACTTTTATTTCTTTTATTATAAAGTCCAGTTTTAATATTTTCAAACTTTGGTATTTGATTTGTCAAATTAATTCCCTGGTCTAATAAACAATTAAGTTTTCTTTTATAAATCTCAGGGAGAGGGTCTAAGGTGGACATGGCTTCTTGGTGAATATCCTCCACTACTTCTCGCACAAATTGTGATGCCTCATTACGCCGACAAGAATGTTCGTTCTTTTTTAAAATATCTTCATATTTATTAAGAGTTAGGAAGGCACCACACGTCTTTATTGTACACCGCCACACACTGTTCCCATTCTTATTAACTTTTATAGGTCTGTATATATAATTATCACATAACAACACTTTCCTTTTTTACTTTGGACGTATTTAATTAGCACGTTTCCAGTACTTGGTCCAGCAATTGGTTCCATGCTCACACAATTATTTCACAAACTTTATTAGTAAACAAACTTGCTTCCGTGACACATTCGCGCAACTTGCGTTAACAACAAAACGCAATTTTACGTAAACACAAGTTCGGGCAATGCTCGGCTGGGTTCGTGTGAATTCGTTAAACGCGACTCTCCAGGATACAATGGGGAGGCGGGGTTACGGTTTGTATGTGTGTGTGCAGGACTCACACGCCGCGCACGCCGCGCGCGCCGCATCTTTAACTCTTAGTTAAGAAGTTAGTATCGCTATTTTTGGCAAAAATTAATTATAAAATTGTTTTAACCATTTTATCAATCGCATAGGTAGCATCACCGTTGAGCGCAATACGTTACTGGATCCCGGCTCAGAGCAGGTGATTTTAGTCAGTAGGTGGTTTTAGTCAGTAAGAGTCTGACACTCTCTCGCCCCGCCTAGGACAAGGAAAGTCATTTCTACCATTGACGTAAACGATAGACACCTCATTGCCTTATTTCTACGAAAAACTTCCGAAAAAAAACATTGAGGTGTGCGGGGAAGGGGGTAGTAATGGGAAACATAATGGAGAGAAATCATAAGCTTTCTAAACAATAAAAAAATATGAATAGGTACATATGTCGGTAGATTATATTCATCTATTTGGTGGACTAAAGGATTTACAATAAAACAAAAAAAAAAATAATTACCAACCCGTGAGAAGCCGGGACGGGCCGCTAGTTGTATATTATAACAATGTGTTCTACTTATTATCGATAATTTCAGTTAGTATAGTCCCATCTCTATCCGAAAGTTAATCATGGGAGCGCTTCGAGGAAATAAATTTTAATATTTTTAATCGTTCCTCGAAGCGCTCTTTTTGGGAGCGCTTGGAGGAACAAAACGGGAGCGCTTAGATGGGAGCGTTTCAAAACAGGAGCGCTACGAGGAATACCTCAATCAAACCCCTTCATCTGTAACTTCTTATCATAATGACATCATAAACATTCATGATAACTTTACAAAGAATAACCAGAATTTAGACATGTTTGTACTGTCAACTTTTCCAATGCCTATCCATCATATTAGGTCATAGAACAGACCACATATTTATTGATATGTTATTTGACCTAAGCCTCGCATATCGATTCAACGGCAGGTAAAGGTACTTGTGAAATAAAGTCACTTTGAAATATAATGGTGTGTTTGTGTGTGTAACTGTGTAGATATTGTATTTATATTTTCGGGCAGCAAATTTTCATGCTAGTGTGCCCTTATCCTAGTATGCGCTGTCAGTTCAGTGCGCTAACATTTTGATGGATTGGTCTGACGTGCTTCCTAAAGAGTTGACATACATATAAAATATATAATACCCACAACGTAATATTCTAAAAGCGTAACCTCCTTTGTATGTCGATATTTTTTTAACGAGAAATGGTTTTTATTATGCCGTCCTGAGCTAATAGGATTAGTGTTTAGTTCAGTTAATAAGTAGGTAATGCCTGTGAAACCTGGCACGAACGTTCCTCTTTTCAAAGAGAGGGGGAAATAATGCAAATAAAATCCATAATATCCAGAATCTCGAATGATCTGAAACGAGCAAAGCGGTAAAATCATAAAATGTCAACGACTTCCGATCTCGGATCCGCAAATAAAAAATCCCGACGAAATTAGATCGGTTTTCATTCCTTGCGGAACTACCGCGTCCCAGATCATAACTCACATTGTGATTTAAAAGAAGATAGTGTTTTAGGTAAATCCTTTGATTAGCAGCTGACTGGGAAGAAATTTATGATGGTTTATTAATTGAAGAGTGAATATGTTTACGTTAAATTTTGCTAAAGTAGGTACCTACAATCAGAAAATGATGTGCTAAATATTGTGAGATATATAACTATGCTGCTGCCAGCAGCTTCGTTCGCGTGATAGTGGAAAATTATCCTAAGGGCACACTCCCGGGACAAAAGTATCCTATGTGCCAGGACATGTCAAGTTAGTTTCATCGAATTCCGTTCAGCCGTTCGAGGGTAAAGAAGTAACAAATATACATCCACTCACCAACTTTCGCCTTTATAATATTAGTGTAAAGACAAATCACAAATTCCATCAAATTCTCAAGTCTGCACCATCACCAATAGATACAAAACCGATGATAATCGTCCTGAGTCTACAGTTATTAACACTAGACGTTAGATATCAACCCCGATTCTCCAAGATCACTATAGCTGCATAGTAACTTATTCGCCCAACTTCAAATAATTTGGGTAATAAAATCAGCCGTGCGAATCCTCTGGGCTTAATGGACTGTGGTTGCAATCGTAATTGATATACTACACTATAAAAATTCAATTTTGTCTTTCATTATGAAATATTCATGCGGTCTGGCGCAGCCGAAAAGAAATTTTCTTTACGATTCGTTTCCGCTTTGGTGACTTTTATTCTTTTCAGTTGAAATCTCAGTTTAGATTTCCGCACGAGTATATGCAATCGACTCGATTTAATTTAATATTTTTTCTTTGGGCAATTCTGATTCTTTGAGTGATCTAGCATCTAGGAGGATCTAGCATGGTAATTGTTTCCATGTTTAAAAGCGTTTTATTCGTTTCCATCTAAGTTAAGGCAGTACGAATACTATTGCTACCACCTGTTGCTCTAGCAATAAAACACGTATCCACTTGTGATTCACGTACAACTTCATTCACCGTTTCCACAATTTTCCTCGCATTCTTGCCCGTTATACGTGATTGATAAAAATTCTTTAACCTCTGTATCGGCATTGAAATTGAATTACGTCCGTTGAAATTTACAAACTGGTGTAAACGGTACGAGTTTATTTGATTGTGAATTTAGGTCGTCGAATAAACAAGTTACAGTATTGTGCTATGTTACTATATAATTTGCAATTTGTCTATCTTCCATTGACGCAGTTGCGTTAAGACTAATCACACTAATATTATAAAGGCGAAAGTTTGTTACTTCTTCATAATTGATTAGAAATTTGGAATGTTTGACCTCCATCCTGGAATAAGATGCTTTTTGTCCCGGGGGTATGTTCCTTTGGAATAATTTCCTACCATTAAGCGGGCGAAGCCCCTGGCTATTAGATAGTAATTGCGAAAAACATGACACCATCTCTCAAAGAGATCAAGATTCACAAACATTGCTTCGTTATCTAATTAAGGAATTTATTACTGAAGATAACAACGAATTTGCACAACTCGTAAACAATCTCCAAAAAGATGATCATTATAAAACATTTCTCTCGTGTTAGTATAGTGTTTAGTGGTATAATATCTCCATAAAAATGTTCGCTTACATATTATCCAGTAAACAAGTGCATGGCTTTCTCGTTATCAGGGGGGCTATTGGCTAACTTTTTCAATAACAGTTGACAACTAGCATTCGTTGCACACTAAACTTAGTTGTCAACTGACAATGTCATAAAATTGGTATTACGTATCACACAAGTGACTAACAAACTACGGTGGAAATGTGGTGAATTATAAAAATTTACGGTGCCTATTGTGACCACTCTACAATTTTATCGACTATTATACAGCTTCAAAAGCTTACACAATCGCAATTTTAGAAGTATCGATACAATAACATCTGTCAAAACGTGATACGGTGGCTATCAAAGGCACCAGTAGCTAATGACGTCACTGCAGTTGGTCACTGAAGATAGGCAATACGAAACTAGCTGTTTGACAGTTCAATGATGTACATACAAGTGATCATCACTTGAACTGTCAACAGAGTTACGCAATAGCCCAGCTGGTCTTGATAAAGAGACAATTGCGAAACAGTACAGAATGTACAGGCTCATTCATCTCTGAAGCAGTGTTTCTGATCCAAATCTGAGAAAACTCAGTTCCAGAACACTCAAATTGAGTATTTCGAAGTAAATCGGATGCAGATAATGTAGTGTGGAATGGTATAACGAATCCCAGAGTTAGCTTCTTGGATTCTGAACCGAAAGCAATTCGTAAGGCCGCTTGTACACACACGTTTTTTTGACGTGAAAAGCCACTTTTAACTCGCCGTGTGTAGGTACGGTCGTCAGTGTTGTATAGATCACTGTGAAAGCTTGTTGACAAAAAAGTTGCATAAACCGCGGTGGAGTTATCATGCCGGAGACAACACGTGTGTGAACAACTACGCACGGTCAATAAACCATAGAATTTTACGGCAAAAAAACGTGTGTGTACAAGCGGCCTAAGAGTAGTTGTTACGTCAGTAATAGTAGTATCAGCTGTTGGTATTATAATAATATTGAGGGAGTACCACAATATGTTAAAGCCTGCAATCAAAATATCGGTAGAGTATCTCAGGTTATTGTTGACACACCTGCAACGTTTGCAAACGGTAACATACCAAAACAAAATGAATAGACAGTGGAGTACTGTTACTCTATTTATAGAACGATAGCGTTAGGAAGGCAATTGATAAATCTGAATATTGAAGCACTTCAGCTGCTATCAATAGATCTTTCGATGAAGCACTTACAGAACAACATATGTAGATTAATTCCGACTTTTGGTTTAACACGTTTTTTTATTTTTGATAAGATGTATTAGTTTGCAGCTATCAGGAAACACAGACTCTGGCAGTGTACACCTCTACAACTGCCCAAAGAACTTTATCCCAAACCTAAAGAGACACGAGTTTATTTACGGCTAGGTATTATACGACCTCCTAATTGCCAAACTTACACCGTCAATTTTCCAAGACGAATTATGAAGGTCATATGAACCCTGAAACTCATTGTCCTCATCTTTTAAGGTAGGCATAAATAATCCTAAAGAAACTTTTGATCTTAATTCCATTAAATCAACAAAAGCTAACATCAAATCCAATTTGGAGCAAAATCCTCTTTGAATTTATATTATCACTCTATTGTAAGCGTCTCTAAAAGGTTTTTAATGAATTTCGGAACTTGTAAAGAAGTCCTAAAGCTGGGTTAGGATCTGCGTAAAACGGATCTAACTACATTCTTTATCAATTAAGGCTTTTTTGCTTTACACAAAGTAGATTTTTCCTTTATAAGTTGATTGAAGAAGACAGGGTCTTTCTTAGGTAATGTAAATTTCTGCTTAAGATTAATTTTCATTTAAGTTTAGGACAGCTGAGGTTAACTCTACACAAGTTTGAACACAAAGCTTACGTAAAATTTTGGTTATGTTTTCATAAGAGTTGTGTAGACTGTTTTACGTGGCGTGCCTTCGGGGATTTATGTTCACGTGAAGTTTCAAGTAAATCTGCTAAGTCTTTGAATATTTCAAATGGCGTCAAAGCTGCCCTCCTAGCCAAGTTACAATCGTTTCGTTAGGCGCGAACGCCTCGAGTAGGCCACGCCTCCGATTCCTTTGTTCTGACCACGTGACTGAGCGTTGAGATGACGTCAGAACAAAGGAATCGGAGGCGTGGCCTACTCGAGGCGTTCGCGCCGAACGAAACGATTGTAACTTGGCTAGGGGGGCTGTTCCACATAACTTCATGTGAGCAGATGGAAATTCAATGAGAGCATTGCTTTTTATTATAACTTTAAGCACTTGTACTTGTGTGTGACTGTGTATGTACTTCGGGATTGTTCGAAAGAGTTACAGCGGCGGGTTTTAGTCCGTAAAGTCTGACTCTCTCTCTCTCTCTCACTCCAAGAAGGGGAGGAGTTATTTGAAATTTATATCTCAAAAAAAAGAAAGCCTTTTAAAATAGGCTCTTTAATATTTACTAAACTGTTTCATAACTTGTACCTCAGTATTTTCAAACACTTACGTTTACAGTTAAATAGCTTGTGTAACTAAGTTATATTTAGAGTACAGATTTTAATACATTTTATGGATTTTAATTATTTATTTGACAAGGCAACTTGATACAGCTGTGACTAAATTTCTTATTTTACTTTAAGCTGTTGATCCCCGCATTAACGCCGGCGTTCACGCGCCATTGTCTTTCTATTGTGTCTCTAATTACGCACTCAAAAGGTTAATTTTAATGTGGATTTAAATTTTTATTTAATTGTAGATATTTACAGTGGTATTTTCAAAGTGCGTAATGTAACGTAATGTAATTCACATAATTTTAAATAACTGGGTAACCAACAAAATATGATAAACGATATTTATTTTGCAAAGAGGTTTTAAAACTCTTTTACACGTCATTTTAAACTAGATGAGGCCGGTGTTCCCTAGCTGACTACCCTGAGAAGAAATACCGAAACAAACTGAGAGGTTAAAATCTCTTTTAAAGTCCATACAGCAAACATGTAATGCTCAAATAAATATTGATCTTGTATCTGAAATAAATAAACTATATACAATATTGGAGTAATAAACAACGTAACTTAAAAAATCTTAGATATTAATACAAGTGTCTAAAAAGATGTATTGTGAAATTCGCTTAGCACTGAAGCTATGCCTTGTTGGGTGCCAATAATACTACACGCATTGTTGAATTTCTGAGCATATTACGAACTTCGCTTGGCCCTTAGATATATCGAAATGTTTATTATGCCTGTAGAGCGGGGATGTTATGGATATGAAAGGCATCAAGATATGGTTACGGATTATCAACATCATCATCATCATTTCAGCCGAAAGACGTCCAATGTTGGACATAGGCCTCGCCCAAGTGCCGCCACAGTGAACGGTCCTGTGCGTCTCGCATCCATCAGATTCCCGCGACCAGGTCATCGGTCCACCTTGTGGGAGGCCTTCCAACGTTGCGTCTTCCGCTACGCGACGGCTACTCCAGAACCTTTCAGCCCCAACGGCCATATTTTTTACGAGCAATGTGCCCTGCCCACTGCCACATAAGTTTGGCGATTCTTCGGACTATGTCGGGTACCGGATACGGATATAGGAATAATATATTATACCGATATCGGATATGATTACAGATATGAAATTATTTCAGATTATCCGCTAGTAATTCTAGTATTAATTCTAATTATCCGCTAGTATACTCGTAGGTTACGGATATATGAATTTTAAAAGTAAAATACAAAAAACCAGATGTAACAATTGTTTCTAGTCTAGATTATCATTTATTTGGCCTGTCGTAACCTTTAGACTCTACTTAAGGAGCTCCATAACAACATAGTTATGTAGGTACCTATGTTGTATGTACCTATAGGTATATACATGTATAGGTACGTACATGCTGTAAAGCTGTGAAACGTTCTCATGTACTGTTTACTCCACATTGATCCTTATATCTTAATTAATTGAACTGATATAGACAAACGAGTTTCAATTCATCTTTATTACACACGCGTGCGTCTTTTGTTTTTTTTTTAAAAACGACACCTACTATTGTAGGTAATATATTAGCCGTCGAATTAAGTAATCGTATACACACGAGTGTTATTATAGTGAGTGCAGACGATCTGAGATATTTCACGTAGGTATGAACGTAAAACAGCCTACACGCGTGAAACCGACACCCGTTGTAAAAACTCGGCCTCGATCGTGCAGTTGACGTGGGGTTACAATGTTAGCGATTATGCAGGTGGAAATATACTGGTTTAATATGAAACCGGCTAGAAGGGGCAGCGCCCCAGGGCCTCTAGGTTCGGGGGCCCCAAATCCAACACATTTTAGACCGCAATAGGGATAAGTCAGAAACTCCCTCGCGCTCCACTCAGAGCAGAAGCTATTTGGTGATTTTCCACATAAAACAGGGGTCCCAGATTATTGTTGGTCGTCTAGCTACGTCACTGTATGGAACGACGTCCTGAAGAAAGAAGCTGACATGAAGCGGCAGGCAACGAACTACTTCGAATATGGCATTGAAGCATCCTACACTTCAAGGAGCTAAATTAAGAAAAATGTTAGCTTGTTTTTTTTTTAAATATAAACTTCGCCCCACACTAGGAGTTCCTCTAGTGGGTCCTGTATCGTGGGTGCTCTCATAAACTTGTAAACTTACAAGGTACTCAGACCCGGAACAACTATCTGTAGACCATATTTGCAAATATTTCTTTCGTGCGGGAATCGAACACGCAAAACGCAGCGCAGTAACCAGTCGCTTAGCCACTGCGCCTACTGTGCCATTAAATGTGTGTAAACGCAATGTCTAAATATGTTTGGACACTAAGCAATAATGCTGTTACGCATTACCGCTTAGTGACGTTAGACGAACGCGCAGTAGACAGACCAATAACGTTTCCAATTAAATATTATTTAAATAAAACTGTTCTATAATTTATGACGCTCCAAAACGGGCATAATAGACGTAGACAAAAAGGCTGTCAGCCTCGAATAGGATTGGGAACGGGCGGGTCACGTCAACCACATGTACAGTGAGCCACGTAATGGGTTCCTGCAGAGGGAAAGCGCCGTACAGGCCAGCCCAGAAAGAGGTGGCGAGATGATTTAGACGCTTACCACGAGGACTGGGGGCAGTAGGATGTATGAAAAGACTTAGGGGAGGCCTTAGTCCAGCAGTAGGACAGTAAAGACTAAAAAAATGTTCACTCGTTGCTTAAAACTATAAAAAATATCTTTATAATCGTTTAGTTCCCAAATTGGCATATTAAGCAAATATTATTACGACTACAGTTAGAAATAATAAATTTTATGAAACTTCAACATCATAATACCTATAAAATGAAGAAATTTAAACGCTTTACAATATTTCCTGAAAGTGTTACTTAAATGAGATTATTTCATTGTTGCCAAAACTGTGTTATACAATGTTGTTATCAGTCACGAAAAATAAAAAATCGTAGAGCTGTAATTCTGTGCAAGATATTGTTGCAATATTTAGCACAAAAACCACTTTGTTCACTTGTTGAAGAGATGTTACAGCTTATATCTACAAACACGACAAGAACTGGATGCGTAATTTCTTAACATGAACATTTACCGTAAGTCAGTACCGTATAACCGTTTCATGTTTTTCATCGGATCAAAGCATGTTCTTATTTTCGTTCATCATGTGTCACATTTTCCTCGACGTGTTTATTAAAACCTACTTGAAAGAAACTTTTCAAAGTCAAGGATAGCAAACAGCAGAATTATTAGATGTAGTAATAGTTTTTTGAACAGAAAGACCATTAAACCCAAAGCAACATTGTGGCAGACAAAGATAAAGTTGGAGAGATGATCTTGACTCTTACCGGAGGGACTGGCCCGCAATGGCAGAAGACAGACGTGTATGGAAAAGGGAGAGGCAGGCATTCCCTCAGGAGTGAGACAAAATGGGCTAATTAGATAGGTAGGTAGTTTTTCAGACAGACTACCTCTATTTTCTAAGAATTGATGTATAATCTAGATTGATTCGGTATGTGTAAAGGCTCTCATTTTATCGACATAGTAAAGATCATCATCACTATCTTCCTGCTCTGTTATTTGGGGTCGGCACAAAACATTTTTTCTTTTTCAACTATGTTCTGTCAACCGTCACGCTATCATTGACTCCCTTTTCTTTCACATCACTCCTCACACCATCCATTTTTTCTTTGGTTTCCCTATAATTTAAGTAGCATCGTAACTAAAAGCTGATCGTAGATATAGTAATTTTACCCTAGTTAAGGACTTAAAAGTTATAAAAATAAGCGCAAAGTCTTTCAAATCATTCTATTCATTCTGGATCTAAAAGAACTGATTAGTAGCGGGTGTTTATATCTAACCCTTGGTCGAAAATCCTCCTAAGATAAAGTAGAAGAGTGCTGCGAAATTAATTTAAACGAAGAACAAGTAATACTTTAAACTTTCTTAATATTCTGATCCGACGGAGCCTCATTTTTTATTCGGGTTTCGGGTTCACTTGAGATTTTCGCATGTGGCCAGAACTTTATTTCAATATTTTCTTCTATTCTATCAGAGTAATACGAAAATCAATCTTTTCGTAAAACAAGAAACATTCACAAAACATGAACGTAGCTTGAAAAGAGTTAAAAACAGGTATTTTTTTTTTTGTTGTCTAAATTAATTCTTTGTTTTTTTTTTTAACTAGGACTTGTCTTTGTATTTTATTTTGTGCTAACCTTATGTGTGTATGTGATGGAACTATGTGGTCTTTATAATTTTTTTTTATTATTATTGATAGGCTCGCGTTTGACCACTATCTCACCTGATGGTAAGCGATGATGTGCATTATTATTATAGGATCAGCCAAATGGTAAAACACTGAAAAAGACTGTTGGAGGCAGTATACACCGTGTGGTGCGGAAAACCGCATGACATGAAGACGCGTCGGCGTCGTATGTGGTCGCAATCCTTACCAGTGAGAGAACGATGATGAAGAAGAAGATGGTAGAAAAGCCTAATCTCTTAATGACAAGTCAACATGTGAACATTATCCCCGCTATAATTGAAACCTCACAATATAATACTCGTATTATAAGTACACGCGTGTCGTTGGCGCCGTGTGGGCGAGCGAGCCATCTGTCGCGTTGAGAAACTACTGCTTACCTGGCCACAAAACTAGGCGAGCAGACAGCTGGACCAGAGCATTGGCGACGATTTAGATCGAGTGTTTAGTAATACATACTGGCATTGCCGTAGATTACTAGAGAGGTAGAACGAAATACAACAATAACAATTGAAAATATGACCACATTAAGAAGTTAAGCTTTGTAAATAAAGATAGAATGAATTGAATGCAGGATGTAACAAGAAACATGTATCTGTTAGACCATGACAAGACATGATAATGCTAAGAAAGCACTAGTAAAATCTAGCACACTAAGGGTGGTTAAATCATGCAAGGCCAAAAACACGATACGCTGGCCACATATTAAACATCAAATCATCAAAGATTTGAAACTTGTAGTATAATAAAAAATCCTATTAATATGCCTGTCACAATAAACAATGAATAGATTATTAATAAATGTAGATCAATTAAGTGCTATTAATTAACATTCACATAATGTCCAACATATCAATCAACCGACAGCTGACACAAACTTATCTCAAATTCAAAGATTGGATAATCTCATTTGGCGGTTCCGAATTCCTTAGCAGAGAAAGTGAATATCCTTTTAGACAAGAACAAATACGATCGGAATCTCTTCGGAATGAAAACAGAGAACTCCTGAGTTTTGTAGGTCAACACACTAGAATAAACAGGAATCTAAATGCGTGTTTATGTCGTGAGCTAGAAATGCCGACAGGCAGACTATGTTTAAAATAGTAGTCTATACTTGAGGTGAACTGGGCTTCCATTGTTATCTTATTGTTTTGGAGGCGCGCGATGAGTAAACAACTGGATTTGTCAACACTTATATAATAAGGCCTTGCTTACGTATTTTTGTATTTAAGTATTTGGACTGGTCTCAAAAATTCTTGCTTAGGTTGTAGCTTGACCTACGGACAGACACATTCGCTATTTAAAAAAATAAATATTTGGGTAAAGGTAAGGTAAGGTATGCTCACATTTTAAATCAGATGAAGAATTAGACTATTTTTTGAATAAAGGAGACAATTTATTTAGTGTAGTTTATGACCTGCTAAACCACTAGATGAAGACAATACGAGGAATAAGAACGCTAAAACATCGCAAGAAGTTTCGAAACATACGGATCAGACACTATGTATGTATGTTTATCACGCAAGTTGAAATAAAATATGTTGTGGTATCAGCTGTTTACCATCTGTCGCAAGATTTAAGAGTGTGCTGAAGAAAACAAGTTGCTAAGGTCGTCTACTACAACTTACAAGTTACTGCTATCGCCTTCAGTATCAACAACACAAATGCAACTTGTCACTGCTTTTACGACAGTTACATGATTTTGTGTCTGCACGAGACTGTCAATCGATTTGAACGGTGAAATTTTGATTGGAAAGCAGGAAAAAGTAGATGGTTTGCAAAGTTACATAATCGGTATCAGAATAACAAAGGCAAACCTCCGAAATAGTCACGATTTTCTTGATCATCAATGCTTACCTGAAACAGAAAAGAAAACATGTGTTATTCATTTTGCACTATTGTGATCATTATTATTGAAACGGTCGAAAATGAAGGCTTTTTGATTTTTCGGCGATGCTTTTAATTTTCTATAAGTATCCATAGCTGATCCACATAAGCACATTAGACCTAATGAGTTGTCGACCTAAACGAACATTTAAGAAAATTCTATAGCCTTTCCTAAACATGTCATTCCATTGACCTTGGCGCCCCATCGGTACAGCACAACGGAAGGGCAAGGCAGTGAGGTGACATTGAGAATGCGGCCGCTGCTACAGAATCTAGAAAGCGGTTTAACTTCCACAGAACAAACCTGTTCGGTACACTACTAGTGGATTTCGTTTAATTGACTTGTTAGTGATGCCAATTTGCGGCTGTCTAATTAGAATTTATGCTTGATGCGGACATGTAATTAAGTAATCAAGAAGATATTGGATAAATCACAGTTATTTATGATCTGTCTTTCGTTTTACTGTTTCCGGGGTTCTTTTGTGAAATACATAATACAGTCAAGGAAAATGTATACGAACAATAGTTCGTTTGCAGCGACGTAGTAAGATTTGGGTTGTCGTTATCAGGGTACAGATGAATGCACAACAGGAGCCACCTGCGCATTGATAACAGTATCAATAGACGTTTCTATTACATCCGCAGTTAGTAACGAGATGACCTATTTGTTTGTCGTAGATAACACAGATGTATTACTCGGAATCAAAGAAAGTGAAAGAATTCGAATCAACGGACCACCTTCCATATCGTCATATAAAATATAATTTAAGCTCAAAGACACCGACTTATCCATAATCATAAGGACACTTAGTGGAATGAAATCGACACTGCTGATTATATGTCACACCGGTGTGTATCGAGTTTCAGCTTGCCCAGTGTACCCTGGCACTTCACGGGGGGGCGCTATTCACAAAAGTATCAAGTAATAATGGTTCTAATTCAATACATATTTGTCTAGTTCCCGGTTTTGCCGTCTACCAAGATATGCTGGGCGCCCTATAAAGGCTCTATCGGTACGATACGGGTGATCGCACGCAATGGGTGGCCCGTTCCCACTGTAGTATAAAATTCTTTGGATTTTTGATACATTCTATTTATTAGTCATAGTTTTCTCTGTAAAATGCGGAGGATGCACACTGTATAAAGAAATGAGCTACAATATCGAGAATAGCGATTATTTGATACCGATTCCATGAATATAAAGAGAGGATTGAAATTATGACCGAGATGATGATAATTTGAATGTGTGAAAAATGGTGAAGGAGCATTAGCTTTCAATCTAATTTATCTTCTCCTTTCTCAATTGTATATTTGATATTTACATTAGCATATTATTTGGTACTGTATGTGTGTATTTTATAATATTATTATGTCCTACTAGTATTATTTCTGATATTTGTACTGTCACAGCTATCCAAAACTTGTCTGTCTTTAAGAGATTGCCCTGTGTGCTAAGACCGCGTATTTGTTTTATGAGGTGTACAATAAAGAGTATAAATTAAACAAAATAATAAATATTTAAATCCAAAGTACGATGATTAGCTTCTTCGATCATAACGCCTTTATTTAAATTCTTGTCTATATTTTTGACAGAGCAGACGCTACTGTTAAGTACGTTAAAGTTAATCACATCAAACTGGAACTGAACAGCCCTTCCTAATAAAGCCATTAAAAATAACGTCACTACCGAAGCCCTTCGCCCAGTTTGTATAACACAACTCAATATACTTCCTAATGATCATTACATATGGCACGCAACGCCGCCGCTGGGCGCTCCCTCTACACCTGCCACGCCGTATGATGAGCTGGGCCAAAACAGTGGCGTGGCTGCATGGGTGGGAGTGTGTCGTGACCTCCAAACTTTTTAATTTATGCCGTTTGATAGGGCTTGTCGTTGGTCGTTTACCGTTTAGCTTCTGGGTTTTTGAGACGAATAGGTAGTGGAATTTTTAGACAGGTTGTCTTGTTTAGTAATACGTATTTTGTTGTATATGTCACAAAGCGTTTTGGGAGTACATTTATTGTGTGTACAGCTAAGGAGTGGAATCCCTGCCGGGGTCTGTGTTTCCTGATAGCTACAATCTAGGTTTTTAAGCAAAGAGTGAATAGGTTATTTCTAGGTTAGCGTGCTCCATTCGTCGAGCACATCATCGCTTACCATCAGGTGAGATAGTGGTCAAACGCAAGCATATCAATAATAATAAATAAATTTTAAAAAAATGTACGATTGGACAAGCCTGTATTCATTGGTCCAAAAGAGAATTGTTAGGCTGATGCTGATGTTGTCGTAGCATTTTGATATTTTAAATTGTTTTGTTAGAGAATACAATAGTTAAACGGTATAATTAACTTCGACGACCTCATAAAAGCTTGCTTTGATTTTACTGCAAAAAGAACGATAAAGGTTTTGTTATAAAATCTTTCAAACAGTAGATCAAACTGTATCTCTTTAATGCTGTTGAAATATTTGGAACCCACAAGACGCTATAACTCTTTTACGAAAATACAACCGTCACAATGACCCATTTTCCTAACTTTACTGTTACTACATTCGTGTTAAAAATTGGCTTTTAATGTCAAAATATTTCACTTTTCTTCGTATATCCCATTTTTATCTCATGATTTTTCCAGTCGTTTTGGTCCTAAGATCCGTGATTTTCCATAGTACGTGGGGCATACTGAAACTATCTGGATCTGGCCACTTACAATAAAAGAATGAAAAATCAATTATAGAATTTAAAAATGGAACTCTTTGCGAGCATGTTACTTTTTAATTTGCGAGACCGTCATTTTTTTTTTCATTGTGGCGTCCTTTCGAAGATTGTGTGTTGCTATAAAAATGAATTTAACTCGTGAACATTTTCGTTCAATGATTTTTTATGATTTTCGTTGTGGCTTAGGTCTACTGAGAGTTGCCAGATTTCAATTTGCATTTGGTGATGAAGCACCATGTCATAGCACTAAGTATTCGTGGTTTGGAGAATTTAGGCGTGTCATCTAGTCTTATCTAACACAATCCAGAAACTTTCAGTATGCCTAAGTATTGTACTTCACACATAAATGTTTACTTGGTGTCGTGGTGGTTAAGGCCTCTCATGCATGTGGTTGCTGGCTGCTGGTTCGAAATCGGGTAAGTATCAGTATGAATTTTTCGTATAGGTTTCTATGTAATTCATATGTACTTTTCAAAGTTTATCTAGGACATTACTGACACCCCGTAAAGCCGTTGATCCCGGTTGTGATTCGTAGATCTTTGACAGGCGTTACAAGTAGTCAGACGACGCCAGCAAGGCTGACCATCAGTCTATCTAAGGAGTATCGTGTTGTCCAGTAAGTGGGTTGTGGAAGTATGATAGGCAGTAGCTTCATGTAAAATATGTGTATTCAGCAGCATCCGATAAGACTGGAACTCCAACACAGTTGGGGAAAGGCTAGGGAGATAATGAGATAAATGTATACATGGTCATTTCAAAATCCTAAACAACTTTCGCAGTAGGTATACATTGAGTAATAACATAATTATCTAAACATTTAACACCTATTACACAACTGTAAATTAATCATAGCACGAATCTGTGTTAGTGTGCAATTCGGGAAATAAAAACACACATAATTGCGTGATTTGGGGGAGTGGGACGCATATTATTAAGAGATCGTTCGGTCTTCCGACTAGGTTGGTTGAAACGTAGATATACCTACTATGCGATTCTAATAAAAATAGGATCGACTTAGCGCCATGTTGTGACGTCATAGCGTTCAAGTCGAATCTGAGCGCCATGTTGTGACGTCATAGCTGTCAAATCGAATCTGTTAGGTAGGGTGAGCTAAACAAGATACCTACTTTTTAGATTGAATTTATTTACGAATCATGAACGAAAAAAGTTTAAACAGAATTTAATGCTTTAATTCCACTCATTTTTGTATCACTGTGTGAGGTGTCTGAGTCGTGGCGAATGGAAGAAGACGAATTGTTGCCAACAATGAAAATAAGAAACAAAATAGTTTTTTTTTATAAACGAATTCTGACTTAAATTATTAGCTATAAGTATACATTTTTCTTTCACTTTGATTTAAGATTCAGTTAAACAAAGTAATAAAAAAAGAAAAACGGTTATTGATGTAACAGTTAACACAAATAAGTTTTTTTTTGCTAACCGTACTTTTCACGTAACATTTGACGGATAGAGATCAATGACGTTCCTATTTCTGTTTGAATTGCAAACGATATGGGAGAGACTAGCTTTTGTAAGCTGCTTCGCCCGCGTAATATTCGGAAATCAGCCCCAGGGAACAAACACCCGGATAAAATGTATCCTATTTTATAAGCCAGGTCATGGTCTACCCCCGTAAGAAGTTCAACAAAATCTAAGGTAAAAGGCAATATTAATATGGATATAAGCTCTGATGATGCCATCTGTCAGGCTTGGTGACCTATTGATTTAATGATTTAGAATTTTAAATACCATTAGAAATCAACACGCGGTGTTCCAAGATCAAATACCGATATCAAAACACGCGGCTTTTTTTTTACCACCAATAAACTTTTCTCGCTCTGGGTGAAACAAGAGGGAGAGTCAGAATTTTACTGCCTAAAACCCATCTGTGTTCTTTCAGTTGCCCTTTGCGTTCCAGGGCCAAGGTAACTTTCGAACAGTCCCGAAAATACGCTGTCTGAGAACTAGGTAGGCACATTTTGTATTTGACGGTGAAGCGAAAATACGCCTCTTTGCACGTGTTTATTTTAGTTAGAAACTTGGAATGGTCTATCAATTTAATTTCTAAATTCAAAGTAAATACGGCTAAAATATTATTTGTAGTAAACTAACTGACGAATTTGAATACGCTCAAGAATCTGTGGGAAACTGAACTGCTCGAAACCCACTGTGTAATTAATCTGCAGACATCATTAGTACCTACGCAATATATGTAGTTCATTAATAATGCAAATTATAGACATGTACTCGTATAGTCTCCTTCGCGAATTACGAAACTAAAACATAAGACAGTCAGAGTTCATTGACTTTTATTGTGGTTTTGTGGAACAATTGTACACCTTTGGTAAAAGCTTCAATCAATCAAAGATAATCCAACATTGCTTTCGTCTCCTGCGAAGTGAAGGAGGCGGCCGCACGCGTGAGGGAACGGACTTCCTCACGCCCCAGCCGATCCTAACCCCGATTTTCAGCCACCGTAGCTTAGGCGTAGGCTTGCGGACGACAAGCAATGGGTAGCTCGCCGTCCGGCCGTCCGGTAATCGTCCGGGCCGAGCTCGAGTCGTCGACGGCGTGTGCGTGTTACACGCGCGCCTTAAGATATCTGCAAATCGTAGGGTAACAGCAGGACCGAAGCCTACTGGCTCCATGGATTCGCTTCTGAAAGGGAAACCCGTGGTTCTGAACGCCAAGGCAAAGAAGGAACTTAAGAGAGGGTGGTTTTAGTAAGTAAAAGTCTAACACATTCTCCCGCTCTGCCTTAGAGCAGGAACAGTCAATGGATGATTTCTCACCTAAAAAAAAAACACTGGTTCATAAATACTGCTCTACAGTGTAAATAAACACGAGCTTTGACACATTCCACTCTAAAGCCACACACGAACATAAAATCCACACGCAGTATACTACAGTTCAACTGTATCGTGTGACATAACATTTATTATAATGTATTTCGTACGGCGGAAGCCGGTTCATCGTGCGCGCGTTGACATAAAACTAGAAAACATTGACCTCGCGGCATATTGCACTGTCTTGCAGAATAAGTGGCCTCTAAGTAGGTTTTTCAAATGTAGTGTTTGTTTGTGTGTCAGTGTGTCTGATGTTGAGATTGACATCGATATGAGTAATCGCGAAGTCGTTTAGTAGGATTATTTTGATTGGTGACGTAGTATATTCATTTTTTTTTTAACTGTGCCATCATTTTATTAGTTACTATCTTTTGCCAGCGGCTTCGCCCGCGTAGAAATAGAAAATATATGCCTATGTTACTCAGTGAAAATTTAGCTTTCTAATGGTGAACGAATTTTTATAATCGGTCCAGGAATTTTTGAGTTAAATCGTAACATACAAACAAACAAAAATCCCAATCTTTCCTCTTTATAATATTAGTTTAGATATATTTTCGCAGTATATGACCATTGCGTATGTTTGATGACATGTGGCTCTGAAACGAACTTAAGTGTCAGTAGCGCAGGGCACATTGCTCGCAGAGCAGATGTTCGATGAGGCCGAAAGGTTCTGGAGTGGCGACAGAGTACCGGAAGGCGTAGCATTGGAAGGCCACCCACAAGGCGAACCGACGACTTGATGAGCACCGCGGGAATCCAATGGATGCGAGACGCACAGTACCGGTCATTGTGGCGACACTTGGGGGAGGCCTATTTCCGTCGTGGATGGACGTCTCTCGGCTGAAATGATGATAATGATACTTTCGCAATGCGCATTGTATGTAGTAAGTTATACACACCACTTTCCATTTACACAAATAAACTTTTATCAGGATGTTAATCAACGATAGATAATAATAAACTCTCACATAAATAATACTTTTATTTTTCAAAGATACAACACGATCTATCATTAAGAAAAGATTATGAATGAATATCATTTGCATGCAATTCAAAGTGAATGTAAATTAATATACTTTTCTTCAGAAACGATCATGACTTGGATAGATTCCAATGATTACAAAATAAAAGTTGACTGTGGGAAGCGAGCAATCCGAACATGAGATCGTAATTCAGATGTCAACTGTATCTGAGTCAACTGAATGAGTCATCCTTATTGCTCACTAGGATTCCCTGTGGCTGGCATTACGAAAACGAAACACACGTACATTATTTGACCTCACCAAAATACCTGTAAGCCATACAAATATTTGTCCTGATGCGGAACGGAAACCGCAAAAAAAAACCGGCTTGAGCACACCACTATCGGCTAGGCATACAACATCTTTAGCACTAGGCCACGCATTCCACAGGCAATAGTAGAACTCATTTCTTTTCTTGTTGTTATGTGTTATCATTAAAAATATACTACCCCGCCTGACAACCGCATCCGAGTTTTCTCGTTCACGTCAGCCGGACGGTAGCGACGTTCTATTTTAGCTAGATGTTAACCCACATTCGCGCCAACACTACAAATTAACTAACTGATTAGTCGTTGAAAATTTAAACAAGAATGTTACATGCTGGTTGAGCTATTGGGGACAATTGAGGACGGTGCATGTTTCGCGGATTGCGAAGTGGTTGTAATGTGTGTCGGATTTGCTCGCAAATACTTAAGCCAATAGATTTTTGTTGCCAACTGATTTTTACGTAAGTTAATTGAAGTTATTTTTAATCAAAATTCGGATTGTTTTCAACCTTGTAAAATCAGTTTTTGAAAAATTTTGCACCATATGCGCGAATATAAAAAACTTAAAAGTGTGAAAGTTTTCACTTTTAATATAAATGTATCTAACTTACTTAATAAAAAATGTAACCTTTTAATAATTTCATTGTGTTAAGGTCTGTTTATGCTCACTTCTCAATTTTAAGTCTGACACTATACGTGAGGACTCGTAATTGGCTAGCTGTCGTTTGATTGTTTTTCTTTTTAATCAGTTTGTTTTTTATAAGCCGTAAGTCCTCCAAACTGTAATAAATAATAATAAATAAAAATAAATTATTCATAATAAGCCATCACATAAATATTACTTAAGATTCGCCTGAAGCTAAATCTCGAATTTCCCTCGTCAGACAACAACGCGAGTTTGATGACTCCGCGCGTATTCCCACTTTTATCTGCTCCCACTTTCATTTAGGTAATTGTACTCGAGTCTAAACACCTGTCGTATTCACAGGCCATTAGCGCTCAGCATGATATATTTGATTATCCACGATATCAGTCTTGCAATAACATTGACCATTAAAAATATTCATATAGCATATTTTTTTATGGTGAGAAATCATCCAATGACTTCTCTCGCTCTAGGGCTGAGCGAGAGGGCGTGTCAGACTTTAACTACCTAAAACCACACCTATGTTAATTATTTTCCTTGCGTTCCGGGACCCCGTGACCCCAGTAGGCTTCAGCCCTGCTGGGCTCCTACGGTTTTGCTGACATCTCCTTTGAGGCGCGCGTGGAACACTACACGCCGTCGACGGCTCGGGTTCGGTCCGGATGTTTACCAGACGGCTGGACGGTGAGCTATCCCTCATTGCTCATCGTCCGCGAGCCCACATTTATATAGCATTGGTGGGTCGTTATTTTGACAAATAAGTGTATTTATTTGTTTACGGGGACACTTCCGCGATGGACTATCAAGTCATTTTGCGTAATAAAGTGTAGCATAAACCAACAGATTTGTGTATTGAAATGTCATAAACACCAGTATGGCTTACTTACATAAAATATGAGCATCTGTCATCTTTATGAGTCGTCAATTAATTAGCTGTATCATGTAATATGGATTTCAATATGAAAGTGGTTACTAGGGATTTTCGTTGCATAATGTAATGCATTCTAATTTTAAGCAAAATTTGGTAAATGCTGTTTAAGTATGCATTACTTAAATAAAACTATGTCAAGCGATCTTAATATTTCCAAATAGTAGTGTCAGAAACTTATTCAGCGCATAATTCAGACGCTTATTTGTTTTTGATTTGTTGGCTGAGGTATTTATTTCAATAAGATTGGCAGTAAGTCTATCTAGACTTTTGTTGGTTTTGGTAAGATCATTTTGAAATATGTATTTTTAATAGACGTTGTGGTCGACAGTTCACAGGTCAAATTTAAAACAAAATACGTGTGCACCATTCAGCAAATTATGACCTATTACTAAACCGAGCATATTATTAAAACAGCAACACGCAGCAAAACAGCGATATAATCGTCGGAAACGTTGCATGCATAGCTTCACTATTAACATAATGATAAAGACAGTTACACTACATCCAGTTCCCGTCTTGCGGAGTTTCCGAGCGTTGCGCAACCGAGTCCCATCACAATCTGCGCACGCGACTACAACACCGGAAACTCTTTTTTTAAACGGTATTTTTTTTTCTTATTCGTATAATTCATTGACCGTTAAATTGGAAGCTCATAGACATAGTGAACAGGCTGAGCTTTTCCAATGGAGCCATAAATGACTTTAACGATACAAGTAAATATCGATATTTTCAATTGATACCGAGTAAGTACCGATGCCCCAATGGTATCGTTTCATCCTTACTCTCGATATATATAAAAAGTTAAATTATTGTGCTAATCCAGGACATGGTGTACCCGTATGCCAAATTTTATCCAAATCCCTTCAGCAATTTCAGCGTTAAGGAGTAACAAAGGTAGAAATATACACAATAAACTATTGCCTTTATAATATTGGTTAAATATTGCTCAGTCCTGACTGTCTAGACGCGTTTGTACTTCGGTCATGTCGTGATTTCAAAGAGTTTTTATCGTGATTTTTACGAATAAGTAAAAGAGGTAATTCGATTGATCTGGTTCTATTTAGACCGCCCATTGTGTATAGCAGATAAGAAAGTGTTGACTCTGAATTAGCGAATCTAAGTGTTGATAGTGCAATCGGTTTTGCTTTTCACGACGCAGTCACGTCTTTTGTTGTAATAATATATTTTGATAAAATAGAAAGTTCAGTATTTATTCTATTAGAATATAATGCATAACATAAGAATTATACAAATGTTTTATTAACAATCTTAGCTCGGTCTTCGTCATAATTGTTAAGTATATTTCAAGTAGTATTTATTAGTAAATAATTTTAGCATTTATTATATGTATTTAATTATTTTAAGCATCTTAATTTAATGATACTTCATTATATTTGAAATATCTATTATTAATTTACCAATTGTAGCACACACTCCGATCAAGATCGGAGACTCTGCACTCGAAGTTGTAGACGATTACGTTTACCTGGGACAGACAATCCGATTGGGTAGATCAAACTTTGAGAAAGAGGTCAATCGTCGAATCCGACTCGGCTGGGCAGCGTTCGGGAAGCTGCGCGGTATCTTCTCGTCCAACACACCATAGTGTCTCAAGACGAAAGTCTATGACAAATGCGTGTTGCCAGTGATGACATATGGCACTGAAACATGGTCGCTTACAATAGGCCTCATCAGAAGGCTTACAGTCACCCAAAGGGCAATGGAAAGGGCTATACAGATATCCGCAGGAGAACCCAGGTCGCCGACATAGCCCAAAGAATCGCCAAACTAAAGTGGCAGTGGGCAGGGCACATTGCTCGTAAAACGGATGGTCGATGGGGCCGAAAGGTTCTAGAGTGGCGACCGCGCACTGGAAAACGCAGCGTTGGAAGGCCTCCCACAAGGTGGACCGACGACCTGGTGAGAGTCGCGGGAATGCGGTGGATGCGAGACGCACAGGATCGGTCGTTGTGGAGACGCTTGGGGGAGGCCTATGTCCAACAGTGGACGTCTTTCGGCTGAAATGATGATGATTATTCATTTATTGTGTACACCTACCACAGTGTTGTCTTTTTTAACTCAAAGGTTGACTGGTAGAGAATGCCTTGTTGCATTAAGTCCGCCTATGTACCAGTACTGTACATGAAGTTTAAATAAATGAATCTACACTAATCTTAATATATATAAATCTCGTGTCACAATGTTTGTCCTCAATGGACTCCTAAACCACTTAACCGATTATAATAAAATTCGCACACCATGTGCAGTTCGATCCAACTTGAGAGATAGGATAGTTTAAATCTCAAATTATAGTCGCAATTAGGGTAGAGTAGGGTAGAGTAGGGTAGAGTAGAGTAGGGTAGAGTAGGGTAGAGTAGGGTAGAGTAGGGTAGAGTAGGGTAGAGTAGGGTAGAGTAGGGTAGAGTTAGGTAGAGTAGGATAGGCGGTACGAAGTTCGCCGGGTCAGCTAGTAATTTATAAAGAGGTAAATTTTGTTTTTTGTTTATAGGAGGTAATCTCTGAAAGTACTGGTCCGATTGCTAATTTTTTTTTACCGATAGTAAGCTGCTTTATTCCTGAGTGACATAGGCTATATTTTATATACGCGGGCGAAGCTGCGGGAAAAAGCTAGTAAATAATAATAAAGGCAACCGTTACTGTCTGACTGATCTATAAACACACAGCTCAAACCACTGAACCGATAACGTTGAGATTTGACACGCAGATTATAATTAATATGACGTAGACATGCGCTAAGAACGGATTTTCCAAAATTTACCGATTAGTGATGAAACGGGGATTCAAAGTTTGTATGGAGAAACCTAATTTCACGCGGTGGAAGTCGCTGACAGAAGCTAGTTTATCTATTAGGCCCCTCGTCCACGGCGACTTTTTGTAGCGATGCCAACGCGCGTTTCGTAAGCGCGCGACAGCATCGCTACTAACGCGCGTTAAGTCGCATTTGCAAGCGCTATAGAAAAGATACCAACGCGCTACTAACGCGCTACAGCATCGCGACTGTATCGATGTGAACGCGCTACAGCATCGCTACAAAAAGTCGCCGTGGGCGAGGGGCCTTAGATGTTTCCTTATTTAGACCAATTTCTTTTATTTTTCTGTTCTCTGCCAATTTGCAATTCGTTACAATCGAGATCGTGTCTAGATTAATTTTTTCATGCGTGTTACAGTTGCCATAGGATCGCTTTCATAGATCTATGGTTATTTTAGAAAAAAATCTCACTTACAATACTCATACACAACAGCACAACTTAACGTTACGATGTATTGAATGCACATTCATAGAATCAGTATATTGTTATATTTACAGACAACATAAGAACGTCTCATTCATCTGGCCTAGCTTTCGTACCTTGTATATTTTGTGTCGTAAGCCACTGGGCGCAAATGAGTACCTTTAATGCATTTAGTGATCAGGGAAAAATAATATGCAAATAAAAACAACAAATTGTAAAAAAAAAAAACTAGGCCAGACGAATGAGACTGCCTCTCGGTTTCAAAAAATCAGCCCTTAAGAGCGTGACCGAGGAACAAACATACGTAGATACACACACGTGTTTATTGTTTGAATAAAAACACACACCTTAAGTACAAACTTTCGCCTTTATAATATTGGTGTTATAAAAATATTTAAATGCCTTTTCGTTTCGTTTCTCATTGCTCTTATCAAGTCCTTTACAAGTTTACTTACACAAGTGGGCCACAAAAGTCAGCCGACTCGAACGTATTACGTTTTTATACTGGCAGCCCAGTTAAACTATATACACTTTGTGTATTTCTTTCTGTTCTTACGACATCCAATACAAAATATTAATATCTGCTGATTTAGAACTGGTCTTCACAGTTTCGTATTTGGAACACTAATTAGTTTTTTTTTTCTTTTAATTTTATTTATAGCTTCACATACGAGAACTGCGGTACTGATACTAACTATAATTCGTTACACTCTAAGCCACAATTAGTAGTGACGGGCGAAGATCGACGCAAATAGACAACGGTGCCCCACACTAACATTTTAACGATAGTTTTTTTTATGTACAGAAGACAATAGGTTCACGTTTTTTGAAAGAATTGCTTCAATTTTTGTAATTAAGTCAAACTTTCTTTCGTTTAAAGCGAGGTTCTAACTTTTAGAGATGCATTTTGTTTTTAAATTTTGCTCTCATTAGGAGTAACTCCTGTACCTATCGTGGGTGCATTCATAAACATGGTAGTCTCACATAATTATATGTAGATATAAAACATCCAGACTGTATACGAAAATGATACCTCCTACGCATAAAGTCGTAACATATTTATTGAGTAATATTGTATTACAAAAAATAAAATAAATATTATTATGTCTTATTACATCCAGCGTCTGGTACTGTGATCTTAAACAGGTTATTGATTATATAATCCAAAAACATTGGTTAAGTGTTTTACAAATTACTTAAATCATTATATCAATTACGAAAACAAACTCTCCTAAAAAATAAACTTTTTGCATTACGACCTTATGCGTAAAGAGAACCCCGGGGCCCTAGAACGAAAACAAAGAAGGAACAGGAGTGGGTTTTAGTCGGTAAAAGTCTGACACGCCCTCGCATTTGTTACGTGCGGGAATCGAACTCGCAAACGCACCGCAGCAGCCATTCGCTCAACCACATTTTGGCATGAAAAGTAATTAGAGACAACTTGATTTAAAATTGGAAGCATCTTATGCAGTTGCACTGATTTTTTTCAATCCGAGACCAGTGTAGCATGTTAACAATAATTTCTTTGTTACAATATTTTGATTACTTCACTCCAATAATAAATGTTCCATTGTGGCGTGTTGCACTTTTTTTTGTAACAAGTGTAGCTTTGTTATTTACGCGACCGTAAGTGTAAAATGACGAGGAAATCGTCAGTAATTGTTGCATCGTTGATCGATTGTTAATTAATTCTTTACCTTTCTGGTGTTTTTTTTTTTTTGCATAAATATGGGTTCCTAGTTTTTTTGGCCAGCAGTAGGTTAGTTTTAATTAATTCTTTTTCCTTAGTAGCTCAGTAAGTCAGCGTGTTTTTTTTTCTTTGCAATTGGCGATGGCACCGCACCTGTCGATCAGTGCGAAAGTTTATATTCAACTAGCTTCGTGCCCGCGACAGTGTCCGCGACAGATTCGTAAAATGGTAGGTACAACACAATTTCAAGAGGATTTTTTTTTCGCGGCACCCCAATCCTTTTTCTAAAATGAAAGTAGTCTAAGTTCGATCCAGCCGTTTCGGAGATTAGCCGGAAGAAACATACAAAAATTATAGGTATCGAATATACTTTCATATCCATTCTGTAGTATCAGCATTTAGTAGGAGCAGTGGTAGACCAGTGGTAATAGCCCCGACTTACGTGTGGTAAGGTCACGGATTCAAACCCAATTAGGCGCATTACTTTATGAAATTTATTTTCATCACCACTGCTCTCAAAACGGTGAAGGAAAACACCTTGAAAAAACCGTCATGTCCTAGAACCAGATTTTCGAAGACATGCGACATTCACCCAACCCCCATTGGGCCAGCGTGATGGATTACAGCCCATTCCCTCTCCTAGACAGGAAGCCTGAGTTCCCGCAGTGGGAACATTATAAAGCTTATTATGTTATATGTTCAGCATTTATTAAAAAAAAATTATAATGATATTACAAACAGACACTTCAATTTTATTTTTAAGTACGTATAGATGATTATGTACGTACAGTTTCTATTTTTAATAAAACAAATACAACTCTACAGGTGCACTAACAAGATCTTCCAGTTCTAAATTGAGCAACTGAAGGAGGAAGTAATGTTTAATGATACTTTATGTTCAGCATCTAATCGCGTGAACCGCGGCTGTAACTTAATTATATTAAAAAACTTGGTTGTATAACTTAATAACTTATTAATCCAATTACTGAAACAGAGTTTACCTTATAACGTTACGGGCAACTTGTTCTAGGGTAGAGTCTAAGGCCTACTATCCACGAACGGGTAGCTTCATAGACGTGTATTCGACATTATACGCTTGGTGTACACCGGCGTGAATCTTACAAAACTATGCAACTCTGTCGCCGAAGCCGCAACGTCCATCGTACTCGCGTGCATAAAGGTAGAACTAGAACTACACTGTTCACACGTGTGACACACACGCCGATCTGGGCGCGTCAGTCTCCATAGGAAACTAGACTTGTAGAGCTACACTTGATCCAAGCCACGCGACGTGGTTCTACGTACAAATCAGGCGTGTTACACGTGTGCGTCCGTTTAATGTAGTTCTAGCTTAACGTCGGGGCGTACATCGAGCGAAAGCATGTTTTTAGGGTTCCGTAGCCAAATGGCAAAAAACGGAACCCTTATAGATTCGTCATGTATGTCCGTCCGTATGTCACAGCCACTTTTTTCCGAAACTATAAGAACTATACTGTTGAAACTTGGTAAGTAGATGTATTCTGTGAACCGCATTAAGATTTTCACACAAAAATAGAAAAAATAAAAACAAAAAATTTTGGGGGTACCCATACTTAGAACTGAAACTCAAAAAATTTTTTTCATCAAACCCATACGTTTGGGGGTCTTTAAAAATGATATTGAGGTTTCTAATATCATTTTTTTCTAAATTGTGCGAGAGACACTTCCAAAGTGGTAAAATGTGTCCCCCCCCCCCTGTAACTTCTAAAATAAGAGAATGATAAAACTAAAAAAAATATATGATGTACTACCATGCAAACTTCCACCGAAAATTGGTTTGAACGAGATCTAGTAAGTAGTTTTTTTTTAATACGTCGTAACCCGCAATTTACCTTTCAAGTTTGTACGGAACCCTCAGTGCGCGAGTCCGACTCGCACTTGCCCAGTTTTTTTATTTTTGTAAGCATGGCGGGAACGTCTTCGTTATCCAACGGCATTGTCACAAATGATTGAAAACGTACGCGACTAATAAGCTTTGTGAACAGGGTTCGCTATGCTACTCAAGCTGGCGTATTTTGAAGCTACGTGTTCGTGGGCAGTAGGCCTAAGACGTCTAGTGTGGCGGATTATGCACCTGTTTACTTGTACTGCTTGCATAAACTAGAATCGAGATGTAAAAGAACGGTTTAGTATCTGTTCTTTTACAATCTTGATTGGAGTTTTGCATTTTTTACACGATTTTTTATTCTGATCTACGACTATGCTGGCTTTAAATATTTTGCATTGGTGTCAATGTATTTATATGCCCGTTTATTGAGTGATAAAATAGTAAACCCACAACACAGTACAATAATAGTTTTGTACTAGAATTTATTTAATTTGAGTCAGTCAATTAAAAGTCGTTTCAAAAGGTGTGAATAGTGTTTATTACATAACTAGCTGCTTCTTCTTCTAGTGAGAGTTGAATATTGTCCCAAGGGAACATACCTACACTCGGAATAAAAAGTATTCTATGTGCTCTTTCAGGACATGGTCCAAATTTCATTCGAATTCATTCGAGCGTGAAGTAACACACACACACACACACACACACACACACACACACACACACACACACACACACACAGAGGAACTTTCGCCTTTAAAACAATAGTGTGATATATAAAACAAAGTCGCTTTCCGCGTCTGTCTGTTTATTCACTAACTCCTAAACCACGCAACAGATTTTGATGCGGTTGTCACTAATAGAGACGAGGAAGGTGTATCTATATAATTTGTACCAGACGGATTTAGAGCGGGGCGCTCATCATCATCATCATTTCAGCCGATAGACGTCCACTGTTGGACATAGGCCTCCCCCAAGTGTCGCCATAACGACCGGTCCTGTGAAGCCTCGCACATCCATCGGATTCCCGTGTCCCTCATCAGGTCATCGGTCCACCTTGTGAGAAGCCTTCCAATGCTGCGTCTTGTGGTAGGTACGTGGTCGTCACTCCAGAAGCGGAGTGGGGCGCTAGTACCTATATGATAATTACTTAACGGATTTAAGTAATCGTCATTACATATCATTAGGTTAATACGTTTTAAGTTGAGGTTAGAATTAATTCTTAATTGTTACTGTCATTTAATCTCAATTCAAAGTGTATTTGTCACGGAAATGAAACAATCGTTTAAAACCCATCAGAGATCATTGACGCCTTGTTAAACTGCGGTGTAGAATAACTGACCAATTTACTTAATCTTCTTATTCTTCTATTTTGAGATATCGTTTGTCTGTCGGTTGCTAGTCAAATGAAGCCAGTCTTATTGCCGGATTATTATTATAGTGGTCAAACGCGACCCTATCAATAATAATAATAATAATAACCCCATCGCCGTATCTCTACGTTGACGTCGTGGTGGGGCTTGCGTGCTCCAATATACCCCAGGTCTGTATCGGTGAAGTTTGCTTTGCCGTAATATGCCTAGGGTGAGGGGCCAGACTAAGAGAGATACAATCCGCAGTGCAGTTTTGTGGCGACCTGTTGGGCATTAGCGACCCCACGGACCCGATCTCCCGGGAGAATTCTTGTTCTTCATCTCCGGCTTGCCTTTATTGGCCGGCCGTAGTGAACACTGACGAGGAACTGAGCTTGAGTGGAGATTCGCAAGAGCAAACGTGCTCGGGAGAAGGATGTATAATCCAGTAAGGTGCTGGTAGGGATCTTGACCGTACTTCCGGGATTGTCCTGATAGCCGTGGTATACCTCTCCACTCCTCAAGCACCTCAGAATATGTTGCCCTCTTGTTGCTACGTCACTTCGTGCTAGCGGCCGTTTTTTGGGGGCCCATTTATTGAGTGTGCAAGTCACCCCCTGCCTTTTTTCGATGGATATTAATAACGTTGTTCAGGCAGGGGCCATAGTCTTAACATAATTCCATGTTACCAGTCCGCTTAAGACTCCAAAAACCATAGCCCTATTATCTTTGTTCTCCATATGTCGCAATAGTTTTTCAACAACCGGGGGTTGTCCTTGGGTGCACTAGCATAGCGCGTACAGGGATAATCGTCGGTTGGTATCATGTTCCATTATAATTATCTAAAGGGCCTCTGCGAGTTGGCTTCGGCTCCTCGTACGCCTTCCAAAGGCCCAGGACCTCAGGGTCCTGAGATAAGTATTGAAAATAATAATAAAAAAAACTTCAAAAAAATAAGGAGGTTCTCAATTCGGTTATACTTTTTTATGTATGTTATCTCAGAATTCCTTTTTTTTATGAACTGATTGTTCCTTCTATATTTAGACTTTTTATTATCATGGCCAAACGTGTGTTGACATAATTATCATCAGTTAGCATAATTATCTAATAATAAAACTAAATAGGTCAAAAAAGTCAAATGTCAAAGCGTTTATTGCGAACTAAGTGTTTACAATGTTGTCATAATATCATGTCAGTGCTTTTGACTTAGCAGCCTGGTATATGAAGTGATTTAAAAAAATTAGTTAGGATATACAGAGTGGAGATGACTATACGACATTAAATTAAACTTCGCATACCTTAAGACGTTCCCAATATACATACAAAAAAAAAATTGAATATATCAAGTAGTTTAGTCACTGGAAATTATTTTTCATCTTCAACATTTGCGACATGATGTATCTGATTTTAAGGAAGCACTAACAGGTTAACGACCCCCGCATCGGTAAAACATCAAAACATTAAAGACACGTTGCCAACTCGCCATTTAAAAACTTTCGCCAAATTAGTTTTTAAATTTGATTTACTGCAAATTATACTTTAAACCAGGCCAATAAGAGTCATAAAGAGTATCCTTAGAGTTAGATAAGAAAATAACGCATGCGGAAGTTGAACTATGCACTGTATTACTTAATAGAAAATTTAGTAAGTGCGAAAGAGATAAATGTAATTTGCTTTGTACTTCATTTTTTGTCGAAACTTGAAACTACAAATTTAGGTCAGTGTGTCGCTACAATCCTGTGACGATCCACGCGTCATCGCTTCGCAAGCGCACAACCTACCGCAGGACGTACTTTCTTTGCCCGCCTCGCCGCGCCTCCTTTGAAGTACCCGGCGCCCGCGTTCGTGTGTTTGTGTTTGTGATTTGTTAGTTATTTAACATAAGTGCGAAATTGGACGCTTTATTATTTTAGTGACAGGACACGTAACATTTTAATAGGTATCAAGTTAAGTGTTAAGTGAATTGTGCGAGATTAGACGCTTAGTTTTTATTGTGTTTTCGTGTTTTGTTTGTAGGTAATAATCATGCCTCGTTACTCCTACACAGCTTCGGAATACACCGACATGGTTTTAATTTACGGGGAGTGTGACAGAAATGCTGCTTTGGCTATACGGACATACCGAGAGAGGTATGGGAACACTCGAGTTTGTCCGACCAACGGGCGCACGATTGTTCAAGCTGTCCAGAGGATACGTGAAAATCGATCCTTAATCCCGCATGTGGATAGTGCTCCTCCACGTGTAAGAGTGACCCTTGAGGAACGAATTTTAAATTATTTTGAACGCAACCCAACGTCTAGTTTGCGTAGGGCAGGTCGACATTTTCGTGTTAACCATAAAACTATTTTAAAAATTTTAAAACGCGACAAACGGAAGCCGTATAAGTACAAAAAATTACATGCGTTGTTACCTAGAGACAAGCCAGTAAGGGTACACTTCTGTCGCTGGATAGAAACAAAACATATCGAGAATCCTGATTTTCTGTACAATGTGATGTGGACTGATGAAAGTACTTTTACTAGGAATGGTTTATGGAACAGACAGAATCTTCGTTACTGGAGCCGGGTGAATCCGCGTCTAGGACGGGAGACTTCGCACCAGTACAGATTTGCTGTCAATGTTTGGGCTGCCATTCACAGAAACACCATAATTGGTCCGGTTTTTATTGAAGGAAATTTAAATGCCGTAAAGTTTTTGGAAGTCCTCAACGGACCCGTTTCCGAGTACACGGAAGAGCTTTCGCTAGATGTTTACAGGCAGATGTGGTACCAGTTAGACGGAGCACCAGCTCATTCAGTGGTGAGTGCAAGAGAACGTTTGTCTGAAATGTTCGGACAGCAGTGGATTGGCCGTTATGGACCAACGCGATGGCCCGCCAGGTCCCCTGACCTTACGCCATTGGATTTTTTCTTGTGGGGTCACATCAAAAATGACGTGTACGCAACAGCTGTTGAATCTGTGGATGATTTAAAAGACAGGATAATCTTATCTTTTAATAAATTAAAACACATGGCTGCGAATGGGGACCTCTTGTCAAACGTCAGAAATAATCTTCTGCGACGTTGCAGTTTGTGCATTAGAATTAATGGCGGCCATATCGAAAAACGAAATATTTAGTGACGTAGGTCACGTAGGTACCGCTAAGTGATTGAACAGTGATCCAGATAGTGATTAATAATTTAATTAAAAAATAACCAGCGGATGAGATGTGCCTGATTGTTTGGTGAATAGTCTGTGATTTAGTGTAATTGTTTTTACTAAACATTAGCCAAAAGATCAAGTCGCTACACGACTGCGTTGTTGCCGCTCTTACCACAGGTTAGTGAACCAATATTCATAAATGGTGTTCTATTTTTTATTCAGTTTTAAGCCATTTAGTTTGTTTGAAAAATTTTTTTTTTCTATTTTGATTTTGGGGTTTTTTTGATAGTGTAGAATTATTCCTATGAACTAGTATTATGCGTGTTTTCATTTATTGTCGTATTGTCGTATCCACTCTGTATAGGTACTTCTAAAAAAGAAAAAAAAAATGAAAAGAGGAAAAAAGAAAAGAAAAAAATAGAGAAAGAGTATGAGTTTACATGTGAATGGATGGAGAGGGAGACCAAAAAAAACAAAAGATGGATGGATTGTGTGAAGAGTGATATGAAAGAAAAGGAAGTTAGTGATAGCATGACGAGTGACAGGGCAGAATGGAAGAAAAAAACGTGTTGCGCCGACCCCAAATAACACGGGTCAAGGGCAGGAAGATGATGATGATTATGATGATATAGGTACTTCTACATTGGACAAAATTCAGATCTAATAATGGGATCCATAAGAAAATGACGGCACTCCTCGAAATATTATAAGAATACATATACCGACGGTAACACCGTATGGTAGGTACCGACCTACTACGGCCCGACATACCACACCACCGGGTAGACAGGGGAACTCCAAATAAAACAATACATATATCCCGTATTCCGACTTATTGGAATTTGAATGATAAGGCAAAGCTGGTAACTTTTGATCCCTATGATGACCAATAAGAGCTTGTTGGAACTGTATCTTGGTATAGAAGATAAGACAAAGCCGATAACCTCTAACCCCTTAGATGACTAATAAGTATGTTATTGCAAATGGTACGGTTACATTCTATTTCAGATCTCTCCGGAGAATAAAAATATTTAAGATATGTCTCATTGGTTTATTTATTTATTTATTTATTAGACCCTTAGATTTGTTTGTTTAGACCCTTTTTATTCGCTCGCGTTCCGCTGGTTAACGGCATTTGCTTTTTTATTGTATTATTTCCCCCTCGCGCGACGGGGAGTATTATTATAACGTAATTAAGCGTTTTTACGTAGTCACCAAAAAAAAAAATTAATAAACTTTTTCAGGTTTTTTCCAGGAAAAAACGAAGATATAGAGACCAAAATTTTCGGCCGAATAAATTTCGAGACCCGTGTGCAATACGACAATTAAGCGTTTTTCAAGGTCATTCAAGTTGTAGGTACAATCGGCGCTCGAGAGGATAAGGCAATCTTCAAAAGCATTACAAAGTCACTTTTCTTGAACGTTCGCCACGCCAATCTGAACGGTCTCGAACAAAACAGTTGCATAGCGTGTCGCCAAGTTATTACCCACTGTATGGGGATTCTATAGTAGAAAGCGCCCGAGTAATTGGTGATTTCAATTAACATCGAGTGTTATGGCGCTGCCAGTAAATTTAATACCGACTTGCACTTTCTACGTGTTTCGAGCACGATACTTCCGAGTTGCTTTCCTTGGTCATTTTAAATTCTTGCGTTACGACCTTGCAGGTTATGTGTTACGACAGATGCAAGTTTTATTGTGGTCCTTTTTGCGTGGCCAGCATTGTAATGCATGATTCATACGTGAGCGATTAAGCAGTGGTGATTCATTAATTCGATGTTATCTGTGAATATTTAACTTGCCCAGCCTTAGTGGCGTTGTTTTGTTTATGAGGACATATGTTACACATGTTACGTTTTACTATAATTTAATTCATGAATTGTTACTCAGATTTTGAGTCATCTTTCAAAGCTTAGGTTTGCTAGAGGAATTCCCTAAGCTTTCGGATAAGTAGGATCGAGTAAGTATATGTTTATATTTTTTCAGTATAAAACGTGGCCATTTATTCCCTGCGGTGTGCAGGGGTTATACATAGGTACAAATGTTTTAATACGGACAGAGAAAATAGAGCAAACCTTTATCATATCGGGTCCCAGAATCCTCTGTTGACCGCAATATACAACCTTACTGACTAATAAAGAATGTGTCATGATGGCTCAGTGGTTAAGGCACCGCCTCTCATGCATCATTTTGCGGGTTCGAAACCGGGCAAGTTCCAATGTGAATTTTTCAATTCATATGTACTTTTCTAAGTTTATCTAGGACATTAATGACACCTCGTGCCTCGGAATGCACGTAAAACGGTTGGTCCCGATTGTCATTCGTAGATCTTTGACAGTCGTTACAGGTAGTCAGACGCCAGCAAGGCTGACCATCAGTCTATCCAAGGAGTATCGTGTTGCCCAGTAAGTGGGTTGTTGAGGTCTGATAGGTAGTCGCTTCATGTAAAACACGAGTATTTAGTCTGATCCGGATGATTTTAACATAATATAAACCAGCGCTTGACTGCGATCCTACCTGATGGTAAGCAGTGATGTAATCGTTGATGGTGAGGCGCACTAGTTTATTAAGAGCCTATTCACTCTAGACACCTAAATTATAATCGGACGGGAAGACTGCAGCAGGCAAATTGCTCAGTCCTTCGATGTACGCGGTAGTAGGAAGTTTTATTTTTTCACAGCTTCAAGGGACCGCAGACCTGAGTATATGGATTTAATTTCAACTCGATACCTCCACGCATTCTTGAGATAAAGTGTGAATGTGTTCCCAAAACGCTTTGTACGTATGGGTGGAATGTCCACCATGTACCGATGGCGCAACGCCGTACGTCTAGTGGTCCGATGATGGAATGGACTTGGTGGAATTAAATTGTGCAATTCCAACGCACACTCCCCGAAGTGTAATCGATAGAAAACCGACAGGCTAGCAACTCGGCGTCGGTGCTCAAGGCTTTGGAGTTTTGATTCGACAAGTGCATCATCACCGATGATCCTCTTGGCTCGCTTCTCAATCGACTCCAGAGCATCAACCTACGTCACGCGGTAATGTGTCTGTAACAATAAGTGCGGCTCTATAAATAACTTTATTTGTATTTACAAATAAACATTTTAACGTGTTACTAATTGTTTTTGTGTTAATCATTTACAACCTACAACAACTACTGGAGGATCGTCAACGGCGAAATACTCCAACACCTCTCCTATTGAGGTCCGAGTCTCAGTTGTGTGAACGTTACAAAGCTGATTATGTTATTTTCATGCTATGAACTTGTGAAGAGCTTCATCATCATCATCATTTCAGCCGAAAGACGTCCACTGTTGGACATAGGCCTCCACCAAATGTCGCCACAATGACTGGTCCTGTGCGTCTCGCATCCATCGGATTCCCGCAGAACAGATGGTCGATGGGGATGAAAGGTTCTGGATTGGCGACCACGTACCGGAAGACGCAGCGTTGGAAGGCCTCCCACAAGGTGGACCGATGACCTGGTGAGGGAAGAGCTTCACCAGAGAGCAAACGTTTAGGGAATTGTTTTCTTTAATTGAATTAAAGCAATCAAAAACATGCGCACTTTCGTTTTTATTCAATTAACGAATTAACTTATTGCGCGGGCGCACTATCAATCTCTCGGTGAAGGGCCGTTACGTTACCTAACACTACCCACAGATTTAAAATTCTTACTTAAATTGTTATTACTTTTATGTATTACGAAAGCTAATTAAATATTAAAATGTTTTCGCGGTGATCTGAATTAAAATGATTTATTTATTTATTTATTTATTTTATAATTTATGTACACACATAGATACGAGAGAAGAAACATAATTGTAAAAATAAATAATTATTTATTATTTTTTTTTTTTTTAATTATTTTTTATTTATTATTTTTTTTTTTTTTTATTGTAATTGTTGATTTATTGTTGTATTGTATTGTTGATTGTTTTTGTTTGTCTTAATAGGTTCAGGCTTGATCGCTGTCTCATCTGATGGAAAGCGACGATGCGGCCGACGATGGAGCGCGCTTACCTAGAAGCAACCTATTCACTCTTGACTTAAAGATTCCCGGGTTGTAGCCATCAGGAAACACAGATTCCAGCATGGAATTCCACTCCTTACCTGTACGCACAACGAATGTGTTCCCAAAACGTTTTGATTTAATATCCGTGAATTTTCTTTCTACTTATCAAAGACGACTTATCCATGGTATCAGGAAGCTTACCATGACGTGTTACCATGGGTAGTGTGAAAACGAAACCCGGGGCTCTGGGGCGAAGGCAACGAAGGAACAGGAGTGGGTTTTTAGTCAGTAAAAGTCTGACACTATCTCTCCTCCGCCCAAGAGCGAGATTTGTCATTAGATGATTTTCCCACCTAACAAAAAAAAACCATGACGTGTTTAAATATCAGCCCTGCGAGCGAGAAGATGGAGATGGAGCTATACACCCTATATAAATGTAGCTCCATTCTTTTAAAAATCTAGGTCGTAACATGGATCGTGTGGTAGCACTGTTGAAATCATCAACGTTTTCAAAATTAACAGTAACATATCTGTAACCGTAGGGGCCAAGCAGGGTCGAAGCCGCAGGGGCCATGGGTGATGCGAAAGAGAACCCCGGGGCCCTGGAACGAAGGCAAAGAAAGAACAGGAGTGGGTTTTCAGTCAGTAAAAGTCTGACATGCCCTCTCGCACCGCCCAAGAGAGAGGGATGTCATTGGATGATTTTCCCACCGAAAAAAAATATATCTGTAACAAAATTATTAGCCATGGAACGCAAAGGGCAACTGAAGGAAGACAGGTGGGTTTCAGTAAAACTCACACAAAACACTCGCTCCCGCTCCATCCAGAACGTAAAAAGTTTCATTAATTTGAACTCCCAAAAAAAAAGAATAATTTTCATGATTAGTTTCTAACAATGTTACCAAAATACTGGCCAATTAAAAGTTTAACTTATCTGCAAGGTCAAACGCGGGAGCCATTCAGTCTAATTTAGGTAGATCTTGTTTTAGTATTAAATACATATTAGCCATGGAATGCAAAGGGCAACTGAAGGAACACGGGTGGGTTTCAGTAAAACTCTAACACTCGCTCCCGCTCCATCCAGAACGTAAAAAGTTTCATTTTCATTGAACTCCCAAAACAAAAAAGAATAATTTTTATGATTCGTTTCTAACAATGTTACTGGCAAATTAAAAGTTTAACTTATCTACAAGGTCAAAACGCGGGAGCCATTCAGTCCAATTTAGGAAGCACGTGCTCAAATCTTGTTTTAGTATTAAATACACGTGATCGAGCCAAGTGGTAAAGCCGATAAATTGACGAAATTAGATTAGGAATCACCTTAATGTCTTTTTCGGCCATTGATACCTACATAATATCGTATTGTGGATTTGTGGCTGACGACCTTCAGAGTAATAAGATTCCCATTTAAACAAATGGGTAATTATAATTAACTAATTAACGTAATTAAAAAGGATTTTAGTTTGTTGTTCTGTGGCAGACGTGTTTCTGTAAGTCGATTTTAGTCTGAACTGACAGGGATTAACGAAAGAAAAACAAAAAGTAATTATTAGTTCGGTAAGCTGTTTAATGTTTGCTTAATTAACTTTGTTAAGTCTCCTATATGGTATATATATTTTTCTTTATTTATTCTGCGTACCTGATTGTAAGCGACAAAGCTCGCTAGAATTACTGATAGCCCAAAATTATCAAAACTATTTATTTACCTATCTAAAAGATAATCGCCATAATCAACGACGTGAACGATAAACCAATAATTTTATGCTAATCTAAATTATTTTATTTTATTACAGAGGCGCACGTTTTTATCTTTATTTTTATGAGGTTTTTTTAGGTGGGAAAATCATCTTATGACAAATCCCGCTCTTGGGCGGAGCGGAAAATAGTGTCAGACTTTTACTGACTAAAAACCCACTCCTGTTCCTTCTTTGCCTTCGTCCCAGGGCCCCGGGTTTCACTTTCACACTACCCGTGGCCCCAGTAGGCTTCGACCCTGTTGGGCCCCTACGATTTGCTGACATCTCCCTGAGGCGCGCGTGGAACAATACGCACCGTCGACGACTTGGGCTCGGTCCGGACGGTTACCGGACGATCGGACGGCGAGCCACCCATTGCTCGCCGTCCGCAAGCCCTCGCCTACGGTGGCCGGAAATCGGGATCGGAATCCCGGCGGCGGTTGGGGCGTGAGGACCGTTGCCTCACGCGATCGGCCGCCTCCTTTGCTAGCATTACTGTTTCGCAGAAGGAGGCGAAACAGTAATGCTAGCAAAGGAGGCGGGAAATTATCAAATAACTTCTCCCGCGGAGCGAAAGGGCGTGTCAGACTTTTACTGACTAAAGCCTACCTGTGTTTTTTCAACGTCATCTCAACGCTCAGTCACATGGTCAGAAAAAGGAATAGGAGGCGTGGCCGACTCGAGGCAATCAACGAAAAGAGAATCGAAACGAAACGGTTGTAACTTGGCTAGGGGGCAGTTACCAGTTGCGTTCCAGGGCCACGGTAAATCTTTCGAACTTTCCCGCAGCCTAGACACATGTAGGTAAAACACTAATTAAATGAAGAATCAATATTAGATTTAAATTCTAAGCGACAAAACAATCAAACTACGGATATATTCGTCCGCCTTTTCCCATAGCATCGAGAAAATAAATATAGAAAATCAAACAACAAGAAATCTTTAAGAAAGTACGCATCGACTTGTCGCATACGACATGCTGTGCCTTCAAGGAAAATGATTTATATCACCTACGTTAGTTTTTACTACGCGATATTCTCTTTAACTATTTAATCGCAGCGATTAATCGCAACGACTGTATGTTGGATTTAGAGAATTGCGTGTTTTGACATTTGAATTGTGGATTAATGTTTGTTATAGAATGGCTTCTTCAGCCTTGGCCTATCAGAGCGAAATAGAACGGTCGACCTACTCATTAAACAAATACTTTTCAATTGTCTAGTAATGCAATAATAATGTAGGTAACAAGTCTGTTTTGTTTTGCGGGGTAATCTGCGACTCCAAGGACCAATAAGAGATGACAGCAAACCGTAGGGGCCCATCAGGGCCGATGCCCGCTGACTAGGACCGCGGGAAATTTCTGAAAACGAAACCCGTAGTCCTAGAACGCAAAGGGCAACTGAAAGACACAGGTGTGGTTTTAGTCAGTAAAAGTCTGACACGCCCTCCCGCTCCACCCTGAGCGAGAGAAGTCATTGGATGATTTCCATCCTTAAAAAAAGACCAATAGGACCAAATGCAGCGTATGGAGAACGGTTAAACGGACAGTAAAAAAGATTTGTTTAAATGTGTCATCTTATTGCGAATGGAGTGTAGGCTCCTGCAAGGATGGACCAATAACCTGGTGAAGGCCGCGAGTGACTTCTGAAAGCAGGAAGCACAAAATCGGTATACGTGAGGAAGCTTGGGGTAGGTGTGTACGTCCAGTAGTGAACGCTGTTCAGCTGAAATAATAATGATTGTGAAGTTATAAAGGTTATAGTGTTTTCTATGGAATCTGTTCTCCATATGTTGCATTTGGTTCTATTGGTTTTTAAGGGTGGAAGGGCAGGGCGTAGCGATAGGGCGTGTCAGACTTTTACCGACTAAAACCACACCTGTGTCCTCCTTCTCCTGCAAGGATGTACCAATAACCTGGAGAAGGCCACGAGTGACTTTTGAAAGTAGAAAGCACACATCTTATTTCGTACTGAGTATAAGTTCATCACAATTTCAAATCAACACACATTTTTCACCAAACTCTAAAGAGCTAACAATAAATCACAACTAAGTACAGTCACGCACACCCGCGGTGAAAATCAAGAATTAAATATGACACGAAAGTTGAATAAAACGACCTCAGCATTACATAAACTCATGTAACGTGAGAGTAATCACTACAGCCTCCGTTAACAACGTGTTACATACTTGCTAGGAAATGTCAGGAAATTAGTGAACTTATGTTGTGTAGCTTGGAGGCTATTATAGCTTTGCATGTGGATAAATCTCTACCAGGAATGTTATGCATATGAAATTTCGGATCTGGATATAGGAATAATACCTACTGGTTTCGGATATGGTTAAACAATTGGCCTTGTAATGTTCCCACTGCTGGGACTAGTCCATCTCATGCGGTTAGTGAAAATCACTAATAGAGCAATAAACGAAAAAAAAAAAATTGTGTATAATTTGCAACCAAGCGTTTTAATATCGATTGTGAAATAAATGAGTAAAAATGAAAACATTTTATTTTTCCTCATCGTCATCTTCCTGCCCTTGGCCTTAAGGTCGGTGCATCATTCTATCATTTTCCCTTGTCAACTGTTATTACTTCCTAAAAGCAATAATAATAAAAGTGACATAGAAGACTATCTATCTTTATTGACAAAATGTAGCCTACAATTCTGTACACCCCGTCTAAAATTAAACAGGAACTACCATCATGTAAATCTTAGACCACTTTCTCATTTCCACTTTGGAGACCACTACGTCTACAAGTTCTATAACTGACTAAAAAGAAAAAAAACTATGGAGGAACTTTCCACCATACAGCGTGTTTCGAATGAAAATACCTAATACATTGCAATGTTTATCTTTTCTTTCACTTCCTCTATGAGATTCTTCACAGAGATTTTGCCTTGGCGTTACTACAAGCATGTTAAACTGGTCAAATTTGATTTAGTGTAGTTTGTTAGTCACTGTTGTTAATGTTTGCGGAAGTTACTGTCAAAAACGTGATGTGCTTTTTTGGATTTTGTTTGAGGTTAGGAGAAGGTCAGGAAATGAAGTGCTACGTCATTATCAGCACAATTGCGGTTTTACAGTGTTACATGACAACTCCGTGATGCAAGTACTAATGAGGCAATCATTTAGGTTTTAATCTCAATTCTAAATTCAGTTCCCAGTCAGAATGAGATGATAGACACGGGTTATCCTTTAAATAGAACTCCGGAAGATATTTTTAAAGGAATTTGGACAACCTATTACGGTGATGAAAAGCACCTGTCACTATGTCTCCCACTCACGAAGCGTGGAAAGCAACAGTACAAACGAAATTCAAAACCACTTCCGACAAATTTCTCACACGCTGATTGAGACAGATAACACCGCATCTAACGACAAAATCGCCGGTAAATAACTCCACAGACCTATTCATTTCATCCACATAGAAAAACATTCTAAAAGCAGGTCTTTCATCATTTACTAAGACTCGGAAACTAAGTTTAATAATACCAGGTCGTGTGTGAAAAGTTAAACCTCGTTACGTTGCAGTTACAAAATTTAAACACCTCATTCATGCAGCGTTTGTTGTTAACATTTACGTAATTACGTATAAGAATTAACGGCCATTGTGTTAATTGTATAAGAGATGTTGAAAATGTGTAGCAAATTATACAATCGGCGTCCCTTCCTTTTTCGGCTAGTGGTTTTAATAAGTTGCAAGTTCCACAATAATATTGACATTCTTGACATCGATACAGTACAGCGACTTTCATTTCTGATACTCCACTTTTCATTGATCAGGATTGAGGTCGTCTTTAAATCATGATTTAAGAAGAAAACGAAAGCATTTTTTGTGTAGAGACAGGAAACAGACATCTTAAAAACGAGTCTGATCGAAATATTTCAGCAAAACATGCTGGCACTGCTTTTGTAAGAAGCCCGAAAACGTAAGAGCACAAAAACAAGTTTCTAAAGAAAAGACGTATTCTATTAAAAGATTTATTGAGTCTTCAGAAAAATAGCTATTCATCACGTCAAACATGCAACAGGAGGAATGAATTCGTTACAGACATCCATCAGATTATGTCAAATGAGGCAAACAAGTCCGTTGCTAAAATGTGCGAAACTTGATCAACCTGTTGTACAGGCATACGTAAGATTTAAGTGCATGCATTTCAGGTCATATTATCTTAATATGGTATCGTTTAGACTTGATATTAGGAATAATGGCAGCTAAATACAGAAGTTATGTCTCGTTTATAATAAATTATGACTATGCTACATCATATCAGTCCATTTAAGTTAACTGCTGAACATAGGCCTCGGTTGAAAGACCAAAACGAGCTGCCCCAGATAAAATCCCGTTTTTATCCCGATAAAAACCGTTTGCCAGATGGACCGACATAACCCGAAGAATCGCCAAATTTAAGTGGCAGTGGGCAGGACACATTGCTCGTAGAACAGATGGACGATGGGATCGAAAGGTTCTGGAATGGCGACCGCGTACCAGAAGACGCAGCGACTGATGACCCTGATGAAGGTTGCAGAAATCCGATGGATGCGAGAAACACAGGACCGGTCGTTGTAGCGACACTTAGGGGAGCCATATGTTCAGCAGTGGAGGTCTTAAGGCTGAAATGATGATGATGAATGATGATGCCAGATGGTTGTTGGGTGCACCGCAGAATCGTGCCATACTAATAACTCATGACATTAGTGTTTAGCAAAACACCTGCCGACAGCATTTATTCGTCTTGCGAAACACTAATGAAGTGCAATCATCCAAGTCTAGACACACAACTAAAGCTTAGGTAGTAAACCATTCAAATACCGGAGCCTTTCAATTTACATCGTCAAAGAAGAAATACCGATATGCAAATACATGTCTCCTAAAAGTTAACGGAACCTCTCCCACGTTTACACCCAGATCCACAAGGCAGAAGCATTATGCCGGCCGTAAAACTTGATCCATAACTCACGCTGTCCGGAAAACTTCCCGATTTCAACACAGATATTTCACTTCGGAAATGCGTTAGGTACCTATTTGAATGCGTTGGCATAGTGAATCATTTATATCAATTGAAATGGAGGTGACTAAATATGAGGTATTGTTTTGGTTGCGAAGGGGACTTTTGAACATGGGAGGCTAAACAATAGGAAAAGGTGAAGATATGACGGAAGCTAAATGGATCACAATAATGAATGTATCCGTAATGGATGATTTAAGAAAAATACGAGTATCACATCACTTGTATTTGCATTTATGGTAGTCGTCAAAAGGGAGCATATTCGTTTGCGTTACAATCAAGAGTCCTTTAAAATTTAATGCTTGAAAGAAACTATAGCAAGCATTGAACTTAAGAATATCTATTTCATACTTAGATAACCAGTTGTTTGTGAATAGACTGGTCCTCGTTTCTCCACGCACTTGTCTTCCAAGCTGACAGTTGTCGTGGACTCGATAACCACCCGACACATTCATCAATGCTCAGTAAAGTCATTATCAAATATAACCCTTTTCTTCAAAGTTGTTGCGTCATCATTATGGATTGTTTTTTCGATGTGTCAACTTGGAAGGCGAATTGGGAGAGGACTTAGTTTATGGCTAAATCTGATATCGTTGTTTACACTGAAGTCTTTGGCAAAACCGTCTTGGCGAGATTGCGTTGTAGTTTTTTAGAAATCTTATCTAAGATAGAATCTGATCAGCCAGTACAGATCCAGACCAGGAAACCTCTACACCACCCATTAAGTCGAATCCCACATTCAGCTCATAGTCGCCAACGCGATAGATTCCGGTAATCCCACTCGCTAACGAGTATCGAGTAACGATTGCGTACGAGTCGACTCTCGATTTCGTCGCGAGAGGAATGTCGCCGGGGGAGTCGACCGACCCGTGTTACCTGACCGAGCTGTTACACGTTGCGATGCAAGTGGTGAGAGATTGCGATGGGATGCTGCGTTTTTGTGCTACATTACATATTACGTTGGTTAAGTCAGCAGTTGGCGAGGGTTATTCGACGATTCCAAGGTGAATGATTTGACAATATCTCGTAGATGAATTATTTTATGCTGCTTATATCATCTATGGCTTCAAAAAGATTCCCGTCATTCATTGTTTATTTTTTTTTCGATATCAAAACAATGTCCATATTGGTTTTAACAACATCAGGCCGAGAACAGCGGTTAAGAAAGTTTGAAAGTGTAACATAATAAGTATTGTTTGAGGTTACGTTATTTTTATTTTAAAGGTTATGCATCAATCAATTAACAATGAAACCTTCTTATGAATTACACAATGTTTCCATTCATACTTTCAGAATACAACTTAGGTATATAAACATAAAACTGCTCTTTCTTTCTGTAACAATTGAATTTTGTTCACGATTACTACGAATGTTGCAGTTCGGATATTACACGGCAGTTGAATAAAATTCTGGAGAACTCTTATCAATTTACGATTATTCTGGCGCAAGGCCAGACCAAGTAAAGGAAAGTTTACATAGTCCACACATACATATGTAAAATGAGAGTCAAGTAATGCTAAATAATGAGTTCAATGCATATGCATGCCTTTGAGTACAAGTATTTCTAGTTAGTATCTTTCTGAATAATTACCCGCTTTCGCAAGAATGTCATCTTACTTATGATCAATTGATCCATCCATCACATAATAAGTATTATGAAATGTGATACCAATCTTCCATTATCTTTTTAATCGGATTGCAACCGATCCAAGTAAATTGACAAAAACGATCGATATAATCACAAATAAAACAACTTCTGCAGACATCGGATAAAAACGTTTAAAAATAATTTAAACGTCAAATTTTCTCAGATACCATCTTTCTACTTCGCTGGTATCTCGAAATGAAGTATAAAAGAACAAATTACATTGAGCTGGCAATGCTAACCTTGTCGTTGAACGAAAAATAAATATAAACGAAATAATTGCTCTCGGTAATATATTGATATTACATAACGGTGTTTTTAATAGGTTTTTTTGCTTAAGAATACTGTTTCTTGAGATAAATATCAGTATATATTATGTTTCAAGTTGTTGATTACGCTGCACTTAGTAACACGGAATGAAAGGCCGGGGTTTCCAATATTGAAACATTTTATTTATTTATTAAATTGTTACACTTGTTACGTCTTTGAGTAAAGTAGGTCGTTATGTCAAATAATAGTCAGTATTTAAATAATAAACACCATTTAGCGTCAATTTATGCTGTAGTGTCGGCACAGTTTTCACAGCAAATGGTTTTGAAACAGTTCTGTTTTGGCTATAACTATAATATTGTAAGTGGCAGTTTTGCTTTAATATTTTATTGCTTATTTTATAAAGCAGGGTAATGTTAAAAGTTATCGAATCCCGCTCATTTTCTCTGATATTTGAGTAGCATCCAAATCCGTTGATAGAGTCAAAGATGATTACGTCGGTACCGCAAATAAATACAACATCAAGTAAAATTTAAACTATTTAAACTGATACTACTGACACAAACTACTCTAAATTGCTTTTAGTCTTCATAAACCGTACGGAAACCGAAACGCGGGCCTCTATACACAGCGCTTAAACTAACAGAGTAGTGATGCTCAAAGTGGGAGACCGAACTCCCCTACGTTTCAAAGAGTTAATCAACTGAGGGAGACCGCAAGCCTCAGCAGTAAGGACGAATACACGATGGGACACAAGCAACTGGAATAGCAATTAACAGCAGATTTTCCCGTCGTAATCCGCATTTAGTTTTATTCAACCAACGTTTTTGCTTTTCACTCAGTAGAGTTTGTCTACGTCGCTAATTTCATTCCATTTTAAATAATCATTAAAACATTAACAGCGTCTGGTACATCTTGCCAGTTAGAAGACGCATAATTAGATGATTTCGCACGTCTGTCCGTATTATTTGCGTGTGCGTGTTCGTAAATATCTCTTTACGCACACTCTAAACTGGGATCGAGATAACACTGCCATAAGTAAGAAATATTCGCATGCGTGACTTAGAAACACTTCCGTCGAAATGTTGGTCTTCTAAGTGAAAATAAATTTATCTTATCGAAACTGTTTCCTGTTACTGGGCTAAAGCTTTTAGTGGATACCACACGAGAAATGTAGATAGGTAAATATATATGCAATTAATCAATAATACTAAGTAGTAATAGTAGTCCTGAGGAATCGATACAAATTACAGAAATCATTTCGACCTGTCCCCGTTATGGCCCCTTTTTTAGGAGGGAAATTATAGAAAGAAAGAAAGAAAGAAATAGCTTCTCCCGCTCTGGGTGGAGCGAGAACCCTAAACCATTTTTACCCAATCCGACATGTACTTTACCTGTTCCATAATACATTCATCCTACGTCCTTGCATTCGGGTGAATTTGTTTCCTTGAAAAGGAACCTTTGTACCTTCAGATGCCCTTTGCGTTTCAGGGCCAGAGTAACTCTTTGGAAAACTCCGTTTTGGCCTTTACAACCACATATTGTAAGAAAACAAATTTCTCTTCAAAGAAGATCATCCAGAAAAATTTGGGAAACACTGTAATCATCAAGCCATTTGATCAAACGATGATAAATTGTTTGTTACCCTCGATTGATTCGTTGTATTAATTTACGTTGCGTGGGCTCGCGTCCAACTCGCTCGAACGATAGTCGAGAGTTCTGACACCAGACCTGTTTGGACGCAGTCCGCCTAACCTGTCGACTTGAAGACGCGACCATTGTTCCTTATGACATTAAATTGTTTGGTCGCTAGTTTAGTTTGTTGTTAGAATGATGCTGTAACGGTAAACTTATGTGCTTGTTAAGGAATGTTGGCATAGAAATATAACTGGAAGACTAGCATTGATGGACGTGGTAACCTAGTGTTTGGGTATGAACTTTAATTCTTTGTTTGATGTTGCTTGAATAAGAGAGTTATCGCGGGTCTGAAACCCAAACGGCAACTGATGGAACACAGGTGGGTTTTAGTCAGTTAAATTCTGACACTCCATTTCGCTCTACCCAGAGCGGGAGGAGTTAATTGATGATTTCTCACCTCAAAAATCCCCCGTATCAAAGCACATGAAAAGAAGCCGCCTACCCTCCATTTATTCTTCAGCTTATCCGCACTAAATCCTCAAAAGGCCCGCATATTACTAAAGCAAAATTCATCTAATAAATATTCATGTTTCGTCGACTGTAATGCCCATGTTCATGTGCTAAGTATGCAGTAATAAATTATCAACAACGAGGTGTAAGGAATCTGCTGGCGAGGTCACCGAACCTTCTATCTGGATTAGGGACAATGGGACCCAAGGAGGCGTAGAGAAACACCGTGACATTGATTTTAGAACATTTCTCGCTTCAATTTGTGTACTTTCGTGCCACGTTTTGGTATGAAATTGTAAATAAAACTGTCTTTGAAGTAGACTTTAAAGACCACTATGGTGTACAATTGAAAGTGCTCAATAGGCTCGATGTGGTTCCCTTCAACTCGTTCAATTGTGTGCTCCTTTAAGCACATTAGGTCCCTTTCTTCAGTAAAGTTATTTAATATAGTTTCTTTCTTGTCAAACATTTCATATTTCTAATACATCTTCTATTCGCGTCTGAAGATTATGGATCGTGCGAAAGGGAGTTCATTGACATAGACGCTGTCAGTAAAACGTTCTTGAAAACACTGACCTTTACAATATTTCTTACGTGTTTCTATGCTACTTTGTTCCGATAAGTTTGTACACCTACACCCACTGTTTATGCTAGTACGGTACGATTAAGCACGCACTATGTAGGCATTTCAGGGTTACTGATAACTCGTTGCTATGACTCCGGGGTTACTAAGGCCAGGCGATAGCTATTATAAGAATTATTTTACTGTCTCGAGAGGACGTCTAGAGTTCATCTTATCTGGCGATAGTATTATTTTGTGTTTTTGTAATAAACTATTCATTCTTCATCTTGTTGCTAGGGCGTATTCTTCGTTTGACATTATTCGTCTACAGCGGTCACTCTTGTTAATTGTTTGTTCAAAAGAATTGGAACCTTATATAGCTTAGTTCAAATCTGAAACTTAAGCAAATCTCGACAAAACAATCCATTCAGGTCAGCACGTGCGTTCAAATCGAAGGTTACAAAGGCACTTAAAAAACAACATTCCTGAATGAACCAAAGGAAAATCACGTAACTAATATAGAGCGGGTTCACAAAACCAGCTTGCTTCTACAGAATGCCTAATAAGCGGATCGGTTTAAGAAAACTCGCGGTTCGACCCGTGCAGCGGTCAACGACCCGGGCTAAGCGCCGGCGCAACCATTGTTGTCTATGCTATGGACCAGGCTAGTATAAAGCTCATGTTTTGATTCAAGGCCAGATCGCAAAATGACTAACCTAGTACTTTGAGTAACAGCTTACGCAATAAGCTCTTAATCCTAGATGTATCGAGTCTTCCGTGTTTTCGACGAAGTAGTTAACCTTTTCCATATTTTTCTAAGACCAAACCATTACCAGGAACATCACCTAATTAAAATAGGTAGTATTTTTTCTAATAAAACTCAACTTCACAATCGAATACAAGAGACTTAATTAAGTATATTAAATCAGGTGCTTTCAGAGGTGGGACCGGTTGTGGTGCCCATGGCCGGACAAAGAGCACTTGTATTGAAGAATATGCATGAATAGAAAGTGGATATAGTAATATGACATTTGATTTTATTCGGTACGAGACCCGAGACGGTTTTATTGAAGGCATAAAGATATAATAGAAAGAGAATATTAGATGGAGGGTCTCGGCTTTGAAGGCAGTGATTTGCATTTGTTATTTTTCTATTATAATTTTCACCATAAACAACAAAACGCTTTTAGGCCAAGCAGAACTTCGAAATTGTGCGTTTTGGTTCTGGATCTTGTATATTTAAGCGCTGCATGATTTATGTGTGTGTATTTCGGGACATTTCGAAACAAATCTGGCGTCTACGCTTACGATGTCACGTAGGCTTAACCATAGATAATAGAGTTACGATACACAATGCGGCGAATATCTAAGATATGAATTACAAATAAATATCACTCAAAATCCTTTACAATGAAATAAAACATAACACTTCCAGGTTACAATATGAGTTGTATAGCAGAAACATCTTTGATAGCAGTAAATCGGAGACCTGTGCTTAGGGTGAACCAACATAATACGCCTCATCAAGCATTAAACCTACATATTCTAAAACCTCTGGAGAAACATTGGGAAGACCCTCAAAATGAATACCTAAGTTAAAAATTTCAAATACAGCTTTTTATCACCCACTGACTGCGATCAAAGCTTAAACAAATACACTTTTTGCGGTGTAACAAAAACGATTTGGCGTAACAACAGCAGGCATATTAAAAACAGTAGTAGCGTTCCTTACCCTCAGTTTTTACATCTTGCGGAAGAACGCTCCATATTTTCTTTAATCAAGTGCAGATTTAATAACAATGCTGGCTAGAAAGAAAATGTAAAAAAACTACTAACCATAAGTTCAAATAGTAAGTAATGAGGAAATCGTACAAGTCATTCTCGAGGAGATTTGTAACTAAGAGATTGCGGCAGTTGTGGTTCCATTTTATAATATGTTGGGAAAAATTTCGCCAAAAACTCAAGTTGTTGTTGGGACTGTAATTCTAAATTTATGCTATTGTTTTCCTTGTATTTGAGGCAGCAGAATTGGGAAGCAGTTTTCTGAGATATGAACTTTGACCTTCGATCAAAGACCATCTCCCCCCTCACTTGAAATTTTTATCGGCCATTAGGAGCCCTCATTCTTAGGTCCGACCGTTTATATCTAAACGTGATATTATGTGAATGTGACCATACTTCAGTGTTATCTTATTAGTTGACATTATCATATGCCATTATCACAAGTCCGTAGAGATTAGTGATCGTTTATCTAGCTATTTTCCTCCTTCATTTAAATATCTTTACCGCGATAGCTTACCGCCAACTCAAATTAGGGCTTCTGATTAGATTAATTATTAGATTCATCCATGATTGATAGAAATCTAATGCTATTTCAATGTTTTTGAATTCACAGTTCGCTATCGAGTCGCTACTAACAAAGGTTTCCTTTGAATCTATAATCTGATCCTAGTCATCTTTTACAGTCAATTCAGGTGGCATTTTGTTGGAATTATCTTTCTTACTGATAGATGTGTCGATGCAACCTTTTACAACGTCAACGGGAAGTGATACATAGCCAACATAGCCAACACACATGGCAAACAGATAACTAATTGTAAGTGAAAACGAAATTAATGGCATGGAAACGGACAATTTGACTTTCGTCAATGGTCTGACGGAAGCAGCACATGAGAAAGTATAAAACTAATACTTATTAATGATTTATTGACGGCAGTTTACACAGTGGCAAATTAGTCAGTTTATATTAATTTTATGCTTTTCTTTATACGTATAATTTGGCAACGTTTGGCATAATGAAGTCACTATGTTTTTTTATGTATCTTTAATAGTAACGCTGGGATATTTATGACTGTTATTTTGATATCTTGACATGGCTTTATAGTTGAACCAATTGTGAGTTTGTAATTAGAAACGGAGATAGGATAAAAGTGTTCGAGGTATTGCTTCACCCGTGTGATAGTAAAAGATGGAGGGAACATACTAAAAGGGTTAAAAAGTATCCTATGTGCCAAGACATTGTCTACTCGCATACGAAATCTGTTCAGTTGTTCAAGTGTAAAGAATTAGCAAACATACAATTATACTAACACATCAACTTTTGGCTTTATAATATTAGTTTGATTAATGAACATGCTTCTCTTACGAAACATAAGCTACTTAAAACTCATCTTGTTGTTCCCAGTATCATAGATTTCATACGGAATGACATAATCATCATTAAGAAATATTGGCAAGATGATCATGATTGTACCAACTAATAAGCGTATAATAATAAATTGAATTTAAACATTGAAATTGTACACTTCTGACCCATAAATTACTTGTGTACGCTCCATTTGCGTAAGCAACTTCTATCATAATTCACCGCATGAAATATAGCTGATACGAGTCATTACCGATTAATATGATAAAAATAATTATTTGCCGGTGTGAAATTTTGTTGTAGTATATTTTTATTATTGTTAGGTTCGCGCTTGAGCACTATTTCACCCGATAGTAAGCGATGATGTTGTCGGTGATGAAGCACACCTAGAAGTAACCCATGTAATTATTTTGTGATATCATATTAATCACAGAGACGCACAGGATCGGTCGTTGTGGCGACGCTTGGGGGAGGTCTATGTCCAACAGTGGACGTCTTTCGGCTGAAATGATGATGATGATCATATTAATCTTAAGTTTCTACATGTTGTTTCCACACTTGGACCAATAAATGTATGTGTACCAAATAAAATATTTTTCTTTCGTTCTTACATATTCAATAAAGGTCCTGATTATGTGTAGGTACCAATGTCACGTAATCTAAAGACGTCTGAATATTGTGATTTATGATCAGTATTCTGTATGACGACCATATTGAGTCCCTTGTTCTAATATCTGATACGAGCCCGGGAGATATGGAAACGACTCTGTTTATCAACTGTGGGAAAAGAGTACAAATTAATGGACATTCAAGCTGGTTTTAATCATATGTGCTGTAGTGTTGATTAGATAATAGATTCTTCGTAAGTATTCAAGCAGATAAAATTCAATAGACTATCTGTTTGTATTAAATCATTCGCTCATTTGAATAAAATAAACTGTTATGTAAATATTTTTTTAGAATGTTTTAGCTTCTAGAGAATTTCTCCGATAAGGTTTGGCTTTTAATGCCCCCCATTGGTGGTAAAATAATTGACGTAGATTAAATATGGCACTCGAACATAATAAAATTCAACGAAAAACACAATTTACCAGCTAAATTGGCCATTGTTATCAAACGAGATGCCATAATGTTTAATCTCTAAGCCATTCAAACACTTTCTATCGACGAACCTTGGGCAAAAAATATTTCTATTGTTACATACGTGCACGTTGTTCATTCACTTGATGTTTTAGCATCACCTGCGGTACCACCGTGCACGGTCTCGTTTGCCTCATCAATCTCATTTGTTCGTGTCGATTTTACTCGGGTTTTAGCTTCTTACAGTGAAAATGTTGTGAGTTTACTTAAATGGTACGATGTTAGAAAGCGTGGGCGATTCGATAGACAATTAATAGCAACATCGGTTGTACGTTAGAGACCTGCTTCTTATACTTGCTATTGTTCTACTGCCAGGTTTAATTACCGGGGAAAGTCTAACGAGAGTGTCGCGTGAAAGTTTCGTACACACGTTGGGTCCCACGTGTATTGTGAATATTTTTTATGTAACTTTTGTAGGATGTCGTAATTTTTGTTTATATGGAATTGTTGTGTGCAACTGTTAATGTTATGCAACGATTATTTAATGATGCTGTAGACAAAAAGGCGAAAATGATGCCGGTACACATTTTTTGTTCTAGACGAAACTCGTGCGAAAATATTTTAAGACTTCCTTTATTAATATTTGCCTTCCTCCTCCGGTCATAAATTCAAGCTCAAAAGTTTAAATGTCTTCTGCACTTTGCGACTTTTGCTGAAGTGTGCTTTGTTCTTGCAATTGCGAACAAATTGTCGCTTTTGTTACAAGCGTTTATATCTATTGTGTCTCGTAGGTAAGCGGTGAACCAACAGATTAGAGGATTATAAAGATAGCTTGATAAAATTCCTGTACTAAAACGCAACAGCATTGGTCTTCATGTTACAATGGATTCCGCGTTGTAAATAGAGGTCGATCGATATGAATAAGTACATTTAAAAACAAAGTCTTAACCAACTTTTTTGCACTTACCATCTTGTTGAATAATTACACATTAGTGTTGCAAGCAAAAAGCAGATGCGCCAAAATAAAACCGCATCCAAGAAATTCATAACCCATTTCAAAAGCTCTTCTCCTTTCTCAAACATCGATTTCAATAGGAAAATAATATTAAAATCTAGGCTGTCAGCTGCGACTTATGAAAATTCACGATGTGCAAGGTTTGAAAATTATTTCCTGCTCTACTTTTCTGACACTGTGTGTGTGGATTAAAGTTGATTTTATCGTTTAAGCTGTTGATCCCCGCATTAACGCCGGCGTTCACGCGCCATTGTCTTTCTATTGTGTCTCTAATTACGCACTCAAAAGGTTAAGGATGCAAATGTCACTGGTCGGTGTTTATGTTGGTGTATTTTTTTATTATTGATAGGCTCGCGCTTGGCCACTAACGCTCCTGATAGAAAGCGATGATATGGTCTACGATGGAGCACGCTTGCCTAGAAGTAGCCTATTCAGTCTTAACTTAAAATCAGTATCAGAAAACACAGCCCCGTCAGGGAATTCCACCCCTTAGCTGTACGCACAATGAATGTGTTGCCAAAACGTTTTGTGCATATGGGTGGGATGTCCACCAGGTACCGATGGCGCATCGCCATACGTCTGGCGGTCCGACGATGGAACGGGCTTGGGAATTAAATTATGCAATCTCAATGCACATTGAAATGCAACCGGTAAAAAACCGACAGGCTAGTGTATTCTCTATATCTTGGCTTAGAAGACACGGGGCGCCGAGATAGGAATATGGCAGACGTAGTCGATACAAGTTTAATTTCCTTCCTTTTGGCATCACTTTATCGTAGTAGACTCGGGTAGGAATTCTGATCAACCTAGAGACAGCTGCCAAATATCGAGAGGTAAACAGGGGTCATATTGATTGTTCCGGCAGTATCAATCAGTAGTATTTGAGGAATGTTGGCACTGCCATCGGTTAGTTAATATATTGCAGCACATGCTCGTTTGTTATTGTACGATTATGATCGAACATTATAAAGTAAATATCAGATGCTTGGTTGATTAATTGCTAGTTAACTGTTCGAATGCCGAAGGAGAAACGAATACCTGCAAATGAATGCGTCTTTACGTCCACCATCTCAGATCTCGCCTTGGCTTATGATCAGTTAAGACTTAGACATGCTAAGTTGTCAGTCATGTGTCTGCCTTTCGTATGATCATTGACCTGTAGTTAATTAAACGTTTATGGTCATAAAGAATTTAATACAACGACATTATAAGTTAGTATTTAGGATTTACACATTTTTTATGTTCGGATTATATGGATGATGTTTTAGGTCAATCATTTGGCAAAAATATTCTCAATATTCTCCATACCCTAAAAAACCTTAAAATAAAACGATAATATTTTGGATCATAACACCAAAATAAAAATTGGGCTCACGAATATTTCACAAACAATTTCGTAGCTCCTAATTTGGTAAACAACTTCAAGATTCAACTTTACTGACAGTCTTTCCTCACGCGAACGCGTCGCGGTTTGATACCTCCACTAACAAATTGTGTAGATTTATGGTCCAAAATTAGTAGAATTTCTTTTGACATTATTGACTGACGTAACAATTACCTTACCTATTGGATCATACGCGTTGTGTAATGCATCACTTCGTTTGTTTATGTATATTGATTTGATTACCGTTGCACTGTTCTTTATAAGGGATCGCAGATAATAGTTGTTGACGGAAAACATGTTATTGTTCATTGTGAACTTTATTGGTTTCTTGTGGCGTGCATCAGAGAAATCTATGCCCACTAGTTTTTCTTTTAGAACGGTAATATTTATTTTTAAACGCCACACTAGAAACTACTCCTGTGTCGTGGGTTCGTTCACACAAACATTTGAAATCACATACACAAGACATCCAGATCCAAAACAACTATCTGTAGGCTATTTACAAATAATTGTTCCACACGGGATTTGAACCCCCGCACGCAGCGCAGCACCCAATCGCTCAACCACTAAGTGAACTGTTACATCTAAATATGTCTTAATTGCTTGAAAGCAGTAAGAATAAACTGAACTTTAAAGAAATACTTTGCCTTCATAATATGATAAATACTCAAAATAACATCAAAATGATAGTAACATGTATTTGCATTTAAATTAAAAGGATTAAATTTTCAGATTTAAAATATCCTTTCAACAGATTGATGCATGAAGGCTGCTTACTTAATACTTGTAATTATGCGACAGTTACGAAATTCACTGTAGATTAACTTAATAACTTATCATTTAAACCCGTTACTTGAATAAATAAGTATGCCCATGAAATTAGCACCTCTGATATTAATGACATTAATATCATTAGTACATTAACAATTATTTTTACACGTGCAACTCTAGCTATGGAGTTGCAAGTATAAAAATAATTGTAGGGACTGAGGAGAGTGAAGCTGTCTGGCTGTATTGCAAGGTAGTTTATTAAGCACAGGATGAGCATGCTTCAAGTAGCACTAACACTAATTGGACTGACTATGTTCCATCAAAGTCAAATTTAGCAGTAATTGCCAGTTTACCATCACAATAGCACCAGACATAGCTTACTCAATAAAAATATTTTACGATTTTCAATATTTATTTACAAAAAACAACAAGAGCAAAAAAATTCAATGCCACTGTAATATGAATATTTTTAAAACAATCCTCAAAATTGAATACAACAATTGATTTACAAAAACAAGACCTTTGTAACGTGTTTCAAAAACAAAACTACGGAAAACTAAGTAAAAACTGTTGCAATTATATGTTCTGAAATTGACGAAAACGCAATAATAAGAAGAATAAGGCATTAATTCAAGCCACGAATGAGATAACAAAAAGATTTAATTTCAGCTTGTCATTTTAAACAGCAATTAGTATTTAATGACGATCGCCATTGTTGCAAGTTTCTCACGGATAAGAAGCCGAGATGAGACGAACATGTTTTATGGCGAATCTGCCGAGGTTTACGACGTAATAAGGTTATGTCTGTTCTCATTCCGACTTTATAAAGCGAAAGATGAATGTCTAGAACGTACTTGGACAAGATAATTAAGGCGAAACCGAATTGGAATAAAGCGAAAACTTAATTTAAGAGAAAACTAAATGGTAGCTACAAAAGTAAGAGGTAAATACTAGTTATTATTCAAAAATTTACATAGTACTATCTAGATCAGGCCAAACTTTATGGATTTCAACAGATATTAAATTATTGTTAACAGAAATATGTGCCTGATTGGATACTTCACAGGCAGGCTCTAGATCAAATACACGGAATAGACAATCAATTCTTACTACGCAATTCGTAGGATGTTTTCAAAACACATAATATTGAAAAGCAATCAGAATCCAACGATCTCAGGACCCTAAATCAATTTATTTGCAGAAATAACAAGAAATTGCTTCCAGAAAGTCTAAAGACCCTTTTTCAGATAGACAATTTCCCTAGGGCGTTTTAGAATCAAAACATAAACTGGTTAGTTCACAATTAAAAGTAAAATACACTCCTGACGAGGAGTGTCGTAGTGAAATTGATTGAATTAAACCGACGAAGGGCCCCCAGGCTCGTTTGACAGGATCTGTGTGCTGCACACATCAATTTAGGTAATTGAACACTGCTGGTAGGGCGCCCTGATTTTTTCGGCAAGGGAAAAAAAGCATTTTGTTTGGTAGTTGCGAGCAAACGGATTTGGCTTGAGTGGATTGATTTTTTATACAACGTGGAAATATTCATTGATGAAAAAACGAAGGGAAAACCAGGCCTTTATGGATAGTAGCAGAGTATAAAACAAGCCTGAATCAAAGTGATACTCTGTGTCCTCAATTCAGGAAGGATCCTCTTATTAAATGAGGACAAGATATTATCAAAGTTTGAAGTTGCCACCTGACCTGAGCAACTGAGTTTTACACCCCCCGCCCCCTTTCCTATGTCAGAAGTTTAAGGGTTTATTTAATAAATTGATAGAAAGTTATACCCTTGGCAGAAATTGTGCTTAACAAGGTATCCGTGCAGATATTAATTAATCATAAAAATTATGAAGCCCTCAAATGAAGACTCCGCGTAAATGCGAGAATCGACGGAAACTGCTCATTAAAATCGCAACTTTTTAAGTGTAATAAATAATGGACGTTTTCAGTAAAAACGTTTTATTAAGAAGTTTTTTAATAAAAACCAAATTTTGTATGAGAAAGCGGCGCCAATTTATTGACCAGAGATAAACCATAGTTAAAGCTGGAACATAATAAAACTGAGTTTGAAGATGGTAGATCAATTCGCGATAGTGTCTAGTATACTATTAGTAGCCGTAATAGTAAAATAGTACGTCTAGTATCAGGTGCGTCTGAATCTTATCGCATACCAACCGGAGCGCTAAGCAATAAAATAAAACTGGTAGGCATCGTACATGTACACGCAATAGGACATGTAACCTGTGCGTAATTGCGTACGTTGAATAATAACTTCATATTCTTGCTGGAATCCTAGGATGGAAACTAAGTGAAGACGCAATATTGAGTGTTGGAGAGAAAATGATCAAGTATGACTTTGAAAGCATTGTTGGTGGAAAGTTTAAGGATCAAATGAAACTTGATATAGCAAGCAACAAGCCAACCGCTTTGGGTGCTCTTTAACGAGTGGAGTTTTGCAAGGCTTTGGTTGGATTATCCTTTGAGAGTATCAAGAAAGTGACGCTAACATTCCTATCTACGCAGGAGATTGAAATTCATCCAAATAAATCGGCACAAAAAGTTAATCGGTAATTTTGAAATAGTTTAGTCACTTTTATCACCCCCAACGGAGCGATACAATTTATTTACTATTGTAACGTAATACGCAACACTAGAAACGTTACGAATGCCGATTAGAATCGCTTCAGATTCACAGTTCTTGCGGCGCACACCTTTACAAACATTGCACACATTCTTACTAGATAACCGCTCGGTGGTCTTATCTATCCACTACCGTTACAGTTTCCGCATATCATATGAGGGAAACTAGGAAAATTAAGTACAGCATTTAACATCCCGATGTAACATTACTTTCACTGCGAGAGATTTCCATCAATGCTGACAACTTTCCAATATAAATGTGCGGACTATGGCCATTCTTCAGTCGAAACTGAACAAGCCATGTCATGCACAATCATGGTCTTGAGGAAAGTTTTTATGAATTGTTCGTTCGATGTACAACTTGAATAATGTATGTAACACCTTATGAAGTGAATACGTTTTTAATCGAGATGTGTCAGCTGTTACAATGCAAACGTAACCGGTGTGGTCTCTCATATAATCGGTTGGCAGAGGTGAACTTTTTATAATCGCCGTTGTTCAATAACATGCAGTAGCAAAAAATACAGACGCTAATGATACTCCTTTTCCACTTTAACTCGCTTGGTTTACTCAGTTCCTATATTTATATAGGAATGAAAATCTACGTGCTTCTTAAGTACTCTACTAATCCAAAGACTATTCAAATTATGATAAAGCACTTAGGAAAACTACTGTATGGCTTACTACTGTTACTAATGTCATGCTACGATAACAAACTGTATTCAGTAATAAGTTTTGTAAGAAATGTAAAATAGGCAAATGAAAAACAAATTGCAATAGCAGGTAATTAAAAAATTCAATCGTCACTCCCTCAAACGCCTAAAGGCAGATAGGTAATAGGTATTCCACACTGAACTCATAGGTCTTAGTAACGAATTTAATTAAGAACCCATTTTAATGCAAATAACACACGCACAATTTATGGTGAGAACCCACGGTCTTACTTCGTACTTTGTACTTAAATGCAGTCAAACAATTGTCGAGCAACACTTTCCATTTCAAGAAAAACAAGAGAAAATCGAGTTCCCCTAAAATGCGAAGGTTATATAATTTCCTAAGAAATATCACACGTGGCTAATTAGGAAATTGTTCTCGCATGAAATTTTAATGACCCTTAACTAATTACAACTAGCTCTTTGTCTTAGAAGAATACGAAAAAATCTTAACAACGCGAACGAGATAATGAAAAATCTCAAAATATATATTTTTAATAGTCCAGCCAGCATCATATCAGCAATATAACAAGTAATAGACGTTAACGAACGTAATGATGATAAAATATAAATTTTATGGAGTTATAAAGTTTGCGGATGACGCTGTAATCTAGGAAAATTCACTTCTATTACAAGATGTTAACGAGGTGTTTTATAAGGAACAGGCATGTAAACGTGACTGCAAATAGAGAAAATGTACATTAAGATTAAGTAAACAGGTGATTATCTCGCGAAGATTATCTTGATACAACAAAGCAATCGAAACCGAGACGAGTAAGTAAACGAGAGAATAAACTAACTGCTCATTTAAATGGAGCTTGAGGAGTCACACTTAACGAAGAAAGCATCGGAAATGATAAAGATGTTAAATAATCTAAATATTCAAATATTTAACTATTGGATTCCCTACGTAGACACAATCAACTATGCTCAAAACCTTGTATGATTCATTTAACTAATTGACAATATATTAAGTCGATAGGTTTGGGTCTTGAGATCAATTTTCAGGAAAATTTTCCAGAGCCAATGACAAAAATAAAATTGTAAAACTTTCCAACAACAATTTAATTTAATCCCGTCTAAAACTCACCTTCCAAAAATAGCAACGAACACAACAACTATTATGAAAGTTAGGTAATAACAGATGCTGTCCATCCTTTCGTGTTTTTCGAATGTTTTATGTTATACCCACAATAAGCCAAGTGGACGATCGCCAGAGTTATAAATATGGATTTTGAATACCTGAATGATTCAGCCCGAGAACGTCGCAACGGTCTAGACTAATCCGCAGTTGGTTTATTCTACACGTCGAGATTAACAATTAACTATTTATGGGCTGAATGATAAACTGCTAGATTTGTGCGTGATTCATGATGCTGACCGGCGTTAGGTCTTCTGAATGTTACGACTTAATCCTGTCTCGTTTTTCATGGGAAAGCTCTCGGGACGTAAATGTTCATGTATTATTATGAGAAGGAATGTGGGATAGTCTTGTAAGCTATTATTGGTAAATATACCATTAAGTAATACTAACGTTAGAATCATAGGAACCATTTCTACATACCTAAGCTAAACGTGGTTTTGGAATTCGAGCTTTGGACAGTAATGACAGAAATGTGCAGGTAGGTACAATACAGATCTTTTAGCATGATTACAACTGGAAAGCAAACATCAAATCTAGGTGGAATGTCCAGCACTTAATTAGTTCAGTCATAAAGGAATGGTCCTTTCAATCCTAGGTAGTTTATTTACTTAGGAATAGATGGCAACCTAATGATAGTTAAAAAAACAATTAGCAAAATAATAAGGCTAATAGAATCGTTCAATCGTATTCGTAGCATGGTTTTTCTGAGGGATTAGCAAAAAATACCGCGGCCCTGGAACGCAAAGGACAACTGAAGGAGCTCCCTCCTGCTCCACACAGGTCGAGAGAAGTTATTTGATAATTTTCCACCCAAAAATACATAGTTTTTCTGGCTGATCACTTTGTTTACGTTGATAGTCTGAAGATACAGCTATTAATACTATTTGTAAAAATGCGTGTATAAAGCTTGTTTTAGCTCAAAATTTCGCTATCTGTAAACATTATGACTCAATCCTCGACACTGTGAAATTCAAATCCCATAGCAATTCAAACATAATTCACCTCTATGACGCGCATATTGGTACCTACACAACGGATACGTTACCTACCACACCTCAATGATAAAAATCAATACATGAAGCCAACCAGCTGATGTTCCAAGGCAAACTGGTCTTAATGGGTCATTATCCTAGACCAAGTCACCGTAACAGCGACAGTCAGTCATCAAAATACGCGATAATACGAACAGCCTTCGTCGCAAGGTTGACATCCGATATCAACCGGCACAGCAACATTAACCCAAATACAGGTAGGAACCGGTCAAATTCGACGCAGTAGGAAGAAAGGGTACTGCGGATTTTGGAACAGCTTCTATAACCATCTTTGATGGCGATATGATCAAAGGCTCTTGGCAAGTCAAGATGGGAGCAGACAGTTCTGCAAAGGATACTTCTGAAAAATCTTGTACATGTCCTAGAACCAAAAATTCGAAGACATGTGACATTCACCAACCCGCAATGAGCCCGCGTGGTGGATTACGGCCCATTCCCTCTCCTAGAGGAGGCCTGAGTCCCAACAGTGGGAACATTATAAGGCCGGCTATGCTATGCTATTGAATATAGTATCTTAATCCTTAATAAAATAGAGAGTAATTTGACTAATAATTCACTTGTCAGAGTTGATTTAAGATTCAGGTTTCGGTGCGACAGTGGCGTAACTAATTTAAAATTCACTACAGACGCTGTTCATAGTAATTAGTTGTTTTGAGTTGTTTTGTTCGCAGACTTGCATTACTAATTGACAACATTAATTCGTTACATTTTGAACTTTAGAAATTATTTATAGTTTGTTTACAACGATGCTTAGTAAGAGATCATAAAATTCTTCAGCCTTATATTCAACAAGATGACAGATCCAGTTACATTTCCATAATTGCGAATTGGTATAACTGTCCAGAATAATAGCGGAAATCGTAACCATTCGTTGATAGCAGCTTCTCATTTCTAATTAAACCCTTCTTAACAGATGCCACTAAAGATAACAGTGCCATTCATATCTCGAAAATTATGATTACCAGTTACCTACCGTTACATCTAAGGGTCCGACTCCTGAATAATTAAACCTGAAGACCTGTTTTAGTTGTCACAAGACCAGGAGAGATTAGGAAAGATTAATGGGCTCGACATCGTTAGCCAAATCCGTGAAGATTTGAATAAAGAAGTGGGGTTGGACATACGAATAATATCAGCATCAAGTATATTTGCTTGACACATGCAGAGGTGGGCTCCCATTTGGTGCAACATTGAGATGCACACCGGACTATGGGTTTTGTGTTTAGTTTTTTTTTTAAGATTTCATTGTTCTTTAGTTTCTTAGATTTAAGTATGTTTTAGGTATGTTGCAAAAATTAAATGTTTTATCTATCTATCTACGATAAACAACGATAAAAACTAATTGGAAACGCATTTAGAAAAAATACGACATGAAAAACATCGAAGCTCTCCCTAAACATGCTAAAATAATATCCATTACAATTCTTATTCCTTTTTCGCAAGCTCCTTACAGGGTATACATTAAAAGGGCTGAGAGCAATAAACACATGTTTTAAGCATGGTATGAAATGTCATTGCAATTAGTAATGTCCTCATAACACTTATGATTGCTTGTGCGTTTAGAACCTGTTCTGTTGCTTGCTTGAAGGTGATACCCTAGACGGAATTTCATTTATGTCTTGCCATGAGTGTGGACTAGGAGTTAGGATGCGATTTTTGTCTCTAGGGAACAGTAGATGCTTTTTATTATTATTGTTGGTAGGCTCGCGATTGACCACTATCTCACCTGATGGTAAGCGAAGATGAGGTCGATGATGGAGCACGCTTGCCTGGAAGTAACCTATTCACTCTTGACTTAAAGACCCCTAGGTTGTAGCTATCGGAGAACACAGACTGCGATAGGAAATTAAACTCCTTAGCTGTACGCAAAATTAAGTGTCTGCATGCATTTCTTTTTTTTTTGAGGTGGGATATCATAAAATAACTTCTCTCGTTCTAGGGTGAGAGAGAAATTTACCGACTAAAACCAATCTGTGTCCTTCAGTTGCCCTTTGCGTTCTAAGACCGCGTTCAATCTTTCAAACGTTCCCGCAGAAGTGGTTAGGTACATAGGTCTTCAATGTAGTCGGCTATTTTGGGACACAATTATTGAATGTCTTTGTATATTCAGCATATGATTGATCGTATCGGCCATTTTTGTCTCCTCAACATCAAACGAATCTTAGTCGTTTATTATAAGCTTATTAGGAGCACAATCAAAGATTACGTGAGACGGGAGTCGACGCGGAAATTATTTTTTAACGCTTTCAATTTCGTATAACTTGCACAAATGTATTTATAAAAAAAAAACCATTGAAAGACGCACCGTACGAATGACAGCAGTACAAAGGAGGAGGTCGTGACGTGACTTAAAAACGTAGCTTTTGACAAAGAACAAAGTATTAAAATAAAACATATTTTATTTGATAGTTGACTACTAAATGGCGTTATTCCTCGTGCTTTACTACTATAATAAATGTTAGAACTAACAAAATTAGAAATTCGCGTGCATCTTCTAAGTACTCACAAATTGTGTTTCCTCGAATTAGCACACATTATGTGTGAATGTTACTACCAAAACACAAATACGTAAGCAATTATGTAGTTCACGTTACATAATATTAAACGCATAGTATTGTACGGTTACTTTCTTGAATTCGTATTGAGTAAGCGATTTAAGACCATGATTCGTGTATTTAAATAAACTGGTATTTACTATGCGGATCTTAGGATCACTTTATTAGGAGAAATTAGTGGAAGTTGGAGAAGTTTCGTGATTTGCAGTAATATGGAGATTTTGGTCCTCCGCTCCGCGCAATCTGTTTTGCCATAGAATTAACTCTTGCGACTTAGTAAAGCTTCTAAATATTAGTGACAATTTATATTAAATACTTGTTCCGTGCCAACGAGTTCCAAGTTATTTTTTTTTTTTTTCTTATAATTTGTTTTATTTTAGGTAGGTAAGTTAAGCTTCAACACCTGTTCCAAATTTTATCTAAATTACCCAACAAATGTAAATAAGTAATCAAAGTTCTAAACGCAAAAGAAATGCTCATCAAGATTAGTGTTGTGCCCATCGATAGAGCTGCACAATACGTTATGAACTATAATTAAGTGATTTATATACGGCAAGAGTCGCGAACCTTGCGTTTCGCATCAAGGTTATATCCTGACTGAATGAATCATTGCTTCCTCGCACACGGGAGGGCACGGCTGCTTATTGTTCTTAATAGATGGTAGTCTGAGGTGATTACTTTAAAATTATATGTTGCAAGACCATAATGTGGAAGATGGAAGACAATTGTTCGAGATTTAAGATTGTCGCTTATTAGGTACACATTTAAGGTGAGTATGGAGTTGCTGATCTTAGCCTGCTGTTGTTTACAAACAAGTTATTATATATTTTTTCTTTTAAGGTGACGGTTTTTATAGCAAAGGACATTCGGACATCTAAGACATTACCCTTGGTTTAGGTAGCAAAATGAACAACCGAGATTGCTGCTACGGTGATTTAACATAGTATTTTATTTGTTCAGGAGTAATAAACGACATATAAAATATAATCAATAATATTTATTTTTCATTATAATTTAATATTAAGTTTTTTTTAAGTAATTGATATAAACTAGTGCTTGACTGCGATCCCACCTGATGGCAAGCAGTAATGCAATCGTTGATGGTGAGGCGCACTAGTTTATTAATAGCGTATTCACTTTAGCCTTGAAGACACCCAAATTATAATCGGGTGGAGACCTCAGCTGGCAAATTGTTCCAGCCCTTCGATGTACGCGGTATAAACGACGAAGCGAAACGCTTAGTCCATTTTGAATTAAAACACGTTGCAATTTTCATTCTGGGGAATAGTGGCTTAATCATATCACAGTTGTTTTAATATTCATAAAACTGGTTGTGTTAATTTTGGCACTACACATCAAGGTGTCCTTGCTCGATTTTTGTTGCAGAACTACTAATTTAAATGTGTTTATCAACACTTTAAAACAAAATGTCAAAATAAATATAATGCTAATAATAATACTAAAGATCAAAAGGTTTTGAAATCATTCAGATTTAAATTGAATGCAATTCTAATTTAATGAAAAGCAATTATAGACTTGTATCTTATTAACCTTATTTACTGATTTATAGCTAATCATTAACCTAACCATGGCTAAGTTAATCGACGTATTGGAAGTTTCAGTAAGCGATTTATTTCCGTTCGCTAACGACGGAGTAATTGAAGTCAAGAGTATATGTCATTCTGTGTTAGTAAGTCTAGACCAGAGCTAGAATCTATGGACTCGATACTCTTCCCCACTAACAGTTTGAAACGATTAGAGTGCTTCAGTGCCACTTTACCTGTAAGTAATCGAGTAAGAACCGTTACCACCATCAATCGGTTTAACTCTCTTCATTAGATACCGCCTTTCACGATCTATTTTTAGACGATTTAATTTTTACAATTTTTTTAGTAGTTGAAGTTCCTGCCGAAGTCGGTGTTTCCTGATAGCTACAATCTAGGGGTCTTAAAGCCAAGAGTGAATAGGCAAGCGTGCTCCATCATCGACCACATCATCGGGGAGATGTTGGTCAGCACGAACCTATCCATAAAAAAAAAAAACAAATATTGCGTGTTTAAGGCCCATACATTTTATATTCTCGACTGCTTGCTTGTCAACAATTTAGGACATATAGTTTACTATACTTACAGTAAAAATGAATTTAACGTTTATCCGTGTAGCTGTAGAAGATTTATAATTAATACTTCGCACATTAACCGTAGTAAATCGCGCGGACATGACTGTATTCCTATCAAAATGTAATAAAAATTCGACAATGTAGGCACCCAAAAACCATTTTGATACGAGACTAAAAGTCGTTAACTTTTTACTCGCAAAATTTCTTAATAAACAAAAACTAAGTTCGGTCCTTGATTACGCAAACGCCGCGTTTTTATGATTGATGACCTCAAGTTCGATGTACTGGAAAATTTTCTTGAAAATGATGTGTAGGTTGGTAAGTAGGTATAAGTATCTTAAGGCGAGGTTGCACTAATTTACAACTTTTTTGAACCTCAGGAAATCCACAAATTTAAAAGAGAACACAATGAAAATATATTTTATTAAAATTGACCATATGACCAACAACTGTGTAAAAAATAAAACATGATATAAATTAGTTAGATCGATAAATAAAATCACGAATCTGACCCTAACTTACGATTTCAAATGTGTATATCTACGAGATTACGTCAAGATAATAGTTGAAAGTTATATAAAGCTTGTTTTTAAAAGGGTCTGGCAAAAACAAAAATCTTGAATAGTTACTGTTTTTTTTTATAAAAACTATAATCGCTGTTACGGGGCCGCGAAGTCTATATAGGTATGTAGACCCCGGCCTGCAGTGCTATTGTCTAAGAAAACAGCCTTAAGCGCAGCGCTGGCCGCAGCGACGAAATCCAAATACATAGGATTAACAATTGGATTTTTAATCCAATGTACCTTTTTGGATTTCGTCGCTGCGGACAGTGCTGCGCTCAAGGCTGATTTCTTAGAGAATAGCACGACAGTAACTAACTACCCACAAATGGAGTTAGAACCACCAGGTAATTAACTTTGTAAACGCTAATAGTAATCATTATTTTTAAATATAACGAACTTGGCCCACATTTTTTCTCAACAAAACATTTTTCAAATTTCGCATGCCTTACAAGTACTTTTACCATTAAATTTCTAGCTACAGAACCGCCATCAATATTCATATTTATAATACGTACTAATATTTTAGTGCGAAAGTGCTTTTGTCTGCTTGTTTGTTGTCTGCACGGCTAAAACGCTGAACCGATTTGTTAAGAAAATTATGTATGCCTTCTAAACGTGACCGTTGAGGAAGGTCATAGCACTTTTTTTGGAACCAATTATGAAGGAAAATGTTTGTATGTATGTGTGTTTATTTGATATTGCTTCACACTCAAAGTACTGAACGGATTTTGATGAAATTTAGCACGTATACATATCCTATGTCCTGGAATAGTACATAGGATACTTCTTACTCCGGGTGTATGTTCCACTTTTCCACTTTCACGCAAATTATGCCTCTGCTAGAAACTAGTAAGCCTATTTTTCCATCTACTGCAGCTACTGAAAATCAGAACATTGGTTAACTCCAGAAATGCGCAGATGCAATTTACTTATTTTTAATCTATATTGTTAGACTAAAAAGTCGATGAGTGAGCGCATCCCTACGTCACCGCGTCCCATCGCCCCGCACTAGCATCTTTGACAACCGGGACACAGACAATTGCGCGCCGTTTTCGTAACGTGTACTTTTCTGACTAAAAGTAATAATTAAATGTTTTGCGAGATAAAACAGCAATTAACATTATCAATATATTATATTAAATTATATAACATATAAAAATGGTAGGCCTGACTCATTAACGCCATAATGTACATGAATCCTCGGCCCTAGAAAATTGTTTTTTTTTCTTCACAAGTGTTGTTCTTAAGACATAGACGAGGAATAAGACCAGATATTTCCAAAATACAACCCTTAATGGCGTGAAAGTTGGCACACGACTGAAACCAACAAAAGCTAGTTTAAATATACATTATCAACCCCTAAATTAGCGAAATGGCGTGTTGAAACTTGTTTTGAGTGGGAAACTATGATTGGCTAAGCGCTGGTTTTTAATGAGAAGTGACACATGTGTAACTTAAGTAAACAAATGGAATTTTTTATCCACACTACTCAGTACCCTACGACATCAACCTTGCCGGTACAATAGGCCAACACTAGTCCATTTCCTGACGACATTTCCTTTTCCGTACGATTCTAGATTCGTCGTTGTTAAACGCAGGAAATATAAAATTACAAATACCATAAACCTACGAGCTATAAAAACTATGAACGTAGAAAATATGACTCTTATTATAAAGGCTTATTGCTCGATTAAATTCCGATGTGGATTTAAGGTTATGTAGTGTCGTCATTGAGGGCCGATTATATGATATAATATATGATAGTTTTAGTAGCTTTTTCATTGAAAAAATATTCTATAAATAAAAGTTACCTGAATATAAAAAAAATTACCCTAAATACGATATTACGAGGTGTTTTTATTTCTAGCAGGATTATCTTAAAAAATGCAAAATCCTATTACGATAATTTTACAATGATAGAAAACCACACTTTCATTTTATCCCGGCAAACTTCTTCTTCACAGATCTTGCACAGATCTTGTGGGGTAAGTCGTATAGCGGTGAAGTCGTGAAGCCATGTTGCGGGATTGTTCGAAAGAATTGTGTGCCCGTGGCCCTGGCTGTAAAGGACAACTGAAGGAACACAGTTGGGTTTTAGACAGCAAGTCTGACATTCCCTCTCGCTCCACCCAGAGCGGGAGAAATCATTTAATGATATCCCACGAAAAAAAAAGCCATGTAGCCACGGGGAAAAGGTAGTAGATAAACTACACTTTCTTCAGATGTTTTTTTTTACAGTGTCCATCTAGGGCTATCTAACTAACTAACAACAAACTAACTGACTGACTGACGTATCAACGCACATCCGCAACTGTTGGGACGAGTGTGAAATTTTGCACAAGGTTTTTCATTTATGACATAAGTAAGCGAACACTAACGACAGGATCCACAATTCACCCCGTAGGGGGATGAAACGGAAGTCGAAAGATTGTGTGAAGATACCTATTTTTACGCGAGCGAAACCGCTGGCAGAGCCTAGTAAAATATTTTGAATTTGGAACGATGACGAGGAAACGAACTCTCGTAACTATGCTACACAGAGTAACTATTTCCATTCGTAGTTTTCTTACGTCTTGCTAGGACCGTTTTCAAACGATTTTTTATCAGGCATTCGGAGTAGGTTTGTAAACATTAGCATTCTCACACTAGTGTTATTTATTCGCAGGTGTCGCATGCAGTTAAACCATTGAAGAAAATCTATCTATTCAATTCAATTCAAATTGTTTATTGGCTAGAATACGGCGGACAATAGATATTATGTTACAGTATTCATCTCTTGAAGTCTTCAGTATGCGTAATCGACATGCGCTGAAAACATGTTTAGAACTTAAAAGGCGCAAAACGAACTCTGTTTAATAATAAATAACATGCGTTATGTTTATTTATTTAATCTATCCAGCCTTTTTGGTTTTCCTGCAGGGCAAAGTCCCTTTCTCTTTCTCTTCGATTCATATTCTATTTGCTAATTTCGTTAGGCGTCAAGCTTGTCCCGTCATCTTAGCTTGATCTGCTGCAAAACGCTTAGCGTTCAAAGGGATCAAGGCTGATGCCTGCTAGGACTATGGGAATGTTTGAAAGAGTTACTCTGGTCATAGAACGCAAAAAACAAATGAAAAAAAACCAGCCAAGTGCCAGCCGAACTCACGCACGAAGGGTTCCGTACTATATAAAACAAAAAATTACAGTTGTTGCTTGGGGGGCCACCCACTTAAAAAAAAAATTGATACTGTTTTTAGTATGTGTTATAGCGGCAACAGAAATACATCTGTGAAAATGTCAACTGTCTAGCTACCACGGTTCATGAGATACAGCTTGGTGACAGACAGACGGACAGTGGAGTCTTAGTAATAGGGTATTTTTTACCTTTTGGTTACGGAACCCTAAAAACACACGTGGGTTTTAGTCAGTAAAAGTGACACACACCTCAGTGGAGCGCAAGAAGATTTCCCATATTAAAAAAAAGGTGCCCCGTTCACTGTTTCTTTCAGCTCATTTCTCATCCGACATTCGGCAGTCATGTTTATCTTATTCATTCTAGGTTAGACAACAACAGTCCAATTAATTATTTCAATTGTACACTATTAAGAAAGTTGCCCGCAATAAAGTTACGCGCCCGTTTTTACACGGAATTAATTAATTGATAAGACCATTCGAACTTGGCTTACTCTACATTTCAAAACGTATATTGTTGACGAAATTGTGTCGACTGATTAGAACATACCTAACTTGTGATGGTCACGTCTTAGACTATTTATTTGTCAACTTAGTTTGTATTAGCGGGTTGACGATTTCAGGTATGTGTAAAGTGTCCATACGTCCAGTTTTGAACGAGCCTGTCCCTTTTCTCAGTCACCAGCCCGTTGTCTATACAAATAAAGCTCTAGGACGCAAAATAGCCGGGTTTTTTTTAAAGCGCGTTTGATTTAATAAAACTGGTAAAACCAGTCCTTAATAGTCGTTTTATTGATTTTTATTTTTCACATTTTTTTTTAATAAAATTATTATAATTGATATGTAAATACCTAATTATTTATTTTATAGTCTTCTTTCAGAATCCTTTAATTTTTGATTGTTTTATTATTATTTTATTCTGTGTACCTACCATTGGGAAAAACCTCCTCCAACAGACTAGTTGTATTAAATACACTTTTTCTAAATAAAGAACATTAAAAAGTTGCGTTCATTTTCATTGTTAACCTGCTAACTGGCATAATATACTATAAACCCATGTCCTGTTTTGAGTTGAAAAATAAATGGTCAGTTTAGGTACGCAGCTAGGCATAATAAAAGGATCAAACATTCTAACTCAGTTGCGCAAACATTATACCTACTTGGTGGCTTGTTTGTTTACTAAAATTGAAACATCACAACTAAATATAAATGGCTATCACATATGACGTCACAGAGGACATTGACATGTTCAGACTGAAAAATAATATATAATATCACTTAGAATGTGTTAAATAAACATTAGTCATGCATTTAAACATGATAATATCATATCACTGTAACTAGCAAAGAAATATATCCTTTATATTCTTTTACAGTCCCATGAAATTCCATGCTTCAGCCGATTCAATGATTAACAAATGATGTCAGTGTCAGAAATATGTGTACTTCACGTAAGGGTGCCACTTGTGTAAATAAGTTGAACAGTGTGACCGAGACTTGTATTAAAATTATATATTCCTTGTGAAACAAAGAGTATTACTTATTCCGTGATACACAAACATATTTTGAAATTTTGAATGTTATGCATATTCATTATTTTAGCATCCATTGTCTGGTTTTGGAAAAACCAAAGAAAACAGTGGCCTATTGTCATTTACTTGCTTGATTAAATATTTTTCAAGGAACCTCAGATCTTATAGTTTTAAAAATGACAAAAAATAAATAAACAACTAGCTGTTGCCTGCAACTTTATCCTTGTTCTTGTAAAACTATAAAAAAAATTGGGTTTAAATTTTTATGTGCCGAAACCTTATACACACATTTGAAAAAATTGTGTAAGTTAGGCCATCTGGCAGTCAAAATCAGTCCAATGGTTTCGGAAACAACCGCCGGAACAAATAAAAATACAAAATTTAAAAAAAAACATAATTTTCTCACTCATGGATTACGTTTATTTGTACCTACATATATTAGATGTTCCCTAGTTGTAAAAACCACAGGATAAGATAAGAAACATTTTTCTATTGGATAATTAAAAATAAACCTAATTAAAATTAATTAATAAAATTTCTCAAAAACAGTTTTCCCTACTAACTACATGGCAACGGCAACAGACACCACAAAAAAAAAACCAACAAAACAATTGAAACACCATTCATTATGTAAAAGGATAATCCACCATACAATTCGGCTTCATGGCACAAAATTGTTTTCAAGGCCATTACCAAGGTTGCAGCCTTCAATTCCCCTAATGTAAACACGATATAAACAGAACAGTTTGTTAAATAGATATTCATGTCACAACTTTAATCATTTATTGAATAACAATGAGGTCACTGTGTGGATTTGATAGGAGCAATCATATTAGTGAATGGTTGTCTGAACTTTTAAATGGCTGTTTGATAGTACTTGGCATTCTGCACACTTTGTATGACGATTTGATTGTAATCCTTTGAGTCATAAATATTCTTGTCACTTTTGACTGTCACAGTAACCTTTTTAGTTTTAATTAAAAGTCAGTAAATAATAATTAAAAAGACAAGTTATTGAGATTTCAAAGTATTCAAAAATATTTTTAAAAAAAACTTACTAAGTAATGGTAAATCTAATGTATTATATAATATATTATCTAGATAGTTCAATAATAAACACAACAGTGACATAACTGGAACCAAAAAACGTTTTTCTTGCATCAATAAATTAAATGAAACTCATTTTATTCTTATAGCCAATATTAATGTATCAACATGACAGAAATATTACAGCTATGCGGCATCATAACAGTGTTGAAACTGAACAAGGGGCAGATATTTAGATGCCCGATAAATTACTATAAAGGGCCATTAAAATGATGGCACCTTGCCAACACTGTCGGTGAAATGGTAAGGTAACAAAAGGTGCCAAATAGAATGGCAATATTAATTGAGGATATTTGTGGCATAATTAAGGATGTGTAATATGTTTTGTTTGTTTACTTACAGTTCACTAGAGAAAAGAGTGCCAAGATTGTTTAATTATAATAAATTTTAAAGAGGAAAACTTTCAATTATAAAACTGAAAATACTTATTCTGAATGACTTTCAATTACGACGTAAAAGTAGTTCAATGACTATTAAATTGTTTGTGTGAATTACATTATTAATTTTATTTTATTATAACATTATTCATTCACAGAAATCCATACAATTAAATATAGTGGAGGAAATTATTCATTCAATAACAAATTATTATAAGTCTATTTGTGGATATATTGTGTCATTCTTTAAGTTTAACTGGAATCCCTTCAAATAACCACAATAATACTTGCATGTAGGTTTTTAGATTTTGACGTATATGGTAAGATGGGGAATTTTCAAGAAAGCAACTACTCATTATTCTAAAGTATGTAACTCAGTTTTAAAAAAAAAGATACATGCTGAAACTATGACCATACAACTGAATTACACAGTTTTACTGTAGCTTTTCTATGAAACACTTTTTTTTTTATCTCTTCTTGATCCTGCAATCTGTTGATTCGACATTGAAAGGAAAATTAAGTACTTAGTTCTTTCGGTTGGGCATCAAGCATCCATTGATATGCCCATATAATTATTTGTTATGGCATCTTAATGTTGATATAAGATCATGTGGTGCTCTTCTGTTTAATCTTTGAAATGTTGTGTTTGTGAGTATAACCATTAAATTATTTACCAGGCGGTTTGGATGCAAATGTGCTTTTTGTAAGTTTTGAGAGAGTCTACTACTTCATTCTTGACTGTTCTTATTTGTAATTCACAGTGAAACACTGATAATATATATATATATGTTGTAGCATGCATTGGTTTAAATCCTCTTTTTTTAAAAATCTGCTCTAGATGGAGCGAGAGAGAGTGTCTGACTGAACTGATTATAATCTGATAAGTAACTTTAAAAAAAATGATATTTTGTAAGAGTATTTTGATAAAAAAAATCTAAGCGAATTGTCGCTTATATTCACATACAAAAATTGATATAATTAATTGTAATTAAATCAATTTTTGAATTTAGATCAACAGCCTAATTTGAGATGATGAAGATGTTATTTATATATTAAATATTTATGGAAGGTATTAGATTAATTATTTATCCTCTTTACAGCTATCTTTAACCTGATGTGATAGTGTGTGTGCAGCTATGAACTATTATAAGTACTTAAACTTAAAATTAAAAATTCATTTTTAAAAAATCTAAAAATTTATGAAGTTGTAGTCATTTTTCTATAGACTATTTTACTCTTTTAAACAGTAGGTAGTTCTTCAGAGATTGTTGAAACTGTCTAATCTTCTAATTTATTCATAGTAACAGCTGGTTGAGTTTTAGTTATTTTTTGTGTAGGTAGATATACTTGTTTAGGAACATCTCTTTTTTTATTTGACATAAAATAGTGCCATTTTTTGTGTTGTTTACAGGTTATGAAATCAGGTTATCAATAGTAGGTTGGTACTTGATTATAAATCTTGTTATTGCAACTTGTTTTTGGAACATTTTTTTATCCATTCACTTCTCACCTATAGAATTTTTTGAATTTAAGATGTTGCTCAGTTTTGTGATGCCTAGATAATTAAGTTACTTGCAATGTTGTGGTTTAAACTACTATTTTTGGTCAAAACAAATATCATAACGATTTATGATTCAACAGCGCTTATTAGAAACTGTAGCGGGTAAGTATAAAACAGCACTTACTTTGAAAACTTCTGAGAAGAATCCCGAGCCAATCTTCTCCAATAAGAAGTCGTCGAAGGGGTAGAGTGCGGCCACAGCAGTTCTCAGAGCCGTGCATGACGAGCCCGTCACCCTGCGGTCACCCAGTCTCTCACAATCCTCACTCACACCAGACTCCTTATCACAATCATCATCACAACACACCGCGCGCTTAGTCCGGCTCCCGTTCTCCCCATCCCGGTACCTTCGCCCAAACTTCGAGTGTGGACCCCGCACATAACGACCCGACTTCGCAGTCTCGTCCAGGTTTGTGAAACTCTCCGCTATCTTTAGCACCTTGCTCGGCTTCCGCCGCTCGTACCTGCTCCTTCCACCCTCCTGCGTACAATCGTGTTGCATTATAGCTAATCGTGCTATAATCGAGTACGCTTATCCCGCTTCGAACATAATGTTCCCGATCAAGTGTCCTCCACTACACAAGAACTATGCCTCACGCGCAACATCTTCTATAAAAACGCCGATACACTAACTGGCGGTACTCGAAAATATGCGAAATAACATTATAATCACACAAAAACTATGTCGATTTTGCTACTGTCACTTTCACATATTTTTCCAAATATCCTCTTGTTATTGACACTGTACAGGGCTTGTTTCGACTTTATATTAACAATCGAATTTGTTTTTACGATTTGTGTGTTATGCGAAAGATATTTCTACACATAAACAGTCTAATTGACTGACGGACGCGCGTACAAGCAAAGTAAAGAAAGCTGAAAGCAAGCAAGCCAAGCAACACCAACACATGACATGACTTATCAGAATGTTGACAGCTTTGATTCAGGCGTTGGGTTTGGTATGTTGGTAGCGCTGTGATATGGTCGCGTTCTTAGTTAACGATATAGCAGTTATATCGTTATATTGTTAGTAAGTTTAACGCTTGGAAAACCGTTACGATAACTGTTTCTGTTATCTTTTCATGCATACTAGTTTCAAAATTAGATTTATCAGCTTTGTTTGTGTACGTAATTAATGAACTAATATAAAATGAAAATTGATTTGAATATATTATTTGGTCATAACTGTGCAATTAAGATCTGTAGCTATCATTTCTACTTTTGCAATCAGCTAAAAATTAAAAATAAAAATCTGTTTGAGACACACTGGAGGCTCTTCAAATTGGAAAGAAATATTATGCCCCGTTTACAAGTGGGCCCAACCTGAGCCAATCGTCATTGTTTAAACGGGGTTTCCCCGTTAACACAACGGCTAAGGAAGGCGATTGGCCGTGGCTGGGCCCACGTGTAAACGGGGCATCAGATGTTAGACCTGTACAATTTCCGATTGCTGTAATCAGCTGTAGTTCAATCCAGCCCCACCCTTCTATTCCAGTGGATGAGCGTTTAACTAGGGTAGCTTTTTATCAAAACGCCATCTATGGAGCGCAACGGTAAAAAGATGTATAATAAGTGTAGATACCCGAACTGTTACCCTTTATTTAATTCAGTGAAACCCAATAGAGGGCGTGCAAAGTATTAAGCTACAAAGTGCAACAAGGTTCTTCTATAGAAATTTTATTATACCATTGTAGTATTTTTTTACGCTAGGAAAATAAAAAGTTAATTGATTATCTACACTAGGAAAATAAAACAAGTAAAAATCAATTTCGCTGTTTATTTTAATCCATGCTGACGACTATATACTTAATTAATTTCAATGTACCTATATCACACAATGGAAACCTAACGATGATCACCTCGAAGAAAATCAGTTTAAAGTCTTTATATTTATTTTATTTAGTTTACACTGATTCCACCTCGAGTTAGTTTCCACAAAGAAATAATCTCTCTGTCACATTATAAAACAACAACGCTAGCTCCATTATCCACAACTGTCTACTAACTATTAAAAATTTAACGCTCAATAGCTATAAATACAAATATATTATTGCTGTTGCGATTTTATTATCTAATAACTTAATTAAATTTTACATTGATCTCAAAATGAGTATTCGTTTTTTACTTATCTAAATTTAGTCTTATCTAATCTTACCTATAGTAGTATTGCTTGATTTGAGAAAACATAGCTTTCTCGTGAAAATGTTGTAACAAATACAATAGTACAAAGTTAGTGAAGCAACCATTATATGGTGCATTGTAACAATCATTTAGACCCCATCCATTTTGAAAATAATTTGCTAGTCTAAGTTTGAGCATTGATATATTTTGGAAGGTAAACAACACTTCTGATTTTAAAAAGATAGGTTAGGTAATTTGATAGGAAGTAAATGTTACATTAAGAATTATTAGGTAAAAGTTTATTAGATTAAGACACGTTTCTGCAAAGATCAGATTGGGCAGGCGTTTATTTAATATATTTTTTTGAGAGAATTAAACAAATAAAAATAGAAATGGAAACAGGAAGGTCCTAAACACAATTCAAGAAACATATTTTTTCAGAAGTGTTTTTGTTGTGCGTCCAGTAGGCAAACATTGAAATATACAGTGGCCCAAACCATTACATCAAAGTAAGAACTCATATACACGAGTTACCTACTAGGTAATGTACGTAAACGTTAAAAACTGCTATTACAGATAAACAATAGTTAAACGTAGGTTAAAGCAATAAAAAATCTGTTCATACACTAACACTAACAAAATGGGGCCTTTCAAAAATTGTGCTTATTATATTATGTATCTAAGAAACTTATGATTATATTCTAATTTACAAAAATCAAAATATACAAAACGTAAGGTAAGAAATGAACAGTTCAAATAAAAATAGAGTAATAATAATAACTATAATAAAATTATTCTAGCTACTCAGTAACATTTTACAATGATTTTGTACATAATTCGAAGCTTCATATTTGTAGGGAACATATTAGTTTGTATTATGACTAAATTATGTATAATGTAATGACCATATTATGTGTTTTCAAAAAAATAATGGTAAAATCTACATACAATTTTACTTTTGCAAGAAAGTAATTGAATGAGTTAGCAAATTAAAGATAGACTTTCACTCATGGGTGCTCAAATTATAGTAGTAGTATTTATCAGCCTCAAAGTACGTATTTAAGCATTATACATTTGTAAAATAAATTAAATTCTATATAAATGCGTCTTGAACCTTAAAGAAATTTATAAAGGAAAATGCCGCATTGAAACCTAGTGACAGAAGAGGGTCAGGACTGATAGTCGCTTAGGCAAAATTAAATCTGAATTATGCGAATTAAAAGAAATAAAGCAGAGGAAGTTTCTTCGTCATTTAAACTGTCGCAACAAGAATTATTTCACAACCATTCTCATCAAATCTATCAACCATATATTGTAAACTAATATTTATGTTATCCTTGTACAAGTTAATGTTTCTTTGTTATTCGAATGAAAGAAGTGAAAAAAATAAGATGCTGTATTCATTTTCTTTTTGATAGGAGACGTTACATTTTTTTCAGTAACCGTATGATTTTGGAATGAAAGAAGATACAGCAATCTTGAAATTACCATAACCAGCCCAAGGATAACATTTTACTATTATCATAAACGTTCTATACACAAGACACCCAAACTGATGTGCCTCCAAGTATGTTATACCTACTAATCTAGCGTATTATTAAACAAAAATAAATCTACTGTCATTTTGGGAGTAGAATTCAATATTTATAGGTTGAATTACTGAATTAAAGGATATTTCATTTTGCAACACTGTAACTATCACTGAAATGTGAATGTAGCTAGGTTAAATTGATATAAACATTTAACTAATTAAATCTATATATATATAACGTAAAGATCATACTGATTAGTAAATACATGTCATGACTGAATGAAAACATTTTCTTAAATTACTGAGTTTACAAAAATAAGTCTACTTGGAGGCAACGATCACAAACATAGAAAGAAATAAATAAATATGTGCATATTTGTGCAATCAAGACGACATCTATCATGTCAATTTATTATCTAAAATTGTACATTTAAATATGTATAATGAAATAACAGTTAAAAATAACGGCTAACGTTATTTTAGCTATTTTATTATGTGGCAATATTACGTTTTAGGCGATTGAGTCTATCTATGATAATACGATATCGATTTTAAATGATTTACAGTAGGTATTATTTAATAACAAAAATAACGGGAAAAATAGCTTGTTATACGTTTACAAAGTGTCTTAATAACTAAACGTATGTTTTCTATATAGTTTCTAAGCCTGTCTATTTTGTCGTAGCTATAATTACAAGGGTGAGGGGTCCAAAATGACTTAACTGTGTTAATTTATTATGAATCATCTTGGGATTATGTAGTGTATGACTGGGAGACATATTACAAAGGTTAGGGTTATTCTCAGTGCCGGTTGGTGGCTCGTCTGATCTTGACATTCACCTGTAAAGGAAAAACGAAAAATAAATATTACATACAATTAAGAAATACCTACAAAAAAAATAATAGTTCAATATGAACTACGCCATTAAATTTTAAACTCTTTCTGAGATTTTTATAAGATCTAAATAGAGATTAGGTACTTAGTTGGCAAATACATAATTCTAGACATCATCATCGGAGTCGGTGATGATGTCTAGAATTATGCACCACGCCTCCGATTCCTTTGTTCTGACGTCATTTTAACGCTCAGTCACGTGGTCAGAACAAAGGAATAGGAGGCGTGGCCGATTCGAGGCGATCAACGAAAAGAGAATCGAAACGAAACGGTTGTAACTTGGCTAAGGGGGCTGGCCAGTTTTAGTTGGCCATATCATGAAGTGATAAATTCTAAGATCTGGCCACGACTTATACAAAGTGCGCGAGGCGAACAGCGAGCGCGCTGTATACACACACACACGCGTGTGTTCACCATTTGCCTAGCCTCACGCGCGAATGTGTAAACGCGGCTTATATGAATGCGGCGAATGTTCACGCGTAGTCGCGACTAGTCGCGAATCACGAAGCAGTAGCGGTGCGTCATACAGTATCTACTACACACTTACCAGTAGCGGTGGCGTCGAACACAAGATCAGGCGTGAGATCGTTCCGGTCGCAGTTAGTGGCAGACCTCGCCAGCGCGAGCGCGGCGCGCGGCGTGTCACGTGACACGAAGCAGTAGCGGCGCGCCGCCGTGCTGTCACGTGTGACAGGCGTCGTCACCACAAACGACGCGCCATTCTCGTACCAGCCACCGTGGCATGTGTACGCTGGAAATCATGAAAAGATTTATTAAGGACGATGATTTTATGAGAAACAAACTCATAAAGTTACCACAGGAGTATTGTTCTCTCGCTTTACTTGCAATTTTTTTTTTCGGTTAGAACCGAAAACAAAAGTTGCGCGAAAATAAACGAGCGCGATGGTCACGTATTTATTCGACGAAAGGCTGGCTACCCTACGCCTGTGCTCAAGGCTTTGTAGATTGGATTTAACTAAATCTGGATCACCAATTAGCCTCTTCGCACGCCTTTTTTTATTCTTGATAGGTTCGCGCTTGACCGCTATCTCACCTGATGAAAAGCGACGATGCGGTCGACGATGGAGCGCGCTTACCTAAAAGTAACCTATTCACTCTTGACTTAAAGATTCCCGGGTTGTAGCCATCACGAAACACGGCAAGGAATTCACTTTCCACCGAGTCCAAAGCTGCCAGGTGGCATTTTGTAGCACCAGCCCATGCCCACATGTGGCTGCAGTACTCCACACACGATCGGCCCAGTGCTTTGTATAATATTAGAAGCTGTCCCGGTGGGAAATACCGTTGGACCTTTGCAAGAACGCCGAGTTTCCTAGCAGTTAACTTGGCTTTAGACTCAATGAACCGCTCAAAGTTAAGGTCTGAGGAAATTTCAACTCCCAAGAGCTGAAGGTGGTCGGTGCACTCCAGACATACATTCTGAAAAGCAGGAGCCAAGGTGAACGGGCTCCTTTTGGCGGTGAACAGACACGCTTGTGTTTTGGCGGCGTTGAATCCCACCAGATTGACTTCGCCCCACTTGGAGACTGCCTGAAGTGAGACATTCATACGCTCTACCATAGCCTCTCTTTCAGACTGAATTAGCTCTTTACTAGCCCGAGCACTTGGCAGGTATCTCTCTACAACTGTGCTATCATCTGCATACCCATAATACCGGGCATCAGCAGATCGTTGATATGCAGGAGGTAGAGAGTTGTAGAGAGAATAGACCCCTGAGGAACTCCAACATTAGTCATCAAGGGCTCTAATAAACAACCGTCGACAACAACTCGGAGAGACCGTTAACTCAGGAAGTGTGCCGTACGCATGGAAGCTTACTCAAAATGCTAGCGTGCGATACCTTGTCGAAGGTCTTCGAGACGTCTAAGGAGACAGCAATCGCTTTCCCTTCCCCTTCATTATTCTCGAGGGCCTCGCCCCACAAGTGGGTGGCATAAACTAGTAGATCCCCAGTATACCGATTGCGGCGAAATCCGTACTGTCGGTCACTGAGGAGATCGTTACCATCCAGATATACCATGAGTCGCGAGTTCAATACACGCTCCATAATCTTGCAGAGTATGCAGGTTATTGAAATCGGTCAATAGTTGGCAGGATCAGCATGACTGCCCTTTTTGGGCATGGGTTGCACGTTAGCAAGCTTCCAGGACTTGGGCACCAGTCCCAAATGAGAGGCGATACAAGCGCATCAATACAGGAGACAACTCGTGCGCACATGCTTTGAGAACTATTGCCGGTATACCATCTGGTCTACTAGCTTTATTCAAGTCTAGACGACACAGTGCTCTCAGAACTTCTTTGTTCCTTATGCGAACCTCGGGCATCGAGGTATCCCAGAGAGGCAGAGTCGGTGGTGTAGCATCGCAAGTATCAAGACGAGAATTATGGGCGAAGAGAGATGCAAAGAGCCCTGCTTTCTCTCTCGAGGTAGGAGCCAGTGTTCAGCGGAGGCAGTGTGGTTCCATTCATCATTCATTCATTTGGTTTCATTCAGGTCAACCTGGTAGTCGTCTGCTTTGATGTCTCCAGCCAGGGCAGAAAAATTTGAAAACTAAACGGGGAGTCGCTTAATTTTAGCTTAGAGCACCGAAATTGGGCTACGGACTTCGACTTAGAGTATCGCCGCTCCAGTAGGAGCAAGGGTGTCCGAAGTTTGTACTATATATTTTGTGCCAGTTGCGCTTATGACTCTGCTGGTGCGATGCTACTTGTATGACCCCAGGTTCAAGCAGTTCGAGCATAGCAGAAATCAAGTCAATGATGAGGCCAGTAGTAGTTCGAGTTAGCACGCTAATCTCTCAGTTTCGACCGTAATTCAGTCTATATGTTTAGTCGGAGACCTAAATACCGTCGCCTGTTTTTCCGAGTATGGTGAAGTGATCCATGCAGAAGCGCGGGAAAGGCATGCATGCTTCTCACTCCAACCGCAAAGGAGAAGCAGACGGCTAAGGACGCTTAACAATCTCCGGTCATCATATGGAGGACCCTGCGGGCGACGTACTATGGGCGCCAGAGTCGTCGCCTGTCCAGGCGACGTCTCTGGCGCCCACAGCCAGGTCCAAAGAAGAGGCGCGTAGAAGTTCCATGTGCGACCTAATGGGAGAATGTGTGGTCGTGGGATCGGCAGCATTGGGCATGGTGCGATTTACTCATATTTCAGGTCCCCGACTCTTGGTAGCAGTAGAAACTATGGGGTTTTATCTGGAAGTAATCCCCCATTCTACCAAGACGGCAGTTGTGCATGATTTACACAAATAAAAATACAGATATACCTACTAAAGGATGGTAGAAAACTGCAAAGTTTAATCATATGGCTAGACGATAATAAACAAAATTCAAAGAAAAGTGAAGGCGTTTTTGATAAGCTTCATTGTTATGGTGTATTTAATATGTAGTATGAAAACATTATTTGATAATAGTAGAAACTTCTGGCTGTGGAATATTTCAATAGGAAGCCGATAGGAATGAAGTAGTGTGGAAATTCAGAACGGAGCACTTCGGCACTGCTTTATTTGGTATAGGTTTGGTAGAGGAGTTGAATTCTCGGAGATCAGAAGCTGCTTATATCTATAAAATAAGTAATAAAGCAAACGTTCTCACCTGTAACCACCTCTCTATTCTCACATGTAGAATAGAACTCCATATTCTTCACAGAATTACACCCAACTTCTAATCTATTGTAGCTGTTGATCACACAAGACACTTCTCCCTCTGACTCCCTCCGACTCCTCAACATGGGAGCACTGGACATGTTGCTAACGCTAAAATTGAACAACCTACTGCCGTTAACTCTACGATTATGTTCAAGCATTGCCTTCTCTCTCTTACTACTAAGGTCTTCGCTAGTTCTTATGTCTCTTTTGCGTCGATTTTGTATTTCGTATTTTCCGGAGTACGGACACTCTTTTGATTCGGGATTGCTTGCTGGAAAGAAAAGAAGAACTTGGTTAATATGGATACAAATGCGAAAGCATCTTCAGGTCTGACTTTACATAATATGAATTCAGTCACCGACTAAATAACTGTTGAGGCATTAAGGTTGGTACGACGTGGCTTTCTCAACGCGAATGTGGGTGCGAAGCGATCTGATACGATGCGGATCACGCGATTTCAACGCGACGCGAGGCGGCTTTATGCTACGTGCGGTTTGTCACGAAGGCCACCGCACTTAAGTATTAATTCGTTGTTTCAGTCACGCCACATCGCTTCGCGTTCGCGTTCTCGTTGTATCGCCTACGTTATAGTTTCTACCATTAAAGGGATTCGATATTGAGTTATGAAATAATTTATTACATCGTTTGTTTTATGGAGTATTAACAAAGAAAAATTGTTAAAGCGAGTAGTTCTATATTTCTGTCTTTGCTCGATGATTTATCATTTCAATTACCAACTTCAGGTTCAAATATTGCAATTATTCTGGTGATTAGGGATCAGAATTACGGCAAACGTTATGGTAGGATACCTTTTTTAACGTGCGAAATTATCAAACAACTTTTCGCACTCTGGACAGAGCAGGAAGGAGTGTCATATTTTAACTGACTAAAGCCCACAGTGACCCTTCTGTTATCCTTCTGTTGACCTTTGTGAGGGTCACGGTAACTCTTTCTAACAATCCGTTACCCTGGCAGGCATTGCATCTAACTACTGAGATCTTCTTGAGCCGCGCAACAGTTTACACATCAAGGGGCCATACTTTTTTTTTGTTCGTTTGGAAATCATCCAATGACTTCCATCGCTCTTGGGCAGAGCGAGAGGGTGTGTCAGACTTCTACTGACTAAAAACCCACTCCTGTTCCTTCGTGGCCTTTCATACCAGGGGCGAGTCTTCCTTTCAGAAGCAGACCCTTGGCCCCAGTAGGCTTCGACCCTGCTGGGCCCCTACGGTTTACTGACATCTCCTTAAGGCGCGCGTGGAACAGTACGCGCCGTCGACGACTTGGGCTCGGTCCGGACGATTACCGGACGGTCGGACGGCAAGCTACCCATTGCTCGCCGTCCGCAAGCCCGCGCCTACAGTGATCGGAAATCAGGATCGGGATCCCGGCGGCTGGGGCGTGAGGGCCACTCTCACGCGCGTGTACGTGCGGCCTCCTCCTTTGCTAGCATTACTGCTTCGTAGAAGGAGGCGATCTTCGCTTCGAATCATGGCCTGTACCAAGGCCCGGCGCGAGAGATCGTTGCTGCCGACCTCCCCCATGAGAACTCGGCGGTGCTCTGCCCAAGCGAAGCATAAGCTTAAGCTTAATAGTATGGCCCCTGATGTGTAAACTACTTAACCTCCCGGCGGCAGTTAGACCCGCGCTGCAGCTCCGCGATGTACGTGTCGCGCCGGTACAGCAGCACGCACACGTAGCGGAACTGGTGCTGATACTAACCTACTAAGGTAACATAAGGCGCAGTGACCGCGTTGAAGTGATGCGGCGAGCACGCGTCGTCCGGGCGCGAGGTGGGCGACCCGCGCTGCAGCTCCGCGATGTACGTGTCGCGCCGGTACAGTACCACGCACACGTAGCGGGACACGCTGGAAGAAAACACGACAAATATTAAGGTTCCTTCACCCCTTAAATTATTCTAAATGCCTACTCGTACATTTAACCATGTATAGCCATGGAGTATAAGGGGGGAGATCAGATAGATAATCACTCCATGTATTCATCTGCATCTGATTAGTCTGGTAGCCAGCCATTCCCAACATAATGGAAAAAAGTCTAGCCGGTTTGTACTTACCAGTGATGCTGCCAATGCGCCACCAGCGCTACCGAGTTCCCGCTTGGCGAACTCGCCTTCACATTGACGCAGTACACCTTGATGTCCGCGCCCGTCTGGTTCGTTATCCTCAGCGTGGCGTTCCGCTGGTAGAATGTGTAGTTGCTGGTGAAGTCCAACGTGTGCCACGTGTGGGAGAACGTCATCCAAGAGGGGAACTGGCAGTTGAAGCGGACTGATACTGGAAGAAATTGCGAGAGGATTATTAGCTTTAGTAGCACTGATACGTCTGGCGATGAATAAGCGGGAGAGATGGCTCATAAAAATGGGATAACTTTAGGCAAAAAGATAAAACTGGAAGGTAACAGCGACTTAAGTCTAATAGTGGAACAGTATGGTTAGAAGAAAAAACTAAAGTGAGAGACTGAAGATTTTTGACTTAAGAGAGACTAAAACTGCTGGATTTCTGCCTTTAGTCATAACTCTTTATTGTCTTAGTCTTAACTCAACAGTTGATTTGTGACTTTTCTGCCTCGAATTGAAACATCTTGTTGGTACCCCAACCTCTCCATCTTATTTCAAAAATATTCCAGCTTTGTCAGTTCGTCAGATTGCGACGATGTTGGAAGTATTAGATACTAACTTCTTTCTCTTTAAACCGACTTCAAAAAGAAGGAGGTTATATGTTTTTTTTTATGTATGTTCACCAATTTTACGGTCAAAAATAAAATCAAATCAAAAATAACAATGTATTCTAGCCATGGCTTGGCTTATTGGAATTGTCATGCAATATTTTAATGATTAAATTCTATAGTTACTATAGAACTTGCACACTATTTAAGTTTGAATTAGGGGTACTTTTTAGTTGTGGTACTACAAATTGTAAAATAAATTTTTCAGTAACACATTTTTCAGTGTTTTTGTTTACATTGAAGTCGGTTGTATTTTTTTTGTAAAAAGTTTTTAACGTAGCAAATATGGAATCTTAACGTAAAAGCTACAGACTCAAGCGTGGTCACAGACTTGCCAGAGCGCATTTTTAGTTAATTTGGTTTTTAATGTATTACCTATATAAGCGCTATACTTAAGTACTATCTCTACACTGCATCAGCTTCTGCCAGCTACTTTACTCGCTTGATGGCAGTTTTCTCCATACAAACTTTGGACCCTCGTTTGGAGAAACGTTTAGGGGGTAGATTTTGAAAAATCCTCTCTTAGTGTTCGCCCCTACTTCATAAAAGGAAACTTTGTGCATTTCTCCTAGGACCTGTAGTTTTCTGCGCGTTGATATCTCAGTTAGTCAGTTTCTCCTTTTATATAGATGAACAGTCAGAATTAGGAAGACAGTAATTGAGACAGTAATTTGATTAAGGTCAAGATTTGATTTTAGTTTAATTTGCTTGACTTAACACTCTCAGCGCCATGTATATGTCGTGGCCAGATCACTTCACGATATGGCGAACTAAAACTAGCCAGATCATTTTTAAAGTTTGACGATATTTCAATCTTCGTTTCGGCCTACTTTCTTTAGACTTTTTAATATCATAGAAATCCTACATCAATGATATGGCCAAACGAGGATCAACATATCATCAAATGTTAACGTTTAAACGATATGGCCAGTTTTAGTTGGCCATATCGTGAAGTGATCAATTTTTTTTATTATTTTTTATTATTCTTGATAGGTTCGCGCTTGACCGCTATCTCACCTGATGGAAAGCGACGATGCGGTCGACGATGGAGCACGCTTACCTAGAAGTAACCTATTCACTCTTGACTTAAAGATTCCCGGGTTGTAGCCATAAGGAAACACAGATTCCGGCAAGGAATTCCACTCCTTAGATGTACGCACAATGAATGTGTTCCCAAAACGTTTCGTGCGTATGGGCGGGATGTCCACCATGTACCGGTGGCGCATTGCCGTACGCCTGGTGGTCCGATGATGGAACGGGCTAGGCGGAATTAGGTCATGCAATTTCGACGCACACTCTCCGAAATGCAACCGGTAGAAAACCGACAGGCTAGCAACTCGGCGTCGATGCTCAAGACTTTGAAGCCTCGACTCAACGAGTGCATCATTGCCAATGATCCTCCAATTTCTATGATCTGGCCACGACATATATACTATAAGCATTTTCTAGAGGAGCAGGCCATGTGGGCGGCCCACGAGTCACATATATTTTTAAGAAGCTGGCCACACTACAATTGAACTAACTTTTGTAACAAGCCATGTGGGCCGTTAGCGGGATACGCCGTGAACATAGGTCACGGCGTATCCCGCCAGCCGCCCAGCAGGCCGTGTGGTCCGCTGTGATCCCACAAATTCATATTGATTTTTTTTTCATTGGCTTTCTAGATAAGTAAATGCATTTAAAACGCCGGCTGCTCACATGACCTGCGGAGATAAGTTATAAAAAAACATATTGCCTTGCAATAAAATAATTTATGTGGGCGGCCGGCGGACCACATGGCGCTGAGAGTGTTAATATTACTCCCATACACTAAAACCAAAATAACTAAAAAGTTGAGTTGAGCGCCATCTATGCGAAAATAAGGACGCGCAACATGATGATGTGAATGCTTAAAATAATTTATGTTAATTTCTCACCACGTTTCAAAGCCATGGTCCTGGATCCCTCCGTGGCGCTAAACAGCCCGTTGCACGTGGCATCCCCGGACTGCGCGACGCGGTACTCGACCCCGCCCGGCGGCACCACCTGTTCCTTGACCGCGCCGGTTGCTGTAACACGCGTGTTGAGAAGTAAGTCTAAAATTAGAGAGGAAAAGACTTTTGAGGGCCACTGTTGGAAAAAGAAGTTTGGGGCATTTTCTTTATTAATGGAAGAATTGTATAGAAATAAACTAGGTAATTCAGGGGCGCCGGTTTTTAGAAAATCTCATGGGTGCTCATGCTCATTTGATGACTCGAAAAAGTGGCGAAGTGTTAGAAGAGAAATGCACTAATAATAAATTGAGACAACATCACTTACATTGTCCTGGTCTCAAACTAAGGTTTTCCCTTGTATTATAGAAACCAGAAACAACGAAGGTAACACAAACTCAGACCCAACACAAATATCTGTTTTATCAACAAACATCTGTGTTGGTGCGGGAATCGAACCTGCGACCCTTGCGTCTCCACCGGCGCTCTAAACCACTGCGCTAAACAGGTCGTCGGGTAATGAAAAAACACTCATTCCTAAAAGGCGATCACTGATCTGTTTCTTGATATCTATTCTCAGGGGTGCTCGGCACCCACTGTTTATTTCTCATGGGTGCTCAAGCCCCCAAGCACCCACGGAGTTGGCGCCCCTGAGGCAATTCGATTAAGGACCTTTCAGTTGAAGCGTGATCAGAGGCCCACGTGCTATTAACGGGATCTATTTTACGAAGTAAACTGCCCCCCTAGCCAAGTTGCAAACGATAAACGTGAACGCTTAGTAATCTCCAATAGATTTTCAACTTTATACCTAAGAGCATAAAGTTGAAAATCTATTAAAGACTACTGAGCGTTAGCGACCGGAACGAACGAAAACACTATGTAATCTTCAATAGATTTTCAACTTTATATCCAATAACATAAAGTTGAAAATCTATTAAAGACTACTGAGAGTTTACGTTTATCGTTTGTGACTTGGCTAGGGGGGCAGAACTGTTAAAGGGATAGGATAGATAGGCTATACAGGGTATATAGCTCCATCTCTCTCTCGTTCGACGGCCTGACTAACTCTAACACGTCATGGTAAGGATCTTGGTTCTGGTTCGACTTCTTACAGAAGTTTTGATGTTATAAAATGCCACCCAGACGTACAAAAGCTAGATAGAGGACATGGCATTCTATGGCGTCTAATGGACGCCCCACGGTCATGCAAGCATCAATCAAAACCATCAATCATGAATGATGTTTGAATGACGGAATTTTATTGCCATTATGTTTTCGTCATGCAAACGTCAGTCATCGCATTAGACGGTAGGTTTTTCGTCAGTCAAAATATTTGATTGTGGCAAAACTGACAGCAAAACCTATCGTGTAATGGACGCCTATTAGTGTTACCGAATATCGAAAAGCCAAAATAAAGATAAGAAATTGATCATGTCGTTACTTTTTGATTAATCTCTAACATATTTTACTTCAAGTCACATCAATTCGTGTAGAGGTCTTGGAGGCTCTCAAAGCATTTAATAACAAATGAAGTGTGTTGACTATATCACCATTGGCCAAAAGCCTGGTAAGCAAGCTTTGAATCGTTATAGAAAACTTTATTCGTAATTACCATTCGTCTTCTCGTAGACGAAGCACCGATACCGGTCCTCGTTGCTGGTGGCGTGGTTGTGGTGCAGCTTGCCCACCAAGAAGCGCAGGCTGCCTTCCTTCCACGTCGCTAGGCATTCTAGCTCTTCCACTAGAATTGAAAAGGAGAATTTGGGATTTAGATTAAGTAAATATTCGGTATTGTTGATATCATAGAATTTTTTACATAGTACACAACAAATTCGCTTTTCGCGTCTGAACGGATTTCGATATACGGGGTTACCATGACGTTCAAAGTAAGATTGTTTCATTCTTATTTCAGTGTGGGTAAGAGACAGAGCTATACAGGTTGTCTAGCGCCATCTATTACCCACACTGGAAATAAGAATGAAACAATCTTACTTTATGCGTCATGGTTGGTTATTCAGTGGCGTGCCTAGGGTTTCAAAATAAGGCAAGCCCAATAAAATTTTAACCGATTTCAAAAAAAGAAAGTTCAGTTTTCGACTGAGTATGTAGGTACCTACGTATGTATCATCGCAATTTTCTCATAAACTACTGATTAGGTACAATAAATTAAAAGCCCAAAAAACAGTCATGAATTTCATTTATAATTATATCTGAGAATCAAGCACAGTTGTTTTCTATGACTAACATCGGGGGTTTCGTCAATAATAATTGAAACAAATTTTATTTGCCTAACTTCGTAATCGATGCAAGTTTGCATCACATCGGCTACGGAATGAATAATATCGTTTTGAATTTTGTTAGATAAATAACTCGGCCCCGGTTTGTCACTTTTCTAATGCTGCATATGCTTTTCTAAAACGACATCGTATTTTGAAATTAACGAGACCAGTTCTAAAAAATTGCCTTTATTTTTGAATATTTAATTTCGTTATTTTAAAAAGTCGCTAGTTTTTATTGTTACTAAATCTTAAAAAAAGTCTCCAAACTCGTTAAAAATCTCCAAGATCTCACAACGTCGCTAAAACGGCAACACTGCAGAGTTGGCAAGGTGACAAGGTCACGCATACGCGAGCAACTTCATACGAATGCCCGGCTTAAATCTTCCATACTGATCGATTTGTAGACGCATAAGGTCCTAACTCGTTATACGGCACATCGCTATAAGTGCGAAAGTGACAGAGATAGTATTTGAAAGCCCGGTAAAAGCCGGTACGTGTAAGCGAGATAGATATAGCTCTCGCGTAGATGCTGCTAATGCGAAACTCTGCGCGCGCTGTGTAGTAGTGTGGCCTAGGTAGATGCTTTGTGTTATTTTGATAAGAATTAAAGCGCGCGAACTTTTAAATAGTTCGGGTTTGATATTGATTCTCTATCGAGCATTTTAGTAAGGCATGCCTGGCTTTTCTGCTTGTATGAAGGTACCGCCACTAATGGTTATGGTACAGGTCCTGGTTGTCACTAATCGCATCGCAGCAATAAATGAGGGAGGTTTGTGTATTCGTAATACAAGTTGGCGTGTGTTAGATTAAATAACATCGATGTTACCCACGTTAAAGCTGGTTGGAAAGGGTAGGGAGATGATGGAGATTACGTTTTTCCCGATACGATAGGAGATGAAAAATACTAGGCTGCAGCAACTAATGATTGGGAGAATTTTAGAAAAAATACTAGGCTGCAGCAACTAATGATTGGGAGAATTTTAGAAAAAATACTAGGCTGCAGCAACTAATGATTGGGAGAATTTTAGAAAAAATACTAGGCTGCAGCAACTAATGATTGGGAGAATTTTAGAAAAAATACTAGGCTGCAGCAACTAATGATTGGGAGAATTTTAGAAAAAATACTAGGCTGCAGCAACTAATGATTGGGAGAATTTTAGAAAAAATACTAGGCTGCAGCAACTAATGATTGGGAGAATTTTTGAAAAAATACTAGGCTGCAGCAACTAATGATTGGGAGAATTTTACAAAAAATACTAGGCTGCAGCAACTAATGATTGGGAGAATTTTACAAAAAATACTAGGCTGCAGCAACTAATGATTGGGAGAATTTTAGAAAAAATACTAGGCTGTAGCAACTAATGATTGGGAGAATTTTAGAAAAAATACTAGGCTGCAGCAACTAATGATTGGGAGAATTTTAGAAAAAATACTAGGCTGCAGCAACTAATGATTGGGAGAATTTTAGAAAAAATACTAGGCTGCAGCAACTAATGATTGGGAGAATTTTAGAAAAAATACTAGGCTGCAGCAACTAATGATTGGGAGAATTTTAGAAAAAATACTAGGCTGCAGCAACTAATGATTGGGAGAATTTTAGAAAAAATACTAGGCTGCAGCAACTAATGATTGGGAGAATTTTAGAAAAAATACTAGGCTGCAGCAACTAATGATTGGGAGAATTTTAGAAAAAATACTAGGCTGCAGCAACTAATGATTGGGAGAATTTTAGAAAAAATACTAGGCTGCAGCAACTAATGATTGGGAGAATTTTAAAAAAAATACTAGGCTGTAGCAACTAATGATTGGGAGAATTTTAGAAAAAATACTAGGCTGCAGCAACTAATGATTGGGAGAATTTTAGAAAAAATACTAGGCTGTAGCAACTAATGATTGGGAGAATTTTAGAAAAAATACTAGGCTGCAGCAACTAATGATTGGGAGAATTTTAGAAAAAATACTAGGCTGTAGCAACTAATGATTGGGAGAATTTTAGAAACAATACTAACTAGGCTGTAGCAACCTATGATTGGGAGAATTTTAGAATAAATACTAGGCTGCAGCAACTAATGATTGGGAGAATTTTAGAAAAAATACTAGGCTGCAGCAACTAATGATTGGGAGAATTTTAGAAAAAATACTAGGCTGCAGCAACTAATGATTGGGAGAATTTTAGAAAAAATACTAGGCTGTAGCAACTAATGATTGGGAGAATTTTAGAAAAAATACTAGGCTGCAGCAACTAATGATTGGGAGAATTTTAGAAAAAATACTAGGCTGCAGCAACTAATGATTGGGAGAATTTTAGAAAAAATACTAGGCTGCAGCAACTAATGATTGGGAGAATTTTAGAAAAAATACTAGGCTGTAGCAACTAATGATTGGGAGAATTTTAGAAAAAATACTAGGCTGCAGCAACTAATGATTGGGAGAATTTTAGAAAAAATACTAGGCTGTAGCAACTAATGATTGGGAGAATTTTAGAAAAAATACTAGGCTGCAGCAACTAATGATTGGGAGAATTTTAGAAAAAATACTAGGCTGTAGCAACTAATGATTGGGAGAATTTTAGAAACAATACTAACTAGGCTGTAGCAACCTATGATTGGGAGAATTTTAGAATAAATACTAGGCTGCAGCAACTAATGATTGGGAGAATTTTAGAAAAAATACTAGGCTGCAGCAACTAATGATTGGGAGAATTTTAGAAAAAATACTAGACTGCAGCAACTAATGATTGGGAGAATTTTAGAAAAAATACTAGGCTGCAGCAACTAATGATTGGGAGAATTTTTGAAAAAATACTAGGCTGCAGCAACTAATGATTGGGAGAATTTTACAAAAAATACTAGGCTGCAGCAACTAATGATTGGGAGAATTTTAGAAAAAATACTAGGCTGCAGCAACTAATGATTGGGAGAATTTTAGAAAAAATACTAGGCTGCAGCAACTAATGATTGGGAGAATTTTAGAAAAAATACTAGGCTGCAGCAACTAATGATTGGGAGAATTTTAGAAAAAATACTAGGCTGCAGCAACTAATGATTGGGAGAATTTTAGAAAAAATACTAGGCTGCAGCAACTAATGATTGGGAGAATTTTAGAAAAAATACTAGGCTGCAGCAACTAATGATTGGGAGAATTTTAGAAAAAATACTAGGCTGCAGCAACTAATGATTGGGAGAATTTTAGAAAAAATACTAGGCTGCAGCAACTAATGATTGGGAGAATTTTAGAAAAAATACTAGGCTGCAGCAACTAATGATTGGGAGAATTTTAGAAAAAATACTAGGCTGCAGCAACTAATGATTGGGAGAATTTTAGAAAAAATACTAGGCTGCAGCAACTAATGATTGGGAGAATTTTAGAAAAAATACTAGGCTGTAGCAACTAATGATTGGGAGAATTTTAGAAAAAATACTAGGCTGCAGCAACTAATGATTGGGAGAATTTTAGAAAAAATACTAGGCTGTAGCAACTAATGATTGGGAGAATTTTAGAAAAAATACTAGGCTGCAGCAACTAATGATTGGGAGAATTTTAGAAAAAATACTAGGCTGTAGCAACTAATGATTGGGAGAATTTTAGAAACAATACTAACTAGGCTGTAGCAACCTATGATTGGGAGAATTTTAGAATAAATACTAGGCTGCAGCAACTAATGATTGGGAGAATTTTAGAAAAAATACTAGGCTGCAGCAACTAATGATTGGGAGAATTTTAGAAAAAATACTAGGCTGCAGCAACTAATGATTGGGAGAATTTTAGAAAAAATACTAGGCTGTAGCAACTAATGATTGGGAGAATTTTAGAAAAAATACTAGGCTGCAGCAACTAATGATTGGGAGAATTTTAGAAAAAATACTAGGCTGCAGCAACTAATGATTGGGAGAATTTTAGAAAAAATACTAGGCTGCAGCAACTAATGATTGGGAGAATTTTAGAAAAAATACTAGGCTGTAGCAACTAATGATTGGGAGAATTTTAGAAAAAATACTAGGCTGCAGCAACTAATGATTGGGAGAATTTTAGAAAAAATACTAGGCTGTAGCAACTAATGATTGGGAGAATTTTAGAAAAAATACTAGGCTGCAGCAACTAATGATTGGGAGAATTTTAGAAAAAATACTAGGCTGTAGCAACTAATGATTGGGAGAATTTTAGAAACAATACTAACTAGGCTGTAGCAACCTATGATTGGGAGAATTTTAGAATAAATACTAGGCTGCAGCAACTAATGATTGGGAGAATTTTAGAAAAAATACTAGGCTGCAGCAACTAATGATTGGGAGAATTTTAGAAAAAATACTAGGCTGCAGCAACTAATGATTGGGAGAATTTTAGAAAAAATACTAGGCTGCAGCAACCAATGATTGGCAGAATTTTAGAAAATATACTAGGCTGTAGCAACTAATGATTGGGAGAATTTTAGAAAAAATACTAGGCTGCAGCAACTAATGATTGGGAGAATTTTAGAAAAAATACTAGGCTGTAGCAACTAATGATTGGGAGAATTTTAGAAAAAATACTAGGCTGTAGCAACCTAAGATTGGGAGAATTTTAGAAACAATACTAACTAGGCTGTAGCAACCTATGATTGGGAGAATTTTAGAATAAATACTAGGCTGCAGCAACTAATGATTGGGAGAATTTTAGAAAAAATACTAGGCTGCAGCAACTAATGATTGGGAGAATTTTAGAAAAAATACTAGGCTGTAGCAACCTAAGATTGGGAGAATTTTAGAAAAATACTAGGCTGCAACAACTAATGATTGGGAGAATTTTAGAAAAAATACTAGGATGTAAATACTAGGATGTAGCAACCTATGATTGGGAGAATTTTAGAAACAATACTAACTAGGCTGTAGCAACCTATGATTGAGAGAATTTGAGAAAAAATACTAGGCTGCAGCAACTAATGATTGGGAGAATTTTAGAAAAAATACTAGGCTGCAACAACTATTGATTGGGAGAATTTTAGAAAAAATACTAGGCTGTAGCAACTAATGATTGGAAGAATTTTAGAAAAAATACTAGGCTGCAGCAACTAATGATTGGGAGAATTTTAGAAAAAATACTAGGCTGCAACAACTATTGATTGGGAGAATTTTAGAAAAAATACTAGGCTGCAGCAACTAATGATTGGGAGAATTTTAGAAGGCCGAGAGTCTTCCTTTCAGAAGCAGACCCTTGGCCCCAGTAGACTTCGACCCTGCTGGGCCCCTACGGTTTGCTGACGTCTCCTCGAGGCGTGCGTGGAACAGTACGCCCCGTCGACGATTTGGGCTCGGTCCGGTTACTAAGAGACCTAAGAATTTTAGACGGTTTGAAATAGAACAACAAAATAGAGACATCTTCACTATAAATAACGACAAAACTTCTCATTAACAAGACAACTATTCAAACAACAAACTTGAAACAAGCAAGTCCACTAATAATACCTAGAACCTACCTACCCAGACTGTGTTAACTTCTTGTTCAACATCTACGTCCAAGAATAGACTGCTCGTCGTTGACGAAGACAATTGTGACAGACGACTGCACGAATAAAGTTTTATATAGATACCGCCGGCGGCGTAAAGGGGAAGTACCTACTATGGGAATTGCTGGGAAATGTTCCTTTTTGAGTACAAATTGTTTGTTGTTGTCTTTTTCTTTACTTCAGTAAGCTTTTGAATTTTGTGTTTTGCTGTTTTTTTTTGTTGTTACAATTACTTTGTTTATTATTTGCAAGTCTTCTTCTTCCTATCCTTATCCCATATTACTTGGGGTCGGCGCAACACGTTTTTTTCTTCCATTCTGTCCTGTCACTCCAATTGAAAATGACTGAAATGTCATATTCCAGGTCTATCGTGTCTCCAATTTTATTTTGTTCATCCTTTTGAGCGTGAAGAAGTAAAAAATTTAGCCCATACACGCACAGACATTCGCCGTTGAAGAAAATTTCTCATGATTCAAGAAGTACTATCAACTGCATTTTTTTTAAGTACTTATTGATCACGAACAATGTGTGTTTAAGAACTTTGAACTTTCATAAAACTTCATGAAACTTTAGGTTAACTGTAACTCTATCACTCTTTTATCTAAATTAAGTAAAGTTGTTAGTAGTAAATCTATATAAATATATAAAAGGAGAAAATGACTGACTGACTGACATATCAACGCATAGCCGAAACTACTAGGACTAGGAGTGTGAAATTTTGCACGAGATTTACTTTTATGGCATAGGCGAGCACTAAGAGAGGATATTCCAAAATTCACCCCCTAAGGTGATAAAACGGGAGACCAAAGTCTGTCTGAAGATACTTATATTCACGCAGGCGAAGCCGCTGGCAGAAGCTAGTATAATAATATGATTTAATTTAGATAATATATTATTATATTTAGTATATTTTTAATTTTCTAACTTATTTGTATACCTACACTATACGAGTATGTCTACACCTCTCATCCAACTCTCCTGTCGCAGATCTGCTGGAAGAAATTTCATTTGAAATAAGCAGTACCTTTGTGTTCTTCTATCTGCTTTTGTTCTTTTAATTTTTAAGTGTTTGTGTGTACATAAATAAATAAATATTTAAATTATTCCAAGGAAACATACTCCCGGGATTCGTATACCAAATATCATCAAAATCCATTCAGCCGTTCGAGCGTGTAGAAGTAACAAACATACACACTTTATCGCAGAAACTTTCGCCTATAAGATCGTTTGTATAAAATTCATCGACAGTATAGTTAATTGAAATTGTCTCAAGAAACACGCAGACGAAATTAGTAAAGGAATTAGTCATCAATATATCCTTAACACCACAGTTATTGCGAACGAGCCGCAGGCCGCGACACAAACTAAACAATAGCTGACACCTATGCTGGAACTCTGCCCGATACATTTATATTGTCTAAGAACTAACAAGACAAGTTTCACGTTGGAAATATACAAATTGTTTCAGCTTTACTAACACAGTAATATGTCAAGGATAGTAGATGTGTTTGCCAGTTTTATGAGTTACAGTACAAAAATAGTATATGACTTAGTTAACTTTTTGTTTCTATTTTGTTTTAATTGTTGGCAAATAAGAATTGCCAAATTGAAGTAGTCAGTGGGCAGGACACATTGCTCATAGTACAGTTGCCGTTGGGGTCGAAAGGTCCTGCCTCCCAAGTCTGCTATTACAATAGTGTCAGAATGGTCTATCATTGATTTCATAATTGTTGATTTTGAAAAGTTTGGTAATCTACTAATATAATGTCGTCATTATGACTTTCCAATGGTCAACCACTGACACTCCATTGAAAGAAATGGCAAAGAATGGTAATCTCGTACATAATGACAAATGAATAACTGACGTACTTAAGCGGTAATCTGCTAAAATTTTGACAGTTCCTTTGATCAGTGTCCTACCATTAGAACGTCGTTGGGCAGGCATTGCTTTTAATTTGTTACGAGACAGCTCGATATTGTCATTCTACCACAATTCTATTACGAGACCAATGACTGACTGATGATCGACCATTATGAATTTAGCAGACTACGAACATTTAATATAAAAACAAAATGACAATGGGGTCGTGTTGGAATGACGAATTTACAAAAATAACAGACTTGGGCCCGCTTGGGAGTGGCGACCGCGTACCAGAAGACGCAGCGTTGGAAGGCCGATAGTGAACCGATGAACTGGTGAAGGTTGCGGGAATCTGGTGGATGCGAGACGCAAAGGACCGTTCATTGTGGCGACACTTGGGAGAGGCCTATGTCCAACAGTGGACGTCTTTCTGCTGAAATGATGTTGATGATGTCGGCAAAGAAAAAGCTTTCTGTGCAAATGCAATAAACGGTCACAGTTTACTAACGTGAAAATAGCTAACAATATTTTAACCTAAAATAATTTTTGATAATTTTAGGATAAAGAATTACCAATTTGAAAAAAAGAAAATAGCTGAAATTGATTCATAAGCTGATATTAGGGTTTAAGGTTAAATGTAAATTATTCCTGTAAATAAATAAAACTTAGTACAAAGAAAGCTGATTCTGAATATACTACTTTCAGGATTTGCGTTTAGTATGAATATGTTGTATAAACCAAAGTCATACTTTGTACAATTTATCGAATTATGCATTATGGCTAATCGAATTTCTTACGGCAGAAATAACAAAAGTCATTACTTTCATGCTTCTAGATATACCATACACGATACGCCTGTCTAAACCTTGACTCCACAGTCAAGGTTTAGACAGGCGTTGTCTGTCAGACTAACTCAAGACTCATGTTAACTCACCTGTGCTTTCAGAACCATACACATCAGGACACGCCTGATAGTTGAGGAGCAGTCTTGAATCCTCCGTGCAGCTCTCGATTGAAGATACCGGACTCTTGCAGTCTCCATGGCCCCTGCAAATTGATAGCATTTGTGTTAGCTGGTATATTTGGCTGAATTTAGAGTTAATTTTCATTTTTCCTGATAACTAACTTCATGGCCTGAAATTCTATTATGTCAGTTTTATTAGTGGCACTGATACAAGGAGCATTTAAGCATAATCAGCCTACAACGTTCTTCTTGTAGGCTACAGGATTAAGCCCGAAACTGCGTTAAAAGGACGCCCGCGACGGGCACCCGCCGCCTGACAAAGCGCGTGTGCACGCGCGTGTTCACGCGGACGGTCTTCGTTGCGCAGTGTCGCTAGTTCAACTTTAACGTTGTGCACGTAGTCATGTTGATGGAGAACTTAATATATTATTACGTAGCAAAACGGGCGCGGGGCCCGGGTCCCCGCGAAGGATGACCGCGCAGTTACCGCAACGGAGCACTTTTATATGTGACCGCACGGGCGTCCGCTTCCCATAGCGTGGTCCGGTTTACTCAGTTTCGGCCCTTTGCTTCCACTTTGTGTGAGGGATTAGAATCCACTGCAAGGGTTAATAACAGCGGGATGATTGTCAAGTCTTTGAATTTTCGGTTCTAAGACATATCGATTTCATCACCAACAATATATCCTTTACCATTTTGAGAGCAGTGATGATTAAACAATTTAAGAATGCACTTTGATTTAGGAAGATTTTTTTTTTTTGGTAGAATGTCTACAGATCTAGTAAGCGTCAACCATACGTCCATATCAGTTGATGTGATATCGACTGTGTAGTTAAATTGAACGCATTTCGATCATTCATATTTCAATCTCATCGCAAATCAAGCATTCAAATTACAGACTGGTCTGAGTGTCGCCCGATCACTGATGCATTACCAACGGTTTTTAATTATACGTCATTACGAGGCGCCGTTCGTCGACTGTCGACCGCCAGCGGCTGACGCGTGTCATGTCTTAATTGCTGGTCAGCTCAACTGTCGTGGGTGATAGGCGTCATGTGGGTTGAATTGTAGGAAATTGTGTGTTATGTGCTTACATAACGATGAACACAACGATACGATACGAAAACGATGAAAATAGACGAACTGGTCGTAGTCGCTCGACTACGACCAGTTCGTTTATTTTCATCGTGATTATCATCATTCAAGTGAACGATGTCCTACTACTGGATCGATACTCTAAGCATCACCACAACGATACGTATAGAGCTTTCCACATTTAGCAGCTCCTTGTAATCTTCATCAAGCTAATGGTAGCTATATTGCATAGTGCACGTAAAATCCAAAATCCTAAATGATAATCAAGCTGATTCTATGTTTTAATGTGCAATATTGAAAGATCCCAAAAATGCACACTTAGGATAATAAAAAAAAATAACAAGACAACATAAGACACAAAACACACAACAACACTCACACAACACAAACACAACACCACAACAGAACAACAACAATAGTTACAATACATTAAGTACAATAGGTAGTTATTATTTCTAGATTTAAATCTTTGAGTGGCTCTTTGACATTTACCTATTATAAGTAAAAGAGAACGGCCCCTTCAGCGGGCAGTCCACAGGATCAGCGTTTTCCCTGAACATTGAGTACAATAACGCGTCTCCCGTTATCAAGGAACACAGGTGGGGTAACGCGTCTCTCCGGTGACAGAATGCTGGAAATGAAAACAAAGCATTAGTAAAAAACGTAATCCTACGAGCGAATATCGGTTACGGTAGCTTAACTTAACGGAGGTCAGTCTAGTACGCAGAAGATATTATAGTGCATAAGTGTGTCCGCAAACACAGTTAGAAAGAAAGAAAGAAAGAAAGAAAGAAAGAAAGAAAGAAAGAAAGAAAGAAAGAAAGAAAGAAAGAAAAACTGTCTATTCGCGCGAAATGACGCAATCTTAAAACTAGCTAACAAACATTATCAATTGAATAGGGAAGATATGCGTCACATCCGCGCAAAATGGCCGAACGCTCAGCATAAAGCTGCAGCCTCACGCATTATACGATGAACTCACAGCGCTGTTTTTCAGCGTGGGCCGGTGGCGGTGTTGACATAAAGACGCCCGAACGGTGCAGCGTACAACGAGATTTCGATAGAAAAAGGAAATAAAAATACATATGAATTACAAATTAAAAGGAAAAGTAAATTAAATTAAAATAATAAATAAATATATAACGTGACAAGTACATTAACATAAAGTGGCAACACCACGACGCTCCCATAGCACCATTATTAGAGCAACTCGTTTTTATAATCTGTGGCAATTTGCATAGACCACAGACGCTAATACGTGATTGGACGCGACCGCGGTGCCACTCACTATTCTATTATACTCTCACAGCCAGATGGGAGGGCAATCTGACACGACCAGGAAGAGGTCAGGCGCAGGACCAACAGGTTTACATGCTGTGATAACCATGGGAGAGATTCTTTACCAACTTCCAAACTAGGGGCTGATATGGAAAAACTTACGTTACACGTGGGAATCGAACCCAGGAGTCCACATTTGCCAGTCGTGCTTGCGACCACGAGACTAAACGGGGAATTAAAGTGGCAGTACCAATGAAGGTAAGTTAAGCCACTAGTATAGATTCAGAGAAAGGGCGAAGTTTGATGTGCCAACGTGTATAGGTCCTATTGTATCTACCTAGATACAATAAGAGCCATGACAGTGATAGCAAAATCAGCCGTTATAAGTCGACTTCATAAGCTATTATTACTTACTTCACTAGATCAAGTCAGAGTTACAGAGATAGTACCACTATTGATGTGCGCTAGACAACCAGATTCTCCAAAAATCAATCTGTGTACTAGATGACATACGTGTCTATTAAAATTGTGATATACAGCTGGAAAATATCATCATGACTGTATTTGTCGATGGTTTGAGATGTGTAAATCCACACATCCCCAGTTTTTTAGGTCTACCAACAATATTGTTTACACTAAAATCTTTTAAGAAAAAATATTTGTTTTTACACCACCTGCTCGATAATGCCCTTTTATACGTCATAAAACCATCACTTAAAGCAAGTCATTATGTCCCTAGGGAGATAATGTAGTATGGGCGATCCCTAGGGAATAATGAGATTTGAATTTGGAACGTGAAAAACCGTCAGCATTATGTGAATTAAAATGTAGTGCATCAAACAAGTTTATTCAAATTTCAAACTGGCCACTAACAAAAAAAAAACAGAATAAAAAAAGTTTCTAAAAAAAAGTAATGAACAAGCGGGAGCGTTATAGAAAATTTAAACTATAGAATCTTTGAGTAGTGAATTTTGTTTGTTTCAAATCTTAAAACATTTTGAGTGATAGTTAAGATTAACTCGTACTTATATTTCTGTATTATATGATTTCTTTTACTAAATTGTGTTTTAATTATCTCACAGATGGTGTAAAAAGTAGAGTATCCAACACGGGGATAAAGCTGTCTTTGTCTTGGGTGGCTTGAATTCCTCACTTCACTCAGGTTTCTTTATTAACTCCCTCGCAATGCTCGGGAGTTAATTATATAAATCCCTCACTATCGTTCGGGATTAAAATTAGCAACCTTCGTTTCGTTCGGAATTCAACATCCGCCACCCGCGACTTAAAGACACTGCTTTATCCCCTAGTCACATAATCTACTATTACAGCTTTAAACAGTGTAACATTTATTAAAAGGTAAACACCATTATGAACAAAATTAATTAACTTAATTGAAAGCTACACGTGAAGTATACAAGCTTTAGTTTAGATAAATTAATAATAAAATAATGATAAAATAGCCTATAAACGTTTTTTGTAAGAACGTGTTTTTTACCTGTACCTTTTGAATAAGTTGAATCTTAATTGAAGCGTTTTGCGTTCTAGACGTAAACTATTTGAAGCGTAGTGTGGCTGTCACACCATACTGCAGTACTTTAATATTCTGGTTATTTATTTTACTTTCAGTAAAACCCATCATCCTGAACGTCTTTTTAAATTATGCGGTTTAAGTATAGTGTAATGGTTTGCTTCTGATCAATAAGAACTTCAAGGTCATGTGTAGTCTTCACTCCATTAATGTTGTTGTCACTAATGTCTGTATACATAGTGTGGTAAAATGTCTTTGACTCCAAATATTTATATTTCATTATTTTAATACCATTGAACTATTATGGTATCTCTGTCAGCTATATAATTCTGAGAAACTTTAAGTCATCTGCATACACAAATATTTCCGAGTAAACGTAATCAGCAGGCAATGTCTATTTTGAAATAGTTGAATAGTATTGGCCCCAGATGAGAACATTGTGGGACTCCAGATGCAGATAGCTGTTTACTATGATTAGGTTAAAGTTTAACTGAAACCATAGTCATTCGACTTGGATTTATCCTTACACAACTTAATTTGTTTAAAATAGTATCATAGATAGATAGGTTTGCTTTAAAATGCCAAATAAAGATTTATTTTCATAACAGGTTGCAGCTTTTTTAAAGGAACATTGTTTAGCACCTGGAAAAAGTGTTACCTGTTTCTGGTGGATATGGACAAAATTACATTATAATATCTACCATAATAATTTTCAAACATTTAAAACGTAAGAGACTGACGACGACTAATGATAGTATCACTCTCTTTGTCAAACGCTTCAGGTATTACAAAAATAGCCGCGTATTTGTTACCAGAACTCATTACTCAAAGTACAGTCCTTACAACATAAAGGCAAATGGTAATGTAATTCATTACGAAGGCCTCGCAGAAAATTAGGCGTGCTGTTTATGAGTCCAGGATATTCCCTTGATAGTCCGGATAGTGTCGGGACACCGTCAACTCATACAAACTTCATGTAAATGAATTTATTCAAGCTTCTCATTTTGAGGTAGCATTTTAGTATTTTTATGTCCATTTTATACTTTTTGCAATGGAGTCTCATCGTTTTGATTTTTAGATGATGGTGATGGTATCGCCACCGTACATACTTATATTGTGTGTTACTTGCACAACTTCAAAGGATAAGCATTACAATTCAGCGTGGCAATGCCGCCAGTCTTTTGGGTACATTACCAGTCGACAGCGATGTGGAGGAGTTTTTCGACGCCGTACTTTAGATTGCATTTTTTAGTACTTTATGGCTTTTATTTTTATTTTGTAAGTTAGTTTTAATTACGTTATTATTAGATTTAAATGTATATAAAATGAATAAATTAAAACCTTGCACAATTCAATCTGTAATCAAAATAAATAATATCTACTCACTTTCTTTATACTGTAGAACGTTTTTATGTTTTTCATGCATCACAACGCAGCGATAGCAGCCTTTTCTGTAATGATAGAAAAAAAAATGTATTAGTATTCTTGGCTTTTAAAGAAGAAAAGGGAATATAGTATTTTTGTAGCATAACACAGAAGAAGAATGCAGTTAGCGACTGGATGTGGTTGACACGGAATCGTGAAGTTGTGGGACAAGAAAAGACAGGAGTGGAAGTCAGGTTGCAAAAAATTCAAAATTCAAATGTTTTTATTTCACATAGGCCTACATAGGCACTTATAAAACGTCAGAAGCTAGTGCATGGTTCCAAATTGGTCGTTTTCTATGGAAAAGAACCGGCAAGAAACTCAACGGTAACTCTTAAAAAAAATGTTTTTCTTACAATATTACCATATTACAGTATTAGTAGACATTTCTTCCCTCGAGCTAATGAAGAAGAGGCGTGAGATGATTCTGCAGTCTTCAGACGATGCGTGCATATACCGGCAGCTCAATAGACAAATCTCGAAGTCCCTGAAACGTGACCTTCGCCGCTTTAATACCGCAAGGATTAAGGATGCGATTGAGCGGAATAAGGGCTCTAAAGTATTTGCACGAGATCTGTCTATTGGGCAAAGCCAGCTCACGAAACTGAAGACCGACGATGGCAGAGTCATATGCGCCAAATCGGAGCTTCTGGGAGAGATCGAGGCTTTTTATGGACAGTTATACACGTCTACCGCTAAACCCGCTGTAAATCTAGTAAACGACCCAAGAGCTAGATTGACTCGACACTATACCGAAGATATCCCGGACGTCAGCCTGTACGAGATTAGGATGGCTCTGAAGCAGCTGAAAAACAACAAGGCGTCGGGTGAGGACGGAATTACGGCCGAACTCCTGAAGGCGGGTGGAAAACCGGTCCTTAAGGCCCTTCAGAAGCTATTTGATTCCGTCATACTCGAGGGGAAAACGCCACAGGCGTGGAGCAGAGGCGTGGTGGTACTCTTCTTTAAGAAGGGCGATAATGCCCTGCTTAAGAATTATAGGCCCATCTCGCTTCTGAGCCATGTCTACAAGCTGTTTTCCAGAGTCATCACGAATCGTCTCGCGCGCAGGTTCGACGACTTCCAGCCTCCCGAACAAGCCGGATTTCGAAAAGGCTTCAGCACCGTGGACCACATACATACGCTGCGGCAGGTTATACAGAAGACTGAGGAGTATAACCAGCCTCTCTGCTTAGCGTTTGTGGACTACGAGAAAGCCTTTGATTCGATTGAAACTTGGGCTGTACTGCAGTCTCTCCAACGGTGCCAAATTGACTATCGGTATATCGAAGTGCTGAAGTGTTTGTACAAAAACGCCACTATGTCAGTCCGACTACAAGACCAGACCTCGAAACCTATCCTCTTGCAGCGGGGTGTGAGGCAGGGAGACGTTATTTCTCCGAAACTGTTCACGGCAGCAATGGAGGATGTCTTCAAGGTTTTGGAATGGAGAGAGTACATCACTCACCTTCGGTTTGCCGACGACATAGTAGTCATGGCTGAGACTACGGAGGAGCTCAGTACAATGCTTGGTGACCTCAGTAGAGCTTCCGAAAGAGTGGGACTTAAAATGAACATGGACAAAACCAAAGTCATGGTAAACAGCCATGTAGCACCCACTCCTATCAAGGTCGGGGACTCTACACACGAAGTTGTAGACGACTACGTTTACCTGGGACAGACGGTCCAGTTGGGAAGGTCTAACTTCGAGAAAGAGATCAATCGTCGAATCCGACTCGGCTGGGCAGCGTTCGGGAAGCTGCGCGGTGTCTTCTCGTCCAATATACCACAGTGTCTCAAGACGAAAGTCTATGACCAGTGCGTGTTGCCAGTGATGACATATGGCTCCGAAACGTGGTCGCTTACAATGGGCCTCATTAGAAGGCTTAAAGTCACCCAAAGGGCAATGGAGAGGGCTATGCTCGGAGTTTCCTTGCGTGATCGAATCAGGAATGAGGATATCCGCAGGAGAACCAAGGTTGCCGACATAGCACGAAGAATCGCCAAACTAAAGTGGCAATGGGCAGGGCACATTGCTCGCAGAACAGATGGCCGTTGGGGCCGAAAGGTTCTGGAATGGCGACCACGTACCGGAAGACGTAGCGTTGGAAGGCCTCCTACAAGGTGGACCGATGACTTGGTAACGGTTGCGGGGGTCCGATGGATGCGAGACGCACAGGACCGTTCGTTGTGGCGACGCTTGGGGGAGGCCTATGTCCAGCAGTGGACGTCTTTCGGCTGAAATGATGAGTAGACATTATGTAAGGACAGTGTAGACCAGTCAATATTGTACTCAAAAGTACAATAAAAATAATCATAATAAAAAGTGAGTCGTAATAGGAAGTAATCTAAGTATTCGCGGAGTCTACAGTGATGCAGATGATGCAGAACACAAAAATACTGATAACAAACTAAATGCTTTTTAAAAACACAATTGATATACACTGGATAATAATACAGGAAATACCACCTGTACAAGAAATAGCAGCACCATCAAAAACTTTCCAAGAAATTGCAACCCATATTGCCTGCAGTGTAAAACTGAACATCTATAACAATAGTATACTCGTATAAGGTTGATATTAAACCTCTTTGCAGTCGAGCTGACTGGCCACTACTAAAATATATAGGGGCAGCAGGTAACTCGATAGATCGAAGATTTGTTGGCACCAGACACGAACGGGCTATGCATTACAGAGGGACTGGCAATATTGTACATTATTACAAAAAGCTTTTTTTTTTTTTTCGGGTGGGAAAATCATCTAATGACATCCCCCGCTCTTGGGCGGAGCGTGAGATAGTGTCAGACTTTTACTGACTAAAAACCCACTCCTGTTCCTTCTTTGCCATTTTTTTTTTCCAGGGCCCCGGGGATCTCTTTCGCATCACCCATGGCTCCAGTAGGCTTCGACCCTGCTGGGCCCCTACGGTTGCTGACATCTCCTTGAGGCGCGCGTGGAACACTACGCGCCGTCGACGACTTGGGCTCGGTCCGGACGGTTACCGGACTATCGGACGGCGAGCCACCCATTGCTCACCGTCCGCAAGCCCGCGCCTATGGTGGCCGGAAATCGGGATCGGAATCCTGGCGTCGGTTGGGGCGTGAGGACCGTTGCCTCACGCGATCGGCCGCCTCCTTTGCTAGCATTACTGCTTCGCAGAAGGAGGCAACTGCCTGCCACTCCTCCTCGCTCCGGACCATGGCCTGTACCAAGGCCCGGCGCGAGAGATCGCTGCCACCGATCGCCCCCACGAGGACACGGCGGTACTCTGCCCAAGCGGGGCACACCTCTACCGTATGCTCCACCGTGTCCTCCGGGCGGTCCACACAATGTTGGCACCCGGGCGTCTCTTCTGCACGAATCCGGTGCAGGAACCTTCCGAACTTACCATGTCCGGTGAGGACCTGCGTCATGCGGTAGGTAAGGACGCCGTGAGGTCTTTCCAGCCACTCCTCAAAGAGGGGACTTATCGCCATAATTATGGCGTGCCCATATTACAAAAAGCTTCTGCTTTGATATTTGAAAAGCTGCTGTAGGCTAATTAGTACTGAGCTAATGGAATGTTCGAAAGGGTTACCCGCGTGCTTTTGGAACATCTGTGTTTGGAACGCAAAGGGTAACTGAAGTATTACAGGTGAGATTTAATCTGTAAAAATCTGACACACCCTCTCGCTAAACCCATAGGGGTAGAACTGATTTGATGACTCCTCACTTTAAAAAAATCAGTCAATCAATCAGTAATTAAACCCATCTTTGGAGTTATTATTCCAATTTATGATCATACAGAACCAGGAACCTAGAATGAAACTACAAATTCTTATGATTGATTGCGTATACACCTAGATTCCGAGCATCCCTCGGAGCCGGGAAGTATAACAAAAGAAAGGGGGTGGACTATTTTATGGTGTAGTGGTATATAGTCTTATAGACTGTAGTCTGTAGGTAAGTAATACTCATTTTTAGCAATGGGTAGTTCCAGGCTGAAATAATTATGATGAATGGTAGGAGTTCAACAGAATCATTACACGTATAAAACCTTTTTTTGAACGCCAACGACGCTTCCAAGCGACAAATGTAATCGGACGCTAAGACGCCTACGACGAGGTTTAGCGTTAAATAAAACATTATAATCTGATATTATAGGTGAAAATATTATTTAAAAAAAGTGGACTTGACGAATGTCACTTAATTAAATTGAACTAAAATTAAGCTTGATTGTAGTATTCATTCACTAGAATTTTGTATTTAATAGCAAATAAAAGGCTTGGCGTAGAAAACAAACTTCCCATGCGCTGCACTTGGCATTCACAGGGGTAAAAAGATCACATTTGTGAAATTGAAATTAAGGGTCGCCACACACGGGCCACCCGCCACAACCACAAAACGGCGCCATCGGCATATTTCCTGTAGGTTTCATACATTTTATATGTCCTAGTTGACGCCGGTGGCCGCCACACGCTTCAAATCGCCGCTGCTCGCTTCTTGTGGCCCGCACTGGCCACTAAACGCCGATACAAAACGCCGTCACACGCTACTCGCGCATTTAAATTTTAAACCGTTTTCGTCAGAGTCCATGAAAAAAATATGAAACTGCGCGTATGGATTAAAATAAAAACTTTTTACAAAAAAAAAATAACCGACTTCACTATAAAAAAACACTAAACGGATCAAAATAACTTTAATTTCAGAAGTCGGTGTTCCTCGGTATTGTTTGTTTATTTATTGTGATATCTATTTGAGTATGAAGTTCCGTTGACCATTTCTGGTCTTCTTCATCAGTTCCACTTCATCAAATGTTACTTTTTGACTGTAAATGCAAGTTCTTGATGAAAATACCAAAATTACCATAGAGTTGCCTATAATTTTTGAGGAGTTCCCTCGATTCCTCATTCCATCATCAGAACAGGATTTTGAAAAAAAATGGGACCAATCTGGAAGCATATCCTATAAAGGGAAAAAAAATTTTGCGAATCGGTCCATAAAAGACGGAGTTCTGCGGTAACAAACATAAAAAAAAAGATGATAAAAAAAAATACAACCGAATTGATAACCTCCTCCTTTTTTTGAAGTCGGTTAAAAAGTAGCAGCCACCGGCCACAAGTGGCTTGTGGTCGCTTTTAGCTTCTCGTGGCGGTGTTTATGGCTGTGGCATGTGGCCCATGTGCGGCCACACTAAAACTACTCAAAAAAGGTACTCTACTGAATTCTAAAACAGTGGTAACATGATATACAGAACACTTGACCCACATCATAAATTGCAAATAAGTAGTAGCTATCGATTCCGCCATAATACCTACTGCAGTGGGCAGTTACTACTGTTACTAGTAAGAACGTGGGAAATATAGGGCGTCAGCAGGTAATGCGGTGAATTGAAGATTTGTTTGCACAAGGCACGGAACAGGTATGCACCATTGCAGAGTGGTGCTGCAGGATATAATGGATACAATTGATTTTAGCACTTATGCTATACAACATTGGAGTTATTTTATGTATGGGATTTTTCAGTTTTTTTGTAGGGTTGGTTTGTTTGATGAATTTAATTGCTAAAACTGACTATCGGTCTTCATAACTGCCTATTGCATGATTTTTTTTTTATTAATAACCTTGTTCAATTTAAGTGCCATCCAAATGTGTATCTGTATCTATTAATTTATGCCTAAACAGTTCAAAGACTACAATAATATTTTAGAAAACTAAAATTGTCAAAGCATTTTTTTTGTTTTAAATTTTATTTTCATGTAATTTTGTTTTTTTTTAAGCTACCTGTGTATAACTTCATGACTTGAAATTTATGCTAACGCATAGTACATTTTAAGTATGATTGTTATAAGTACCTACCCCATAAAAATACAAGTGAATATGTCGTTGGAGTACCATAGGACTCTTAAGTCAGAATTTCAAAATCATATAAATAGAAAGTATCCTTAAAAGATACATACAAAATTGAACACGAAACAGTAAAACAAAAGGTACTATGAACCGCTAAAAAGTAACCAAAGTACTTGTGAGATATTAGAACGACGTGGATATGTGGCACCCACCCTTATCACGAGCCGCTAAGCGCTATCGATAAGACATACAGATTGAGAGATTTAATGAAACCGAAGAGAAAAGATACGGAAAGCGAAAAGATTGTAAAGAGAAATGATCGAGATTTGCACCGAACACGCGTTTAAAAGTTTTATTAAAGGAAGATTCGAAGATGAGAAATAGAAAGCGGGAAAAGTTTGGTGTTCAAAACACGAGGTAAACAAGATTCCCTTTCTTTTTAAAGTGATGCTATCACACTTAAAAGTTTGTATATGTGTGTGTGTTTGTTACTCATTGACGATCAAATGGTTGAACGGATTTAAATGAATTTTTTCACACTTGTAGACCATGTTCTGAAATAGATCATAGAATACTTTCGAGCCCAAGTATATGTTGCCTTGAGATAAATTTCGACTTTCAGGCGGGTGAAACTGTTGGCACAAATTAGTTAATTATATTTTCCTTGACTTGGAAATAACGTAAAAGTTTTCTGGAACCAATAGAGTTTTTGCTTTGTTTATACGTGTAGTCGATGACTGACTGAAAGAAGAGGGGGAATATATCGAACTGATCTGATGATGAAGCCTGAAGTTAGGCAACGGAACTCTGCAATAAATTAATGTAATCTAACCGTGTTTGGGATTATTAGAATTGTCACGAGATGCACTCTGGCTATAAGGTATTTAAGTTTGGCTGAGGGGTACTTTTTAGTGGTGGTATAACTAAAAAGTGTAAAATAAAAAACTTTTTACAAAAAAAAAAATACAACCGACTTCAATGTAAAAAAAAACACTGAAAAGTGCAAAATAACTTTAATTTCGGAAGTCGGTGTTAAATAAAGAAGTGACAAAACTATTATAGAAACATCAGAGAAAGAGAGGGCCTCTTTCTCCAGCCTAGAGCGAGAGAAGTTGTTGGATGATTTCCCACCTAAAAAAAACTCCTTACAGCTCATCAATTAAAGCAACTTACTCATCAACAATAAGAAACTTGTCCCCTTCTGAGGACAGGCACCGTCCCTTGTTGGACAGCCTGTCTCCCTCGATGAGGATCGGCTGGATCACGCCCGACTGGAACCAGCGCCCGTGCCACCGAGATGGAAACGCACAACCTGCGGACAAGGAGACTGAATTAAAACAAGATTAGAGGAATTAGAGGTCCAGTGGCTATACATATAGTAATAGCAATATGGACCGATCTTAGAAGTTAAGTAACACTTGCCGAGGACTAAAAAGTCCTCATCGATCCGACATCTGAAAAAAAAATACTCGGGGTCAAATGTCACAAAAACGAGTATTTCGCGATTTTCAGCAAAACGGTAAGTTTTATCATAAAATTAGTTCAGACAAAAAATATAGATCAGATAATTATCTACAAAAATCTCTACATACTTTTTTTTCCTAAGAGCCACCGTTTTTGAGATATTGTGATTCAAAAAGTTGAAAGAGGTAATCGTCATAATATGCACACGTTTTCCCGCCACCTTTGAGGTAGTGTACTTAGCGCGTTTTTAGGGTTCCATATCTCAAAAAGAAAAAACGGAACCCTTATAAGATCATTTTGTTTTCCGTCTGTCTGTCTGGCAGTCTGTCTGTCTGTCAAGACCCTCGGGAACGCTGTATCTATTTTTCGTTAACTTACAAGTTTGATTTTTTTACAGCTTCAAGGGATCGCAGACCTGATTATATGGTTTTAATTTCAACTAGATACCTCTACGCGTTCCCGAGATAAAGGGTCTTGACAGACAGATCGATGGCCAGACAGACAGATAGACAGACAGACCGACAGACGGACAACAAAGTGATCCTATAAGTGTTCCATTTTCAGAGTTTCTGAACAGTTTGTAACTACACCTGTTAAGCATGAATGTTGAAATGGTGAATGACTTTGAAATTCATGTATTCAGATAAAATACTATACATATATTATAATATACAAATAGGTTATTTGCATTCAATCGAAAAGCGGTCAATTCCGATTAATAACTAAAACAAAAACACTAATCTTTCATTCGAATTCAGGTCAGTATCTAAAAGCATTTGATTGCTATCTACCACAAAGTCATAACGCGATGACATCCATATACCAGCCACATGCTAACCGTTCCGACTATGTTTTTTAACGTAAAGTAATGAAAAACTGTAATATTCATCATACAGAGCAACGAGACGGCACTGTGGACAATGCTAGACGGCTTTGTCAAAACTTCAGACACAAACCAAGCGTGTCAGTCAGTGTCACCGTTTACTCATATAAACTGACGTCCTGCCCCCCTAGCCAAGTTACAACCGTTTCGTGTCGAATTCCGTTCTCCAATCGGTAACGCCTCGGTGTCAGCAATTGTAGAAAACGATAAGTTGGTAGCCATGTTGACGCGCCTAAGTCGGCCGCTCGTTCTACAATGTCGTTCTACAATAACAAAGGATGTAGCGTTGAACATTGTAGAAACTATAACAATTCATTCTATCATTTTGAACGATGTGAACTTGGCTACGAATTTTCTATTCGTTTGTTCTGATCACATGACTTAACGTTGAGATGATTTCATTCCCATACATTTGATTAGTTTTCGACTAGCATTAACGATTGCAGATTATCAACTTGGCTAGGGGTGCTGTAATAATTCGGTTGATGACTAAATTTATTTTAGTTTTTTGAATCAACAAATAACTATATAATAATTAAAAAAAAAAGGTTTTTTATCACCACAATTTTATACAATACATCATATTTTAAAATGTTGAGATAACAGTTTTGTTATTCTGGGAGGCTGGTACCTAAACTAGGCTATAATTGCAAGCCTGTATTTCAGGACACTAGGACCGCGCCTTTTACACAGTAATTATCTCGATACATTAACATGAAATCTTGAAAACTGATTGGTGAACTCGTCCATAATTACTATCGATAAATATTGGTTATATACTATAGTATAGAAAATAGAAAGAATTTTTTAACTCCGTTTGTGTAGTAACTGTACCATTTACAGATAGTAGAAGGGAAAAATACCAAGTAATAGAAAAAAGAACAAATTGAAATGTGACGTCACCGCAATTAGGTTGGGTGCGTACAAAAGAGACAGCGAGATGGTCGTATCACACCTCCACATTTCCTGGTATCAATATTAGAAATGCTGATTGATGCGTCATTTAAAAAAACCAGGCAAGTGCGAGTCGGACTCGCGCACTGAGGGTTCCGTACATACTTACCTATGAAAACAGGTAAATTCCCGAATTGAGTTACGCAGATTTTTTCGAATCGAAAAATAAGTTTTTTTTTTGTGACGTAACTGCAAATTTACAGTTTTCAGATTTTTTCATATACTTGTGCTATAGACTGCTTCATGCTAAATTTCAGGATCCTAGGTCAACGGGAAGTACCCTATGAATTTTGATTCCCTTGAGAGTGTCGAAATACACGTTTTTGCCGACATAAACGACTGTATCTTTTTTGTTCGTTGATTCAGAAGTATGATTTTACAGCTTCAAGGGACCGTAGGCGTGAGTATAATGGTTTTAATTTCAACTCGATACCTCCACGCGTTCCCGAGATAAAGGGTCTTAACAGACAGACAGACAACAAAGTGATCCTATAAGGGTTCCGTTTTTTTCTTTTGAGGTACGGAACCCTAAAAATGATGTTGTTTTCAGGAAAAGATTTATGTTTGTTTTAATTTTGTTTGAAAAAACAAACATATAGACAGACTTTCGCATTTATAATAGTAAGGATGACGTCTCTACCCACAGACAGCATTTCCGTAGTCTATGGTAAAATTCATCACATCAGAGACAAAAGCTTTCCATACGATCGTTGACGATTGCTAATGAGTTTGCGTTTATTAAGGTCGATGTCATTAATAACGATTGATTACATTCTGCCCTTAGTTTGATGGACTGTTATGTAGAAAGAGAGGGAGATACTGTCTATTCGAAGTGTCGTTTTGTCTGGTTTAATAATGCTTTGTATTTGTTTCTCTAATCTGTTATTTAAAGCAATTTCAGGATTGTTATTTTGGAGACTTACAATGACTTGTTAAAATGTCAGTTGTGTGAGCGAGAAAGAGCTATATACCCCATATAGCTCTCTCTATAGACTGCAAATTATATAGGGTGACTGGCAATTAGTGTACGATACTGAAACACGTGATTATGCTCATGATCACAAATAATTTTTATTATGGGAGCAAAGCCGAAATCGCGAAAAAATATCAGCTGTTCAGTACATTAGGCAAACATAAATATACTGAACAGCTGATTTTTTTTTCGCGATTTCAGGTTTGTTCCCATAGTAAAAGTTGTTGGTTATCACGAGCACAATCACGTGTTTAAGTATCGTACACTAATTACCAGTCACCCTATGTACACAATCCAGCCTTTATTGTTTCTTTTATATTAGTGAAAACTGCATCAAAATCACGGATCGTCGGTTTATTGGTTTTTATTTTTTGGGTGGGATAATCATCCAATGACATCCCTTGCTCTTGGGCAGAGCGCGAGGGTGTGTCAAACTTTTACTGACCAAAAACCCACTCCTGTTCCTTCGCTGCCTTTCATACCAGGGCCGAGTCTTCCTTTCAGAAGCAGACCTTTGGACCCCAGTAGGCTTCGACCCTGCTGGGCCCCTACGGTTTGCTGACATCTCCTTGAGGCGCGCGTAGAACAGTATGCGCCGTCGAAGACTTGGGCTCGGTCCGGACGGTTACTGGATGATTGGACGGCGAGCTACCCATCGCTCGCCATCCACAAGCTTGCGCCTACGGTAGGCGGAAATCGGAATCGGGATCCCGGCGGCTGGGGCGTGAGGGCCACGAGCTCGCGCGTGCACGTGCGGCCTCCTCCTTTGCTAACATTACTGCTTCGCAGAAAGAGGCGACCGCCTGCCAGTCCTCCTTGCTGCGGACCATGGCCTGTACCAAGGCCCGGCGTGAGAGATCGTTGCCGCCGATCTCCCCCACGAGCGGGGCACACCTCTACCGTGTGCTCCACAGTGTCCTCCGAGTGGTCCACACAGTGGTGACACTTGGGTCGGTTTATTGATAGAGAATGCCTTGTTGTATTAAGTCCGCCTATGTACTAGTACTACTACTAGGAAAAGCCAAATGTTCAAATGTACAGATGATCGCTGTATCGATGATAACTTTTTTCTTCCATTGTTATTTGTGAAAGCAAAAGGGGGCGGAAATCAGACTTTTTTAAAACAATAAATTCCTTGCACAGATGACCAATCTGTGCAAGGAATTTATTGTTTTAAAAGTGGGTACATAAGGACTTGCTAATATACTCGTTAAAAAATAAAAGGCCCGTTTTGACATTTGAGAAATACCCTAGAATATAACTTGGAACGAACCTGAATGAAAAAATAAAATAATAATTAATTACGTAGTGTTTTAAAAAAATACATAATATTTTTTGGCGCGTTAAATAATTATGATGGAATATATTGCGAGTATTCTTTTTGCGTATTTAAGTATTCGCTTTGACAGATGTCAAAACGGGCATTTTATTTTTTGGCAACTTTAGTACTAATTATTAACTTCAGGTACTTAAGTATCACTAGTGCACAAGAATTCTTAAATAAATAAGTAATCAAATCCGTGACGTGTTTAGGAGTTAGCGGATAAAAAGATAGATGCGAAAAGCGACTTTGTTTAATGCTATGTAGAGAAGTGTAAAATGGAGGGTCTTACCGCACAGGGCAATCAAAGAAAGTAGCAAGCAATAAACAATATACATCCCCATCCATTTTTCAATTTCCTTAAGCCCCCCAGCAAGTCGAATCAACCACAAGCTTAACAATGCACCCACCAATATTGTAAGTGCAACCAACAGATGCCTCGCACTCATTGAGCATAATAATCAAACTCATGTCTAACTCAACACACAATAAATATAATCATGTGAACCTAGAATAGAATAGAATAAACTTTATACTTACTACATTTTTTTTTAAATTTCTAGTATCACATTAGTTGTATTCTAAACTGAAGATTCTTTCGATTGCTACATTCTGTATTTGTTCTAATATTTAATAAAGCGGAATTTTTAAGGTTCCCCACCTAAATCGGCAAAAGCGGAACCCTTATAGCCATGGTTCATAACCTAGGGGTGATTACCCTTGTGGGGGTAAAACTCATGGTCTGCGGGGGTAATGAGATAGTAAAAAAAATTATAAACAGACCAATAAGACCGAATCTAGCTTGCTAGATTGTATTTCATGCCCTATTTTTTACGAATTAGCTCCTGAACTTTAGTTTTGAATGTTAATCGATTTGTTTAAGGCCTTAGCTCCCGAGCAGCAGTGCCATAAAACAGTGACTTTCTGAAGCCTACTCCTCGACAACGCCTAGGTTAATATGTTTGAAAAAAATATATGTTTATTATAGATTCATGTACAACATTATCAACATATGATTTTTTTCGTATGACTAACACATAGCTTGGGCAAAAAAAATAATTAACAACATGATATTTTTTCGCTTGTTTTACCTGCCTTTCAAAAAGGCTTTGATCTTGATAAATATATTTACACAAAAAATAGCTGGTTATTAAGTGTTCTTCAGAATTTACATAGCATATATAGGGTGACTGGTAATTAGTGTACGATACTTAAACACGGGATTGTGCTCATGATAACAAACAATTTTTATTATGGGAGCAACGCCGAAATCGCGAAAAAAATATCAGCTGTTCAGTACATTAGGCAAACATAAATGTACTGAACAGCTGATTTTTTTTTCGCGATTTCAGGTTTGTTCCCATAGTAAAAGTTGTTGGTTATCATGAGCACAATCACGTGTTTAAGTATCGTACACTAATTACCAGTCACCCTATATAAATCTATCAATATTTCGCAAAGAAAATGGTTTTAAAGGTCAGCGGGGCTCTATGCGGGCGCAGGCAGCAGTACGAGTATGCGTACATTTAACTCCGGCCAGATGTTCAAGGGACTATAGCCCTTAAGTTGGTTCACCCAAAAGAATAACTCCTCCCATCAATATTGTAAGTGCAACCAACAAATGCCTCTCACAGTCATCGACTCAGCATAATAAGAGTACGTTCACACGAGCCATTGTATTCTAATCTGAAGATTATTGCGTTCATTATGGGTGTAATATCGTCACAATGGGCCTTAACAAGTAGCTCGTTTGTCGTACACGGCTTATGGAAATAACGTACCTTTTTAAATGTACCATAGAGTTTGAACGATGGGACTTAGATGGACTTTTGAGTGGTTGCTCTTGAGTAGTTTTTGAGAAACATTTTATTGGAAGAGTCGTGTTTGTGGTTAACAAGCTGCTGCCGACGGCTTGGCCTGTGTGACAGTAGATAATTGTCTCAAGGGAAGATACTTGCGGGATAAAAAGTAGCTATCCTATGTGCTATTTCAGCACATGATCTACCCGATGCCGAGTTTCAAATAAATCCTTTCAGGAGTTTCATCGTGAAGGAGTAATTGATAAATGATATACGTTTTGCGCTGATGTGGCGCATGTTTCTCGCATAATATACTTATAATTTGTTAGTTCTAAATTTGCGCCTTATTCCGCCAAATAAAATGTTTTTCTTTCTTTCTTTATTTTGTTAATATTTATTTTGCAAATAGGTTTTAAAAAACACTTTTACACGTATTTTTTTTTTTTTTTTTTTATAGGTGGGAAAATCATCTTATGACAAATCCCGCTCTTGGGCGGAGCGGGAGATAGTGTCAGACTTTTACTGACTAAAAACACACTCCTGTTCCTTCGTTGCCTTCGTCCCAGGGCCACGGTTTCGTTTTCAAATTTTTTCGTCAATTTAAACTAGATGAGGCCAGTATTTCCTAGCTGACAAGAAACACCGAAATAAATTCAAGGATCAAAGTCTCTTTTAAAGTTCATACAGCAATAATAATGGTCAAATCACTACTTGAAGTCCTCTTAACCTTAGTTCGGTCTTCGTCATGATTATTATATTTTAAGTTCTCTTTATGATTTGATATTTTTCATAGTATTTATTAGTTTATAATTTTAATATATACTATATGTATTTTATTATTATAAATAACTCATTTTATGTATTCTGTTTGAAGTATCTGTTATTTGTTTATTGTGCAAATCTACCACAGTGTTGTCTTTTTTAACCCAAAGGTTGACTGACTCACGGATATCGACTATGGGTTGACTGGTATAGAATGCATTGTTGTAATGCAACAATGCATTCTCTACCAGTCAACCGTCCGCCTATGTACATGTATTTTATTATTATAAATAACTCATTTTATGTATTCTGTTTGAAGTATCTGTTATTTGTTTATTGTGCAAATCTACCACAGTGTTGTCTTTTTTAACCCAAAGGTTGACTCACGGATATCGACTATGGGTTGACTGGTAGAGAATGCATTGTTGTAATGCAACAATGCATTCTCTACCAGTCAACCGTCCGCCTATGTACATGTATTTTATTATTATAAATAACTCATTTTATGTATTCTGTTTGAAGTATCTGTTATTTGTTTATTGTGCAAATCTACCACAGTGTTGTCTTTTTTAACCCAAAGGTTGACTCACGGATATCGACTATGGGTTGACTGGTAGAGAATGCATTGTTGTAATGCAACAATGCATTCTCTACCAGTCAACCGTCCGCCTATGTACATGTATTTTATTATTATAAATAACTCATTTTATGTATTCTGTTTGAAGTATCTGTTATTTGTTTATTGTGCAAATCTACCACAGTGTTGTCTTTTTTAACCCAAAGGTTGACTCACGGATATCGACTATGGGTTGACTGGTAGAGAATGCATTGTTGTAATGCAACAATGCATTCTCTACCAGTCAACCGTCCGCCTATGTACATGTATTTTATTATTATAAATAACTCATTTTATGTATTCTGTTTGAAGTATCTGTTATTTGTTTATTGTGCAAATCTACCACAGTGTTGTCTTTTTTAACCCAAAGGTTGACTCACGGATATCGACTATGGGTTGACTGGTAGAGAATGCATTGTTGTAATGCAACAATGCATTCTCTACCAGTCAACCGTCCGCCTATGTACCAATTCTGTACATGTAGTTTAAATAAATAAATAAATCGTATGAGAACCATGCACATTAGATTAGTAACAAACATACACACTCATAAACTTTCTTTTTTATAATCTTATACTAGTTGCAGCGGTTTCACCCGCGTTATAGTAGTAAATTATCCCAAAGTAAAATATTCCCGGCATAAAAAGTATCCTATGTACTATTCCAGGACATGGAGTATCCGAGTACGAAGTTTTGACGAAATCCGTTCAGCCGTTCGAGCGTAAAGAAGTAACAAAGATACAAACTTTCGGCTTTATAATATTAGGTGATTGTAGTTTTAATTTTACCTATACCTATATTGGTTCTGATTTGGTTTGTAAGTTAGTTGCAATATGGTAGATTAGGGTGAAACTATATGCTGTTCCAAGGGGTGTTTTATAAAGAAGAAGAAGAGGATAGATGGACGGAAATTTCTCAACGAAAATTAAGAATAATATTTTAACCTTGCTTGAAAAGAAAGTATCCACGTGTTTTCTCTTCAACTCAATTAATATTAAGTTCAAATAGACTTTTTAGTGGTAGTAGTACTTAGGTATTGCTTGTGAAAACTACAAAGTGCAGCAAATTTGTGAATTAACGTAACGTAAGGGCCTGTGTCTGTAACACAGTTTATACTAGCACAGACACAGACGTTCACTCTGTCTCAATAAATGCATAGCGTTGTATTGTACTGAATTGTTTATATGTTCGATTGAGATGGACAAATTGTATTTGGCTTTGTGAAAATAAACGATTATTATTATTATTAGGTATTGTTCGAAGAACAGATAGTCGATGGGGACGAAAGGTTCTGGAGTGGCGACCATGTACCGGAAGACGCAGCGTTGGAAGACCTCTCACAAGGAGGACTGATGACCTAGTGAGGATCGCGAGAATCCGATGGATGCGAGACGCACAGGATCGGTCGTTATGGCAACTCTTGGGGAGGCCTATGTCCAACAGTGGACGTCTTTCGGCTGAAATGATGATGATGATGATGTAGTAGTAGAGACATTTAACGCACATCAGATTAATTGAGAAGTAGCTAATTCAAAAGATACCGCAACATTAAAACACCCTTTCACATTTGCATACGACGCACGCTATCTAGATCAACGAGCCCGATGTCACGCTTACTTAATTACAGAATTATGCTAATAAATCAAAAGCGGAATGCCCCTTAACCGAAATTAAGTAATTAACTTTACCCAACCAAATTAAATATGTCTCGCGAATGTTAGCACGAGGTGAAGTCGAGAGGGCTCTTTAATATGGTCGCGCTGCAGTTAAGGAGCATACGATCGCGTTTGTAAACACCATTCGAGCGATATTGCTGTACTTTACAATATACCAGTTAGCTAGAATTATAGTGTAGTTAAATGTTGTGATTTTGTAGGTGTGGCTCAGTTGTAGTCTTTGTTGTGAGGATAGGTTGAAGAGAAATTGTCTTTGTTTTGTTAGGTTTATAGTGAATGGAATTGAAAATGAAAATAAACTATACACACATATAGGTATGACATATAAAAGACAGACAATTTAAAAAAAGGTAACAAAAATATAGGTACTAAAGTGATGTTTTTTTAAAAAAAATCTCTTTCAGCGAAAAAAGGAGAGATGAAAACATCGCGTGTCTATTACACGCGATGTTTACATATAAAGCATATACTAAAGAAAAAATAACACAAAAAAAAGAATAAAAACAATTTACTTCTAAATAATATTACATACAATAATAATAATAATAATATTTATTGAGCAACAAAGTAAAATCATGTATACACAATATTGCTTATAAGCTACTTTTACATAACAACTAAAATACAATCAATTGTGTCTAACAGTTAGCATCTGCAGCCGAACTAGGTTTATGGCCTGTATTTCAGCAAGCAGCGCCTCAAGCCCTCGAGTAAGGTGAAACTTGTGAGCTTTAAAACAAAAACAATAATAATAATATTCCACAACTTTCACAAAACGGACGGACGGTCTAGTGGTTAGTGGCCCTGACTGCTATGTCGGAGGTCGTGCGTTCGATTCCCACCCAGGACAAATAATATTCCATAAATGTTCGTGTGATGAACACAATCATTTGTTCTGTGTCTGGATGTACTTTATCTATAATATGTATGTATTTAGAAATATTTAAGTATGTTTATCAGTTGTCTAGTACTCATAACACAAGCTCTGCTTAGCTTGAGACTGGACGGCGTTGTGTGATAGTTTTGTGAAAAAAAAAAATCTATAAAAAAATATATTTTTAAACTTTTTTCAACGACGGTCTCAGAAATACAGTCATAATTGAGATACAACATATTCTTTTTCCGAATATTTTTGGAAAACCATTAGTTTTTGAGTTTTTGCGAATGACAGCCTCTTAACTTACTTGAATTTAATTCAATAAAGCTTTTGTCAAACTATAACAATGTTTATATTTGATAAACCTCTTAATGGATTCAGTCATGCATTAGACTGATGTTATCACAGTCACGTTTTGTGACTTTAGTCCTTTGTTATCAGCAGTAAAAATCTAGATTTTATTTAAAAGTTACTTTAAAAATATTTTTAAGGGTTCCGTGCCTCAGTCGTCAAAAACGAAACCCTTATAGCATTATTTTGTTGTCTGTACACAACACACCTTTTCTCGGGGACGCGTGACAGTACCAAGCTGAAATTAACAACAAATACTCAGAGGACCTTCCAGAATTTTATGACCTAAACTGAACTATTAAAGGGATGGAGATATATAAGGTATATAACTCCATCCCTCTTTTTCGCTGGCATGACTGACATTTTGTCACGTCATGGTTCTTCTTCTTCTTTCGTGTCAATCTCACTCTAATTTGGTCCGACCAAATATTTAGCCACCTAGACCGCTCTGTCGTTGGCCTCACCTAAGTCGTGGAAGGAGCAGGTAGTTGTGCTGGGCAGGAAAAGAGGTGATACATATCCTGGGAAGGGGCTCCACACTGGCACTGTATTTTCAATGGCTCACGGATATCTAAATTTGGCCAGATTATCTTTGCAGCGGCCAACCTGAGCCCGCAGTCGGTTCAGAGATTTCCAGAAACGTTAAGGTAAGGCCCCAGCCCCCCTAGCCAAGTTACAACCGTTTCGTTTCGATTCTCTTTTCGTCGATTACCTCGAGTCGGCCACGCCTCCGATTCCTTTGTTATGACGTCATCTCAACGCTCAGTCACGTTGTCAGAACAAAGGAATAGGAGGCGTGGCCGACTCGAGGCGATCAACGACAAGAGAAACGAAACGAAACGGTTGTAACTTGGCTAGGGGGGCAGGTCTGCTACCGCTTGGAGCATTGTAAAAATCAAACTTTAAGTCAATGTAATCGAAAGGTAAGGCCTTTGTGGTGCATATTTTGATGCTCGCCAGGTAATGAAAACTTATAGGAGACATTCCTTTGACATAGGATCATGAAATTTTGCAAGAAGCACGTCATGTAACACAAATAATGGAATAAATCCGAAAACTGTGAAGTAGTTAGGTACATCACAAAATTACTTTTTTGTGATTACAAGCTTAAATTTATACGGGACCCTTGGTGCGCGAGTCTGACTCGCGCTTGACCGGTTATTATCTGCATTGAATGTTAATGCCAGTAGGGAATAAATGTAAAGAACAATGCAAAATTGTAAGGGTCATATAGGTTGCAGAGTTGTTCGAAAGAGTTACCGCGGCTCTGGAACATAAAGGGCAACTAAAGGAACACAGGTGGGTTTAAGTCAGTAAAAGTCTGACATACCCTCGTGCTCCACTCAGAGCGGGCGCAGTTATTTGCTGATTTTTATCCGAGTTCCCGAGTGCATTACCGTTTACTTCAAAAGACTTCGTCATTATTTACTGACTAAAACCCACTCTTGTTCTTTCATTTGCCCTTTGCATTGAAGGCCACGGTAACTTTTTCGAACAATCCCGCAGTTCCTCATGCCCCATAGTCACAGGGCGATACCCGGCTACCGCAAGCGCGGGCTTGTGGACGACGAGCAATGGGTAGTTCGCCGTCTGGCCGTTAGATAAGGGCCGAAACCGAGTAGCTGATGGCACGTGGTGCTCCACGCGTACCTCAAAGAGATGTCAGCAAACCGTAGGGGGCAGGTCCGATGCCCTCTAGAGCCACAGTAACTTCTTAAAGGGCAACCGTTGTCCAATAACGCAAAGGGCAACTAAAGCAAACAACGTAGCTTTGGTCAGTAAAAGACTGACACACCGTCCCGCTCCAACCTAGAGCAGAATAATAATAATAATTGTTTATTTCTCACCCCAATAAAAATATTAAAGGAGCTTAATTTAAAAGTACTCGATACAAAGCAATTTTTTTTTTTTTTTTATCTTACTGCAGTATATAATGTGGTGGCTGTGATATGCCTCAAACAGTTTTGACCCTATCCCCTGAACTTGGTGTTAACCTGTATCGCAGGGGATAGTGTTCAGCCATTAGTTTGCATGATTTTTACGGAGTGCCACTACTAAGAAGAAGTCAATATATAATTTCCCACCTAAAAACAAAAAGCCTCTCATGACATGTTTGATGAACAGCTGCAATAGTAACAGAAGCAAAACTATACATTAGCTATCATTACACGTAAGTCCTGACGTCAGACATAGCTGACCTACTCCCTGTCCAATTTAAACACACACTAAAAAAACAACAACTACAGTTTTTTGAAAATCTGACCCGGTTCTGAATTCATTGTGTATGCTATTTCGGTACATTTCAGTGCTCGTACAAATTGAGTTGTTACGCCGCGGTCAGTAACAACCTTTACAATAATAAATGAATCATCGCGACACAGGACAGGATGCCGTTTTTTCGACAGCCGACATTCGTATGAATACAATTGGTTTTATTTTGCGTATTCTGTTGAAGTTGACGCTAAAAATGTTTTATATTGTTGTCTAGTGTATTTAATAGTTATATCATTATCAATATTTCTTTTCAGTTAAGTAATTTTTTTGATTCTTTTTATTTGTACTTATAGTAGTTCTTTCTACGAGTGTACTTCCTTTGTTGTTTTGTAATGGCATGCATAGTGACGTCACGCTTATTTTTCCCGAAGGGGGAACTGTCATACTACTTCAGAAAGCAGGGCAGAGGGTGCATTGCTATGTATGCATTGCGACGGCATCAGGTATTCACTTTCTAGCAGTACGGAGTAAGTTAGTTATCATTATTTGAAAGCCTATTTATTTTTGAGTATGGGAAATAATCAAATAACTTTTCCTGCTCTGAAAGGAGCGAGAGGGTGTATCATACTTTTGGTTACCAATATTTTCGCCCCCAGCCCTAGAGTATTTAGCACTCTCTGGTTTTATTATGTCAAATATTTCTGGTGAATATACAAAAAAGTATTATTAACTCAATCTTTCCCATAGTTTTCAATTTCTCAGTTACGAGTGTTTCTGTTATGAAAATACAAATTAAACCTGACATTTTTTTTCCATTTTCTTTCATGATGTATTTTCACGAATTCACGTCAATAAAAAAGTAATTTTTAAATTGTAATGAAACGAACAAACAACGTGAATGATCAGCAATTATTTTATTCGCTATCATTCGATCTCAATGAACATCATTAAAATTGGGACAAAATTATTGAAACAAATTGATGGCACAGTGCTCCAATCAATCGCGTACTATGAAAGTTGATATTCAATATCAAGATACTAATTAACTGTTGTGACGATTTAAACAAATTATCAATTTTTTGATACAGTGCTTCCAACATAATTGATCTTGTGACGGAAATTGGAAGAAATGATCACAAAATTGTGTATTTGCGTGTTTATTTTTATACAATACTAACTGACCCGGCGAACTTCGTACCTCCTAACAGTCAATGAATATAGTACCTATATCTTTCGATATAGTTTACCGACTTAATTTGTTTTTTTTTATTGGCCTATCTACAATTGTTACATTTTACAATCAAAAGATACATGTTTACATATAAACCAAGTGTACAATATCATACGATAGACACAGCGTGCATAAACAATATTAAAACTGAAAAGATTTTACAATTCTCATAGTGCAGATACTTCACTTAATGTCTAGAGTTTTGACCACCACAGTCATGTATTTATGACAAAGCCTTCCCGGGAATTCTAATGAAAAATCCCGTATGGCCAACAATATTACAAATAAATAATAATAAAAACCTCAGAGATAGATAATACAAATAAAACAAAGATAACCCACAAGTTTTTATTAGTATTTTGGATTGAAAAATATCTCTCTACGTCAACTGAGGTAAGGTTAACAAATGTATACACTTCCTTTTCCTCGTCACTAATGCCGGAAGAATTTTTTTGTGTTATATTTCTGACAGTGTCATAAAATAAATTCTGCTCTTTAAAATTAATCTCGGAATTTAAGGCATATCTACTTTATGCTGTATGAAATCAGTATAAGTACCTGAATAACTCTACCTAATTCCAACCTCTGTTTATGAAGTTCGGCGCTCCGATTGGCCCGCTCCAAGCTCTTCACCAATCAGAGAGTCAAACGTGGTAAACGTTACAATAGCGTTAACGTAAAAACTATATGACAAACTTATAACGCTAATAAATCATATGTGAAAGTATTATCGCCGAGTTTCCCGTTGGCGTCGAGAGCATGCTTTTGCTTTTGTGACATGCCGGTTAAAAAGATATTAAAAAACAAATGAAACTAAAATTCATTATTAAATGAAGCAGCAATCAGCATTTCAAAAGTATGAGGAAGAGTGGGGTCATGGTGAGGACGTCTCGCACTTTTGTACGTGCTTCACCTAATGTTGGTGACGTCACATTTCAGTTTGGGCTTCCTTTTTCTTTTTCTTTTTTATTCATGATAGGTTCGCGCTTGACCACTATCTCACCTGATGGAAAGCAACGATGCGGTCGACGATGGAGCGCGCTTACCTAGAAGTAATCTATTCACTCTTGACTTTTCTTTTACTTGACAGTTTCAACTTCTATAATTTTGAACGGATTTGAAAAATTCTTTCTATTTACGATTATGGGAAGAGTTACTTATGAATTCTAAAAAAAAAAATAGTCAACTACCCAATGATCGCTGCAACAACACCAACTCTAGGCATATAAAATAAACTTTACTCAATAATCTTTACTTATAAAAGTCAAGAGATACAAAGCATTGGTAAATGAACGATGACGATGATGTTGGTATATGAACTAAATAATAAACAACCAACAAAGATTTTGGGCACAAAACACTTATCTACTTATTACGCCACAAAAGTGTCACAGAACGGAGCACCCCAAAATTCTTTATCCAAAAAATAGCGTGAAAAAATCTATGCTATAACCTTGTTCGGCGGTAAATCAGTGTGTTCCAGCCGACAATACCTCCATACAAGGCTACGGCAGATAATAAGCCTACATCAATATAACACGCAACAAGCTCGCGTTGCCAACGAAATTGCTCCGACACCCGGCAACTTGGCTAATTTCTCATGAAGAGGTTCGCTAGGGTTGTTTATGGTGGACGATTGGATCGGATCGGGTCGTAGTCGTATTGATAGATTAAAATCTAATCCTTTTTTTCTATGTTTTTCTGGTATTGGTTTATAATAAGCTTGTCTAAAATTGAAAACTTTTTGGGACGTTTTCTTTGACATATTATTATTTGAAAATAGCTGAAGCTGAAAGATCTTAGCCCACCCAAACCGTAAATTTGAGGAATAAAAGTCGATAAATGATGGACAGTTATCGTTCATTAGAATCGATGATAAAAAATCCATAAATAAAGTTAAAATCGTTGTTTATTTAGTGGTACATAGGCGGAAATAATGCAACAAGGCATTCTCTACCAGTCAACCTTTGGGTTAAAGAAGATGTGTTATCTTCTTTAACCCAAAGGTTATTTTGGTAGGTGTGCACAATAAATAAACAACAGATATTTCAAATAGAATGCAGTATCATTAAATTAAGTTGCTTATAATAATAAAATACGTATATATGCTAGTATTGTAAAGTAATTAATACTATGATAAATCATTATAACTTCACTGAAAGCTGTTGTGTGTCAATTAAATCAAATGGTACCTACTTAAATTCTTTAGAACCCTATACATATATTTATCTTTATTTTTCTATATGTAATCGACTCACGATGTATTTAGTATAATTTTTGTGTTCTTTATAAAAATAAATATCTTTAAACAGAAGAGGACGAGGTATCCGATCGGAATCGTATCGTCTCAAATAAAAGCCCTCAAACTCACCGCCCTGGGCTTAATTTGTTTAAATCAAGTCTTAAGACGCAACATTTTGTTGCTTGCTCGTGAACTAGTAGTAGGTAATAACGTTAATATTGTACCATCTTTACGACTTGAATGACTGAACTGTTTCATTTAATTTAATTATAAGCTTTTATTTAACTTTTAATGTCTGTATGTATGTTTGTTAAGGTCAAATCTTACAAATGAATTTTAAAATAGTTATCCCTAACCGATTAAGCTGGAGTGCAGATATATGTCCAGTTTGGATTTTTTTTTTAAAGGTGGTAAATCATCTAATGACTTCTCCCGTTCTAGAGCGGAGCGGGAGGGCGTGTCAAATTTTACTGACTAAAACCACACATGTGTTCCTTCAGTTGTCTTTTGCGTTCTAGGATCACGAGTATCCCTTTCATACTTTTCCCCATGGCCCTAGCAGGTATCGGCCCTGCTGGGCCCCTACGGTTTGCTGACATCTCTTTGAGGCTCGCGTGAAACACTACGCGCTGCGAAAACTCGATCTCGGTCCTTAAAAGACGAGCGGATGGTGAGTAACCTATTGCTCATCGTCCGTAAGCTCGCACCTACGGTGCATGCTTAGCTGAGTGACGTCATTCTAAATCTAACATAGCGAACTTCGGTTCTTTTTATATGCACCCCATGATATGTTATCAATTAGAAGGCTTTATAAAAAACTATCATCATTTTCCTGCCCTTGTTACCATGTTACTTAGGGCCGGCGCAACACGTTTTTCATCGCCGACTCCTTTTTCTTTTATATCACTCCTCACATAATCCTTCTTTTCTTTGGCCTCCTTTTATATCACTCCTCACATAATCCATCTTTGCTTTGGCCTCTTTTTATATCACTCCTCACATAATCCATCTTTTGTTTGGCCTCCTTTTATATCACTCCTCACATAATCCATCTTTTCGTTGGCCACCTTTTATATCACTCCTCACATAATCCATCTTTGCTTTGGCCTCCTTTTATATCACTCCTCACATAATCCATCTTTTCGTTGGCCACCTTTTATATCACTCCTCACATAATCCATCTTTTCTTTGGCCTCCTTTTATATCACTCCTCACATAATCCATCTTTGCTTTGGCCTCCTTTTATATCACTCCTCACATAATCCATCTTTTCGTTGGCCACCTTTTATATCACTCCTCACATAATCCATCTTTTCTTTGGCCTCCTTTTATATCACTCCTCACATAATCCATCTTTGCTTTGGCCTCTTTATATCACTCCTCACATAATCCTTCTTTTCTTTGGCCTCCTTTTATATCACTCCTCACATAATCCATCTTTGCTTTGGCCTCCTTTTATATCACTTGTCACATAATCCGTCTTTTGTTTGGCCTCCTTTTATATCACTCCTCACATAGTCCATCTTTTGTTAGGCCTCCTTTTATATCACTCCTCACATAATCCATCTTTTCTTTGGCCTCCTTTTTTCCAGCCATCCACATGCTTTGTTGAGAAGAATACGATAAAAAACTGAATCACAATATTTTTTTTCCACAACTATCACACAACGCCATCTAGTCCCAAGCTAAGTAGAGCTTGTGTTATGAGTACTAGACAACTGATAAACATACTTATATATTTCTAAATACATACTTAAGTAGATAAATTACACCCAGACAGAACAAATGTTCATCACACAAACATTTGTCCAGGGTGGGAATCCAACCCACGATCTCCGGCATAGCAATCAGGGCCACTAACCACTAGACCAAAAGGCCAGTAATTTTTTATAACATTATCACGTTAATATATATTATGTCACAGCCATTACTTAGATTGGAAGTAATGTCTTCTTTTGTTATTCTAGTATTGTGATTGGGTATAGTGTAAGGAGTGGCATTGGCGTTACAGGGGCCATTAATTGATTACTGCAATAAATATGCAGGGTGCGAGTTGGTGGACTTAGGTTTTTATTCTGAGTTTTTCTTATGCCCAACTAAATGCACAAACATTTTTGTATTACTATATTATATTATTATTATTATATTCGATCAAATCTGTAGGTTATTTACTTTTTGCTGAAGCTATCTTTGTAAATAAGTGTCTTAGCTAATAACCGGTTACGGTTACCTGTAGATTCGTCTTTATGAGACGAATCGATAGCTATATTTAATTTAATTTGGGTAAAAAATTGCAGATATTTAGTTGGTTTTTGCAATAAGGGTACGATATAATTCATATGCATTTTTTTTTAATATCTGTATATTTTATATTGAGATAAGAATTTCTAATTGTTGTTTCAGGTTGTTGCAGTAGAAAAACGTAATCTGAGGGTCATAAAATACTTTAAAACAGTAAATATTCGGAGGTTACTTCTCTAAGCAAGTGTGCTTACCATAAATATTTAATTATTTATTGAAACATACACAGTTTTTTACAATTTATATAAAATAGACGAAAGTTATATTTATAGACAAAAAAAAATATGTATAGGTAACATTTTCGAAATTACACTAAGAATGACTTTAACAGGTTAGCAAAATTATCATCTTTTACTTGTAAAACTTAACACACGGGTAGAATATATATTCTGAATTGGGAGATAGGATTTTTTTCATCTCTGATGAATGTTGCATTAGGACAAATATCAATTGTCACACGGGTGGAGCCGCGGCCTAGCAGTAGCTAGTATTTTATAAGTCCAAGTTTTCTCACGATGTTTCGAAGAAAGATCTACTTCCAAGAAATTGGAGCCGTTCACAAGACGACAACTTGTCTGTCTTCAATGATTAATGGCATACACCCTTTGCCCTTTAGCGGGAAGAATTGGGAAACTTCCCAAAGGCTGCAAGGTCGACAACAAAATTATTTTCCTAAACTAATTGCTTATATTTTTTGACACTTTAATTTGATGATGAGTTGCTTCATTATAATTATGAAGGGAAGACGGTTCTAAATTTGATGACAACTTTATTGATATTTTATTCTGGTGGTTTTTTAAAATCGGTGCAATTGAATAAAATATAAAGTTTTGACATTTTGACATTTCAACCAAAAAATGCGTCCTTCACGTTGTTGAGTAGATGACTTTTGTGTTAAGCAATTGCAACGTCACTAAGGTTTCAAACCATGGCGTTATTATTTCTTTAATAACCTTGTCAATCGGAAACATTAAAACTTTTCACAGAATTAAAAATACGCTTTCAATTTTAAAAGTTCTTCAAGCGTTTTTCAGGCTTCAGAACCAAGCCAGCACATAGCTGCACACAGCTCTAAGAAGACCGTTCAAGCAAGCGTCTGGATACATAGTAACAGTATAAAATCAATTGCCAACTTAAAATAAAGAACGGTGCCGTACTCTAGAGTAAGTGTGTTCTTACCTTGGAAGCGATCTCGCCGCGATATATTCCGGCTATTCGGCACTGAATGGAAATTAATGATGGCTGCTACGGACCACCTGACTTTACGAAAGTGGGCCGCCATTTTTCTGTTTTTTTTTTTTTTATAGAGGGGCTGTTTGGTTTATGGCGTTCTGGCGTAATGCCATCTTTGTGTTTATAAACTGTGACGTAACATATATTGTGATCGTGAAATCGAATACTGGCCGGAAGAAATTGTTATTCGTGTGTGGAGTACTGTAGTTACGTATGGGCTGGTGCTGCAAAATGCCACCTGGCAGCTTCGGACTCGGTGGAAAGGCGTGCGAAGAGGCTAATTGGTGATCCAGATCTGGTTAAGCCAAACAAAGCCTTGAGCACAGGCGTAGGGTAGCCAGCCTTTCGGTGTTTTACAGGATGCATTTTGGAGAGTGTGCGCGGGAATTGCATGACTTGATTCCATCATCTCATTTCTACCATCGGACAACCCGACGAACGGCGAGTATCCACCCTTACGTTGTTGAAACCTCTACGGTCCGGACTGTGGTCCGGACCAAGCGTTTCGCCTCGTCGTTTATACCGCGGTCTTCCCGTCCGATTATAATTTAGGTGTCTTCAAGGCTAGAGTGTATAGGCTCTTAAAATAAACTAGTGCGCCTCACCATCAACGATTGGATCACTACTTACCATCAGGTGGGATCGCAGTCAAGCACTAGTTTATAACAATTATAAAAATATATAAAAAATAATAATAATAATCACTTCGTGCTAGCGACCGTTTATGGGGGCCCATTTATTGAGTGTGCAAGTCACCCCCTGCCTTTTGTCGATGGATATTAATAACATTGTTTAGGCAGGGGCCATAGTCTTAACATAGTTCCTGGTAACCAGTCCACTTAAGACTCCAAAAACCATAGCCTTATATCTTAGTTTTCCATATGTCGCAATAGTTTCCCACCAGCCGGGGGTTGTCCTTAGATGCACTAGCATAGTGCGTACAGGGATAATCACCCGGGTGTTCGTACCACTTTCCATTAAAAGCGTCAAAAAGGGCCTCTGCGAGTTGGTTTTGGCTCCTCGTACGCCTTCCAAAGGTCCAGGACCTTTAGGGTGCTGAGATAAATAAATGTATAATAATAATAATAATAACCCCATCGCCGTATCTCTACGTTGACGTCGTGGTGGGGCTTGCGTGCTCCAATATACCCTAGGTCTGTATCGGTAAAGTTTGCTTTGCCGTAATATGCCTAGGGTGAGGGGCCAGACTAAGAGAGATACAATCCGCAGTGCAGTTTTGTGGCGAACTGTTGGGCATTAGCGACCCCACGGACCCGATCTCCCGGGAGAATTCTTGTTCTTCATCTCCGGCTTGCCTTTATTGGCCGGCCGTAGTGAACACTGACGAGGAACTGAGCTCCCACCTCTCTCTTGCCTTTATTGGCTGGCTTGAGTGGAGATTCGCAAGAGCAAACGTGCTCGGGAGAAGGATGTATAATCCAGTAAGGTGCTGGTAGGGATCTTGACCGTACTTCCGGGATTGTCCTGATAGCCGTGGTATACCTCTCCACTCCTCAAGCACCTCAGGATATGTTGCCCTCTTGTTGCTACGTCACTTCGTGCTAGCGGCCGTTTTTGGGGGCCCATTTATTGAGTGTGCAAGTCACCCCCTGCCTTTTTTCGATGCATATTAATAACGTTGTTCAGGCAGGGGCCATAGTCTTGACATAGTTCCATGTTACCAGTCCACTTAAGACTCCAAAAACCATAGCCCTATTATCTTTGTTCTCCATATGTCGCAACAGTTTTTCAATAACCGGGGGTTGTCCTTGGGTGCACTAGCATAGCGCGTACAGGGATAATCGTCGGTTGATATCATGTTCCTTTATAATTATCTAAAGGGCCTCTGCGAGTTGGCTTCGGCTCCTCGTACGCCTCCCAAAGGTCCAGGACCTCAGGGTCCTGAGATAAATAAAATATAAAAAAATAATAATAATATATTTCAATTTTCAGATAAGAATTTTAGAGTAAATGTTTTTTTAATGTATGTAAGTAGGTAAATAGTTAGTGTAAATAATTTTTCTTATTTACTTATTAGCTGCTGTCAGTGAGCGATTTCATGCGCGTGATAGTAGAAAATTACTAAAAGAACATACTCCGGGATAAAAGTATCGTATTTGCCCGGATATAGTCTATCCGTGTACCAAGTTTCATCTAAATCCTTTCAACCAATTGAGGGGAAATTATCCAATGCCTTCTCCCGTTTTAGGGAGCGATAGCGCGTGTCTGACTTTTACTGACTAAACCTCATCTGTGTCCTTCAGTTGCTTTTTGCGTACTAGGATCACAGGTTTCCGTTTCAGGCATCGGCCCAGATAGGCCCCTACGGTTTTGCTGACATCTCTTTGAGGCGCCCGTGGAACACTAAACGCCGTCGACATTTCGAGAAGGACGTGGCCGCATACCTCTCGCTCCGGATCGTGGCTTGAACCAGGACCCGGTCCGAGAGGTCACCGCCGTCGCGTCGATCGAGGCGATCGAGGACAAAGCGATGTTCTACCCAAGCGGGAGGCACACCACCTCTACCGTGTCCTCCGGGCGGTCCACACTATGATGACAACTGGGCGTTTCTTCCACCTGAATCCGTAACAGAAACCTCTCGAACATACCGTGTCCAGTGAGGACCTAGGCTGTGTCATGCGGACGGTGAGGATGCCGTGGTGCCACCCCAGCTACTCCTCAAAGAGGGGACTTGCCTCCATGATTGTGGCGTGCCCAAAACAGACTGAGGCTAAGATTGAGTAAATGAGCGTTTACGAAAACTGGAAAAGAGGTTAAACCAGCAGAATCGTTTGGGGGCAAGTTTTTGTAACACATAAAACGTACCTACATAGCATAGTCGGCCTTAAAATGTTCCCACTGTTGGGACTCAGGCCTCCTCTCTAGGAGAGGGAACGGGCCGTAATCCACCACGCAGGCCCAGTGTGGGTTGGTGGATGTCACATGTCTTCGAATTTTTCGTTCTAGGACATGCCGGTTTCCTCACGATGTTTTCTTTCACCGTTTTGAGAGCAGTGGTGATGAAATAAATTACACAAAGTAATGCGCCTGGCTGGGTTTGAACCCGCAACCTACAACTCGTAAGTCGGGGCCATTACCACTCGGCCACCACTGCTCTACCTACATAGACACAATAAAATAAAATGGAACTTACATACAAGCTGCTTTTAGCAAATTCCTAGAAATTAAATATTCAAATATGTTTACAATTATCTTGTCAGATCATATAATTTTATGAGTGGAACGATACCTTTGAGCTTTCAAAATAATGGCATTGTTGAACATCGGACGTCATAGGTACAATCTATTTTAATTATACTTAACAGAAACAATGTGCTATGAATACGAAACTGAATATGTAAGTCGGAAGTCGTTAATTTTTATGTGTCAATTGTTTAAGACAACAGTCGTTAGTTAGTAGCATTTTTTTATTATTTTTATTATTGATAGCATTTATGATATTCATAAACGCACCTACTTCCACACCGACTGAAATAAATGTTGCCATCTAACTCAAAAAAAGTGTTGCCATATTTCACACATATCTTTATCGAGTAGACCTCTTTAGTATCAAACCTTTTTAGCCACCTCCCGCTAAGACCCTGGGGATCACTTGATGTATTCACACAGTTCTCATAAAAAATCGTCACGCATTAGTCGTAAGTGATACTTGGGCTGTACCTACGAAAACCTACTGTTACTGTGCATCATGATTTACATGCAAATATTTGGGTGGTAATTTTTCTGTTGGCAACATTGTTGAGTGAAACTGTGAATTAATTTTAATTTAACGTTAAACTTTTTTATTTATTTAAACTTCATGTAGGTACAGTGGTGGTACATAGACGGACTTAATGCCACAAGGCATTCTCTACCAGAATCTAGAATTATTTTTTTTGATGTGTTTTTTTTTACTACACCCGGTTTGTGCATATAGCTTTGTGTCCAGTTTAGAAAGTGTTTACGAATTTGTTGCAGAATACAGTTTGGCAGCAAATAAATCAAGTCAGTCATCTCGGAAAGCATCGCTGATACCTCAGTCAATCTGTTCAATACTGCAATAAAATGCTCAGCTTCAATTTACCGATATCGCTTCTGCAAATTGTTCAGTTGTGTAGAGACTTGAGATATTAAACATCCACTACGGATCCATTTGTGAATAATTCAAACGACCACCGAAATTCACTCCTATAAATCCCTCCAAACGTTGTTGGTCTTAGTTTTCAAAGACACCATTATGTACTTTGGCTACAATCACCCCTTTTAAGTATTGCTTTGAAAAAATAACCTTCGCTAAAAGCGTTGTTATACTTCAATTGAATAAAACAACAACCAAAACGATTCAAAAACATTGCACCTGCCCCGCGATTGCAAATCTCGACCCGACATTTATACTTTTTTCTGCACCCGATCAACAGGCTAAGGCCATTTATTATACAGCCATAACTCAGCCGCGACAACATAATTTTAAATTACGAACATTTCAAATCTCCATGTATTTAATTTTTCAACGAACGAATACCACCAACGCAGTGGTATTAATTTACCATAACGTATACTTAACCCTGCTATGCTCGTAAATAAATAGAGGTATTGAATCGTAGGGTAGTCTAGACCGAATGATGGATTTTGTTCGGCCATCAAAATTACGGGGTTCTTTGGTGTTTAGAACCGTTTAGTCAATAGTTAGACAAAGAACGAATTGATTTTCAAGGGAAAATTTGATAGAGTTTTGTTATTTATGAAGATTGATTGAACGGTAACGATTTATTGGGCAGGGTCATTTAAAATTTCATGAAATTATTGGTATGATTACCTACCGTCAAGTAAGTAGGACAGGAACCTCTAGATAATACTCGTATAATTATAGCGAGAATAAGGGCTCCTGTACACGATGCCGCCGCCGCGCCGACACCGCTCCGCCACCGCGCCTCTATGCTGTGTATACGTTCGCCACCGCACCGTCACCGCGCCGCCGCCGCACCGCCACCGCTCCGCCAGCCGCCAGTGTTTGACTTTGCTTATTCCATTACCGGCCGCCAACGTAATGCGCATGTATGCACTTAATTTTTAGTAACCTATCATGGATAATTTTGATTACTTAACGTTCATTACTTTAATATATTACTAATAACTATATAGTGGTATGGTAAAATCAAGCGGCGCGGACGCGGTGTCGGCGCGGCGACGGCATCGTGTACAGGAGCCCTAATTCTCAAATAGCCAAAAATGCTTTGGATTGATATTGAAATGTCACGTAGTCAATACCTATACCTACATTTTGGCAAGTTCATTAACTGCTATTATGGGTAATAGTAAGTAACTTTATCTAGAACTGAAGGTATATTGTTAGAAAATAGACTGTTTGCAGGTGTAGGTATGCTTGATATACCGGTGAATGGGGCATATAAGCCTTGAGTGCTCGCGCGGTGAGCGATTTGCAGCCGCATAAAAATTGGAAGTAGAAATTGTTTCCTATCACGGTCGTCTGTAAACTGACAGTACGCTAACTTGCAATACAGACAGGTGAAGGATGGAAGAACAGCTACTGGACATCGTTACGCTACGTTTGACTATGATAATTTTGAAAATAACGTATGTTTTGGGGCCGGTTGTTTCTGGGGGCGGCCAAATGCTCATACACTATTGTAGTAAATTGTATCATAACTGGTATTGTGCAATCGTCTGTGGCAGTTGATCCCCGCATTAACGCCGGCGTTCACGCGCCATTGTCTTACTATTGTGTCTCTAATTACGCACTCAAAAGGTTAAAGACGAGGCATAGTCTAGTAGTTATGATAAGGTTTTTTTATTAATTTGTGTGAGAGGGGAAAGGAAGGTAGCAAGATCTTTCATCACCATTTCAGCCAAAAAACCTCTACATCTGGATATAGGCCTCCCCGCCACAATAAACAGTCTAGTGTGTCTCGCATCCAGCAGATTACCGTGAACCTCACCAGGTCATCGGTCGGCCTTGTGGGAGGCCTTTTAACGCTGCGTCTTTCGGAACACTTTTGTCACTTATCATTCGACGTCTAAGAATAGATTGCATGAATAACTAGCATATTAGCATAATCAGCCTTTTAATGTTCCTACTGCTGGGACCGTGGCTGGGACTCAGGCCTCCTCTCTCTAGGAGAGGGAATGGGCCGTAATCCACCACGCAGGCCCAGTGCGGGTTGGTGAATGTCACATGTCTTCGAATTTTTGGTTCTAGGACATGCCGGTTTCCTCCCGATGTTTTCCTTCACCGTTTTGAGAGCAATGGTGATGAAATAAATTACAAAAAGTAATGCGCCTGGCTGGGTTTGAACCCGCGATCTATAATTCATAAGTCGGAGCTGTTACCACTGCTCAACTGCATGAATAACTAACATCAATCAATGATGGTGATGACCTTTCAGTATAACCAAATACAGTTACATTTGCCATTTTCTAGAAGAATAGTTACACTAGACATGTCAAAATGCATTTAGCTTCTGAAATTAAGAATAGGTGCGGGTATAAATAGTTGAAATCGCAGCAACCCTACTTCAGCATCGAATATTAATATTTTCGGCTCGCTGCAGAAACGTGACGGGCGAGCGAACTAGAATGTAAGGCATTTCTTGACCATCCATGTGTACAGTCAAGGGCAAAAATATGAGTGCAATTTGTAAAATTCAATAGTGATTTTCTTGTGGAGTATCGATATTGTATTTATTAAACAGACCATGTTAGTTCGTATAAGTATGCTAAAAGATTCATATTAGAAGATTTTAATTTCAATTAATGAACAGTATAACATTATTAGATTATAATTTAGGTGTCTTCATGGCTAGTGTGTGGCTTTTAATATACTAATGATGGTCAAGCACAATCAACGATTGCATCATTGCTTACCATCAGGTGGGATCGCAGTCAAGCACTAGTTTTAAATATCAATAAAAAAAATAGATTTTGGAGTAAAATTATACAAATAATATTATATCGATATATAAATGTTAAATTTTATTTACTGACACATCTGATTACCCACTTTTTAATTTCAGTTTTTCCAGTCTATCCAATTTTAATTTATTTTTTATTCACCGAGGTGTTATGGAGCCGAGTGCTGCAGTGACAAATTTCCACGTGTATTAAACGTCTTTTTTCAATAGACTTACTAAAATATAAATAAACGGTGGTAGACACGTGATTCGTGGGGGTCACTTAGCGCCCAACCTGATACGATAAATGTAATAAATTTTCACTTTTCTGCATTAGTGCGAAAAACAGTAAATTGCCTAAAATCGGCAGGGATAAGAGCGGGTTTTCGTCATTAAAAAAGCTTTTTCTATTCTATACAGCGCTTTGCCGTACTCTACATCAAGGCTGTTAAGAAATGTACTGGCCCAGTCTTGATGGTCAGTTTGAAAATACTGTGTAACGTTTGCGCTGACCGCAGATGTCATCGATAACTTTTATTAGTATCGTAACGAACCTAATGAGAGTAGTGTAGTTTAGTGGAACCTCAGCCTGGATGTTCATATATTTTTGGCTTTGACTGTACACTTTGCTTATGTCCAGTATTGGATTCTAGGAACTATTTATGCGATAGCTATTGATCGGATTCATTGTGCAGTTTTATGTGAATGCGCGTTTTATTTCTATTTGGAATGTGTGTACGTGTATCATCAGCGTTTTCGTGTTTTCTTTATTTGGCCAGATTGGCTGGGCTGTAGGAATGTTCGTAACTCTGGAACTAAAGGAACATAGGTGGGTTTAAGTCTGGGCACGCCACAATTATTGCGGTAAGTCCCCACTTTGAGGAGTGGCTGGACAGACAACACGGCGTCCTTACCTACCTGCAGGTCCTCACCGGACATGGTAAGTTCGGGAGGTTCCTGCACCGGATTCGTGCGGAAGAAACACCCGGGTGTCAACATTGTGCGGACCGCCCGGAGGACACGGTTGGGCATACGGTAGAAGTGTGCCCCGTCTGGGCAGAGTACCGCCGTGACCTCGTGGAGGAGAGGAGGAGTGGCAGGCGAACGCCTCCTTCTGCGAAGCAGTAATGCTAGCAAAGGAGACGGCCGCACGCGCGAGGGAACGGCCCTAACGCCCCAACCGCCGGTATCCCGATCGCGATATCTAGCCACCGTAGGCGCGGGCTTGCGGACGGCGAGCAATGGGTAGCTCGCCGCCCGAACTTCCGGTAATCGTCCGGATCGAGCCTAAGTCCTGACGAAGATTGAAATATCATCAAACTTTAACGTTTAAAACGATTTGGCCAGTTTTACTTGGCCATATCATGAAGTGATCAATTCTAAGATCTGGCCGCGACATAATATATAAAAGGCAAAGTGCTGTAGCAGACATGTTGCTGGCTATGTCCGATAGTGTAAAATGTGTATTTCCTTATGTGTGTGTGTTCTGTTTTGTGTTTGTTGACTTGTATGGGTGCTAAGTTACCTGAAATAAATGCTTTTTTTTTTAAAGTCCTGACTCACTTACTGACTCATCAACGCCCAGCTCAAATCATTGGACCTAGAACGCTGAAATTTTTCACAGAGGTTCCTTTTATGACGCATACAAAAATAAAATTTTATTTTCCAAAATTCTCTCCCTAAGGAGATGAAATGGTGATCCAAAGCTTTTATAGAGAAACCTACTTAAACACGGGCAGAGCCACTGACCGAAGCTAGTTTTTTTTCTTTCTTAATATACAATTCAAATGAATTTTCCATGAAAAGTTCTTATAGCTTCTATTTCGTTAAGTTTTTTGGAGCCGGGCAGTATAGCGGGGCCCCCAAAACCTGATTAGCACTTCGAAATCTAAATAAAATGGCTTGCGTCACTACTCTAATCATGGTAACTCGTTTTAGTCAGTAAAAGTCTGACATTCCCTTTCGCTCCACCCAGAACAAGAGAAGTTATTTGCCCTTTTTTATAAAAATGGGGCACCAGTTTTTTGTTTGGGCCTTTGGGCACATATCTACGCCACTGGCCTAAAAGCATATTTCAGCAATTTCCAGCATCTAATGTTTCTGTTTAACTCTAGAAATTTTAGAGAACATCGTGTCTGTTATAAACTAGAGTATAACGCAGGACCACCGAGTTAGCAGAACAGCTATCCAGCTCGTATCTCACCGATTTATGACTGCATTCATCTGAGTTAATTTCTGTTTATTACGTGTATCGTTCGCTGTTCTGCTGCTGTATCGTGTTACATAGTAAAACGCTGTAAGTTGTGGTATTTCGACGAAGGATAGCTTTTACTATAATGTAAAATTCCGGTCGAATCTCCTTAACAAGTCATTTTGTGTGAGTGAGCCGGATGCAAGAGCAATAGCATTATGTATTATGTCGAAATTAAATAGGTTCCCCTAACAAAACGAAAATGTTATCTAACAGTACATCCATACATATTTCAAAGTGTGAATACTTGATAACCGTCCAGTTTTAAAATACAATTGGCCTCGGTAGGTGGCACTGCAATCGGGATCTCAATTAGCCGTGAGACATTTTGTTATCGTTAATTTTATTTCTACTTATTTTTTTTATTTTTTTTTAATGTTTAATTTTAGTTTTTAAATCAATTATTTGTTGATTAATGAATCATGGTGTACCAAATAAACATATTTTCTTTCTTTCTTTCTTTCTTTCTTTCTTTCAATTTATTTTTAATGATAAGCCATCTTTCGGACAGAACAACGTCTGTTGAGACCGCTAGTATAATACTCGTATATATTTACATAATAATATGTAAAAAATATGCATAATTATATAATATAATAATATAAAAAAATATGCTCCTTCACCGCGTCCGTCTGTCTGTCTGTTAGCGATAAACACTACCTACTAAACAGTTTTTATGTGGCTTTCACCAATATACAAAACGATTCACGGTAAAGGTAGGCGAATCGTTGGTGATTTAATAATTTAATAGTTTGCTTACATGTGGACAAAGTCACGACCAGAAACCAGTTTAGTTATAAACCCGTAAAAAAATAAACCAACAGATCTATCAGCTCACTTTCTGATTTGGAATGCATTAAAAGAACCTTCTACAATAACACTTAAGTCCATCCGGTTTACTTAGAGCAATCAGACCCACTACCAGTGTTGTTACTACCACCATTGTATACCGCTAAAAAAGAAACATGTACACATATATACTAGGTATATATTGTATTAGCTTCTGCCAGCGACTTTATTTTTATTGTTGATAGGTTCGCGCTTGACCGCTATCTCACCTGATGTAAAGCGACGATGCGGTCGACGATGGTGCGCGCTTACCAAGAAGTAACCTATTCACTCTTGACTTAAAGATTCCCGGGGTGTAGCCATCAGGAAACACAGACTCCGGCAGGGAATTCCACTCCTTAGCTGTACGCACAATGAATGTGTTCCCAAAACGTTTTGTGCGTATAGGTGGGATGTCCACCATGTACCGGTGGCGCATCGCCGTACGCTTGGTAGTCCGATGATGGAACGGGCTAGGCGGGATTAGGCCTCGCTCCCATGAAATAAAAAATATTCCCAAGGGAACGAAAGAATAATACTCCAGAGGCCCAACCACAAGCTCTTAACGTGATCCATTTTACGGCCTAAAATGAATTGTTGAAGGGATGAAGCTATATAGGGTATATAGCTCCAGCTTCAACACGACATGGTAAGGCCGCTTCATAAAAAGTATCCTATGTACTTTTAGAGGTATACGGAGGTTTGCGGTACTTTGCACTCTATTTTTTTTTTTTTTTATTCTTGATAGTTTCGCGCTTGACCGCTAACTCACCTGATGGAAAGCGACGATGCGGTCGACGATGGAGCGCGCTTACCTAGAAGTAACCTATTCACTCTTGACTTAAAGATTCCCGGGTTGTAGCCATCAGGAAAAACAGATTCCGGCAAGGAATTCCACTTTCCAAATTCAATTGAGTATAAAGTCCCGCAAACCGCCGTTGAAAAGGGAGGATCCCCCGAACAGACGGTGTATTGACTAGATGATTTCGGGCTGTTGTATACGTTCAAATCGCACGGAGAACTCTAGTTGAGTGTTGCAGGATTTCGAATTTTTTAGTTCTTAAGCGACGCCATAGATGTCGCTACATACTATTCCAGGACGTGGTCTTCCCGCGAGTCATATTGCAACCAAATACGTTCAGCCATTTGAGCGTAAAAGAGTAACAAACATACACACACATATATTACTATATGTTTGTATCTTTACATTATAATATTATCCTTTTAACCGCCCCTCCCATATATGCTACAAACACCCTCGCGTTTATTCTGCCACGACCAAATATTCCATCTCGTCAGCTCTTCTGTCACCTATGGGGATTGAAGAGTTCAGTCGCAAATACACGACCCTGGCGAATAGGACACGAAAACATTTGTCGGACCAATTCGACGCAACCGGTTAGAGGGTTAAGTGTCATATATTATATAAGCTAAGATAATATTTTCAAAGTCCTAAACAAAATAAATAAACAGCGCACTGGCTCCTAAGCTCAAAGCAACGACCACTATAGAATAGGTATTACCATAATAAAATAATGTATTTGTGTAGAGTACCTAGGTGTGTCGTATAAGCGATTCAGAACTGTTCTAACATGCAAGTGCCTACGTGGGTGTTGCCAGTTACAAGCATAAAATATTGGCTTTAAACATAGCAATATTGCGTAAACTGAAGAGCTCTTGGCTGCAAATTTTACTGCAAATCACAGTAATATTATACAAGGGAAAGTTTGTGAGTGTGTCTTCCCGCTCAAATGGCTGAACAGATTACGACGAGACTTGGAAAAATCCTGAAATAGCACATAGAATACTTTTTATCCCGGGAGTATGTTAGTATATTCAGATTTTTTTTTATTGTTGATAGCTTTGCGCTTGACCGCTAACTTACCCGCCCCCCTAGCCAAGTTACAACCGTTTCGTTTCGTTGATAGCCTCGAGGCGGCCATGCCTCCTATTCCTTTGTTCTGACTACGTGACTGAGTGTTGAGATGACGTCAGAATATAGGAATCGGAGGCGTGGCCTACCCGAGGCAATCGACGAAAAGAGAATCGAAACGAAATGGTTGTAACTTGGCTAGGGGGGCTGATGGAAAGCGACGATACGGTCGACGATGGAGTACGCTTACCTAGAAAGTAACCAATTCACTCTTGACTTAAAGCTCCCCAGATTGTAGTAGAGAATTCCACTCCTTAGCTCTACGCATAATGAATGTGTTCCTAAAACTTTTTGTGCGTATAGGTGGGATGTCCACCATGTACCGGTGGCGAATCGCCGTACGCCTTGTGGTCCGATGATGGAACGGGCTAGGCGGAACTAGGCTATGCAATTCCGACGCACACTCCCCGAAATACGGTAGAAAACTCAAGACTTTGAAGCCTCGACTCGACGAGTGCATCATTGCCAATGATCTTCTTGGCTCTAATGTTACCACTGCTAGGACTCAAGCCTACTCTCCAGTGTAAGGAATGAGCCGTAATCCAGCACACGGGCCCAGTGAGGATTGGTGGATGTCACATATCTTCGAATTTTTGGTTGTAGGTCATACCGACCAGCTAATTTCACGTGGGTGAGAGCAGTGATGGCCGAGTGGTAAAGGCCCCGACTTACGAGTTGTAGGTCGTGGGTTCAATCTCAGCCAGGCGCATTACTTTGTCTAATTTATTTCATCAGACTGCTCTCAAAACGGTGAAGAAACCGGCATGTCCTAGAACTAAAAATTCGAAGACATGTGACATTCACCAATCCGCACTGGGCCCGCGTGGTGGATTACGGCCCATTCCCTCTCCTAGAGAGAGGAGGCCTGAGTCCCAGCAGTGGGAACATTATAAGGCTGATTATGCTTATGTTTATACGTGGGTGAAGTCGTTATCAGCAGCTAGTGTACTATATATATAGTTCAATTTATTGTACCAGGAAGCTAGGTTCTAAATTAATTTTGATTACCGATAATTTTCTGTTGATCAATGCATTTGAAATGTCCCATTTTCGAGTGGGATGCGTTTAGTGAGCAATGATTTTAGAAAGACATTGGTTAGTGTCAATTTACTCGGTGAAATTAATAATAACAAAGATAAGTAGGTCAGTTATGGATTAACAAACGACCCGGCCATGGTTTTGTGTGGGCATAAATTATACACACAAACGTTCTTCATATAAAGCACTTTTTTATGCTTGAAAACCACATTAAAATCTGTTGCGTGGTTCAGGAGGTAGCGGAGAAACATACAGAAAGCGACTTTGTTTCATACAATGTCTCTACATTTTTTAAAACAAAGGTTTTTGAAAGCATCTCTATGCTTTCACAATCATAGGAGACTGATCTCCGGCCACTGTAAGTGCACGCTTGCGGACGACGATCAATGTGAAATGTGTATTTCCTTATGTGTGTGTGTGTTCTGTTTTGTGATTGTTGTATGGGTGTTAAGTTGCCTGAAATAATTTATTTTTATTTTAATGGGTAGTTCGCCGTCCGGCTGTCCGGTAAGGACCGAGTCCGTATCGTCGACAGTACGTAGTGTTGCACGCGCGCTTCAAACAGATATAAGCAAGACCGTAGGGCCCCAGGGAGCCGATGCCGAGCAAGGACCACGAAAAAATTTCTGAAAGGGATACCGAGGTCCTAGAACGCAAAGGGTAATTGAAGGACACAGGTAGATTTTAGCTAGTAAGTCTGACACGCTCGTTCCTGCACCTAAGAGCAGGATAAGTCATTGTATGTTAGAACCATCAAAAACAAAAGATACTCTTACAATCCCTAACAAAAGCACAGTTAAACTGAGCATAGGTCCACTGAGATAATAAAGGCTAATAAAAGGCAGAGTAGGCATTATCACAACAAAACCATAGGAAAACAAAAACCCTGAAAACAACCTTATAAATATCCCTACACAACCGAACATAATACTAAACACCTCAGTCCTCACAATCCGATACAAAACAACCCTTCTACCAATACAAACTCGCTAAAACGACTCCTTCGGATATAAACACTACAATGGATCCATTACCGCATCTAAAAAGCCCGGACAACGGCTGACCGCCACAAAATCGGCAATAGTTTATGTTAAACGTGTCTCGTCGACGTTCAGGTGACAACTGTGACGGGCGGAACATGGAAAACATTTTAACCCCCAGTTCGCAGCCGTGCGGTCGCATCGACCCGTCCAGCAAATTACGGAGAAAGAATGAGTGCCAATTGACTGTTCGAACGTTTGCGGAGAGTGTTATGATTTTCGAGTTTGGTTTTATCGTTTTTTAAGAGGTTTCTACTCTTTATATACATATTAATAAACAAAGTCATCCACCGCATCTGTCTGTCTATCTGGTTGCGTTAAATTCAAAAAGTCCTGAACGGATTTTCGTGCGGTTTTCAGAAATAGACAGAGTGATTTATGATGAAAGTTTAAGTATATAATATATACATATTATAGCAGAGAAAATCCAAGAATTTCACTGATTTCTAACACTCGGCGTGTTGCTAGTTTGTTACATTTTTCTTCGTTTCCTTAGTTTTATTTTAATTTCTGACTGTATTATTTGTTATTTATTTACAGCGTAAAGGAATATTTTATCTTTATCTTATCTTTTATCATTATTTATCATTTTATTTGTCGAATCAATACTATAATATAATATTAACAAGATTTTCACAAAAACAAAGGCTTAAAAAGTCAGATTCCATTTTCACAGGGTCACGAATACCGTAACCCATTCATTGGGTCACATTTTATGTCACTCAAGTCCCAAGCAGACTGTAAAATATACATAATTTTCTAATAATAAATCTGTATGAGAGTTTGTATTTATAATTTTGAAAATACAGCGGATTATAATGTTTATGCTGAATTTGTGTAAACAAGGAGGGGCCCAGAATACGGGATGAATATAATTGTTTGTCCGGGGTTGAATATAATTATTTTGTCAACAGTTGAGTGTAGCAATTAATTTGGGTACACTGAACTGTTTTTCGTCAATCTTATTTTATCGCACCCTATCTATCCGACTTCATTTTCTAAATGTAGCGTATAGTACCTACCTACACTCAATGTTTCCACTCACTCTAAGTCTAAACATACTAATATTCACTTTCTCTATACTGTAAATATTTATTCTACCTTACGGTTCCTTTCACCTCTTAACAAAAATAAGCAAACCTAAATTGACTGTCAAAATTACCCAAACCGAGAAAATCCGAACCATCTTGTAAACACAAACGAAATAGTTTTAATATAAATAGCAGCGAACACCAAACACGACTGTCTGTCTGTTCACTTAAAACCACACGTTGACGTAAACGAATGCACTCGGAAACTCGGATAACTCGGATACAAATCACTTGACGACCCCGAATTAACCGCGAGACACCGACTGTTTATTTAGACTGACTTCGATTCGGATCAGCTCCTTGAGAGGCTTTGAAGACAGCGATACAAGATTGGTTTGAAGAAGCGATTTTGGTAAAGGAATAGGGGAAAGTAATGGTAACCGCGAAATTAACTATACTCCATCGGTTTAGGTAGTTAACTAAACGTAAACAATCTTAATATGTGTTTTTTATTGAAAAAAAAATCGTATAAAAGACATACAAAGATTATTTAAATTTAGTTAGTTACCAAACATCGGTATATGTAAATAACAAATTGTAAACATTTTTAGATAAAAATTATAGACAACTTTTAGATAAAAGACATGTCAAGATTGTTTACCTTTAGTTAATTACCTAAACAGATGGAGTATAGTAGTGTTTAAAGAATTTCAAAACATTTACCGCATTTACCTAACGATATACAGGAAATACCAAATAATGACAGATTGGTATTTTCGTTCTTCTTCGTTGCTCATCCTTGGATTGACTCCAAGGATGAGCAACGAAGTAAGGGCAAACAACTGATTAGATGGGAGGATGAGTTCAATCTGACAGCGGGCCCCAACTGGAGGAGAGTGGCTCGTGATAGAGAACAGTGGACACAGAGGAAGCCTTCGCCAGGAGCCATGCTGAATGTAGAGATATTATATAGAAAGGATAAGAAGAAAAGAAACCTAATTCAGAATAATAGGGCTATTATTATTTATTATTTATACAGAAAATTAGTTGATACAATTGTTAGGCAGAAGGATTTGTTAAATTGCACAGTTTTTTTAAATTATATTATTTATCAGAATGTGACGAGTTTCCACTCCCTTGGTGGAGTTCCTTAAACAACTACAGAACGAAAAAAGGAAAAGGTAGATGATAATATTGCTACTAGTGATTAGAAAATTAAGCCCAGTTCATTACAGAAGCATGCGGCAACAAGCGGGCCCACTAACGGTCGATACCCTTGAAAGCTCTTCGTGATCCATAATGGTAAAACCAGTAATCAAGAGCATGCCTAGATAATGTTTTATAAAAAAAGGCCTAAAGGAGGTCCAAACTAGTGGAACTGGTTTTGTAATACTAGTTGACTTCTTTGTTATGTTTGTTAAGTGACTGGCAAATGAACGGATTAATAATAAAGTAAGAATAGAGTTACGTCAGTTTAATTGTGTCGACTAACAACCATGAGTTTTGGCCGCAAGGCTTTATAAATCTGATGTTTGATCTCACGTTAGCTTGATCTCTGCCAGGGCTGAGCTATTATTCGAAAGAGTCACTGAGGCTCTGGAAAGCAAAGTACAACTGGAGTAACACGGGTGGGTTTTAATTAGTAAAAGTCTTAAACTCCTCTTCGCTCCAATCAGAGTTAAGCAATTATTTGATGAATTCCCTACCAAAAAAGATAACAACTTAATCTGGTAAACCGATTACTAAGATTTTACAACAGATCTAGAAGAAACTGAGGGAATTAACTGAATCGACGATAATGTTGCTAATGTAATAGTCATGCCTAATCTTGTAGCCTCTTTAACAAAATCAACCAACTGAGAAGCTGTTTAGCACAAAATAAATTATATCACAAGCATAAAGACAATCAGAGAAGAAACAAAATTAATCGACGATAATGGTGCTAATGTATTGGACATGCCTAATCTTGTAGCCTCTTTAACAAAATAAACAAACTGAAAAGCTGTTTGGCACAAAATAAATGATAGCAAGCATAAAGACAATCAGAGAAGAAACAAAAGGAATAAAAGCAAATGTTAAAGTATTAATATAACGGCAGTTAGTGGTAAGATTGAGATTGACAGCAGCATCTGCGATGAAGCAATTTGCCTGACAGGCGCAGTGATTATGAAACGAGTATATGACCCCTGGATTGTTATAACGATCTACAAGGGGCAATGTTCGCGAGTGATCTTGAAAAAGATATTTAAACATGTTATAAGTTATAACTAAAGCTTTGAGTATTAATGTTTTACCTTGTACAACAGTTCTAAGAAATGTGTCGACTATAATGGCAGTTAACGCTGTTATTGTCGCTTTTTGTGTTGAGGATACAGAATGTTAAAATAGTAACGCTAATTCATCACTAGCTTGTTTAGAGAGTAAGTCTATATATACATTTACAAGAAGAAACTGACTGACATATCAACACACAGCCGAAACTACTGGGTCTAGTAGCGTAAAATTTGGCGCAAGGTTTATTTTTATGATGTAGGCGAACAATAAGGGTTTTTTGAAAATTCAACTTTTAAGGGGGTGAAGCGCGCGGGCTTGCAGACGGCGAGCAATGGGTAGCTCGCCGTACGACCGTCCGGTATCCGTCCGGACCGAGCCCAAGTCGTCGACGGCGCGTATTGTTCCACGCGCGCCTCAAGGAGATGTCAGCAACCGTAGGGGCCCAGCAGGGTCGAAGCCTACTGGGGCCAAGGGTCTGATTCTGAAAGGAAGACTCGGCCCTGGTATGAAAGGCAACGAAGGAACAGGAGTGGGTTTTTAGTCAGTGAAAGTCTGACACTATCTCTCGCTCCGCCCAAGTGCGGGGAATGTCATTGGATGATTTTCCCACCGAAAAAAAAGGGGGGTGAAGCGGGAGTGCAAAATTTGTATGGAAAACCTACTTTCACGCGAGCAAAGCCACTGGCATAAGCTAGTTACTACATTTTTAAGTTTAATTTAGCTAAAAGGTCTCCACGGAGTTGTATTTCTTAATTTGTAAGATGATTCTTCGAAAGAATTCACTCAAAAATATTTCATTTGTAGTTTTCAGAGAAAAACACCGAAATAGTTTTGTATGTACGTATTTTTACCATGACAACGTGCCAAAACGGTAGGTAGGTACACTGCGGCTGTAGCACGTATATTAATATGCTTTGTTTCATTTTCATTTAGATTTGACAATGCGTAACGGTTGCATGCCGCATCCCACACCGCTGTCTGTGAAGCCACATACCAACAAATATAGACTTCCGTAAATACAAACTATAAACACATATAAACGAATCCAAACGCTTTAAGCTTCACGCTATTAACAATAATCCTTTTTATTTCCCTGTGAAAATATTCTGCTCGGGTCAAAGTAACCCCACCGTCATCATTTTAGGGTTGATTTTTCTTTGGCTTATTCTGACAGCAAGAAGTGTGGTGTCGTTTATAAAGATTTCAATCATCTGTGTTTTAAAAATAAAATTGCTATTATTCAAGTCTTAATCTTATTGTGAAAAAACTAAGTATGGGAAGCGCTTAAGGGGTTGTTATAAAGTGCTCATTAAAAAAAAAAAGAATTTATGGTTTTTGTTTTTGTTGCATAGCGTTTTTACGGCAGGATAGATAGAGAAACATTCTTAATGACTCACTAGTTAAACGGGGTGAACAGGGATGTTGGGGTTAATAGAGAGAATTTCCAAAATCAGAAACTGAGGACACTGGATTTTTTAAAATAACATTATTTAAATGTCGTCGTTCGAGACTCTGGCACTCTTCAATGCGATCTCTAACATTCATGAAAACGCGCCTCAGAAGTTGATTAGGAATATTTTTGATCTCTGGGCTAATATTTTCCATCAATTCAGATAAATGGTTGTTAGATTGCTGGTGTACACCCAACTCTTCAGATAAGCCCAGAGGAAAAAATCAGAAGTGTGATGTCTGGGCTCAGTGGCGGCCTTGTTATGGACCATTGCTGCGACTCTGATTTTTGCTCTACGATTACTTACATGTGCTGTAATCCACCACGTGGACCGAGTGGTAAATGTCATATATCTACGATTTTTAGGGTTCCGTAGCCAAATGAAAAAAAACGGAACTCTTATAGATTTGTCATGTCTGTCTGTCTGTCTGTCCGTATGTCACAGCCACTTTTTTCTGAAACTATAAGAACTATACTGTTGAAACTTGGTAAGTAGATGTATTCTGTGAACCGCATTAAAATTTTCACACAAAAATAGAAAAAAAAAAATTTTGGGAGTTTCCCCATAGGTACTTAGAACTGAAACTCAAAAATTTATTTTTCATCAAACCCATACGTAATTATGGATAGGTTTTCAAAAATGATATTGAGGTTTCTAATATCATTTTTTTCTAAACTCAATAGTTTGCGCGAGAGACAGTTCCAAAGTGGTAAAATGTGTCCCCCCCCTGTAACTTCTAAAATAAGAGAATGATAAAACAGAAATACATATAGTACATTACCATGCAAACTTCCACCGAAAATTGGTTTGAACGAGATTTAGTAAGTAGTTTTTTTTTTAATAAGTACGTGTTAAATCCTATACCGCAATTTACCTTTCAAGTTTGTACGGAATCCTAAGTGCGCGAGTCCGATTCGCACTTACCCAGTGTTTTGGTTCTAGGACATCTCGGTTTCCTTACAATGCTTTTCTTCACCGTTTTCAGTGGTGTTAATGATATATATTGCTCAAATTAAAGCGCCTGCCTAGGTTTGAACCTACGACATACAACTCGAAAGTCGGGGCCGTTGCCACTGAGCCACTATTGCTCACTGCTCGTCAGCTTAAAAGGGTGAATTTTAATTCATTGGCCTCTCAAAGATTTTTGAGAGGGTGAAAATACATATGAATATTCATATTATATATATTTTGGAAATATGTCTGGAATCAGAAAACATACAGCTATAAACATAGTCTTTTACATTATGGATACAAGATTCAGAAAATCAAATATTTTTTGGCATAAAAGTTGAAGGTATGAAAATTAATCAACTTTTCACACAGCCATTTTTCTTTTGGTTTACAAACTCAACTTATATTCTTCCCAGAACAGTAGCTCTTAAGTTAAATCCGAAGATAAATTAAGTATTAGAAAGAGCACTTTAACTCTTAATAACTGTGGCGCAGACGGAACGATTAATTCCTAACAATTAAATGTGTCGCTTTGAAAATATAAAGCTTTGAGCTTAAAAATATAACGTATCGGTTGCTATTCTTGTGGAAATCGAAGAATGAAATAAGTGCATTCAAAGTTGTGTCTATTAAGAGAAGAGGAAAGGGTTGATTATGGTTAAGAGGGCCCTTCTCGAGCCGTTTATCGTCAACCTGAGCATGCGTCAAAAGCTTGTTGGTTCATCCAACACAATATTTGATAAAGCGGCAATGCAAAACAAAGACAGATAACATCTGAACGCATATGGTAATTCCGTCATTAAATATTTCACAAAACTTTTTCCAGGAAATATGGATGTTTTTAAAACCATTAAACTTTTTGTAAAAAAATTTCGTCATTCCGTCATTCACAATTTTAATTATATGTGCAAGGTTAGGTTAGTTATATTTATTTTATTTATACTTTTCTTATTCATTTTTAAGGAGATTATGAAGGGCCAAAGTTTACGCAAAATAACAGAGTTTTCAGAGGTCTTTACATGATTAGTTTTTCACAAATTTATGTTTTGATTTTAATAAAAACTTAGATAATATCTACAAGATATCTGTGTTCTCAAAATATTTAGAGAAATATGTGTAATAACGTCATAATCACGTAGGAACGGTTGTATGGATTACTGTTGTCATTTTTGGGATAGATCTGCTAAATACCAGCTTGATGCGCCAGAGTCGATTGAGAAGCGAACCAAGAAGATCATCGGCCATTATGCGCTCGTCGAGACAAAACTTCAAAGTCGAAGCTGAGTTGCTGGTTAGTCGCATTTTTATCGTTTACAATTTGGGGAGTGTACATTAAAATTGAACAATTTAATTCCACCAAGCCCTTTCCATCGTCAGACTACAAGACCGTTGCGCTACCGGCACATGGTGGACATCCCACCCATACGCACAAATTTTTTTGGGAACACATTCATTGTGCGTACAGCTAAGGAATGGAATTCCCTGCCGGAGTCTGTGTTTCCTGATAGCAAGGTAGGGTTACTTCTACGCAAGCGTGCTCCATCGTCGACAACTTCATCGCTTGATATGTGAGATAGTGGTCAAACGTGAGCCTATCTATATATAGTAAAAAAAAAACACTAGATAATTCGGTAGTCGCGTAATTTTTTTTTGAGAACAGTTTCCAACATAATAAAACTTCGTGAATTATACAAAATGTTAGGTACTACTTACGTCCCTTTTTTATTTTTATTACCAATTATATGTTATTATTTGTTTTTGAGATTGAAAATATCAAAATAAATAATATTTTGATATTTTCAATCTTTAATAAGATTGAAAATATCAAAAGCATGCAATCTCGATTTAGATTCCGTCAATAGCAAGCAGGTCTTAATCTCAACATAAATATTGCGAAAGCTTTAAACATGGCTTACTTAAATATATCCAGTAACAATTTCACTACTTTATTCCAACATTGACCCAAGTGTTTGCGATTAAAACAGCTAATTTTTACCAACCAAGTAACAGCTCGCGTGCGCCCCGGCTTCGCTCACGAACGACACGAAATTCTTCGTTCAGTCATGTTCACTCAAATTATTTTCCAAGCTTAAGAACCTACTTAAGCTTATAGAAGTTTGTATCGTAATTGGTCGATGTGTGGTGAGATAATTGATATTTGATGGCTTTTTAAAAGGTTATTAACCTCTCTGATAAAAATTTAACCATGTAGGTACTTCAAAAAAATTTGGGCAAGTGCGAGAAGGACTCAAGCACTGAGGTTTCCATACAAATTTACTTAACTTAAAACGTTTAAAAATAAGTCCACCATCAGCATATCCCTAGCGTTTTCCCAACTATCTTGTATCGGCTTCGAGTCTAACCGGAGTAAAACACAGGTAGTGTTTTACATGAAGTGACTGCCTATCAGACCTCCACAACCCAGTTACTGGGCAACACTAACAGCTGTCTAAGATCTACGAATGACAACCGGTACCAATGGCTCTACGTGGTTTCCGTAGCGCGGAGTGTCAGTAATGTCCTAGATAAACTTACAAAAGTACATATGTACCTAACATGTGAATTAAAAAAATCACATTGGTAGGTACTTGCAAGATTTTGGACCCGCAACCTTATGAATGAGAAGTCTTAACCAGCACGACACTAAAACAAAATAAAAGTACATACATGTGAATTAAAAAAATCACATTAGTAGGTACTTGTCCGATTTTGGACCCACAACCTCATGAATGAGAGGTCTTAACCAGCACGATACTAAAACAAAATATAGAAAAGAGTAAGTAGATAATAAAAATAAGACAACTATTAACTTTAAAACTGTCTTTAAAATAAAACAAGCAAACGGTCACATGATACCGTTAATAATGTAGTGAACTGAACACGTGTTATGGCTTAGAAGCGGCGCCACGTGTCTCACCTATACCAAGATATTCGAGAAAAACGAAAAGCAAAACGGGATAAGACGATTCTAAGGATTAATAGAGATTGTACATATGTGTCGTGGTTTAGTGAGGTTCTATCGAATAATCAGATAAACAAAATTAGTCGCTAAAAATGTCCTAAGCTCATTCATTCATCATTAATTTCAGCCGAAAGACGTCCACTGTTGGACATAGGCCTTCCCCAAGCATCGCCACAACGACCGATCCTGTGTGTCTCGCATCCACCGCATTCCCGCGACTCTCATTAGGTCATCGATGGACTTGTGGGGGGAGGCCTTCCAACGACGCTGCGTTTTCCGATGCGCGGTCGCCACTCTAGAACCTTTCGGCCCCATTGACAGGCTCTAGCAAAATTACTATTATTCCTATTAATATTATAAAGGTGACAGTTTGTATGTATGGGTGTGTGGATGTATGGATGTTTGTTACTCTTTCACGCAAAAACTACTGAATGGATTTCGATGAAACTTGGTATACGTGTAGATCATGTCCTGGAATAGCATGTAGAATACTTTATATCCCGGGAGTATGTTCCCTTGAGATAATTTCATCCTATCACGCGGGTGAATCCGCTGGCGGCAGCTATATTGGTCGAACGCGCGACAACTGAGCGTGTGAGGTCCTGGGTTCGATTCCCGCACATGACAACTATTTGTAAGGCCTGCAGACTATAGAGAATATGCATGTAATTTTATAATATTCTAAATTAATAATATGTAAATTAATAATTAATTTTTAGTAAAGCTAAAAATTATAAACAAATATAAAGTACGCAGAGCAGCAGTCAATCGCTTAATCGTTTTCTGTCTGTCTGTGTGTTACAGTTTTACAATTAACCTATCAAACCGATTTTGATGAAATTTACTAGAAAGGACATGAATATTTTGAATCTGGCTTCTGGCTTCGATTTCGCGTCAGTAATAACCGGCATTGAATCAGACGAAGTCGCAGGCAAATGCTATTATATGACATGCGTGCTTGTCTGGTGTTATGCGAGAAACAATATGCGAGGGTGTCCACTGTTCCATGTTCACATGTTGATGTATAATTTCAATATTATTATTATTATTATTTTTTATTATTGATAGGCTCGCGTTTGACCACCATCTCACCTGATGGTAAGCGATGATGTGGCCGACGATGGAGCACGCTTGCCTAGAAGTAACCTATTCACTCTTGACTTAAAGACCCCTAGGTTGTAGCTATCAGGGAACACAGACTCGGGCAGGGAATTCCACTCCTTAGCTGTACGCATTATGAATGTGTTCCCAAAACGCTTTGTACGTATGGGTGGGATGTCCACCATGTACCGATGGCGCAACGCCGTACGTCTAGTGGTCCGATGATGGAACGGACTTGGTGGAATTAAATTGTGCAATTCCAACGCACACTCCCCGAAGTGTAATCGATAGAAAACCGACAGGCCAGCAACTCGGCGTCGATGTTCAAGGCTTTGGAGTTTTGATTCGACAAGTGCATCATCACCGATGATTCTCTTTAGATTATAAATTGAATCTAAATTTTATAAATCAAAATTATGTTAGAATAGAATAGAATAGAATAAACTATAATGTACACCAAATACCCAATCAATTTCAATTTTTGTATTTTTATGTTATTCGAGTAAATCAATTATGATAATCAACAATCAATTATACTCTAAATTATATCCCACTGCTAACGTTATTTAGGTAACTTATTATGTTCTCATATTTCTATGTTTATAATTAATGTAATTGGATATGTATTATTATAATTAACTTTAAGTAAATAAATAAAATATCGGAAATATATCGCATGCTTAATCATAAAAAGACCTAACTCGAAAAGAGGGTATTTGAATCTGAAAACACATGTTTCAAAAATAAGGTTCAATTTTCAAATACCCTTTTTGTTTAGTTATCTCTCTTTTTGATTAATCGTAATAATAATTATTTAATTGAGAGTAACAATAACATATAGTGTTAGTAACACTAAAAAACTTACAACTATGTTAGTGATATAAATACAACCACAATGACATCAACACACACAAAACGAAATAATCATTGCTTTAGCACTCCAGCTGAGACACTGGAGCAACGATCCACAATATAGCAATCATACCCAGGATGGCGCTGCAACTGGCTCGCACCCTGCATAAAGGACGCACTTCTTTTACGCATATATGCATAAAAGTAATCAACATGCATTGCCACAAACATCCCTGCCCCCCTAGCCAAGTTACGACCGTTTCTTTTCAATTCTCTTGCGTCGAACGTCTCGAGTAGGCCACGCCTCCGATTCCTTTGTTCTGACGTCATCTCAACGCTCAGTCACGTGGTCAGAGCAAAGGAATCGGGGGCGTGGCCTACTCGAGGCGTTCGACGCAAGAGAATCGAAACGAAGCGAGGCAGCTCCATTAATACCCCAAAAGCAATAAATAAGCATTTTGACAATTGTTTCGACACTTTGTCAGTCTCTATTGTTGGTTGAAGGTCTTACAGGAACTATGTAATTCACCTTAGCAACAAAATTTATAAACGATTGTGCCTGAGCTCAATATCTACTGGCTACTCTTTAACATTTATGAGAAAATGTCGAGAAATGTTAAGGTCTATTTTGTTATGTATAGTGACGACTCTACCATAATAATTTTAACTATAAGGCGTATTTTATCATAAAAACTATAATAATAATAATATTTTCTTTCTTCAAGGTCCCTCCACCACCTTTAGGTGACTGGTAGAGAATGCCTAAGGCATTAAGTCTGCCTTTGTATCTTTGTATTTTGATAAATAAATAAAATATATATAACTGGTAGCAGTTACAGATATTTTATTTCATCATCATCATTTCAGCCGAAAGACGTCCACTGTTGGACATAGGCCTCCCCCAAATGTCGCCATAATGACCGGTCCTGTGCGTCTCGCATCCATCATCCATCGAATCCATCGGATTCCCGTCAGAAATGAAGATATCCGCACAGGAGAACCAAGGTTACAAACATAGCCCGAAAAATCGCCAAACTTAAGTGGCAGTGGGCAGGGCACATTGCTCGCAGAACAGATGGTCGATGGGGACGAAAGGTTCTGGAATGGCGACCACGTACCGGAAGACGCAGCGCTGGAAGGCCTCCCACAAGGTAGACCGATGACCTGGCGATATTTTATTTACTGAAATAAAATATATGTTCAAATAGATATAATATATAATATTTTCTGATACATGTTTTCTTTTATTTCAACCTTATTAACACCAGTGTGTCCACCACAAAAGCTTATCATCATATTCCGACGAAAGTGACCATAAATTCGCCGATACAAAGATATTCCTAATAAAAATTATCTATATTGCTACTAGCGATAAAAGTAACGTCACATACACACCATAGAGTGATATCGGTAATATGACGGTCGAATCAAGTTAAAAGAATCATTCATTGGGACTAATTTTATTTATGGACGGCCACCCTTAAAGCATTTATTACCGCGAAACGGTCGAGCCAATAAAACCACTGAATCAAAGAGAAAAAGTGCTCTCAGTTCTATAAATATTTTATTTCGGATAGTGAGAAGTAGGGTGGCCAGGAGTAAGTGGCGATGGTAAGTTTACTTACGGTCCTCCGGGACCGACGACGCCGGGTAAAGTTGGTTTCGCGATCTTGAACTAGTGATTTGATGTGGCGTCAGATTGGTTTATTCAGTTCGTATGTTTCAAATGTAAATAGATTCCTGGTTTAGGTATACCTAAAAAGTAAATCGAATTCTACAAAATATACTTCTTATTTTAAGCCAAGTCAGCATATCATAATGAACGATCTAAACTATTTCACCTCATATAAGTTCTGTAAAAATAAGCTAGTTTTTTGATTACTAAAAGCTTCCAACTGCCCGCGTATATTACGCGGCTAGTGTATTTACTTTCCCAACACCACAGAAACTGAGAGAGTCCTTGAAGTCTCTCCCTCATGGCCACCGTACGCTCGGAGCCCGGGGAACTTTTACTAATGTGTGCTAGTCAAATGGACTCTCGAGAATTGAACCGTCGAATAAAGCACCTTATGCCAATGATATAGAGTGCAAAATATGATAACGACTCGAATATATAAATAACAGGACTGGCTTGTTCCTCTGCCAGTCATGCATATGGAAATGGGGACTTAGGTCATAGAATAAAATGGGTACGTTTCTCTGTTTTGATAGTTTTATTTGCGTACCTTTTCGGATTTGTGGTGTAAAGTGGCCATAAATAGCTGTAGTCTGTGGTCCCTATTGAGTGAGTGTTGGGCGTAAATACTTTATGGATGGTATGACGTACCGTATGTGTGTGTTGGGCCCCGTTCGAGGGATAAGCCGATCGGAGTGGCGCCGTGTTGTTGATGAATAGCAATCGTGTTTTGAGGTTTAATTGAAATTATGGATGTGGCAATATAGTATTAGATGTGTAGGGACGGTAGGCTTTATTTTCTACAAATAAATAGTTGTGAGTTCATTGTGTCTCTAAAGTAAAGTACATATATATATAGGAAATTTAAATAACATGAACAAAAAGGTGGTTTGGTATATAATAGTCATGTAAAGAGGAGGGACAAAACGCATGTTACTAAAAGAGTTATGAGTATACATGTAGATGGATGGAGAGGGAGAGGGAGGCCAAAGAAAATATGGAAGGGATTAGTGATAGCGTGACAGGTGACAGGACAGAATGAAAGAAAAAAACGTGTTGAGCGGACCCCAAGTAACACAGGACAAGGGCAGGAAGATGGTGAACAAAAAGGCGGTTATAAAGCAGGGTTCATCGAAAGTCTGCTGATTTAGAACTTTTCTAGGAAACTATGATGTCAGGATTTGCTTTCTACCCTTAAGGAGCGACGTTACATCTAAAATTCCCCCGATTAGTCGATTAAAGACTCGGCCATTCGCACGATTTTCATTAATACTGTATTTATATTTCGAAGTCCGTACCAAGCTTTACTCGACTGAGTATATATTCAAGTGTACTTATTCCTTATCGATGCTCAAACTTACCTGAAACAAACAGAATAAAACATAAATTAGCATTCAAATTTAAAAAAAATATTACATAATTAAATTGCAAAAATTACATAATTAAATTGACGTCCAAAGGTTCAAGTTATATTACCGAATTGATGAAAATTAGTCATTTGCATTTCAAAATATGATATAGGTTAACTTTTTTGAGGGGGTGTGTAGATTGCAAACATCTTCTTCCACTCTGGTTCCACCCAGAGTGGTAGAAATGTCAGCACAAGGAGTGTCAGAATTTTACTGTGTTCCTTTGGCTGCCCTTTGCGTTCCAAGGCCTGGGTAAATCTTTTGAACAATGTATTAAAGTGCATATAGTTAGTTCTAAGTATGTTTAAGTGTGAGGGTATAAAGACAGACTCTCCAGACCCCACAATAATAATAATAATATTCCGCAACTTTCACACAACGCCATCTAGTCCCAAACTAAGCAGAGCATGTGCTATGAGTACTAGACAACTGATAAACATACTTATATATTTCTAAATACATACATATTATAGATAAATTACACCCAGACACAAAACAAATGGTCGTGCTCATCACACAAACATTTGTCCTGGGTGGGAATCGAACCCACGACCTCCGGCATAGCAGTCAGGGCCACTGACAACTAGACCAACAGGCCTGTCATAACCATTACTACGATTTTGTAAGGTAAAGTTTAGGTATAAGTTATTTACGTATCATATGAACTAGTATCAGTAAAATAAAAAAAATCTCGCAGCCACCTTTTAGATACTTTTTCTACTGTTGTTAAGTGATATGTTATAGGATTGCTTTTTTTTTTAATTCTTGATAGTTTCGCGCTTGACCACTATCTCACCCATAGATATAAGAAAGGAGGAGATATGTTATGTAGTAAAAAATGTACCGGAACACGATGTCTCCAGTTTCCCCTACTACCGCCGACACTACTACACATGCAGCAATAGTTATGCAGTCGCGCACACATCCGCAATTAATAAATCAGTCCATACTACACAGTCAATTATAAACCTTACGTTCCTAAAAACAGCGTGTATTTTCCATGCACCTACAACTTACGCACACATTAAATGTCGATGTGCTATGCAAAAGCAATTTATTTTACATTTACGCTAGTGATTGACTAAATAGAAAAGTTATCGATTTGTTCATTTTTTGTTGTGCTATTTCTTTTGGGTCCCAAAAACAAAATCAATATGTCCAGAAAATAATATATTAATAATAGAATAATAAAATTTGCTTTCATAAAACCCAAAAACTCTAACCATTTACCCGCATTAGGCCATTATATACGGCATTTTAGAACGTCAATATCAAATACTAAAAACCGGCCAAGTGCGTGTCCTGGTTCTTTAAAATCCTGAAAAGTTTAATAACTTATATTATGAATTATTACATGAAAAAGCTTTCAGTTACTAAAAAAATTGTAACTCACTTCTACAAAAATAAGGTCTAGTCTTAATTTAAGGATTGCCCATTCAAAAAGACTGCGTTTTTTTAGAGACTAAAGCATTTCTAGTTGAAAGTGAATTGAGCATATGGTACTATATTTTTTTAGGGAACCAATTAGGTGGCCTTCCAGTGGCATCAATCCATTGCTTTATTAAAATTGCGTCTTTCGGGAAACTGAAAACAAAAAATAACATTTTAATTATCATTTAACCTAAGTTTCTGCTAAACCTCACCATGTAAGACTTTTATTAGAAAAAAACAGTACAGAGCTTGTTAAATAAAGAGAACAAATAAAGAGCTAGAACATGTTGCCTTATTTTAAGCAAAAGTCGTTATTAAAATCTGAATCATGCCCGTTATTGTAGCGAATTCGAAGAGTTTTGAAGACTTTTAAGAAGGAAGTTAAAATATCAAAATCAGAAATATGTAAGGAAATAACACGAAGATAAGGCATAAGATACGATATCTGAAACCAGAAAATAGTCCTTCGACTATTAACTTACAATTTAACTAACTTACTTTACGACAGTTGCTTGCGTATTTCTTTACTACTCTATAAAATAAACAAAATAAATAAAAATATTTACATTATTTCACTTCGGATATCCAACCAATCGATATTATGGTCGATAGTCTACAATAGTAGATCATACAGGCACATCATTAACTCGCCGCAACTAACAGCGGCCGTATTATGAAATACACCGCATTGATAAAGTATCGTTATGTTATTTTTACATTGCTTGTTCAGTTGCTGAGCGTTAAAATTTGGTAGTGGTTAAAGAGCAATGTATTTACTGTAAGAGTAATACAGTCGCCTTGATATTTGAAAACAAAAATAACGTAGTAGCAGCAAGGGATATTAGAAGATTTGTTGTTTTTACTGATTTTAAAGATAAATATAGTATTAAACTTGTACTTACATATGGTAAGAGATTCCGTGATGACCCAGGCTTCTCTTATCGCTTCGGTTCTTGCATAAAACCGCTGCACAACACGGCATTTTAAATTTGTTTACGATCACGTATCGCGAATCTCCCAAGTTTATAACTGACGGCCATTTGCCCGTGTATGCCGTTTTTGCGCAAGTCGCGCGGACATGCACACGCCCCCTTGCCACTTCTCCTGTTTTTTATATTTCTATGATCTCACCTGATGGAAAGCGACGATGCGGTCGACGATGGAGCGCGCTTACCTAGAAGTAACCTATTCACTCTTTGACTTAAGGATTCCTGGGTTGTAGCCATCAGGAAGCACTGATTCCGGCAAGGAATTCCACTCATTAGCTGTACGCACAATGAATGTGTTTCCAAAACGTTTCGTGCGTATAGGTGGGATGTCCACCATGTACCGGTGGCGCATTGTCGTACGCCTGGTGGTCCGATGATGGAACGGGCTAGGCGGAATGCAATTCCGACGCACACTCCCCGAAATGCAACCGGTAGAAAACCGACAGGCTAGCAACTCGGCGTCGATGCTCAAGACTTTGAAGCCTCAACTTAACGAGTGCATCATTGCCAATGATCCTCCTGGCTAGGTACTCATATATAGTCATTTTTTTTGGGATAAAGATAATAAAAAAATAATACCGATTAGACGGGTAGGTACACATGTAGACAATCGCCTGTAAAAACCTTACCTAAAACCTAATAAACGTAAATATTAATTTAAAAAGTTTTCTCAAAAATTCTCTAAATTAGACTCAACCCAGAGCCCAACGCTCATCAGTCCTCATCAATTTTGACACACATATCCTCTGAAAACAATACCATGACCTCAACCTCTTATTACTTCACAATGTTTCGCAAAATGATGAACAACTCTTTGCAATGTTCAGTAGGTATAGATAAATAAGCTAACGTTTGACTTCGACCGATAATTACCGAGGCGCGTGCAAATTTAATATCTCGCGTGTTCAAACGGGTTAGAGGTGTTTAGGGGTGGCGATTTGGCGATCGGTACGATGTGACGTGTCGTGACGGATATATCGCTCTCTCTGCCACAATCGGTTTCTCAGCGAAATCACTTCATTTCACACGTCTTGTTATGGTCATGTGAAGAGGAGGGATGAAACGCATGTTACTAAAAGAGTTATGAGTTTACATGTGGATGGATGGAGAGGGAGAGGGAGACCAAAGAAAAGATGGATGGATTGTGTGAAGAGTGATATGAAAGAAAAGGAAGTTAGTGATAGTATGACGAGTGACAGGGCAGAATGGAAGAAAAAAACGTGTTGCGCCGACCCCAAATAACACGGGACAAGGGCAGGAAGATGATGATATTGAGGTGAGCCCTCTTCCAATGACTTATACCTTTCCAGGGTGGCGCAAGAGTGTGTGTCAGACTTTTACTGACTAAAACCACACCTGTGTCCTTCAGTTGCCCTTTGTGTTCTAGGACAGCAGGTTTCATTTTCAGAAATTCCCAGAATGGTGGAAGGTGGGGATTTTAGGAACGGAAGCGTGTTCTCTTTGTCGTCTAAAAGTGCTAATTCTCAGCTTAAATTTTTCTTTTGACTAATTTATTTACCCATTTGCTTAGTGTTCCAATCAAAAAAACAAAATCTTGTAGAACAATCGTTTGTTCAATTTATAGCCTTTAACGCTTGTAGTAGGTTAAATAATATTGTCTTGTCCTTTTATGCTTAAATCTTAAATTTCTTATTTTTCGGGAGCTTTTTAAACTTCGGGGGTGGGAGGGCGTGTCACACTTTTACTGACTAAAATCCACCTGTACTCCTTCAGTTGTCTTTGCGTTCCAAGGCCACGATAATTATTTCGAACATTCCCGCAGCTTTCATTTTCCCTACTCTATGTTCTACAAATAATTGTCAACCATTTATCACACAAAGAGTACAGACAACACGCTTTATAGCAGCAATAAAAAAAAGAAATTAACAATTTCATATTTCCCGTACCTACACCGTCCACCAATATTCCCGACCCAGCAGACCGCTAACTCAATAACGTATCGTTACACAGTCGTGCATTATAAACGCACGCATCGTATTTGCTTACCGCTGCCGCTCGTCAATCACGACGGGCTGACTGTGCATTTCAATTTAAAGTATGTGCTGCACTGACAGATGTTCGTTCATCATCGCTTCGCTTAGCTTTGTAGGCGAGTGGGATATTAGTCTGGTGGTTTAAGAGGACGTTAATTAGGTGTAATGTGATACTGTAGCTGTTGTTTGTGGAAATAAAACAAACTAGTGCGTTTCACCGTCAACGATTGCATCACTGCTTACCATCAGGTGGGATAGCAGTCAAGCACTATAAAAAACAAGTAACAACAAAGTAAGTAGTAACATGTCATTAAAAAATTGTGATAATCGGATCTCAACTTTTATTATGCCACATACATAATAAAAATCAAGTTGGGATCCGATTATTGTGACTGACTTTGACACTTTAGTCTGTAAGAGTCAACTCGATGTTCTCTCAACTACCTAAAGCCCTAAATTTAGTGAAATTCTATCAGCGATAACGAGGTGGAGCATTCTAAATATTTATTAACGGTTGTCAAGTATGCACACATTTTTTGAAAACGTAATCAATCTCTAACTTTTCGGAATTTTTACTGACAGGTAAAGACCAAAAAATATTAAGAAACAGTTCTAAATTGCTACAGAAATGCGAAAATAAAAAAATAATAGTTTAAAAAACTAAAAAACACGCTTTTAGCACGCACTAAAAATTACAAAATAATTCGGACATTTAGTTTGATGACTCAAGAATTTTCCCTTTGCCAAATCTTCATTAGATCGCAGGTAAACATAAACAATTTCAGTTCGTGATGAACGATAAATAATTACCTATGCGAAATGGTTATAAGTAGGTCTTATCTTATCTAATGGTTATAGGTAGGTATATTTACTATGTTTTATTATAAAAGAAAGCGTGGAGCGTTTTGTCCAAAGAGAGGAAAGATTACATAAACCTACTTATAACCATTTCGCATAGGTAATTATTTATCGTTCAGCACGAACTGAAAATGTTTATGTTTACCTGCGATCTAATGAAGATTTGGCAAAGGGAAAATTCTTGAGTCATCAAACTAAATGTCCGAATTATTTTGTAATTTTTAGTGCGTGCTAAAAGCGTGTTTTTTAGTCTTTTAAACTATTATTTTTATTTTATACTTTTTAGTCTTCTTATTATGTTTTTTCGTATTCCTGACAGCAAACCCTTTCATTTGATACCGATATCATGGGAGTGCATTTCAAATAGCCAATCCGCCATCTTGGATGTCCGCCATGTTGGATTTAAATCACGTGACTATTTTTTTCTTATTCCTGACAGCAAACCCTTTCATTTGATACCCTTAACATGGGGGTGCATTTCAAATAGCCTGTCCGCCATATTGCATTTAAGTCACGTGACTATTTTTTTCGTTTTCCTGATAGCAAACCCTTTCATTTGATACCCATATCATGGGGGTGGATTTCAAACAGCCAGTCCGCCATCTTAGGGAGGCCGCCATATTGGATTTGTAATGACGTTTCTTAGCTAGTCATATATTGTCATCAGAACTCAGAGCGTGTGCAAAATTTCATCCTAATCGAAGACCGGGAAGTGGGTCAAATTAAGATTTCAAGATTTTCTTACATACATAGTTACAAGTGAAGCTAATAAAAGCGTGTTAAAAACGGGGCTACAAAACTCATACGGTTCTTGGCGACGCTCGGGATAGTCTCAACAAAACATTCATGACATATCAACGCACAGCTGAAACTACTGGGACTCGGAACGTGAAATTTTGCACAAGGCTTCTCTTCATGATGTATGTGAGCACAGCGTGACGAACTAGGAAGATGAGATGGCGCAAGAGTATCGACGCAAGTAGCGTCCCACACTAAAGGCCTACGCATCTTCCATGGAAATGAAGACATACCGTCCGGTCTTTTGCCATCGTCGCGTGCTAGGCCATGAGATTCCAAAACGGAAAAAAAAAATAAAGAATGTCAATATTAGTTTTTTTTAAATTAACCTCAAAATACGGTTTAAGGGGTGTTAAAGTTTAGTCACTGGCAAAGTGAAAAAAAGAAAGAAAGGAAGAGAAGAGAGAAAGAAAAAAAATCATTTTATTTACGTTATATGACGCAATCTTAGGACTAACTTTGCACGACGTCCGCGCATAACGGCCGAACGCTCAGCATAATGCTGTGACCTCACGCAAAGTCCTAGTATTCTCATATATCATCGCACACGGTGTGCACAAGCATCAGCCATCAGCCAACTCAAATTAAGACTAACGATTCGGGCCTTAATGCGGTCGGTTTTAATTTTAATTTGAAAACAAAATTCGACTTAACGACAACCAGCGGTTCACCAGTGTTTTACTTTTCAACTGAAATTATGCTCCAGTCATCGTTACTTTTGGGTAGTATTTACTTTACCAAATGGTTGGTTCTGGGGAAAGAGTAAAACACGAAATGAGTTGGTCATGGCAAAAATATTAACGCGATGACTAAATAATGCTAATACTATTTAAAAAAATTGGACTAGCCTAAAAATAATTTCGGAACTTACCGAGGAGAGTCCTTAAGAAATACCTAAAAAGGCACTGACAGTTTCCAACATTTCTAAAAATACACCCCACTGAATTACATTAAAAAGAAAAAAAAAATGAAAAAAAAATTGTTTAAACTTTAGTAAATCCTTACGATAGTTTTTTTTTTTTTTTTTTTTTCGGTGGGAAAATCATCTTATGACATCCCCCGCCCTTGGGCGGGGCGGGAGATAGTGTCAGACTTTTACTGACTAAAAACCCACTCCTGTTCCTTCGTTGCCTTTCGTACCAAGGCCGAGTCTTCCTTTCAGAATCAGACCCTTGGCCCCGGTAGGCTTCGACCCTGCTAGGCCCCTACAGTTGCTGACATCTCCTTGAGGCGCGCGTGGAACAGCACGCGCCGTCGACGACTTGGGCTCGGTCCGGACGGTTACCGGACGGTCGGACGGCGAGCCACCCATTGCTCGTCGTCCGCAAGCCTGCGCCTACGATGGCCGGAAATCGGGATCGGAATCCCGGCGGCGATTGGGGCGTGAGGACCGTTGCCTCACGCGATCGGCCGCCTCCTTTGCTAGCATTACTGCTTCGCAGAAGGAGGCAACCGCCTGCCACTCCTCCTCGCTCCGGACCATGGCCTGTACCAAAGCCCGGCGCGAGAGATCGCCGCCGCCGATCGCCCCCACGAGGACACGGCGTTGCTCTACCCAAGCGGGGCACACCTCCAACGTGTGCTCCACCGTGTCCTCCGGGCGGTCCACACAATGGTGACACCCGGGCGTTTCTTCCGCACGAATCCGGTGCAGGAACCTCCCGAACTTACCATGTCCGGTGAGGACCTGCGTCATGCGGAAGGTAAGGACGCCGTGTTGCCTTTCCAGCCACTCCTAAGATAACGTAAGTTAGCTATTTTTAAAAGATATGAACAATTTTTTTCTCTCGAAATTAATGATAGGTTAGAAAATATCTCGCGGTGAAACTGTTGGCACATCTATTTAGGTTCTTCATTATTTTTTTTGTGTAATTCAGTAAGATACATTTTTAGAAATTTTGAAAACTGTAAGTGCCTTTTTAGGTGTTTCTTAAGGACCCTACTATTAATGCCCTGCCACAAAGAATTTCTGGAAAGGAAACTTGGGCAACTGATGGACACAGCCCCTCTAGCCAAATTACAATCGTTTCGTTCGCGCCGAATGCCTCGAGTAGGCCACGCCTCCGATTCCTTTGTTCTGACCACGTGACTGAGCGTTGAGATGACGTCAGAACAAAGGAATCGGAGGCGTGGCCTACTCGAGGCGTTTGGCGCAAACGATACGATTGTAACTTGGCTAGGGGGCTAGGTGTGGTTTTAGTTAGTAAAAGTCTGCTACGCCCTCCTGCTCCACCTCAGAGCGAGAGAAGCCATTCGATGATATAAACAACGTAAAACAAATAGCCTTGTGGACTAACTGATTAATAGTCAGCCTTGGTATAAAAATAATTTGGACTCAAATTATTCATTTTTTTGTAGCTCTTTTATAAGGATTGACATGACTGTTCAAAACAACCTGTCTAAAATAATCGTTTTGGAAAAAAATAATATACAGATTTATTCTTACAGAATAAAGCGCCTTTTCCTTTAATATTCTAAACTCGTATTACTTTAAATTAATTAAACCCCAAGCGAACGCCGGCGTTCGCTCTCTCATTGTCTTTCTATTGTTTCTCTAATTACGGTATTCGAAAGTAACTACTATTGTTAGAAATAAAAACAAACTACATCTTTTTTTACAACTTTCACACAACACATCTTGTCCCGAACTAAGCAGAGCTTGTGCTATGAGTATTAGACTACTGATAAACATATCGACTTATGTATTTCTAAATACATGTATATTATACACAAATTAGACCCAGACTCAGAACAAATGATCGTGCTCATCACACAAACATTTGCCTTGGGTGGGATCGAACCCATAACCTCCAGCATACTTAGCAGTCAGGGCCACTAAACACTATACTAACAGGCCACTCAAAAATCTACTCGAATAATTTAATTTAACCATTCGTATGCTGACCCGTGCCCGTAATAGTTGCCACCGTATGTAAACTATTTTTTACTTTTTTTTTCTTGTACCCGCCTGAGACAGATTCTGTACAGTATCGAAACAAAGAAAACTAGACCCAAAAATCTAAAGAATCATCATCATCATCTTCCTGCCCTTGTCCCATCTTATTTGGGGTCTGCACAACATGTTGTTGTTTGTGTGGCAAATCTAAAGAATAATTTACAAAATTACATTTAGGCACACAAGGATCAGAAAGTCAGACCATAAGTATATCCAAGGAGTATCATGTTGCCCACTGGGTTGTGGTGAGGGTCTGTTAGGCAGTTTCTCCACATAAAACATGGGTAACCAGCCGCATCCGGTGAGACTGGAAGCAGACCCTGAGCTAGTAGGGAAAAGGCTAGGGAGATGATGACTTTTAGACACACAAGGGTTTTTTTTTTAGGTGGGAAAATCATCTAATGACAAATCCCGCTCTTGGGCGGAGCGAAAAATAGTGTCAGACTTTTACTGACTAAAAATCCACTCCTGTTCCTTCTTTGCTTTCATCCCAGGGCCTCAGGTTTCACTTTCACACTACCCGTGGTCCCAGTAGGCTTCGGCCCTGCTGGGCCCCTACAGTTGCTGACATCTCTTTGAGGCGCGCGCGGAACAGTGCGCGCCGTCGACGATTTGGGCTCGGTCCAGACGGTTACCGGACGGTCGGACGGCGAGCTACCCATTGCTCACCGTCCGCGAGCCCGCACCTAAGGTGGCCGGAAATCGGGATCGGAATCCCGGCGGCGGTTGGGGCGTGAGGACCGCGGCCGTTGTCTCTCGCGATTGGCCGCTAGGCTAATGATTTTTTTAACGTGGTCCACGCTCCACGTCTCAATTAATATGCGAAAGCTTAATTCCGAAACCAACCTCGCTTCGCAGTAAGTTAGCGTATAGCGTATTATTGTAAGCATATTTTTGTCTGGCCTGTTGTCCTAGTGGTTAGTGGCCCTGACTGCTATGCTGGACGTCGTGGACACCCAAGACAAATGTTGGTGTGATGAGCACGATCATTTGTTCTGTGTCTGGGTGTAATTTATCTATAATATGTGTAATTGAGACCAGTGCTTGACCAGTAATTGAGAGCAGTGGTGGCCGAGTGGTAACGGCACCGACTTACGAGTTGTAGGTCTCGGGTTCGAACCCAGCCAGGCGCATTACTTTGTGTAATTTATTTCATCACCACCGCTCTCAAAACGGTGAAGGAAAACATCGTGAGGAAACCGGCATGTCCTAGAACCAAAAATTCGAAGACATGTGACATCCACCAACCCGCACTGGGCCCGCGTGGTGGATTACGGCCCATTCCCTCTCCTAGAGAGGAGGCCTGAGTCCCAACAGTGGGAACATTATAAGGCCGACTATGCTATGCTATGCTATATGTAATTATGTATTATCAGTTGTCTAGTACTCATAGCACAAGCTCTGCTTAGTTTGGGACTAGATGGCGTTGCGTGAAAGTTGTGGAATATGTTATCAGTCTATTTTTTCATTCATTTTACCTTTATAAAAAGAACACCTTCGAATAAATTCACACCAAAACTAAACACAAAGTAGTGTATTAAAAGAATAATAGCAGCTCGTACTCTCATAAGTGGTAGGATATCAAATAAATAGCCGTTCGGGCCTCGGCAGTAATGAGAACTGGGGTAACAGTTACCGTCATTTAGGATACGCTGGAGAAAGTATACCTTCCAACCCTTTTAAGAACGGTGTTAGGAAGGTGGAAGGGTAAGCAGAGTTTGAAGTTAAGATTGATGATACAATTACCAAATAAAACTTGAATCTATACCACTAACAATACTTTTTTTTCTGTCTATAATATACGGTTTACATCAAACAGTTTAATGAGTATACAAAAAATCAGGGGACTGGTGCCTGAACTAGTTTCTAGGCCTGTGTTTTAGGACACCAGGTTCCCACCTCTTAATTTTTGCATAATCTAGATTGTGTACCTACTAACGCGCTGACAACGTAGTAGGTACCCAAAAACTTTAAGTATATGAAGACAATAATATGTTTTTATTTTAAGTAAAAAGGTAGAGTTAGTATATTGTATGCGTAGTGTGAGTGTGTGTGTATGTGTGTACCCAAACCCTAAAAAAAGGCTTCCTTTCTAGGAGAGGGAGTGGGTCGTAAACCTCCACGCGGGTTCAATGCTGGTTGGTGGATGTCACATGTCTTCGATTTTTTGGTTCTAGGACATGCCAGTTTTCTCAGGATGTTTACCTTCACCGTTTTGAGAGCAGTGGTGATTAAATAAATTATAAAAAGTAATACGTCTGGCTGGATTTGAATCTGTGATCTTACTACTCGCAAGTCGGGACTATTAGCACTGGGCCACCACTGCTCTCTCTATATTATATATATATCTATCTATATTTCATCAGTTCAGATCAGTTTTTGTGTAAGGACATTGTGTAGGGACCTTTATATAATTATAGTTGCACTATTTCCGAGTGTTATACAACATTAATTTTAGTAAGTATATGCGAAACCCGAAACACGTGTCTAGTATTTTTATGTAAAGAATCTATGTACAAAATTTCATAACTGTATCCATCTGTTACCTGGTTGTCCGCACAAATACATGGTCATCGGACCATCCGGGTGACTGAGGGGTTCTTTTGCTCCCGCACCCAGATGTGCGCTGAAGCCTAATGCTCGCTATGACCTGCAGTGACCTGTGTTTTACTTAGTGTCGGTAGTGTCCAACTTGTGACCTTTTTTAAATATTTTTGAGGGAAAATTATAACATGGTGTAAAATAATTGGAATCGATTCAGTTACTGATTCTGAACAAACTGTATTCAGGTTTCTATATTTTTCATGTTATGAGTTTTTGATTTTCTATTTACACGCGGGCGAAACCGCTGGCAGGAGCTAGTCTTATAGAAAATCAGTCTAAAATGTTCCCAATGTTGGGACATTGAACTGCTCTCTGTGAGCAGAGTGCAGTGCAGATTGGCAGATTTTTGGTTCAAGAATCATGCACTGTCTCCTCATTATGCTAAGCACGCATTCATTATGCTTACAGCTAAGGAGCGGAATTCCCTGCTGGAGTCTGTGTTTCCTGATAGGTATAACCTAGGGTCTATAAGCCAAGAGTGAATAGATTACTTCTAGACAAGCGTGCTCCATCGTCGCCCACATCATCGCTTATCATCTGGTGAGATAGTGGTCAAACGCGAGCCTATGCTATGCTATGAACTTGATGAACGGACTGGTCTACCTGGTCTGGTACCACCACTATTCTACAGTTGCTGCTGTAATACTATAATAATATAATATTCCACAACTACGTATTACACAACGTCATCTACTTCCAAACTAAGTAGAGCTTCTACTAAGTCTATTAGACAACTGATAAACATACCTACTTATATATTTCTAAAATGAAATGAAATAATTTATTTGCTATGAATGCAGGTACAAAAATATGGTGTTAAGTAAGAGAAGGATCCAATATATTCTACCGTGAGGCATGCAAAATTTTTATATTAGAATTAAATTAAAAAATAATTTAAAAAAAAAAACAAAAACAATCACAAACAACAAATATTTGACTTACTTTCAAATGATTAAAATAGACAATAAAAATATAAACCATTCAATTTGTAAATGCATTCAGTGGTAAACAATGTCAAAAATAAGTTAATAATTAGTCAATAGTACAATGTCAGAAATAATTAAATAATTAGTCAAATAATACAATCAAAATCTGAATAAAATATAATAAAATCATGAAGAAAGTCATTGTTTATAAATAATCATATGGATTTGTCATTCAAAAATTCATCTATTGTATAATAACATTTTTCAAGAAGCAATTTATTTAATTTCTTTTTAAATATTTGTTGTGTTTAATTTTTAATATCATCAGGTATTTTATTGTATACCACTGGTCCCATATGCATAATATTCTTTTTCAGCAGTGCTGTTTTAAATTTGCCTGTATGTAAAAGATTTTTATATTGAGATCTTATTAATATAAATCATCATCATCATCATTTCAGCCGATAGACATCTACTGCTGGACATAGGCCTCGCCCAAATGTCGCCACAATGAACGGTCCTGTGCGTCTCGCATCCATCGGATTCCCGCAACCATCACCAGGTCATCGGTCCACCTTGTAGGGGGCCTTACACTACGTCTTCCGGTACGCGGTCGCCACTCCAGAACCTTTCGGCCCCAACGGCCATCTGTTCTGCGAGCCACTTAAGTTTGGCGATTCTTCGTGCTATGTCGGCAACCTTGGTTCTCCTGCGGATATCTTCATTTCTTATTCGATCACGCAAGGAAACTTCGAGCATAGCCCTTTCCATTGCCCTTTGGGTGACTTTGAGCCTTCTGATGAGGCCCATTGTGAGCGACCACGTTTCGGAACCATATGTCAACACTGGCAACACGCACTGGTCATAGACTTTCGTCTTGAGACACTGTGGTATATTTCTAAATACATAAATATTATAGATAAATTACACCCAGACACAGAACAAATGATCGTGCTCACACAAACATTTGTCTTGGGTGGGAATCGAATCCACGACCTCCGGTATAGCAGTCAGGACCACTAAACACTACACCAACAGGCCACTAAACTACTAGAAACGATATAATCGTAGAACCATTTCTATCAATTCTAATTTATTTACCATCCTCAACCCACATTGTACCATCTTCAAGCCCTGCTTTACCATTAATTGTAAGTAGTTATGTTAAACCCGTTACAGATTATGAGTGTTATGTTGTTACGTTTGTGAGGGAAAAGGGTCATTCGAGTGTGGGCGTTGGGTTGGCATTGATCAATGAATGTCGGGCTTGTGTATGTTGCGGTGTCAAGGGATGATGTGATACACCTTGTGGGAATAGAACATCTTGTTGGTTGGGGAAAGGACCGTGATAGTGATGCTAATTTTGATATTTCTGAAGGTTTAAATGATAAGGCTAATAAAAATATGGTTGATTCATTTATACTTTTTTTCTAGTTTCTGGTAGCGGTGGCGGAAAGTAGAAAACATATAGAAAAAATAGGGCAAGTGCGAGTCGGACTCGCGAAAATTGAACTGTTTTCATAGGTAAGCTATGAAAAAAGTTTAATTCCCGAATTGAGTTACGAAGATTTTTCCATCCGGACCTGTGCGTCTCGCATCCATCGAAATCCCGCGATAATTAGTATATAATAATAAAAAACCTATAACCAATAAAAAAACAATTGATCTATAATCTGTGTGAGGCCAGGCACCTACCTACCTCAGCATATGCTATGATATTTAAAACAGAAAATAACGTAGCTCTATGCTTATGTCACTCATAGTATTTATAGATAGAATGTTTTTTATAATCGGTCCTGTAGTTTTCAAGTTTATTCATTACAAACAAAAGTGTAATTTTTTTCTCTTCATGATATTAGTTTAGTCTTATTGCTGAATTATATAGCAGGCAACCATAAAATGTGCTAAATGAAAAGGGAACAAACACTTATATATACATGCATGATATGTTCTAGAAAAGGCAGATTTAATAAAGAAAAGAATTCGTAAACCCGAAAACAGCGGTTCTAATTCTAATATTAAATACACCAGAGAAATAAAAACAAAGTCTCTAATCATACGAAAAACTCCCAAATAAAAGTTTTTCAATTTAAAACGCGAACGTCGAACTAATTTTTCACAGAAGATACAAAAGACAGGTAGGGAAGTGGAAAAGGTGCAAAGTAGAAAAGCAACGGAAGCAAAACAGTCCAATCGGAGCTCGCTAAACAAGCAGCATAACGCAATCACGAGCTAGTCGGATCACAGTGCAAGGAAACGCGACAGCGGCATAACTTGTGGCTGCAATTTTTTTTTACCCATGCGCGCATTATCATTATGGACTCTATCAAAGAAGGTTAAAATGTGCGAATAGCGTGCGGCGGCGTTTTGTATCGGCGTTTAGTGGCCGGTTCGGGTCACAAGAAGCGAGCAGCGGCGATTTGTAGCGTGTGGCGGCCACCGGCGTCCACCGTGTGCGGCGATTCCATATAAAATCTATGAAATCTACCGGAAATATGCCGGTGGCGGCGTTTTGTGGTTGTGGCCGGTGGCCCGTGTATGGCGACCCTAATCTTCAAATAACCCCTCTCGCACTGGGTGGAGCAAGAGGGAGTGTTAAGTGACATAGAGTTTCACGGATGGTCCTCTATCCAGAGCACGCATGTAGTCAGAGGAAACTGTCGCGCACGTGTTCCTCGAGTACAATAAGAACAGGAACCGTGAGAACACCGAATTCACTCATAGATGCCCTGAGCAATCTGAAAGGACTCATCTGCTTTTGGGGAGAGGTTGTTGGAATGAAGGCCGCCGTGGTCCACGCACAATGGGCCACCAAGGGCTAAATGCGGAAACCGAACCAAAAAAATAAGATAAAAGGGAGTTTAAAACTTTTACTAGTAAAGCTAGTTGGTAACTACGAAATGACAGGTCTATTCACTGCCGCGTTCCGTGCTCTGCGAGTCGGACGAACAAACTGGATTATATGAGTAACAGCTTCGACCAACAATGATTAATTCCTTAATGATTACTGTCATTTTAAAATCGATAGCAAAAGTTTTGAGGGTAATTTATTTGTTTTGTGTATGTACGGTGGTTGGTCGTTTATAAATTGACTGAAGTGGAATTATGAATATGGAATGATTAAATGAGGAGGTTAAAACTGAACATGAACGTAGGTTGGGCCGGTTTTGATAATAATGCTGGTTGTGTTTAATCTTCAGAAAAAGTAAAAGAATTTTGAATATTAGAAGACGTATTATAGTGGGTACCTATATTATACATTTAATAAGAAGTTTTTGTAGCTTTTATTGCGATTTTTACGTTCGAGTTAGTTGACGACAAGAAGTAGGCAAAATAGGAAGATGCCAACTCGCGTGCACTCACAAGTCTTTATCAATATGAAAGAAGAAGTTGTTTTGCCAAACAACAAACGAACTGGTTATTCATATCTGATGGTTTTTTTTTGAGATGGGAAATCATCAAACAGCTCCTTTCGCTCAGGGTAGAGTGAGAGAGCTGCAGACTTTCGATCGGCCGATAGTTTGGTTGGTTGCTAAATCAGTATGAAACTGTATGGAAGTGCGCACATCAAAACGATTCAGAATAGGCCAACAAAAAAGTTTAGCTAAATACTGTTTAAATTTAAGTTGTTTCGCTTGGTTGGTTCATCATCATCATCATTTCAGCCGAAAGACGTCCACTGCTGGACATAGGCCTCCCCCAAGCGTCGCCACAGCGAACGGTCCTGTGCGTCTCGCATCCATCGGACCCCCGCAACCGTTACCAAATCATCGGTCCACCTTGTAGGAGGCCTTCCAACGCTACGTCTTCCGGTACGTGGTCGCCATTCCAGAACCTTTCGGCCCCAGCGGCCATCTGTTCTGCGAGCAATGTGCCCTGCCCATTGCCACTTTAGTTTGGCGATTCTTCGTGCTATGTCGGCAACCTTGGTTCTCCTGCGGATATCCTCATTCCTGATTCGATCACGCAAGGAAACTCCGAGCATAGCCCTCTCCATTGCCCTTTGGGTGACTTTAAGCCTTCTAATGAGGCCCATTGTAAGCGACCACATTTCGGAGCCATATGTCATCACTGGCAACACGCACTGGTCATAGACTTTCGTCTTGAGACACTGTGGTATATTGGACGAGAAGACACCGCGCAGCTTCCCGAACGCTGCCCAGCTGAGTCGGATTCGACGATTGATCTCTTTCTCGAAGTTAGACCTTCCCAACTGGACCGTTTGTCCCAGGTAAACGTAGTCGTCTACAACTGAGGAGTATAACCAGCCTCTCTGCTTAGCGTTTGTGGACTACGAGAAAGCCTTTGATTCGATTGAAACTTGGGCTGTACTGCAGTCTCTCCAACGGTGCCAAATTGACTATCGGTATATCGAAGTGCTGAAGTGTTTGTACAAAAACGCCACTATGTCAGTCCGACTACAAGACCAGACCTCGAAACCTATCCTCTTGCAGCGGGGTGTGAGGCAGGGAGACGTTATTTCTCCGAAACTGTTCACGGCAGCAATGGAGGATGTCTTCAAGGTTTTGGAATGGAGAGGGCTAGGCATTAATGTCAATGGCGAGTACATCACTCACCTTCGGTTTGCCGACGACATAGTAGTCATGGCTGAGACTACGGAGGAGCTCAGTACAATGCTTGGTGACCTCAGTAGAGCTTCCGAAAGAGTGGGACTTAAAATGAACATGGACAAAACCAAAGTCATGGTAAACAGCCATGTAGCACCCACTCCTATCAAGGTCGGGGACTCTACACTCGAAGTTGTAGACGACTACGTTTACCTTGGTTGGTTACACCAAGCGAAATAACTTAAATTTCCGAAGTCAGTGTTGGGTATGTCAACGAATGAGAACCTCCTCCTTTTCGAAATCGATTAAAAAGTCCTTTCAGTACCTAACATCTTAAGTGAAAAGCTTTCAAACATGACACATGCTACAAGTCTTTCCATTTACAATCAAACTTCTCACATATTGTATAAATAGAAATGGGAGGTATGAGTTTGTATCCACTCGTCTTAGTAAATACAAATAAACGGTTGGCCCTTATACAGCCCTTTATTGTTCGTGACTCTTAACGATGACATTTGCTGAAATTCGGAATGACAGCAGAAAGCGGCTGAGGCATGCCAATCGAATTTTACTTACACAAAGCAATATTCTGGTTTAAGTTGTGAGAGGGGAGCGAGTTAACCTTCATACTTAAAAGGCGATGGAGTTTTAAGATTTATTTTGGTTCGGACTAAGCGTTTCGCCTCGTCGTTTATACCGCGTACATTAAGGACTAGAACAATTTGCCTGCTGGTCTTTCCAACCGATTATAATTTGGGTGTCTTCAAGGCTAGAGTGAATAGGCTTTTAATAAACTAGTGCGCCTCACCATCAACGATTGCATCACTGCTTACCATCAAGTGGGATCGCAGTCAAGCACTAGTTTATATGGAATAAAAAAAAATACAATCGGCTGCTGGCAGCTTCAGTAGCCTGAAAGTATAAAACTGTCCTAAAAAAATATACTCCCGGGATATAAAGTATTCTATGTGTTATTCCAGGACATGGGTGGCGGTACACAAGTGGCGTGACAAGTAATGTTATTGCCATACATTTCGTACTTAACTTTTCTGTTACCAAGTTAAAGTAATTTCTCAAGGGCGCTGAACAGTCAGATAAAGTTTATCTGTAGAATTAAATTGTCGGTTCAATGAGGGTTTTCTAAAATGACGTTCACCAGGTGGCAGCACTGAGTCGTCAGGTCCAGGCACCTGCCAAAACGCTTATGTAAATGACATTAGTTAAATTGACGTCAACGTCTTGTATACGTTTTCAAAGTAGAAGACACACATCTCCGTGGTGTGAATTTTACGGAAAACCCTCATTGCTTTTGTAAAGAAAATATGTCAAACTGCCATATTTAAGTAGGAATTTTAAATTAAATAATTAAATATGAAATTAAAATTAAAATTTAATTTTAAATTAATTAAATATGAATTTTAAATTAAAATTATATGCCTATTAAAAAACCGGGCAAGTTCGAGTCGGTTTCATGCACTGAGGGTTCCGTATAAACTTACCTATGAAAACACAATTCCCGAATTGAGTTACGAAGATTTTTCGACGCAACTACAAATTTACAATTTTCAGATTTTTTCCTATACTTGTGCTATAAGACCTTGCTTCATACCAAATTTCAGGATTCTAGGTCAACGGGAAGTACCCTATGAATTTTGATTCCTTTGAGAGTGTCGAAATATACGTTTTTTGCAACATAAACTGCCGTAACTTTTTTTTCGTTAACTCAGAAGTTTGATTTTTTCACAGCTTCAAGGGACCGCAGACTTGAGTATATGGTTTTAATTTCAACTCGATACCTCCTCGCGTTCCCGAGATAAAGGGTCTTGACAGACAGACAGACGGACGGACAACAAAGTGATCCGTTAAGGGTTCCGTGAAGTACGGAACCCTAAGAACTAGCCCTAATGTTTCAGAGAGGATTAACGAAATTTCGTTCTACGCTTTCGCTTATCCCTTGTTCCACAACATCAAACGTCTCACGTTGATATGACGGCTTTTATCAGGTATTGTTTGGCTTTTACGATTGATGCCGAGGTGGGGCGGCCTGGTTGCCTGTAAGACATCGATACGTCATATACAGCTATATTGGGGTATATTTATCACACTTTTGTTTTGACGATAAGAACTTTCAGTCTACTTCTAGTTTGGTCACAGTCCCGATTTGTCACAGAAACCGACACTCGTGTTTCGTCAGAGCAATTGGTCCAACGGCACGAAGCGACGTCCGGCGGTCCGGAATCGAGGCCGAATCATAGACGGCGCGTAGTGTTCTACGCGGGCTTCTAAAGGTGGGTCTATGTGTGATGTGTGTGGTGTTGTGTGTGTGTGTCTGTGGGTGGTGCGTGGGTGTGTGTGGTGGGTGTGTGTGTGTGGTGGTCTTGTGGGTGGGTGGATGCTAGAGGAGCTGAGTACGAGCGGAGCACAGGCCGAGCTCAATTCGTATAGTGTCACTCGTGCTCGGCTCCTCTAGAGTCGGTCCGCACCACACGAATTTGAGCTCGGCTCGTGCTCTGCTCGTAATTGGCTCCCCTAGCGTACACCCACCACAAAACCATAGAGTCCTAGTAAGGCCAATGATCGCTAGGGCCACGGGAAGGGGAACCCGTGTTCCTAGAACGCAAAGGGCATCTAAAGGACACAGGTAGGTTTCAGTTAGTAAACGTCTGACACGCTTTCTCGCTTCACCCTAGAAAAATCATTGGATGATTTCCCACTTATAAAAAGTGGTGTTTTGTCACTATTTTGACTTTCATACATCAATTCCTGTTTCATCAACCATTCTTTTAACTACATGCATACTTAGGTACAATCAGCTACAAAAGTTACTGAACTTCTTTTTGATAAACTTTTTATTACTCAACTGAAGAAGAGGTGCGTAATGATTTTCGAGCGTATACATACACTTACTTATGTGCATTGCATACAATATCTATTTTCTTGGCACGGTCTGCACAGTTTCATGTATTTTAATAAATAACAACGTCTTGTTAAGGTTCTTGCACAAGATGTCTGCTGCCGTTATGCTGTTTTTATATAAAGAAAAAAATACCAAAAAATACACAAAAAAAAACATAAAAATCGGTTTTAATCCCTTTTGGAAGAGTTCAATAACAAACACTGTGACACAAGAGTTTTATATAGTAGATTTCCATACGTATTATTAATTAATTTTTGATTACTTGAGCTGTTAATTATTATATGAGCACTTATGAAGTTTTATTAAATAACATTTTGAATTGAAATCTTGCTTTAAACCCAAGCTTTGTAGAGATCAAAATCTTTAATTTATTTGTGCTTATTATTTTACGTCAACTTAAAGATGTCTGGTACCGATTACTCTCTCAATGACCCAAAAACTCCAAAAAATTTCAACAACACTGAATATATTTTTCCCATTGAACTCACCTTGCATTATCCCCATATTTATAAAGGAAACCATAAAGGCTAACAAAAGATTTATGAAAATAATTTTATGAATAGGCTTCTTTACAAAAAAGAACATTGTTGAACAGCTTTTTGGCATTTATATGAAGAGGGCTTTGGAAATGTTTATGCAGTTTTAAATGATCAAGACATTATTTTTAAATGATCAAGATATTATTTTTATACCAAGTAGAGAGCAGGCTTTATAAGTTAATGATTTCCTCTACTTTTAACCGATTTCAAAGAAAGGAGAGTGTCCTCAATTTGGTTATATTATTTTTGCTTCATTTTTTAAATCGAATTTGGATAATTCAATAGTGATTTTTTTGAAAAGATCCGCTTTAATTTTGGTCCCACTTTTTTTTTCAAAATACTCAAACTTAAGTGGCAGTGGGCAGGGCACATTGCCACATTATACATAGCACATTAGTCGATGAGGCCGAAAGGTTCTGGAGTGGTGACCACGTACCCAAAGATGCAGCGTTGGAAGGTCTCCTACAGGGTGGACCGACGACCTGGTAAGAGTTACGGTAAACCAATGGATGGGAAAGGCCTATAAATATCCAGTAGTGAACGTCTTTTGCCTGTATTTTTTTTGTCCAGTTGCTTCCACTTGAAACATACTCATTAGCGATCAAAAATTGTGGGGTATCCTTAACTGGATACTAAAAGTCGTCGGTTGAAGACACAAGCAACATTAACAAATTTCTCGTACTGTGCTGAACAAACGGACGACTTGCAATCGGTGTACGTATCTTGTGTGCGGCACACACGTGAAATTAGGGGAAAATAAGCAACGAATTGTATCAGTGACCAGAAGTAGCAACCGGCGCCGGCGACTGTGTCCGATTGCCGCTACAGGTCACAGCACTACGGTTTCCTGTGATAGTGTGCCGTGTCGGTAGCAAAAAGTGTCTACGTTTATATAAGTAAGTATAGTAAAGTATTGTATAATACAATACAACCATTAAAATCATTTGCATTTTTTATAGTTTGCAAGTTCATAGAACTTTGATTTAAAAATACTTACATAAATACAAAACCAGGTCAACATAACGTTTTCAGTAATACAAAGTTTTATAGGTAAAGTGAAAAGTGTATACCGAAGAAAGTGCTTAGTAGCTCTTTAGCTGAACATTATTTATTGCAGACGAGGGCTTTATGGACAAGACCCGGAAAACGATAAGGAAATTCGTTTTATGTATTTCAAATGAAATGAAAACAAATGAAATTCGTAGAGGAATTAGTTTTTACATTTATTATATAGTAAAAGCTAATGCCCACTAGATTGTTCCTCTATCTGACAGCCAGTGACAGCTCTATGAAGCTGTCACTACAAAGGGGAATTTCCCTTTTTAACCGACTTCAAAAAGGAGGAGGTTATATGTTCGGTTGAATGTATGTTTTTTATTTTTTTTTTTTATGTATGTTCACCGATTTCTCGGTCAATTGTGGACCGATTAAAAAATTTTTTTTTTTGATTGAAAGTTTATGCTTCCGAGTTGGTCCCATAGAAATATTGTTATGATCTGATCATGAACTTCGAAGATATGGAACAGAACTCCTCATAGGATCACAGCAGAACCGTCGTAAAAATTAAAATTGCTTTGTTTATACGTGTAGTCGATGACTGACTGAAAGTAGAGGAGGAATATATCGAACTGATCTGATGATGAAGCCTGAAGTTAGGCACCGGAACTCTGTAATAAATTAATGTAATCTAACCGTGTTTGGGATTATTAGAATTGTCATGAGATGCACTCTGGCTATAAGGTATTTCAGTTTAGCTGAGGGGTACTTTTTAGTGGTGGTACCATAACTAAAAAGTGCAAAATAAAAACTTTTTCCAAAAAAAATACAACCGACTTCAAAGTAAAAAAAAACACTGAAAAGTGCAAAATAACTTTAATTTCGGAAGTCGGTGTTAAATAACGAAGAGACAAAACTATTATAGAAACACCGACTTCCGAAATTAAAGTTATTTTGCACTTTTCAGTGTTTTTTTTTACTTTGAAGTCGGTTGTATTTTTTTTGGAAAAAGTTTTTTTTTAAGTTTTGCATTCAAATCTGCCTCGACTTGACAAAAATACAATCAAATTAATCCCGACTCTTGACAAGTTTCTCATCAGAATAGAATTCGAATGTTTTTACAACCAATTAGAAGGATTTTGGCCTTCTAACGAAATGATAAAAAAGAAAAAATATTTTGAGATATTCGTACCTATTAGAGTAGTAAGAAAGAGAGAATTTTATTGCAATACTAAGTTCTGCCAGTGGCTTCGCTTGCGTGAAAGCAGAAAATTATCCCAAGGGACATACTCCAGGGATAAAAAGTCGGTTTACTCGTGTTTCAAATTTAATCTAAATCTATTCCGCCGTTTGAGCTTAAGATGAAGCTCCAGGGTAGGCCGTGAAATTCAAATTTTCACACCTTTTTTGCAATTTGTTGTTCAGTATCGGATAGTAAGGCAAAAAGACTATATTTGCGGTAACGACGTGTATGTATTTACACAATAATACTCTAAAAACTTGACGTTTTACCCTGTCTTTAAGTTAGAGAGTAATGATAATGATTTTAAAGAGTATAGCTTTTTTTTTTTTTTTCGGTGGGAAAATCATCTTATGACATCCCCCGCTCTTGGGCGGAGCGTGAGATAGTGTCAGACTTTTACTGACTAAAAACCCACTCCTGTTCCTTCGTTGCCTTTCGTACCAGGGCCGAGTCTTCCTTTCAGAATCAGACCCTTGGCCCCAGTAGGCTTCGACCCTGATGGCCCCTACAATCGACCCTAATGGCCCCTACAATAATGAGTATAGCTATGTCAATAAATACATGTCATTACCGTAATTAAAATTTTTATCACCATACTATCAGATGCTGGGCTAAACTTTCGAAAATTTGAATTTCGCGGGCTACACCTTTAGGGGACTAACAAACACAAATACGAACTATCGCCTCTATGATATTACTGTGATTTTCCAGTGACACGACCTCGTGTCGTACCCGTGTCGTCCCCACTAAAGCATCATCCGTCTGTTTGCGTCGTTAACGAGCGAGTACTAATTGACGTTGAATCTTTGCTGTCAGGCCATGCAGGTCCACTAGCGTCTGCTTTTCAAAGTGCTGAGCTTTTTATATTAACATGACACCATTGATGGTGAAAATGATTGATTTAATTGATAGATGTAAAGCTGTGAGAATTTCTTTGATTTGCTGAATGAGTTGATTCTTTGAGTGCTTAGAAAGATTAGTGTCGTAAGTGAAGAGATATGACATGTTTAAATTATTCTATTTAAAAAAAATATACATATAAAATTTTATTGTTTTTATTATTCTTGTTTTTTCATTTTGTTTTTGTTGTTATTGTTTTTTTTTTTGGTTTTTGTAATTCTATTTTTTTGTTTATTTTTTTCTATCTCTGGGCAGGTTGAGTACGGAGTCAAAGTGCTTTGGTGGGGGAATTAGGGAGGCAATGGGTGACTCCCAGTCCAGGTCGTTCTTGATGTAAAGGTTGGCCATCCTTATTCAGCGAGGCAATGTGATGTAAAGGTTGGCAAAGGAGGCAATGCGGCGAGTGTTATTGTCCATAACACTTTGCACTAAGAACGATCAGGGACACTATTTAATGACATTTGACATTTTATTTATTTGTTTAATTGTAAAATAATAATTTACGACTCGATATTTTGTATTAATTATTTCAATGATTAGTTTTGTTAACCCCTTCAAAACGGTTTGACAGATTTTTTTTGTGATTTTTTTGGTTGGTCTGAAAATAGGTCGAGGGCTATTTTTTGCCCTTCTACCCCCACCCCCATTTTTTTTTGACAATTTATATGTCAGAAGAACGATTGCCGTATAAATGTTTGACGCTTACTTATCACACTAATATTAGCATAAAACATTACATAACGATGAGTACAACGGTCAAAATCTTAAAAAGGAGATGAAAAATCCTTTCACATTAAAAACCATTCACCCCTAAATCTACAAAATTTTCACTCACCCAAAGCCTGTGCCCATTCAAATATTTCGCGAAGCATAGTTATGAAGGTGCGGTGAAATGTAGGGCATCCGCGTCAATGACCTGGAAGATCTAAACCTAGATGGTCAGACACCGGCGGCCGGTCGACTGGCTACGGGCTTATGTCAAAATCTGTTAGAATAAACCGCTGGATCTATGGATATCTGTTGAGGTGGGTGCGGTTAGTGTGAGCTGAGATTGAAATGTTTATGTTTGGGCTTAGCGTTGCGAGTGCTACTGTTTGTTTGTAGCAGCGATAATAATAATAATATACAGGTGGACTTTTCAGGGAGAGTCCATACTCTTGACTTAATCAGGGCGCTGTCGGTTGAGACTGGTCATCTCTTAGCTGCCAGTGACTTATTTTAATTACTATTTGTTGACTATGTTTTTGACATCTTTATTTCGTATTTGTACATAGGCGGACTTAATGCGTATTAAAAATATAACGCGAGCATGGCTTATAAAATGAATTCATTTAAAATTATAACAATTATATTACTGTTGTTAGAAAATAAAAAATTGCGTGTTACAAAGCACTTCTTCAGTAATCAACACCTTCAAAGAATTACTTTTTATGATCACAGCTTAATTACAGAACTTAAAACGAACAATTACGATCATTTCGCCAAAGTACGAGCATATTTCTACACGAACAATAATTTCGGGTGAAATTATTTTTATTTTACGGCAACTTTTGGGAGGAACCACAGAGCAAAGAATCAGCGAGCTGGCAGCGACAAGAGTGTCATCCATACTAACATTACAAATGCGAAAGTAATTCTGTTATTGATACGTTTCCACGCTTAAACCACTGAAGTAATTTCGAAGAATTTTGGTATTCAGTTAGATTAGATCTTGAAGAAAAACATACACTTTTTATCCTAGGAATACTACCTATTCCTGTGATGAAAAGTATGTCTTGTGTACGTTCCCTTGGGATCATTTGTCACTTTCAAAGTCATTTAATAGGGTTAACTGAACTCAAAGGATTGTATTGATGATTTTAATAACTATAATTTAGTAAATAAGTATGTGATACGGTCGCAAATCATATAATATACTACACTGACCTGCAAAATGCAAGAAACTTGTAATTGCGCGAGCTACCCTGGAGCATCCATCTTAACTCCTTAAACATTCGATTTCCACACGAATAGCTACCATTATTATTTGATGATTTCGCACTTAAAAAAATCTCGACATACATGCCTAATATCCCGACTACTCGGATAGTTTTGGCAATCCCATCTCTGCAGGTGCCCGACGAGGTACTTCTATGCTCTATGGAAGGAATGCTCGTGCTCTCGGCAATCCGAGTTTGCTCCGTTAACGAGCATCGTACTAATTAATGCTAAATCTTTTCTGTCTATATAATCAAGTGGCACGGCCTCCCGCGCCCTCACTCTTCAGATTTTTTGGATTTTTTTTTCATGAACCTTTAATTGAGCGTTTTTCCAATTTGTAAATTAAAAGCTATTATGTCTGGATGGAGTCTGGGGGACTGTGTGGAGTTGCGAGATGTTTGAATATGCATTGTATTGTGTTAACGAAGCTTGTTAGATTCTCGTCAAATTCTTTTGCAAGTTGTAAGGATTACATTGTAGTAGACCGTTCATTAAAATGCCTGTAGGGAGTCAACTAGTTAACCCCCATTTCTAAGGTATTTTAATATGTTAGGGGCTCGAATTTGGGTTGTAGGGTTGTTCGAAAGAGTCACTGCAGCTTCGGGAACGCAGAGTTCGACTGAAGGAATGCATGCGGGTTTTAGACGGTAAATGTCTGATAATAATCCCTCTCGCTCCATCTAGAGTGGAAGAAGACATTTGATGAGATTTACCACATAAAAAAAACATATGTCTTTCTTCGATTTCTTTATGACGAAATCAAAGAAAGATAAATTAACAATCTAAGTTGTGTCTATTAGCATTTAGATATTAGTAGGAGACTTTCCATTGACCTGCAATCAAGCAATGCATAAGTGAAGCAAAAAATCTCAAAATCATAAATCTGTAGTGTTAGACTAAAAAGTCGATGAAGGAGCACATCCCTAACGTCGCTCGTCGCGCATCATCGCCCCGCACTAGCATCTTTGACAGTCGAACAGAGAATTACGCGCCTTTTCACAGTTTAGAGTTATAATTAAAATCACGTTTATCTCTAATAGTAGTTACATCATAAAAAAATACTTTTCTACATATGAGTAGAGTACCTTCAGCCCCGGCTTCGCACGCATGAAAGTAGGTTTCTCCATACAAACTTTGAACCCCCGTTTCATCCCCTTACGGGGTGAATTTTGTATAATCCTCTCTTAGTGCTCGACTACGTCATAAAAGAAAGCCTTGTGTAAAATTTCACGCTTCTAGGCCTTATAGTTTTGGCTGTGCGTTGTTATGTCAGTCAGTCAATTTCTTCTTTTATATATATAGATAAGTTTGTACGGAACCCTCGATCGATTTATTATTTAGCTAAATTGGCCTCACCCAATATTTTACTCTGCAAAAAGACTTCAAAGTTAAACAAACATAATTCAAACCCCATTTAAAAAAAGAATCTTAACAAACACAATAATAAATGTCAGAGCGACCAGACAAGACACGCAATAGGTGTGTTTATATTAGTAATCATAATAAATTTCTGGCTATATAGTCTGCTGTTATTGTCTGATCCCCTAATGGGAGAGTCGTGATAGAATGGCCTCTTCTGCAGTCATTAACGGTGATACAAAATCTGTAAACACATTAGCGTTTGTGTTTTAAAACAATTAATTTGGTAGATCGAGCTTTTTCATTTAGTGGGTGAGGGATTTTTATTTTCAGGTGTGTTTAAAAATATGTTAACTTTATGTAAGTTGAGAGTTATTCTCATTTTTAAATAGAGTAGTAATTTATTTCTTTTTATCCATAGTTTAGGATATGAGAATACTAGGGCTGCGGCATTGTTCGAAAGAGTGGACTTTCACACAACGCCTTCTAGTCCCAAACTAAGCAGACCTTGTACTATGAGTACTAGACAAATGATAAACATACTTATATATGTCGTGGCTAGATAGATCATCACTTCATGATATGATCGACCATATCACGAAATGGTGGCATTTCATGATATGTCACCTTGTCCGCTGGCTACATCACGATTTGGGCAAGCCAAATCAATGAACACTCTGCGTTTAACGATATGAACAGCTAAACGCATGATTATTTCATGATGTGGTCAAACATGGCTGATCATATCATAAAATAGTTGTTGTCCACCGGTAGAGGTGCACCTGTGTTTCAGTTGTCTTTGGCGTTCTAGGACTACGGTAACTCTTTCGAATATTCCCCGCAATCTTTCTTTACTTTAGAGACAATACGCTTTGAGTTAGTGTGTGTGAGCTTTCCACAAAATGTAGGAAGTGCATTGTTCATTTAAGAAAGTAATCTGTGAATCAAACAACTTGTTTGAATCAAAGTGTCGCAACTTCCGTTAAACTAACACATGATAAGTGGCTAAAGTCTTTGTTTACGTCTCTCACAATAACTTGTAAATTAAGCTCTAAAACGACAAATTGGGAAATAAAATGGTTCCTGCTCAAACTGTCAAAAGAAATCTCACACTTTACGATGAAGTCATGGACCATGTAATGGTGGGTTGTTTACATAATTTGATGGTTTTCTTAAACTTCTATCAATTTTCATAAATGTAAACTTTATTTTATTTATTTATTTAACTATTCATCTACACACATGATAAGAAGAAGGAAACAGAAAAATAGGTATAAATGAGGAGCTTATTTCTATAGAAATATCTTCCAGCATATCTGCGAAAGGAGAGTTGGAAAACGCAGAGATGTAGATACCGTGTGTAAGAGTAATAATAATATACGAGTAAGTACACACAAAATTGTTACTAATGAAATATGGTTATCAATGAAATAATATAACATGCAATCAATGATATACTATCATAATTATAAACTTTAACTTATTAACTAACTTTATTTTTAACTTTATGATTTTAGTACCACAATATCGTATCAATAATAATGATAATTTCTATATTTTGTCGCAATAGTTTCTCACTAACCGGGGGTTGATTCTTGGTTGCACTAACATAGCGAGGGATATTCGTCGGTTGGTACTACGTTACATGAAAATTCAAACTCCCACGACCCTCACAAGGTAATCGGTCTACCTTGCGGTCGCCACTCTAGAACCTTTCGGCTCCATCGACCATCTGTTCTACGAGCAGTGTGCCTTGCCAACAGCCACTTAAGTTTGGCGATTCATTCGCTCAAGGAAACTCTGAGCGTAGCCTTTTCCATAGTCCTTTGGATGGCCATAAGCCTTCTGACCGACCACGTAACAGAGCCATATGGCAACAAGCACTGGTCACAGATATTCGTCTTGAGACACTATGGTATGTCGGATGAGAAAGCACTTGAGGTTTAAGATGGAGATAGTGACCTCCATCCTAAACCTCAAGTGCTAAAATTTCTTTGTCATTTATATAAGGTTTGCTGTAAGATAACCCAATTGTGGGAAAAGCTCGCCTGTGTATATCTGCCCCCCTAGCCAAGTTGCAAACGATAAACGTGAACGCTTAGTAATCTCCAATAGATTTTCTACTTTACACCTAAGAACATAAAGTTGAAAATCTATTAAAGACTACTGAGCGTTGGCGACCGGAACGAACGAAAACACTATGTAATCTTCAATAGATTTTCAACTTTATATCCAATAACATAAAGTTGAAAATCTATTAAAGACTACTGAGAGTTTACGTTTATCGTTTGTGACTTGGCTAGGGGGGCTGCTGTCTTATTTTTATTGTTTAGAAAAGTTGGTTTACAATAAAGAATATATGATACTGAGACTGGAGTCAATTAAAATCTATATCAACGTTACGAAATCTAATGTAGTTTATATTATTTCTATTTCACTAAACTCAATAAACTGCCTATTTTATGGGAATTCACAGTGCATAGTTTCGTTATAAATGTGCCACGTTGCCAGATAGGCTAATGAAATAGCTGGGCCCAAAGATAGGTAGATGTGACGTCTAAAAGAATTTATTACACACGTTTTAACAAGTTTGAATCACTTTTTGGGCTTGTTAATACGACATGTTCGTTAGGTAGGGGAAAGGGGTCTTTTAGACTTTACGACTTCTCAGTGTCGGCACGGATGGCGCAGTGGTTCGCAGCGTTTGGCAGCTGGGTTGCGTGCCGCGGGTTCGATTCCCGCACGGAATAAATATTTGTATGACCTACAGATAGGTGTTTCGGGTCTGGGTGTTTTGTGTATGTGAATTTACTTGTTTAATAATTTACATGTTCAAAGTCAAAGTCAAAAGCATTTATTTCAAATAGACCATTTACAGGCACTTTTGAATAGTCAAATGTAGGTCAGTCCAAAAAAAAGTGAAGCTAAATTGCACGTTCCAAAGCGTAGATCTCTATGGAGAAGAATGTGCAAGAAACTCCATGGACACTCTTTGGTGCGTGTCGTGATGATCCAGTGGTTAAGGCACCCGCCGCTCAACCATCTCATGGTTGCGGGGTCAAAACCGGGCTAGAAACGTGATTTTTTCAATTTATATACAGTACATATCCTAAGTTTATCTAAGACATTATTGACATCTCGTACCTAGGAAATCAAAATCCGTTGCGTGGTTTGCGGCGACTTTGTTTTATACTTTGTAAAGATGATTTGCGTCATTATCATCATCATTTCAGCCGAAAGACGTTCACTGTTGGACATAGGCCTCCCCCAAGCGTCGCCACAACGACCGATCCTGTGTGTTTCGCATCCACCGCACTCCCGCGACTCTCACCAGGTCCACCTTGTGGGAGGCCTTCCAACGCTGCGTTTTCCGGTGCGCGGTCGCCACTCTAGAACCTTTCGGCCCCATCGACCATCCGTTCTACGAGCAATGTGCCCTGCCCACTGCCACTTTAGTTTGGTGATTCTTCGGGCTATGTCGGCGACCTTGGTTCTCCTGCGGACATCTTCATTCTTTATGCGATCACGCAAGGAAACTCCGAGCATAGCCCTTTCCATTGCCTTTTGGGTGACTGTAAGCCTTATGATGAGGCCCATTATAAGCGACCATGTTTCAGTGCCATATGTCATCACTGGCAACACGCACTGGTTATAGACTTTCGTCTTGAGACACTGTGGTATGTTGGACGAGAAGATACCGCGCAGTTTCCCGAAGCTGCCCAGTCGAGTCGCCATAAAAGAAACCATACAATAAAATAACCTATGGCACATACACATGAAAACATAGGTCGTAGCTTCCCATCAATTAACTGATCGGTTCATTAGGCATCACATCGGCCATATAATATTCTGCCTCATTTAACGCATTGCAGATTTAAAGTGCTCTTATTTTACCCGCAAATGAATTCAGTCAATAAGTGACCGCACAACCAGAGAAAACAATCGTTGAGCAAATTGACTACCAAATTAATTTGTCAGAACGTTCAGGTTATCTATATATTTAAAAGGGGAAACTGACTGACTGACATATCAACTCACAGCGAAACTACTGGGACTAGGAGCGTAAAATTTTGCAAAATTTTCCTTTTATTACGTAGGCGAGCACTAAGAGAGAATTTTTCAAAATTTATCCTCTATGAGGATGAAACGGGGGTCCAAATCTCGTATGGAGAAAGTCTCTATTTCATATTGTATGGTATGAAATAGATTAGTGCCTGCACGGCTAAAGGTAGGGTGTCAATCTGCTATAGTTTAGTACCAAAGAATACCCACGAAAATATACTGTTTACCAGCTAAACAATATATTTTCCTGAATGTACGTTGGTCATCTGACGTAATTATCTGATTGTATCGACGCATCGTATCGGAAGTTGTAAAGAGTCCCTTTACGCGGTCGTCTATCTTTCTTTTCGATCAAACGCAAGAAATGTCGTTAGCTAATGAGCCAATGGCACCTATATTATTTACACTTAGCTACGCACAATTACAACCTTATTCTCATGAAACAGAGTCCAATTTTGTATGTTTTAGAAAAGTAAATTGGGCATGTGAAATATATTGCTTTATAAACAGCTTGTCAGTTTTATTTTACATCTAAAATGGTGCAACGTATTTTTGATGGTTGATAAAGAGCGTTTATGAGATGGAAATCTTTTTGTATTAGGGTTACGAAACAAATCGGTATAAGTTGAAAGAGAAAGAATAAATCTTGATTAGTTACAGAAGCGAAACAATTAGTTATTAATAGGTACTCGTAGCTACAGATAGATAATATTACCGTGCTACAGGTGTGACTGGAGGAGGCTTTTACCGCTGTATAGCGGTCCTTGTACAGACCAAATATATAATTATTATCTACTAGTTATAAAGGAAAAAAAATTGTAGAAGGAAAATAAAGCAATTTTTTTTTTTACAGTTGAGACCGTTGCACATTCTCTTCAGGGATGTGCCGTAACGCGGATGTTCTGGAGTGGTATTTTAACCGGTAATGGGGCCCCTTCTATGTGCTGATGGATCGCCAATACGGGATCGGCGATTTTGAAACGGATCGAAGATTTTTTTTTAATTGATATAAACTAGTGCTTGACTGCGATCCCACCTGATGGTAAGCAGTTATGCAATCATTGATGGTGAGGCGCACTAATTTATTGAGAGCCTATTCACTCTAGCCTTGAAGACACCTAAATTATAATCGGACGGGAAAACCGTAGCAGGCAGATTATTCCAGTCCCTCGATGTACGTGGTATAAACGACGAGGCGAAACGCTTGGTCCGGACCGGATCGAAGATGCAGTTAATATATGAAGAAAACAACGCTGAGTGATGCTTTTTTTTAGGTGGGAAATCATCCAATGACTTCTCCCGGTCAAGGACAGAGCAGGAGAGCGTGTCAGACTTTTACTGACTGAAACCCACACCTATATTCCTTCTTCGCTTGCGTTCCAGGACCTCAGGTTTCTCTTTCGGACAACTAATGACAATGATGCCTACAAGGTAATTTCAAGATCTATTTTTAATAGCAACTAAATACGTCTACTACACGGTTATTGGAATAAAAATGCTGGTAAACTGTTAAGATACGTGTATGAAATAGTAGAAAAAACCACAGCGAGATAATTTTGTGGGATTTAGTTAGTAAAAGAACACAGGTGGGGTTTAGTCAGTAAAAGAACACTGATGGGGTTTAGTCAGTAAAAGAACACAGGTGGGGTTTAGTCAGTAAAAGAACACAGGTGGGGTTTAGTCAGTAAAAGAACACTGATGGGGTTTAGTCAGTAAAAGAACACAGGTTTTTTTTTTTTTTCGGGTGGGAAAATCATCTAATGACATCCACCGCTCTTGGGCGGAGCGGGAGATAGTGTCAGACTTTTACTGACTAAAAACCCACTCCTGTTCCTTCTTTGCCATTTTTCCAGGGCCCGGGGATCACTTTCGCATCACCCATGGCCCCAGTAGGCCTCGACCCTGCTGGGCCCCTACGGTTGCTGACATCTCCCTGAGGCGCGCGTGGAACACTACACGCCGTCGACGACTTGGGCTTGGTCCGGACAGTTACCGGATGATCGGACGACGAGCCACCCATTGCTCGCCGTCCGCAAGCCCGCGCCTACGGTGGCCGGAAATCGGGATCGGAATCCCGGCGGCGGTTGGGGCGTGAGGACCGTTGCCTCACGCGATCGGCCGCCTCCTTTGCTAGCATTACTGCTTCGCAGAAGGAGGCAACCGCCTGCCACTCCTCCTCACTCCGGACCATGGCCTGTACCAAGGCCCGGCGCGAGAGATCGCTGCCGCCGATCGCCCCCACGAGGACACGGCGGTGCTCTGCCCAAGCAGGGCACACCTCTACCGTATGAACACAGGTGGGATTTAGTCAGTAAAAGAACACAGTTGGGGTTTAGTCAGTAAAATAACACTGATGGGGTTTAGTCAGTAAAAAAACATTGATGGGGTCTAGTCAGTAAAAGAATACAGGTGGGATTTAATCAGTAAAAGAACACTGGTGGGGCTTAGTCAGTAAAAGAACACTGGTGGGGCTTAGTCAGTAAAAGTCTGACACTCCCTCTCGCTCCACCTAAAGCGAGAGGAGTTATTTGATGATTTGTTATCTACAACAAAAGGTCACTTCACAACAGGCACTGTGTTATGTATTCTGTGGGATTCACTAATATAGCTCACTCCTTGGAGTTTTTATCGGGATTTTATCGAGTGAAGTTCAGTGGATATTTTAATTATTTGCAAACCGATTCTTAGTGGATATTGTGATGTAAAATTGGTGTAGTTTTGTGTCTCAAGCATCTGCGCAACTAGACAATATGTGGCATCTTTAAAATGGCCTAATTTCGATCGGTAAAATGGAGCTGAGAGTTTTATTGTAGTATTGACTACCTTAGCGAAGTTTTTCGAGAAGGCTGTTCGATACATTTGCTACTAAATACTGCGAAAGCATTAGTATTTGTTAAATCCGTATTCCAATGGAAAACAAATGACTACTCCATACGAAGACATGGCTTAAAGGGCCTAGTATCCTAGCCAAACATATTAACGTGATATTCAATAACTTTCTCCACATAATCATAGATAGTTTAGATTAATTAATAAGTAGTATGTTTGGATAATGATCTCAATAATATATGTAGGGACTTAATCTGGAATATTTGTAAGTAATATTTAGTGTGATTAATTTAAGAGAGCTATTTTATAAAATGACATTGTTATTATTATTATTTTAATTTAAGCTAATGACATTATTGTAAATATTTCTTTTTTTTTTAATTTAATTCAATTTTATCATTTTAATTTTATTTTTTGCTGTGCTCTACAGGGTCCATAATTGTAACTTAACTTTAAGCAATTAATGTAACATCTCTAATGACATTATGGTATGCAAATAAAGACATGAATATGAATTTGAATATAGTTTGGTAAAATTTTCCACTTTGTTAAAACGGGGCATAAATATAGAATAAATCCTTGAACTTGACCTGTTTTCGTACCACAATAATCGGACCGCACCAGTTAACAGCCGCGGGTTAACTGGTGCGGGATTATAAGGATGCTAGATTAGTAGTTATTAAAGCGATTTTTTTTAAAATGAATCTTATTAGCTCTGAAAATGGGTACACAGCGTTCATTTTATGATAAACTGGGTTATTTTGTTAAGGAAACTTCGTATGATAGAAGATACAAGAGAGATTGGGGGAAGACCGAGGAGTTTCTTGCTGATATTTCTTCATAGGACACGACCAATTTAGACCGTTTACTAGTCTCTGAAGTTTCTTAACTATACGTGTAGGTTTATCTATATACTAGCTGACCCGGCGAACTTCGTACCGCCTTAGCGTAGCAATGATGCACTACTTTATTTTGTTGTATATTTTTCAATATTTCTGAGAGATTTTCTTAATATTTTTTTCCGTAAGAACCTTCTCCTAATAATAACAAATACAACAAAAAAAGAATTAGTGAAATCGGTCCAGCCATTCACGCGTGATGCCGTGACCAAGGAAAACGGGTTTCATTTTTATATATATAATATAGATATAAAAGGAGAAACTGACTGACTGACATATCAACGCACAGCCGAAACTACTGAGATTGGGAGTGTGAAATTTTCTACAAGGGTTCCTTTTATGATGTAGGTGAGCACTAAGAGAGGATTTTTCAAAATTCACCCCCTAACGAGATGAAACGGGGGTCCAAAGTTTGTATGGAGAAACGTATATCCACGCAAGCGACGCCGCGGGCAGGCGCTAGTGTGTAATATATAAAACCAAAATGATGTTTCTACTTATGTCCGTTATAAACTTTGAAACCATCCATCTGAGGTACTTCAATCTGGATCTATTAGAAAGGCAAGAATGCGAAAATGATTTTGGTAAATTAAAAAAATACATTAAAAAAAGGAATATCCAATAAATAAACAATTCTTTTTCCTAAGCACTGTCTCACTGTTGTGCATAGGAATCCTGCAAGCTCTTCCAGATATTCTTCTCCCACGCCGTCTTGAACGAGTCCAGCCCCCCTAGCCAAGTTACGACCGTTTCGTTTCGGTTCTCTCGCGTCGAACGCCTCGAGTAGGCCACGCCTCCGATCATCTCAACGCTCTGTCACTTGATCAGAACAAAGGAATAGGAGGCGTGGCCTACTCGAGGCGTTCGACGCAAGATAATCGAAACGAAACGGTCGTAACTTGACTAGGGGGGCTGGTGGTACGCGTCCTTATAAGAAACAAAAAAAAAAAGAAAAAAAAAACGGGTAGGTCTTAGTTAATAAAAGTCTGACACTCCCTCTTAGGATGAGAGGAAGTGTAGACCGGGGATTATTTAATGAATTCCATTTCCCTCAAGAAAAAAAAGATTGGTTTATGCCGGTAGTAATTCCACAGTTGAGTTCTTTTATAAAGAGTTCCATTACTACTTATTTTAATAGGCAGAATATTGAAAACCACATCCACTTTTATTTAAATCTGATCCTCGAAATATAAAGTAAAAAATAATGGAATCCAGTAATTCAATTATCTGATACAGCAATGTAACGAGCGCCGGACCGCTCCCAACGGTTACATTTTATTATTGCGAAAGTAATATAACTGCGTTTAATTTTATATGCGATATAGACTCACATATTATAAAATATATTAATAATATAATTGAATATACGAAATATATTTTTATTATAAATATGAAGTTCAGGTAATTGAAAATAAACTGCATAAGTTATTAATAATCTAACCGATATTATATTGTATTGGTTTTGTAAGTTTAACAAAAATAACACTTACACGTAGACTTTAAATTGGGTAATAATATTTTACTTTTTTAATTTTTTGACAGAGTGGACGAAATGCGTCACACTTTTTATACGCATTCTCGTAAAAAAAAAATCTATATAGGGTGACTGGTAATTAGTGTACGATACTTAAACACGTGATTGTGCTCATGATAACAAACAACTTTTATTAAGGGAACAAACCTGAAATCGTGAAAAAAAATCAGCTGTTCAGTACATTTATGTTTGCCTAATGTACTGAACAGCTGATATTTTTTTCGCGATTTCGGCTTTGCTCCCATAATGAAAATTGTTTGTTATCATGAGCACAATCACGTGTTTAAGTTTCGTACACTAATTGCCAGTCACCCTATATATCTATATTAAAGGAGAAACTGACTGACTGACATATCAACGTACAGCCGAAACTATTGGGACTAGGATTGTGAAATCACTAAGGAGGATTTTCTAAAATTCAGCCAGCTTATTTCGTAAGCAGACACCACAAACTCACGGTACAGGAGTGTCTCTTTCGCATCACACATGCCCCAGTAGGCTTCGACCCCGTTGGTCAGGGGCCCTGCGGGATGGTTACTGACATCTCCTTGAGGCGCGCGTGGAACACTACGCGCCGTCGACGAATTGAGCTCGGTCCGGACGGTTACCAGACGGTCGGACGGCGAGCTACCCATTGCTCACCATCCGCAAGCTCGCGCCTACGGTGGCCGGAAATCGGGATCGGAATCCCGGCAACTGGGGCGCGAGGCACGTGCGGCCTCTTCCTTTGCTAGCATTACTGCTTCGAAGAAAGAAGGAGGTGACCGCCTGCTACTCCTCCTCGCTCCGAACCATGGCCTGTACCAAGCCCCGGCACACCTCCACCCTTGGGGCTGCCACGGTGTCTGTTTAGAATTGAGACAAAAAATAACAACGTACCATATAATACTTGTCTAGTGTCTACATTACATTGACATGTTCAACTGGTATGTAGCCAGTATTCAGATGTGGTTGGTCATACCGAAAGTCAACCTCAATATGCTCAGGACCACGAGGATTATGTGTTGTGGTGAACTTGTGCTAGATTCCATAAGTATGCAGGTGGATAATGCAGGCAGAGTCTTGATTACTAGTGAAACAATCACTTTTTCCAAAAAAACTAGGCAAGTGCGAGTCGGACTCGCGCACTGAGGGTTCCGTACAAACTTGAAAGGTAAATTGCGGTTTACGATTTATGACGTATTAAAAAAAACCACATACTAGATCTCGTACAAACCAATTTTTGGTGGAAGTTTGCATGGTAATGTACATCATATATTTTTTTTAGTTTTATCGTTCTCTTATTTTAGAAGTTACAGGGGGGACGATTTACCACTTTGAAAGTGTCTCTCGCGCAAACTATTCAGTTGAGAAAAAAATGATATTAGAAACTACAATATCATTTTTGAAGACCTATCCATAGATACCACACACGTGTGGGTTTGATGAAAAAAATTTATTGAGTTTCAGTTCTAAGTATGGGATACCCCAAATTTTTTTGTGTTTTTTATATTTTTGTGTGAAAATCTTAATGCGGTTCACAGAATACATCTACTTACCAAGTTTCAACAGTATAGTTCTTATAGTTTGATAGACATGACGAATCCATAAGGGTTCCGTTTTTTGCCATTTGGCTACGGAACCCTAAAAACAAAAGTTACTGTAATTCTATTCAGTTGCGCTGAAGGAAAAGCTTTTCATAAGTGGTTGGTGAATTTAAATTTTTTAAATCTTCGTCTGGTAAGAATTGAGGTGTTTGTTAAGCAGATGTGGTTACTGATGACTTAGAAAAACACCTATGGCTACAACCCGGGAATCTTTAAGTCAAGAGTGAATAGGTTACTTCTAGGTAAGCGCGCTCCATCGTCGACCGCATCGTCGCTTTCCATCAGCCGTGCTATTCTGTAAATGGTAAATCATTTCGAAAATCATTTCACAAATCATCTCGAATGTCACACTCACGCTACGACAAACGAATTGTATTTCAGAATACCAAATCCTATAGACAAACGTCAAAACACTCAACCGTTTTAGTTCCTCTCACTTTGATCATCACTCGGTGGCGCCAGTGTCGAATTCACTCCATTTCAGAATACGAAACTTTAATTTCACATGATTTCACTGCGGATTCAGAAGTGATTTCGCAAATAAACTTTTCAGAATAGCAATGCAGGTGAGATAGCGGTCAAGCGCGAACCTATCAAGAATAAAAAAAAACCTAAAACTATCATACAGTAAATTAAAAAAAAAACATCAGAGCGAAACGGCGTGATGTTATGTTATGAAATTGTTTTACAATAAACCGACATGCGATTGCAACAATCCCGGAAGATTCGCTATCATTTATTGAAGATTTCTATGGTCTGTCTCCGAAGTTCTTCATCAGATCTTCATCAAATTTAAATAAGACTATTTAAGGATGATACTCTCTAAACAAATGAAGAATCATCAAAATTGGTTAACATTTGACGAAGATATTGCTAGACAAAAAAAAAATCAGTTGAATGGAGAATCTTCTCCTTTTTTCAACGATTTTATTTACGAGTAGCTTGACCTGTTTTGTAAATTTTTGTTTGTTTTGGTCTTTGATAAAGTATTTGGTCAAGTAATTTAATTGTTTTTTGAACTCGTTCTTCTTCTTCTTTTCGTGTCGATGGACTTGAGGTGTTATAGAATACCTCTTCCTACAATGTATCTTTTCAATTCTAAATAGCCTAGGTATTGCATAGAATACCGGATTGTACAGATTACTGGTAACATATATTCTGTACGTGTGTTTGTCACCTTACTTCTCCAATACGGCTCAATCGATTTAGATGCAACTTTATGTGTATATTTGAATCGGTCATGTCGATGGTTTGAAAATACAATCAAAACCGGTAGGCCGGCACTGTAATGGCGTTGTTTATTTCTGATGAAAAGCAAAAACGGTTTGGACAGGACAACGTCTCTCTGAGGCCGCTAGTAAAAGTATAGAATTATCCAAATTGAACTAACTCTAAAGGATTTTTAAATTTTTGTTATAAGGGGCGTAGGTACCTTATAATAAAACTCAAACAATTAAAAAAGGTGGTATGATAATAAAGAACGTCAAACAAGGCTGTATGATAACAGTGGCGATGTCGAATCGATTTAAAAAGTTAACGCCGCCTCACCCATCTGCGGGTGGGAAGTTATTTCATAAAAATATATTTCCCGCGACAATCCCGGGATTTCTGCTCATTCCGGGGCCCGGGATTTGATGCCTCTTAGCTGGCTGCTTTAATTTTTTGCTCAATTTTTATGTAATTTTCGAAAGTGGGTATTTACTTTTATCATAAAGGATGTCGCCGTGAATGGGTTGTCTGGATTTGAATTTATTTGTCTGGGCTTTTAAAGACTACGGTTTCCGATTGAGTTTTGGTACCAAGACCGTATAGTCGCAGATGTATGGCCAATTTCTTTACACAACTTCTTTTCTTTCTTTTCTTCAAATAATAGTGGCGTGGTCTGCATCGGGCTGGTGATTGTCATAACTTGATATATTCTTTAAGCCCGGACGGATTTTTATGAACACTCTTTTTTTTAAATTTAAAATATCGTTTTTTGATCTTAAAGATGTACAGTGGTGGCCTAGAGGTAACGGCCTCCGATTACAAGTTTTATGTTTTGAGTTCAAACTCAGTCAGGCGCCTTACTTTGTGTAATATATTTCTTCACCACTGCTCTCACAACGGTAAAAGAAAACATCTTGAAGAAACTGGCATGTCCTAGAACCAAAAATTCCACACTATGCCCGCGTGGTAGAATACGGCCCATTCCATCTCCTAGAGAGGAGGTCTGAGTCACACTATGTTATTATAGATCTTAACGTCTATTTTAAAAGTAAGATCAGATGACAAGCCCTAGACGTGCATAAAATAAATATTTAAAGAGGGACGCGCATCAAATGCTTTTAGCTTCCATGGCGTGTACGTGAATTAGTTTTAAACAAAAGTGTAACATTATACGTTCGTACAAAGTCATGTAACGTTGTTTCTGTAGAAGGTAGCGTCAGCATACGTTTTCATTGTCTGCCAAACTGCTCGCGAATAAGTGCCGCGTTTTACTGTGGGTGGCTAAAATGGTGCATGGCAACGTCGAAATAAAATAGACAGTTTTATTTTGTTGGTTGTTGTTAGAAAATGGCAGGTGATCTCTTAGGGAAAATTGTACACCTTCTGAGGATAAAAGTTATGGGTTATGCACTAACAAAGTGGATCCTACCCTCGAATGTGATCTCTCTCTGTCTCTCAAAGGTTTGCTGGGAGGAAACTTATTGTTGAGTTAAGGTCGCCTATGTACAAAAATTATATAATCAAATCATTGTATTAATGTTAAGCTTTGTGTGTTGTATACAATAAGGAATTAAACTAACTCAAGTGACGGTATTTTCCTGCCTGAGCATTATTTTATCTTTAGTTTAAAAAATAGTCAGTTCATATTATCGATGTATGATGATGATAGGAAAAAAATATTTTACAAAAAAACAAAACGATTTCACTAAAAAAACACTAGGATGGAAAGGATCAAAATAAAAGGATCAGAATGCTTTTATTTTGCATCAGTAGTTTCACCCACGTAATTATTTTGTACGAGTATATTACATAATATTCTAGAAGTGCCAGTCTACACCCAAGCGAACGCGGTTCACGTGTGAATTCACGCCTTTCCTTTAAACACGCGTTCTATTTGTAGGAAATTTATCCAAGAACATAAATAAACAAAATAATCAAACTTCTTCAAGTAGTCTCTAAATATCGAAAATAAGGTCTACAAAAAGTGGGAGAAAGCGCAAACGCCGCAAAATAGGTATATATATATACAAAGGTTAATGCTAGTAATTAACGTGATGTTTGATTACCAGACTATAAATAGCAAATTCCAACGCGAGCTCCTTCAAACATTCTTCGTCTACAACCGCTAATATCTACAGAACGCTAGCAGCATCTTAGTACCCCACAACTAACTCGACAACTCATTTTAATAGCTCAACGAGAGGAGGCTCTAATTGATAGATGTGCTTCTCCAAATTATTGAGTCTACTCCCCGGGGCCCGTGTAATTTGTACTAAATAGTTCCCGACCTGTCTGTTCAATGAAGGTGTGTCTAAAAGAGGGGACCTTTACTTTATGTATGAGAGTCTGGTTGATAAATTACGGAAGTATATTTTTAAGAGGATGGAAAAGTCTCATGGAGAAGGAAAAATTAAAAATTTGTACGTTCTAAAAGTGAAGGTAATGTTATTGAACATTTTAGTTGTGAGCACAGCTAAGGAGTGGTGGAATATCCTGCCAGAATCTGTGTTTCGTGATAGCTATAAATTAAGGGTCTTTAAATCAAGAGTGAATAGGTTACTTTTAGGAAAGCATGCTCTATTGTCAACCACATCGTATATTACCATCAGGTGAGATAGTGGTCAAGCACGGGCCTGTCAATAATAAAAAAGATAAATTCATTTATTCATTTTGTGAACATAGGTGATTAGAGGTGTTTTTCAATTTTATTAATATGTACTAGGTAATCTCATCGAGAGCAATGGTGGCCCAGTAGTAATTGCCCCGACTTATAAGCTGTAGGTTATTGGTTCAAACCCAGCCAGGCGCATTACTTTGTGTAATGTAATTCATCACCACTGCTCTCAAAACGGTGAAGGAAAACATCGTGAGGAAACCGACATGTCCTAGAACTAATAATTCGAAGACATGTGACATCCACCAACCCGCACTGGGCCCGCGTGGTGGATTACAGCCCATTCCCTCTCGTAGAGAGGAGGCCTGAGTCCCAGCAGTGGGAACATTAAAAAGGCTGGTTATGCTTATGCTAATCTCATCCGGTAAGACTAGAAGCTGACCACAAGCTAGTCGGGAAAATGCTAGGGAGATGAAGAGGTAATTTTATCGTCGCAGGGACAAAAACTGTACGTACTACATCATAACTATAAACACACTAAGTGTGTGTAGTGCATTGTGAATTTGTGATAGACACATACCTACCAGAACAGCATGAGCATTGCTATGATGATAAATGATGTCTTATGGTCGAGATATGATCTCTTTAATAGTCAAGTCAAGTGGTAATGATACCAGTTCCCTGCCTCCATAAAGGTTAAGCGCATGACTATTGGAATTCCAGGAACCAGGATTAATTAGAGCACCTGTGTACTCTGTACTGCAAGGAAGACACACCATTCCCTTTATGACGAACGCTACTGTTGTCCATAACTTAGATTATTCATGGAACCTCAAGTTGACCGCATAGCCAGCACGTCTTTGCGCAGACATTTAAGTAACAATGTCTTAGAGACTTAGATCATCTAGCTCGACCCAGATAGGAGATCTGAAGGATTAAATAGATTCCAGGTTGACGGGGACGTGATTTGAATATTAGGATGAGAATTTTGGTTGGAAAATGTGAAGCTTGAGATTATTATAATTTAGTTGAAATATATTCAACTAGATCATTTTTCGGGTTCCTTACCTCAAAAGGAAAAAACGGAACCCTTATAGGATCACTTTGTTGTCCCTCCGTCTGTCTGTCTGTCAAGACCCTTTATCTCGGGAACGCGTGGAGGTATCGAGTTGAAATTAAAACCTTATACTCAGGTCTGCGGACTCTTGAAGCTGTAAAAAAATCAAATTTGTAAGTATCTAACGAGAAAAAAAGATACTTCGGTTTATGTGACAAAAAAGTACGTTTAGACACTCTCGAGGAAATTAAAATTCATAGGGTACTTCCCGTTGACCTAGAATCCTGAAATTTGACATGAAGCAAGGTCTCATAGCACACGTATAGGAATAAATCTGTTTTTTTTTGCGATTTGGAAAAAACTTCGAGACTCCAATCTGGAATTGAGCTCTTTACATAGGTAAGTTTGTACGGAACCCTCAGGGCGCGAGTCCGACTTGCACTTGCCCAGTTTTTTTTAAGGGAATACTTAAGATGAAAAGAAAGAAAGAAAACATGTTTGTTTGGCACTAAAACACACACAATGAACATACAAGTAGGTAAAAACTTAAATTAGGTGTTCCAAAAAACCGGTCAAGTGCGAATCGACTTCACGCCCAAACGGCTGAACGGATTCGGATGAAATTTTGCGACGTGTATATTGATGATATTAGAACGTGTCCCGAAATAGCACATAGGGTAATTTTTATACAAAGAATAATTTCAGAACAATTTTCTAGTTTCACGTAGATGAAGCCAATGGCAGCAGCAACTCATTAATAAAGACAAATCATATTACTGGACAGAATATTATCAGCTTTTCTGATAACACTACAATATCCTTCCGACCCAATGATTATAGCAATCATTATAGCTTGTCAACTTAAATCATTAATCAATACGTCCACGCACTTATGATTGTTTTCACCTTGTGTTCCGTTGTTATTGTTCCATCAACTAATGTACTAAAAATTACCCCCATTTGTAATAATATAGGCTGTGTTATTTTGATGTTTTACTGAGTTTTGTATGAGGCGTAATAACAGAGCATCGGGTAAATAAATTTAAAAACCAATAAACATGGATTTTTTTTGAGGTTTTTTTTTAAGGTTGAAAATCATCTAATGACTTTTTTTTTTCTAGGGCGGAACGGGAGGGCGTGTGTCTTTTACTGACTAAAACCACACCTATGCTCCGTTTTTTACCTTTGCGTCGTCCCTGGACAACGGGTCAATTTTCCTGACATCTCTTTGAGGCGCGCGTGGAACTCTACACGCTGTCAACGATTCGAGCTCTTTCGGGACGGTTACCGGACCGGACCTCACTTTTTTTGAAGTAAGAAATAATCAAATAACTTCGCGAGATCTCTCTCGCTCAGACTTTTGCTGACTAAAACCCATCTTGTATTGTTTTTAGTCAATAAAAGTCTAAAAAGAGCGAGTGATGTATTGTATACCTCCCGTGTTCGTGTTCATTGCATTCCAGGGCCACAAAAACCAACAAATAAAGCGTTTTGAAAGTGATCTACTTGAATAACTCTTTACAAGGGTGCGACAGAATCATAACTCTCGATATACCTACTTATGTATATGTCTATACATGTTACAATGTTCGCGAAACGCTCCTCATATTGCTTTTATGTATAATTTATTGCGCAGTCGTCACTTGGGAGCTGGCCCGCTGCAGCTTAAATTAAACGGGGTTAAGATTTCGATATAATAGCGATACAAATAGAGATCTTTAAGTTAAGACTAAGTAGGTTTCTTATAGGCAAGCGTGCTCTATCGTCGGCAACATCATTGCTTACCATCAGCCTCCCTAGCCAAGATACAACCGTTTCGTTTCAATTCTCTTTTCGTTGATCGCCTCGAGTCAGCCACGCCTTCTATTCCTTTGTTCTGACCACGTGACCGAGCGTTGAGATGACGTCAGAACAAAGGAATCGGAGGCGTGGCCGACTCGAGGCGATCGACTAAAAGAGAGCTGGCAAGGGGGGCTGGTGAGATGGTGGCCAAACGCGAGCCTATCTAAATTTAATGGAAGAGATTACAGACATAGCCCGAAGAATCGCTAAACTTAAGTGGCAGTGGACAGGGCACATTGATCGCAGAACAGATGATCGATGGGCTTAGGGTTCTGGAGTGGCGATCACGTACCGGAAGACGCAGCGTTGGGACGCCTACCACAAGGTAGACCGATGACCTGGTGAGTGACGGTCACAGGAATACCTTGGGGTTGATCACATCAATTAAAAGTCTACATCTCTTTTAATCTCTACTTATGCAGGTCTGCTAGAAGAAATTTCTTTTGAAATAAGCAGTACCTTTGTACAAATTTTTATAATGATCTGTCTTCTTCTGTTCTATATGCGTACATAAATCTATCTATCTATAGATATAGCTGTTGTTCATCTCGAGAATGGCTGGATCGATTTGGCTAATTTTGGTATTAAAATATGTGTGACAGTCCAGGGAAGGTTTAAACGGAGAGAAAATATGGAAAGCTCACAAAAAAAAGTCGAATACAACGACATCTCTAATTAGTCTGTCATTTTAAAATGAATTATGCTGTTATGGTAATACCAGTAGATGGCGTTAAACTTTGACAATTTAGCTAACACAATAGGCGGTACGAAGTTCGTCGGGTCAGCTAATTATGAAATTATGGTATAAAATTATAAGCAACACTAACGTCGAAACTTAATGGCAATGGAGTCAAATCATCTCGAATTGAAAATTTTACTATAATAGAATGTCATTTCCTCTAGGCCCTCGATAGATGGAAAGGGAGAGAGCGGTCAAAGAAAAGGTGCATGGATTGTGTGAGGAGTGATACGAAAGGAAAGGGAGTTAGTGATAGCGTGACGGTTGACAGGATAGAAAGGAATATAAGACGTGTTGCACCGACCCCAAGTAACAATATAGAGCAAGGGCAGGAAGAAGATCATGATGATTTCTTTAAAACCCTTCTTATAATAATAAATACCTTCTCCCCACCTGGCTGCGACTCACGCGGTGAACGGCGAATGTGGCGTTACAAGTCAGCAGATTGGGATGAGATGCGGCACTTCTTTGCATCTTATCCTTGGCAGCAGGTCTGCTTCTCTTCTAAAAATCCGTCGAGCTGTGCAGATGCTACAACCGATGTGATACGTCAAGCTATGGAGTATTTCATCCCCTATCGCGACGTACCCATCGGTGGCTCAGCTCACCCATGGTTCAACGCCGATTGCGTTCAAGCTGAACAACGTAAGCATTCGGCGTTTCTCGCCTGGGTTGACGCTCGTGACCACAAAGCTCCGGATCTGAGTTCAAAGAAGAGAGCCTTCAACCATGCTGCCAAGTCCTACAAAAAGGCACTAAGGAAGGCTCGCTTCGACCGCATTAACCATATTGGTACAAAGCTCTCTGCGCAGCCGTCCGGTAGCAGAGCATTCTGGTCCCTTGCCAAGTCGGTCGAAGCGAACTTCTGTCGGCCCTCATTGCCTCCGCTGGTTAAACCTGATGGAACACTGGCTCATACAGCGAGAGAGAAAGCGGGTCTCTTTGCATCTCTCTTCGCCCATAATTCTCGTCTTGACACTGGTAGTGCTACTCCACCGACTCTACCTCACTGCGATACTTCGATGCCCGAGGTCCGCATAAGGAACAAAGAGGTTCTGAGAGCACTGTATCGTCTTGACGTGAATAAAGCTAGTGGACCAGATGGTATACCAGCGATTGTTCTCAAGGCTTGTGCACCCGAGTTGTCTCCTGTATTGACGCGTTTGTATCGCCTCTCATTTGGGACTGGTATAGTGCCCAAGTCCTGGAAGCTTGCCAACGTGCAACCCGTGCCCAAAAAGGGCAGTCGTACTGATCCTACCAACTATCGGCCGATTTCAATAACCTCCATACTCTGCAAGATTATGGAGCGTGTATTGAACTCGCGCCTCTTGGCATACCTGGAAGGTAACGATCTCCTCAGTGATCGACAGTACGGGTTTCGCCACAATCGATCTACTGGGGACCTACTAGTTTATGCCACCCACTTGTGGGGCGAGACCCTCGAGAAGAATGGGGAAGCGATTGCTGTTTCCTTAGACGTCTCGAAGGCCTTCGACAGGGTATGGCACGCTAGTCTATTGAGTAAGCTTTCAGCGTACGGCGTTTCCCCTGGTCTGATTAACTGGGTAAAAGACTTCCTGAGTGAACGTTCTCTCCGAGTTGTTATCGATGGATGCTCATCAGAGCCCATGACGACTAATGCCGGAGTTCCTCAGGGGTCTGTTCTCTCTGCAACTCTCTTCCTGCTGCATATCAACGATCTGCTGATGCCCGGTATCTATGGGTATGCAGATGATAGCACAGTTGTAGAGAGATACCTGCCGGGTGCTCGAGCTAGTAAGGAGCTAATCCGGTCCGAAAGAGAGGCTATGGTAGAGCGTGCGAATGTCTCACTTCAGGCAGTCTCCAAGTGGGGTGAAGCCAATCTGGTGGGATTCAACGCCGCCAAAACACAAGCGTGTCTATTCACCGCTAAAAGGAGCCCGTTCACCTTGGCTCCTGTTTTTCAGAATGTATCCTTGGGGTACACCGACCGCCTTCAGCTCTTGGGAGTTGAAATTTCTTCAGACCTTAACTTTGGGCGGTTCATTGAGTCCAAAGCCAAGGTAGCTGCTAGGAAACTCGGCGTACTTGCAAAGGTCCGGCGGTACTTCACACCAGGGCAGCTTTTAATGTTATACAAAGCACAGGTCCGTTCGTGTGTAGAGTACTGCAGCCACATATGGGCTGGTGCTGCAAAATGCCACCTGGCAGCTTTGGACTCGGTGGAAAGGCGTGCAAAGAGGCTAATTGGTGATCCAGATCTGGTTAATTCCAATCTACAAAGTCTTGAGCACAGGCGTAGGGTAGCCACGGTACGGCGAGTATCCACCCTTACGTTGTTGAAACTTCAACGGTCCGGACTAAGCGTTTCGCTTCGTCGTTTATACCGCGTACATCGAAGGACTGGAACAATTTGCCTGCTACGATCTTCCCGTCCAACTATAATTTAGGTGTCTTCAAGGCTAGAGTGAATAGGCTCTTGATAAACTAGTGCGCCTCACCATCAATGATTGCATCACTGCTTACCATCAGGTGGGATCGCAGTCAAGCGCTGGTTTATATCAATTTAAAAAAAAAAAAAAAAAAGCCAGCCTTTCGGTGTTTTACAGAATTCATTTTGGAGAGTGTGCGCAGGAATTGCATGACTTGATTCCACCATCTCATTTCTACCATCGGACAAGCCGACGAACGGCGAGTATCCACCCTTACGTTGTTGAAACCTCTACGGTCCGGACCAAGCGTTTTGCCTCGTCGTTTATACCGCGTACATCGAGGGACTGGAATAATTTGCCTGCTGCGATTTTCCCGTCCGATTATAATTTGGGTCTCTTCAAGGCTAGAGTGAATAGGCTCTCAATAAATTAGTGCGCCTCACCATCAACGATTGCATTACCACTTACCATCAGGTGGAATCGCAGTCAAGCACTAGTTTATATCAATTAAAAAAAAAAAAAAAAAATACATTTTCTAATACATCCCCACATATGCTTTTAATTTCTATACACCACTCATTTTTTATTAGTACAAATACTTACAGGGCGTATTAGAAAAGGTCTTGTTATTATTTAAGTAAAGTCTCAATAAATAATATTCATAAACAGCAAAGTTATTAGCGTATGTTCATATCCCAAAATATCACTCAATTTAAGGATATTGTACAGGCTTTATTGATTTACGAATGAATCACTGACGATCAAAATGGAAAAACACTAGCGTAGTATTTTCTAGTAGCAATTGTTATGAATGATTGATTCTATTATCAATTTACCAATGATGACCAATTTTCGTGGACAATTTTGGGATTTCTTTTTTTTTTACTTTTGACTACAAAATATAATCAGTAACGGGTACGGATAAAGTCCCATTTTTTGTACTAATTAAAAAATAGGGGTGTATAGACATTACTAAAAAACTCATGAAACCGTTACAATATTCTTGTCACTACATCCAAAAAAAAAGTCCTTTCATAATAACGTGGTTTGTAGCACTCAGGAATTAAAATATGTAAACTTTTTGGTGTCTTGCGGGAAAGTAGACTTTGGTTACTTTAATGTAGGTAGAGCTAAAATAGCTTTTAAAGTACTTAAACATACAAAATGATAAAAAGAAAAGGTGTGGTACCAATTCCGAGTACCTAACAAGAGCAGCAAGATGACGAAGTTGGTAATAGTGTTTGAACTAGGAGACCCAAATGCTTAGAATTAGGCAGATGTACATCATAGCAATTACTCTGCACTTTCATAGGAGTAGCCTCATGAACACAGTTACATCAAATCGTCCTTTTTTAGGGACCATACATTTAGGAAAATAATAATCGCAAACTTAAAATTGCCAGAAACTATGTCTTCTTCTTTTCGATTCGATGGTAAACTCGTCAAACTGTTTGGGCCCAATAGGTGGCTACATTAATAGCAGCATTGGTGGCACTCAAATCAAATCAAATCCTTCAAAGTGCAGGTGTATGGGCACTTGGGGCATTCTAATGTGTGGCTCATTTTTTGAACAGGAGCACCGCACTCACATTGAATATCCTAAGGGACTATAACACCCTATTTTGCCAAGTTGTGTTTGCAGCGAAGCAAAAAAGCACTAAATCGGTTGCGCACCCAGGTAGGCACCTGGGTGCGCAACCGATTTAGAGCTTTCCATATAGGCCAATGCAAATGGCTCATAGAAACTATGTGAGAAAATTATTCACACACATGTGCACCCCACATATAACACAGCTTTATTTAGCCACGGGTAGTGTGAAAGTGAAACCCGGGGCCCCCTGGGACGAAGGCAAAGAAGGAACAGGAGTGGGTTTTTAGTCAGTAAAAGTCTGACACTATTTCTCGCTCCGCCCAAGAGCTGAATTTGTCATTAAATGATTTTCCCACCTAAAAAAAAAGCTTTATTTAAGTTACGTAAGATTTTCTTTTTTTAATTCTTTAATAATGGCACGGTTGGCGCATTGGTTGAGCGATTGACTGCTGCGCTGCGTGTTGCGGGTTCGATTACCACACGAAACAAATATTTGGCTTGTGTATGTGAGTTTTCATTTTTATAATCGTTCCCACGATCTATACGAGTTTTTCTTGAAAAAAAAACAAAAAAAAAATTATAAAAAAACGTGTCCTACACACGTTATTTTATAATTTTTTTTTGTTTTCAGTTTTTGGTCCAAATGTGAGTTTATATTTAATTAAATAATGAGTTTTCTTGGTACAATATATTACGTATTAAATTGTACGTACCTAATATAAACATCTAAGAAATTACCACCGCTAATACAGAATAGCTACTTCAATAAATTACACAAGATTTTCTAGTACATATTACTACACCCAGATAAGTACTAGGTAGCCAATTTCGTAGAAACATGCATTACATTCAGTTAACTCTGAGATAATTATCTTCTTTCTTCGAACATTACTGATTCTAGGAGATATGTCTCGCATTGGAATAGATGGTTTAAGAAATCTTTAAATTCTTTGTAATGAAAGCCTCACTTTTTATGTTTGACTGACTATTAAAGCTATAGGATAAGTTTACGTAGAAGAGACGTATCATGAGGATTTAGATATCATCATCATCATTTCAGCCGAATGACGTCCACTGTTGAACATAGGCCTTCCCCAAGTGTTGCCATAACAAGCGATACTGTGCATATCGCATCCATCGGATTCCTGCGATCTTTACTAGATCATCGGTCCACCTCGTGGGAGGCCTTTCAATGCTGCGTCTTTCGGTGCGTGGTCGCCACTGTAAAACCTTTCAGACTACTCACCTACAGTAACTCTTCTCTGTCTTTTCTATTCTATCTCTATCTCTATTCTCTCGGTTTCAGCATTTGAAGGTGGAAAGTTTCTAAAAAAACTAAGTTTATCTAAGTGTTAATTTTGAAGATTAATTTTATTAAATTGTGTCCTTTAGTAGATTTTATCTTTTCACCATCTTCTTAGTTTAGTATTTATCGGTGAAAACCAGTAAATGACCTTAAATTTGTTAATTTTTATAAAAAAACTTTCCAATCGCGAAATCTAGCTGTAGTTTTCCAAATAAATAAAAAACTAAGCATATTTCTAATATGTGCCCATATCTTAAATATTAAAGCGATCACAAGTCCGATAACAAATCTTTTGAGAACCATAATACTAAGGATGGGACTTCCATTATCTAAGATTGAACAACAAGATCCAAAGAAGATAATACCTTATTAACAATGCTTGGTAACCAAACTGGTAACCACACTATTATTCGCTCATAAAAGTAGTCTGACCTGATTAAATCCTTTGTCGCCTTTTAGTTCACAACCTGGGTTTAGGTGGCCTAGTGCTATAACCTTAAGTATTTTCAAGATTGGCTTAACGTTTAGGTATATACTGGTTATGGCAAATCGATTCGACTGTATAGTTTAGGTGGCTAAGCAGATTATGTTTAATCGAATGTCGATCATCTTCAAAGGACATCCCTACATTGCTCAAGTAATTCATGCAGAATGGTATAATTGACGGCACGCCACGTTACACTGCTGAATACATAATTATCCATATGCATCTTCAAATTCATTTTTCATCGCCACCAGTTGACGTAAGACATTCATTACTGTTTGTTTCTTCTCTGATTGTTCAGTCAATTTTGGAACAAGACCAACTTAATTAAATGTATTTACAATATACTTCATTCTTTGCCTACCCACACTACATTCGTTTATTGTAACTTTTAAATAAGGTTTTGCAACAAGGTTTGCAAGATTTTTAATGTACCTAATTATCATCATTAACTTTATTAACTAACACATTTAGAATAAAAGTGACTAAATTAATTCCTGTTACTTCTGATATTGCTAACTGACTTTAAAAAGCCCACTGTGAAACTTTGTGGTTGAAAATATCCTGAATAATGAGTAAAACAGCAACACGATAGAGATACATTTAATCTTATTCATATCAATAATTTATATAAATTTCTTGCATTTCTTATAAATTTATATTGAGTAAGGTCACTGTCATGCTAAGGGTGTATTTAACGCTCGATGTTCGATTTTGCTAGCCTATTCTGAAATTTATTAACTCTTACGTGTATTTTACCATCTACTACTATTTGTATCTTTGTTCCCTTCTAACTCTATCCAAGTTACTGTATTATTATCTCTCTAGCCTTCAATATATTGATGAAAATAGTCGCCAAGTTAAGGTGTAAGTTGATAAATGTTAAAATTAATTGTATAATTTGTTCAATCCATCTGCTTTGGTCTCTAGAGTGTTCGCGGCGCTAACTTCACAGTTCCAAGTCAGGCTACACTAAGGCTGTGGTCTGAGTTGATGGTCTTTAGCGATTTGTATAAGTTTATGATTGTTATTGACAGTGGACAAAGGATTAAAATCATGGAGTCTCTAATGGCCGACTTCTGCTTTCTGTAATTGATCGTTTTTCATATCAGTAGCTTGCATTTGGTAATTTATATGCTAATGTATTCAAAATACTGTATTGTATCAGTTATAAATATAATAGGTGTTTTAACAAATAACACATTTACTATATTACGCTTTATCCCTTTTTTTTAGGTGGGAAATCATCGAATAAACATCTTCCGCCCTTCGTGTCAGACTTTTACTGACTAAAACCCACTTCTGTTCCTTCTTTGCTTTCATTCCAGGGCCCCGGGGTTCTCTTTCGCATCACCCATGGTCCCAGTAGGCTTCGACCCTGCTGGGCCCCTACGGTTTTGCTGACATCTCCTTGAGGCGCGCGTGGAACACTACGCACCGTCGACAACTTGGGCTCGGTCCGGACGGTTATCGGACGGTTGGATGGCGAGCTACCCATTGTTCGCCGTCCGCAAGCCAGCGCCTACGTTGGTTGGAAATCGGGATCGGGATCCCGGCCGTTCCCTCGCACGTGAGGCCTCCTCCTGTGCTAGCATTACTGCTTCGCAGAAGGAGGCGACCGCCTGCCACTCCTCCTCGCTCCGGACCATGGCTGATCTCGGTACACCAAGGCGTGAGAGATCGCTGCCACCGATGCGATCGCCCCCACGGGGACACGGCTGTGCTCAGAGCACACCTCTACCGTATGCTCCACCGTGTCCTCCAGGCGGGGACCGTATATTACCAAGGTCCCCGCCTGGAGGAGTCAAGAGTGACATCGCCGACCACATCGTTGCTTTCCATCAGGTGAAACAGTGGTTAAGCGCGTGCCTATCAACAATTAAAAAGAAAATTTAACGAAGCTTCGTCAAAAACAACTCGACAAATAATATTTAATTGGAGATAATTTTAAAGATTTTTAATATATTGAGCAATTGTGAGCATTACAACACAAGATGCAAATACATGAAACCTTACAAAAACAAACGATGGATTAATGACTCTTAGTTTCACATAAAAAATATCAGCTTATATCTCCGAAACGATCGTAAAGCGTTCGTTTTTACGACCAACACTTCATCTCTCTCTGACATATTAGATTAAATAGAGATGGGTTTGTCTACTAGCCTAATTGTTTATTCAAGTGTTGCTACAGCAATTAAATAAACTTCGACTATTACTTCTGCCTCTACTGTTTATTCGGGACACGTTTTGACCCGATGCTTTTTAATTAATATGTCCCCGATAGCTTCTAAAAGTTTTACTATATCTAAATAGGACACGTTCAGGTTGACAATTAAGGATATGTGATTTTGTATTCTGGGCTTGTTTGCTCTGTAACATATCAAGGTCGATATTTTCAATGACGTCTGGTTATGGTTATAATTTAAGGGTAATACAATTTCATTGTTTGGGCAAGATTATTAGAACCTTTCCCCCTTGAACTTACTATTTTGCGTTTACCACTGACATATTTAAAGAAAAAAAATACCTTAAATTTAAATTTAAACGATAACTTTATTTTAACTACCTTTCGTGACCACTCTTTCGACACACACTCAACTCTAAATTTATCAGACAAACTTTTTGTTATTTTAGTTGAGAAATCATCCAATGATTTCTCTCGCTTTTGGGCGGAGCGAGAAGGCGTGTCAGACTTTTACTGACTAAGCCCACTCCTGTTCCTTCTTTGCCTTCGTTCCAGGGCTCCGGGGTACACTTTCGCACAACCTATGGATCAGACAAACTTGGATTCGCAATTAATTTTCTTTCTCGACCATCGCTTTTGCAATGGGCCGTCCTTGTCACTCCAAATAATAAAGTGACAACAGCTCCACGGCTTTCTGTAGCAGCAGTACGTAATTGATCGCTCCAACTGATCACTTGAACCACAAACGTCACAGTTGGCATTCGAGCTCCATCCGGGGATCGATTCTACCCGCCACCGGCTTTTATTCCGATCCTTTGTACTTTTTCATCTCGCGGGGATTAACTAAACTTCAGCGGTCCACAGTTCGGTGCCGAGTCGACTTCCATCGATTTCTTATTAGTTTCCTCTTTTGTTTACTTGGCTTTAATTTTTTTTTAATATAGATTTTTTTCGGACGATTGTGGGTAGATTTATGAAGGATCGAGAAGGCGATAACTTTGTCTCTAGGTGCCGTAAGGAATTTGAATTGGCTGGAATTTTTTTGTTTGAAGATTAACTTACTTTACTCGACATCATAAAGTGCTTGTAAAGTTTCATCACCCGTACAAAAACTTATAGAGGGAAATTATCACTTTGTCTAAAAGATAAAGTGATAATTTTTCAATGATAGCGATCGTCAAAAAGAGTAATATGTATGTTTAAGTTTGACAGCCGGTATCGTAATGTCACGTGGGCAACCAAAAAAATTTTGACATTTGCTGATAAAATGTCATTTCTTTTTTATCAAAAGCACATGTACAAAAAGTATGATGGAGAGGCATTGGCATTTCGTCTACTTTGTCATAAAATTAAAAAGAGGTATAATACGAGTACTATTATCCAAATGAAAGCTTTTGAATAATATAGACTATATATTTTACTAATAACCTTAAAATAAAAGAGAATTGAGAGACTTGACAATATGAAGATATTCACTATTATTTTTCATATTATGAAGATATTCACTTTTATTTAGGAGGACAAGCTGTACGAGTCATGTGTCGTACATGGCCCTCGCGTGTTGCAGTTCAGCACTATTTCGTCGCCTTGCAATTATATTGTAAAGCGACAGTCCACAATTAGCAATCACAGACGACTGTACTCATTAGCGATCATTCACAATGCATGATTCATATATGATAAGTCACGCAATAAATTAGGTCTTCGTCTATCAGTGGCTATCATTTCAAAGTAACATCCAAGGTATGTGCGACCCATTCAGCAGCGCACACACAAGCGATTGTCAATAAAAAAGAAAAACGTTCCAGATTTCAAATACATCTAGTTAGATCTAAGAAATGAAAAACAACAAACGACAAACGGAAAACTATTATCCCAACTGACAGCATCATACCGCAAAATCTCTTCAAATATCGAAGAGATAATCCAGATGAATCTTCTAACCGTATAAAATGCAAATGCATCACAGAGGTCAGTCTTTGTATGTCGAAATGTTACCATTACGGTATCCCCCGAGTACCAGGGATTGAACGAGATTTTGTTATGCAGATGCTCTCTCAGATATCGACAGCGATCGCCGGACGATGTCAATTGAAGCCATTGTTGCCATATGTAACGATGTAAATGATATTGTTGGTATTTTCGAAGAGTATTGGATTATCGAGTGCTACGATTGTTAAACTGTTACTGTTTGCGGTTATGAATAAAGAATATTTGTTTCGATCGAGTGGAATCACCACGGCCTGTCATGCAGTCGAAGCGCGGGACGGATAGCACGGCACGCGAATATTAACGACATCATCCGACGAGCCCTTGTCACCGTCGGCGTTCCGGCTGTTTTGGAACCTCATGGCCTGGCACGCGACGATGGTAAGAGACCGGACGGTATGTCCTTATTTCCGTGGAAGATGGGTAGGCCTTTAGTGTGGGACGCTACCTGTGTCGACACTCTTGCGCCATCCCATCTTCCTAGCTCTTCGTGCTGTGCTGGTGCCGCCGCTGCGGCTGCGGAGAACCTCAAGCGACGGAAATATAACAACCTCGTTGGTAGTTATATTTTTGAGCCGTTTGGGGTTGAAACTCTTGGGCCGTGGGGTCCGAGTGCTCATAAGCTTTTCAAAGAATTATCCAAACGCTTAGTTGCACACTTCGCGTGACCCAAGGGCTGGCTTTTACCTCGGTCAGAGATTAAGCATTGCCATACAACGTGGCAATGCCGCCAGCCTTTTGGGCACACTTCCAGTCGACAGCGATGCGGAGGAATTTTATGACGCCATATTTTAGCTAGTAGTTTTTGCCTTTAGTGTATATATAGTTTTAATTAGTTAAGTGTTTTTACTGACAAGTCATTTATATAAATCGAGTGGAATAAATAAAGTTGTATTATATTAATACGCAAGAACCATTGTAGTTCATATTCGGTATATCGATTTTTATTGTTCTTAGACACTAAGAAAACTTCGAAGTTTACGAATGAAAATAAGTACCTATATTTTTTTTTATATTTGGCTGGCTTGTTCTTTGCCCTAAGAATTGGCATTGCCATCTAACCTGGCAATACTGCCAGGGTTCTGGGTACGTTTGTGACGTATCCAGATGACAGTGATGAAAATGCTTCAACGTCTAAGTATATTTGATTTTGTATACCTATCTCTATAAAAGGAGAAACTGACTGACTGACATATCAACGCACAGCCAAAACTACTGGGACTAGAAATGTGAAATTTTGCACAAGGTTTCTTTTTATGACGTTGCCTAAGAGAGGATTTTCCAAAATTCACACCCTATGGGGATGAAACAGGAGTCCTGCTTGCACGCGGGAGAAGCCGCTGGCAGAAGCTGGTAGGTACGTAAGTACATACGACGATTGTAAATACTCGTAGTTGTTTGTATTTATCTATTTTGTTAAAAGCCAAATATTTCAACATATTTATCTGATTCTATCAGAACATAACTGATAAAAATATATATTTCTTTTATTTATTTATTCATTTCATCAACAAATTTACATTTGTGTCGAATGGTTGAAAATTTTACAATATAATAAAACATTCAAAAACCACAATACTAATAATTAAAAAAAATAAAATCAATTTATATAGACATGCTGGTACAGGAACTTGCCAGGTAAATAAATAAAAATACATTCCACATTATTTGTCATCACATTAATATCATAGTTTAAATAGTTACAATAATAAAAAAGCTAAATGTCAATAAAATGTAAATAATGTCATTGTCATTGTCAATGTTCTATTCCATCAATCCACATAAATCCAACCATCATTAAATTTTTGGCTACCGAGATTCATTAAACTAAGATGGCGTGCCTAAATCACTACTTCAAGGTGCTGTATAAAAGCAACTAGAACAATTAGACGTACTCAAACTACTTAATGGCAGTTATCATTGTGTTAAAGGACAATGGACACTTTTGAACTTACTCCGTACCTATATCCGCTGCATCAAATTGTGGCATATGTCATTTAAAAGTGTAGTAATAGCATCATTATATTGTACGGCAAAAACAGATAGACAGGTGTAGAGAAAGAATTATGACTCATTTTATTTGACCTATAAAGTTACCAAAGGAAGAAACGGGCGACCTTTCTTTTGGTAACTAGCTTTACCTCAAATAATAATAATAATAATAAATGGACTCAAACGGAACTTGATGCCCTGGATAGGCGGGTCCGTACACTGCTGACTGCATACCGAATGCATCACCCACGATCGTCGGTCATGAGACTGTATATCCCGCGGAAGTGTGGGGGTCGAGGCTTTTTAAATGCTAAGACCCTGCACAATCGCGAGGTATGCAGTCTCAGGGAATATTTCCTAACCACCGACGTGGGTATGCATCGTGATGTAGTGGCAGTGGATAAGGGACTCACCCCACTCTCCTTGGCTAACGAGAGCTGGCGCAAACCTGTAGTGCTTGACACTAACGATCGCAGGGAAGTATGGCAGAGTAAGGAACTCCACGGACGCTTTTTCCGGGCCCTTCATGGGCCCGATGTAGATCAACTAGCGTCCGTAGCCTGGCTGCGCGTCGGTGACCTCTTTGGGGAAACCGAAGGTTTTGTCTGTGCAATTATGGACGAAGTTATCATGACGAATAACTACATTTTTTTTATTGAAATATTTAAAAATATAATTTATATGTTACAATAATGAATAAAGAAATAATAATAATAATAATAATGTTTTTATTGACATAAAAAGATTGATACATATTCAATTGAAGCCCTAACTCCTGAGCTAGGTGGTACCTGTGTTACAGGAGTCAGTGTCTTCACTCGTTTGTGAAACATTAACAATTATTTATGCAACAAAATTAAAATTAAAATGTATACAATTAGTGCAAACTTGCTCTTGTGTGATAAGTGTATGTGTATATGTATTGTGTATATGTGTGAGTGTGATGGTGTGTTGTGGGGTGATAGTGTAATGTCAAAGTGTAGTCTCAAAGTTAGGTCAACCTAAAAAAAAACTGGGCAAGTGCGAGTCAGACTGGCGCACTGAGGGTTCCATACAGTGTTACATATGTAAATAGTTTAATTCCCGAATGGAGTCTCGAAGATTTTTCCGAATCGAAAAAAAGTTTCATTTTATGATGTAACAACAAATTTTTCCCGAATGGAGTCTCGAAGATTTTTCCGAATCGAAAAAAAGTTTCATTTTATGATGTAACAACAAATTTACTATTTTCAGATTTATTCTTATATTTGTGCTATAAGATCTTGCTTTATGCCAAATTTCAGGATTCTGGGACAACGGGAAGTACCCTATGAATTTTGATTTCCTTGAGAGTGTCGAAATGTATGTTTTTTTGCGACATAAACTGCCGTATATTTTGTTTTTGTTAACTTAGAAGTTTGATTTTTTTTCAAGGGATCGTTGACTTGAGTATATGTTTATAATTTCAAGTGGATACCTCAACGCATTCCCGAGATGAAGTGTCTTGACAGACAGACAGACAGACGGAAAACAAAGTGATCCTATAAGGGTTCCGTTTTTGCCTTTTGAGGTAGGTACGGAACCCTAAAAACGAATAAACTTGTACGAGCAATTTTCCAGCTGCTCGTCTGTTGCTATCTAATCTAGGCACTAATTGATTTTAACCAGGTTATTTCAGATTAGTAGGTTTAGTACGTTCACCCATGACAGAGTTCAATTTTTGTCAAGTCAATGGAAAAAAATTACATCAGAGTTAGGCGTATCCAGAAAAAGTAAAATGAGCCATAATTCTTTTACTGCTTATGTTTGACGATTAGTGCCATTTAAAAAAGGAAGCTATTAATTACTATGACCTTGAAAATGACATTTACCACGACCTGATACAGCTCTGGGGCCAAAATGCCCATTCTCTTTCTAATAGCCGCCGAAACAAACTTCGGGCTGGTCGCAGTAGTGCCGTCAAAAGTAATGACTGGAGTATGTTTGGGAGTTTTGGCCTAAATACTGTCGAAAACAGGGCATTAAAAGAAGAGGACATGGAAAGTAATATAGATATGTAGATACAGTTTAGACTAGCTTAAAGCAAAAAGCAAGTAATTGTTCCTACATCAAAAAAAGTCTATAAAAGCAATTTGAAACAAGGACATTACAAGGAAAGGACATGGAAAGTAATATAGGTATGAATATATACATAGTTTAGACTAGTTTAAAGCAAAAAGAAAGTAATTGTTACTACAACAAAAGAAGTTATCAAAATAAAATTCATACAGCTAGAACATATTATTTCCATGATGATTACTATAATGGATGTTATGTAGGTGTTGTTTTATATGAGCATAAGCCAACATTTCATTCCCCACGGTTAAGCCAATGTTATACAAAGCACAGTTCCGACCGTGTGTGGTGAACTGCACCCACATTATGGTCTGGTGCTGCAAAATACCATCTAGCAGCTTTGGACTCAGTGAAAAGGCGTGAGAAGAAGCTAATTGGCGATCCAGATTTGATTAACACCAATCTACAAAGCCTGGAGCACAGGCAGAGGGTAGCCAGGTTTTCGGTATTTCACAGGATGCATTTTGGAGAGTGTGCATAGGAATTACATGACTTGATTCCGCCATCACCTTGTCCCTTTTCGCCATCACCCTTAGTTCCTTACGTTGTTGAATGTTAACGGCCTGGACCAAGCGCTTCGCCTCGTCGTTTATACCGCGTACATCGAAGGACTGCAACAATTTGCCTGCAGCGGTCTTCACGTCCGATTATTATTTAGGTGTCTTGAAGGCTAGAGTGAATAGGCTCTTAATAAATTAATGCGATTCACCATTGACGATTGCATCACTGCTTACCATAGGTGGGATTGCAGTCAAGCACTAGTTTATATAATTTAAAAAAAATACAGAAAGTTAGTTCATCAAAATATAATAGGCGTTGAAAACAGAGCAATATTATAAAGTGGTGACTGACGTGATATTTACGTATGTCAAAAGACCAAGGCATTAGAATTGTTCCCTATATAGGGTGACTGGTAATTAGTGTACGATACTTAAACACGTGATTGTACTCATGATAACCAACAACTTTTACTATGGAAACAAACCTGAAATCGCGAAAAAAAAAATCAGCTGTTCAGTATATTTATGTTTGCCTAATGTACTGAACAGCTGATATTTTTTTCGCGATTTCGTCTTTGCTCCCATAATAAAAATTGTTTGTTATCATGAGCAAAATCACGTGTTTAAGTATCGTACACTAATTGCCCGTCACCCTATATATTCAGATCGTATTTAGCGCGTCGTAATAATCTATGATTCACTACTAATCGATGTTCATGGTTTGTTTTTGATCGTTGTTCACACAAAGTTTCGTAAGTATTGTACACTTAGGTAGTTACAATTACGGTACTTTATTATCAGTTGTGTCGTACTGCCGTAGCAACAATTTATCGAGTCTATTATGTACTTTACAACCACTACGGGGTTTGAATTTTTATTTACGAAAGCAGGTGAAGTAATTTTAATTACTCTACTTAGTTGCGGTACACGGTAAAACTAGTATACAGTGTGTAAATTCATGATATAATAGATACTATTTGTTTATTAAAATTATTGGTTTACTAACAGCTGCTAGCGGCTTACGGATAGTAGAAAATTATCCTAAGGGAACATTCTCGGAATAAAAAGTACCATATCCACTATTCCAGGACATAGTCTATCTATGTACCAAGTTTCGTCGAAATCTGTTCAGCCGTTTGAGCGTGAAGAAGTAACAAACATACACACACACACTCATAAACTTTTGCCTTTATAGTAATTAGTATGATAATTTAAAATTAGTCTAACACTATCAGATCAACAAAAAAATATAAATATTCTCATTTTCAATCGAATAATGTGTTTTGAATACACATTAACGTACTTACAAGACATTTCGCCTGACCTTTATTTTCCGCCTGACTTCCGAAATTTATTTTTATTTAAAGCGGAGCAGAAAATATTAAAAAAAAATGACACAGGTCTACTCCCAGGCAAATCCCACAGGACTCCAGGACTCTGCGTTTTTTTTCGATTGGCAAAATTATAACTTATCGTATTTTGATGCATTAATGTCACAAAATGAGGATATATTATCTGTGACATAATTTTTTTCTGGTCACACTAATTTAACCATTTAAAGTTGACTTCAAAAGAGCTAGGGTAACACCCCGTTAATAGGCTAGACATTTACCGAATGACATTTTACGCGCACATAAAATCCACTTCTGTATAGGTCATGGCTATGAACTGTACTGTTTAAAATTTATGAAATACTAGATTCTGCCAGCGGTTTTGCCTCCGTGACAGTAGGTTTCTCCATACAAACTTTGAACCCCCGTCTCATTCCCTTAGAGGGTGAATTTTGGAAAATCCTCTCTTAGTGCTCGCCTACGACATAAAAGGAAACCTTGTGCAAAAAATCACGCCCCTAGGGGGTTACCATGACGTTTAAAGTAAGATTGTTTTATTCCTATTCCATTGTGGGTAAGAGATGGCGCTAGACAACCTGCATAGCTCTGTCTCTTACCCACACTGAAATAAGAATGAAACAATCTTACTTTGAACCTCATGGTACAGGGGCTAGTCCCAGTAGTTCCGGCTGTGCGTTGATATGTCAGTCAGTCAGTTTCTCCTTTTATATATATAGATTGCGCTGTATGAAATAAAGTCTGTATAGGGTAGTTCTTAAAGTTATTAGTTGGTCATACTTTGGATTAAAGAGAGAGTGGAGTGGTTGGTTAGTTGTGCGTACAGCTAAGGAGTGGAATTCCCTGCCGGAGTCTGTGTTTCCTGATGACTAACAACCAAGGGGGTCTTTAAGTCAATTGTGAACAGGGTATTTTTAAGCAAGCATAGTTTAACTTTTGTCACTTAATAATAATATTAATTTAATTGTCAATAGCACCATGTATTTAGAAAGAAGAAATTGACTCCTGAAATATAGATAGGTACATACACATACATAGCTACATAGCTGTGTGGATTTAAAGCTTCATTAGTTTTTAAGGCAGTTAATGAAATAAAGAATATTATTATTATATTATTGCTTTTGTTTCATGTCTTCGTCCGTGTATGTTACTACATCTATATTACCATTTTTCTTTCTAATTACTCGTACTAATACCATAAATCAACAACCCACTGACACAAACATAAAACTGCAATCCCCCGTCCACTAACCAATCGGCCACATCAAATACCACAACGGTTGTTCTCACATCGTAGACGCGACACAAACTCCAGTCAAAAGGATTACACCGAATGCTGCCATTGTTCCCAAAGCTATGTGGATTCTGACACCAGATCCTAAGCTGTTAGCATTGTTTTAGTGCAGGGAAATTTACTTAGCCGACTATGTAGGGATAGAATTTCTAGCACGTATTCTACTAGAGCGTTTAAAAATGCAAGAGGACTTGAACTGGATGTATTTCGTAAAAGTGCTGCTGGGTATACTTATGAACGTAAGTAAATAAAAGATAACTCGGCTACAAGAAGTAATTTTTCGATTAGGTTTGGAAACGATACTCAGTATATTTCTAATTAACTAAATTCTGTGGTAATAATCATCTTAGAAAAATAAATAGAACCTGAGGTTTCGTATCAGGTCGTGAGTAATTCATACCGTATTATAAAGTACTCAAACATGAGTTTGATACTTATGACTTTATCGTCAATCTAAAAAGCTCAATAGTTACCTTTTCGTTACAAGCATCACGCAAGGCTACACTAATAACACTTCATTTTCAAGTTCTGTATACTAATTTTATTACTAATCACCTATTTTCTCGATTATGTAAACTTTGCCAGGCGGAGTTTGTTGTCCTACGTTGTCTTAGCCTGCAAAAGTTTACTTTGCCACTAGATTAAGGTTTAGCCCTTAATCTTGAAGCAAAATGTGCAAAGTGTGGTCGGCTCTGTTCTACTTTTGGTTTGGGTCGCCAGTCTTATTTGTCAGTTTTAAATATAGATTTTGAAATGGCCTATTTGAGAAGAGATTTATGACGTAAGCAGGAAAACCTTTAAAGTTCAAAGTTTCATTATATGTCAATGAGTGGGCTTAAAAATAATGTGAGAAATTGTGCTACAAAAGACTTAATGATGAACGTGGTTGGTTATAGAAATAGAAAAGAGACGAAAGAAACAACGGATTGTTTCAGAAATGCTATAGATAGAAAGGAAGTCAATATGAGAATAACGTCTGATGGAAAAACGGAAATATACTGTTAAAATAAAAGTAAAAGTTCATTTTTACTTTATTCAGTAACAAGTATTCGATAGTTAGTAAGTAGCGAACAATTATTATACTAATGAAAAATCAATTGTATATCCAAGATTTAACAAAACATATTTCAACCCTGTAGAACTGCCAAATACTTAAGAAACATTCTAAGGATAAATATAAAATAATCAACAACATGAAATCCGTCTTCACAGGCAAGAGGCAACGGTTGAGTCACGTTCACCCCGTTAGGACTTGTTCCCTCGTTCGTATATATAAGACATTTGTGTGGGTGCTAGAACGCTAAATTGTCCGGGTGAGACCTTTAAGAGTTGATTACCTGTTCTCGATTGGTTGGGAGGGCTGAACGAAGTACGTGTAATGGAATATATAGATCAGTATTGAGCAGAAATTTTGAAGACAATAGTTTGTTCTTTTATCAAAAGGAAAATCTATATTCAACACACATAAAAGGTTTGAAACTCTTTTTGTTTGGAACAAGAATTTTTTGGCAACATAATAAACAAAAAGGCTATTTGAAGCTTTTGTAAATCTGATTATCACCCAAAACAGAATGTGTTTTCATAAGCTTTATTCACATATAATGTAGGTTAGGAGACAAGATTGCAAAGGGAAGATTACAACCAAGCGCACGAAGCTACGGGAGGTTACAAGTGTAATACAAATGTCACATCTGTAAGCCGCCGAGGATCTCACCAAAAAGTAGGGCAAGGTATACCTTCCTCACATCACAAGAGTAATTGGTCTAAAGCTTATAGCGGTAAGCCTTTCATCGTTAATAAGAAATAGTTTGAATCACATAAAGTTCCAATCGCTCCTTTACTTGACCTGAGAACGTAAGAAGTGTTAGTACCAGAACTTTTACTAACAAGGCTCAATTGCAAGGCAAAGCTAGACCGCGTGAGAGAAAAATTGCTTAAGTACCGACCTACAAACTTAAAGTTGTTAGTCGAAATAGAAGAAATATATTGGTTTTTTGTTGAAGTGAAAATTCTGAAAGAAAAACGTGTTCTAGTATTAGGGCCTGCGCACACTTGAGACATGAATGTCTTAGACAGACTTGTCTACGACGTCGCAGACTTATCTGCGACAAGACTGTTTTGTCTACGACACGGCGCACACCATCAAGACAAACGGCGTACGCACGTCTCAAGACAGTCTTGTCGCAGACAAGTCTGCGGTGTCGTAGACAAGTCTGCGACGTCGTAGACAAGTCTGTTTAAGACAGTCTTGTCTCAAGTGTGCGCAGGCCATTATTGGGAACTTTAGAATTCTGAAATATTAGATATTAGTACCAAAAATTTTATTTGGAAACTTATGGATTAATTATGTCTGGAAATTTATTAAACTAAAACTAAGCTTACCTAGTACTTAGTAAGTTTAATTAATTAAATGAGTAAATGGATATAATTTTGTTTATTACTTCAAGTATTAGTAACTAGTATTAATAACAATGTCCATTAAGATTAATGAGAACAAGAAACGTGTAGGGTGATTAAAAAAATCAGAAACTTTATATCAAATAGACCATTAACAGGAACTTTTGAACTGTCAAAATGTCGGTCAGTCAAAAAAAAAAAAAAGTGAAGCTAAGTTGCACGTTATAATATAATATGTTTGTTTGAGAGGTCATTTTGGGGATTAGACCAGTAATTTTAAACTAAATCATTAAATGATAAATGATATTTATTTTGCAAATAGGTTTTTTAAAAACACTTTTACACGTCAATTTTTTTTGTCAATTTAAACTAGACGAAGCCGGTGTTTCCTAGTTGACTACCCTGAGAAGAAACACCGAAACAAACTCAGGGGTCAAAGTCTGTTTTAAATACCATACAGCAAACATGTAATGGTCTTTAAAAGAGATCATATGAGAACCATGCAGGTTGGAGTCTGAGATGGTCTTTGAACTGAATTCAACAGTTAAACCCAAAATTGCTTATCAAACAACACAGTTCTATCTTAACTGTTCAGCAAATCCGTGGTTCCCACACAAAGACAAAAAAACTACAAACTTTTTATCAAAAGCCATTGATTCATTTGAAATGAAATTCCATTCTAATTTCACAGTATCTTATAAAAGTAGTGAAAAAACTTGGTTGCTATTAGCTGGTCGACAAATTCATCTGATCCATAGATTTTTAATAATGGCATAGATTATGAAACCGTGTAGAAGCGAAACATTAGAAATTTCTTCCGTAAGCCAACGCCATATTCACAATTATCACCGAAATAATCACAAATTTTTCTAGTATGAACAGAGAGAGGTCTGTGCAGTAATGAATGCAGTAAATCATTTAATGGTTATGTCAAAATGTTATGCCAGCAATGTGAATGACGATTCAATTCTGACTTTCTTGAACATCTTTCACTCTTTGAAGTTTTAGGCGTTAAGAATGCTTTTTAACCGAATTCAAAAAGGTACTATGTATAAATATATTTTTTTCTAAGTGTTTACCGATTTCTCGGTCACTTGTGGACCGATTTTGTCATTTTATTTTTATTGAAAGGTTATGCTTCCGAATTGGTCCCATAGAAATATTGTTAAGATCTGATCATGAACTTCGAAGTTATGGAACTGAACTCCTCATAGGATCACAGCAGATCCGTCGTAACAAGTAAAATTGCTTTGTTTATACGTGTAGTCGATGACTGACTAAAAGAAGAGGGGGAATAAATCGAACTGATCTGATGATGAAGCCTGAAGTTAGGCACCGGAACTCTGCGAATGCGTGATGTCTCTATCAAATGCGTGTTTCTCGTCTATACATCCTTAGTCTATGTCCATGGAGATCGGGACTCGATGGCCGAGGAACCGGTCGGACCCGGCCCGATATTAGTTCAGACACCTTACACACACAGACAACGTCGCGGTTCCGTTGTTATACGATATCTTTATTACTATGGGAGATTCTCATGGATGATTGGATATAAGTATTGTTGGGGTACAATGGAATATACAATTTGTTTTTTTTTTGGTCATGGTTTTTGATAGATAAGAAGTTATGGTAGGTGTTACTGAAGAAAATGTATTCGTGGTGGAAGTGGTTTTACTGGGTGTTAGTGTGGGTAATGCAACAGTCATTTCGGTTAAAACTTTGGTTTTTTATTGAAATTAAAACTATAACAATGTTAGGAAGTAATACAATATTAATCATTTTATTATGTTATACATGTAAAGGCAAAATTTTATATGAATATATCGATGGGTGCAAAGTAAAAAAAGTTATCTACAATTTTACAATTTTGCAATCTTTATTGAATTAGTAACATTAAGCAGTACATCATCATCTTCCTGCCCATGTCCCATGTTATTTGGGGTCGGTGCAACACGTTTTTTTCTTCCATTCTGCCCTGTCACTCGTCATGCTATCACTAACTCCCTTTTCTTTCATATAACTCTTCACACAATCCATCCATCTTTTCTTTGGTCCACCTCTCCCTCTCCATCCATCCATAAGCAGTTATTTGTAATTTTTTTTAATATTCTTGAAAAAGAAAACTATTATTTCTTCATTTTTGACACTTGAATTATCAGAAAATCTCAAAATTGCGGATAACTTTTTTACTTTGCACCCGTCGATATGTGTGTGCTGTGTATACTTGTTAGTTTTTTACGCTCAAACGGTTACTTCTAAGCAAGCGTGCTCTAGAATAGACCACATCATCGCTCACCATTAGGTGAGATAGTGGTCAAACGCGAGCCAACCAATAATAAAAAAAAACGGCTGAACGGATTTCGATGGGACTTCCTGGATTAATACATAGGCTAAAATTTATAAACGTAGGCAGTAACAATTTCACGCGGGCGGTGCTGCGGGTGGTAACTAGTACACCGTTATAAAAATCTAATTTCAACGTCGTCATCAGGAAGAATGGAAACACGCCATTTACTCGTAAGCCCCAGTATCGTTTTCGTCAAATATTTTCATGCGTTCGGCGTCTCGTGTATATTGTTATTGTTTTTCTATGAGATTATTATATGAAAATTTCACATATAAACAGAAAATTAATTTAGTAAGATGTTATTTATTTTTTGACCTTGTAGCTACATGAGGTATATTAGTATAATTAACGATTACATCAAAACTGAAATCTGTTAGAGCTCTAAGAGAATAATATGGTAGTAAATTAAAATTTAATTGTTCAGTACGTTTATACTTGGCCTGGCTAATGAACTTAATTACAGTAATGATCTGAGAACGAAATAAAAACGTAATGATCGAATGAATCTCGTATTCTACGTAGGTATGTCCCACCCGGGGAATGAAATTGATCCTTCGGCAAAGCAAGTGGTATGGTCCGTTATGGGAATGCAACTCGACATACATTTTCACTGTTTTTCATACAACCGCTCTTACGCGATTGTGACGTTATTATACATTTATCATGACATATTATGGAAACACAGTATCTTGTGGATATTATCTATATTTTCTATTGAAATCAATATATAAATTTGTGTAAAACTAATTCTGTAAAGACCTCTGAAAATCTGCTATTTTGCATGAAATTTGACACTTCATAATTTACACAAAAAGTAAAAAAGTCAAAAAAGAATAACAATAGAAGTTTTGTAAAATATTCGAGTAAATCACGGAATTACCGAATGCTTACAGAGTTAGGCGTTATCTCTCTTTTCTCGCGTTATTTTGTCAAAAATCACGTTGGATTGCGTTAGATAAAGTAACAAGCTTTTAAACCATGCTCGATGTTGATGTTAGGCGAGTGAAAAGGAACCTCTTAAAGAAGAAAAAACAAAATTTTACAAAAACAATTCATTCTTTTCGTGTTATTAAGCGCAAAGTTACCTTCCATATCCATAGAATACCGACCAAACAAAGATCTTAAAGAAAAAAACACTATAACTTTTAAAACCGATTTTATCATCTCGTTTACGCCTCATATCGGAACTCGACTACATAATCTCTATGTAGAAGTAGTAAAATTCAAAATCACCCAGAATCTCCTCGCAAATAACTCGTAGGGCCGTCATCGTACAGTATTGGGATATGGTGGCGGCCTCGGGCTGCTACGGAACGATAACTTAATCCCGGCCTTTTTATCTTGGCAGTGGTGCCCCTAGTAGGGTTACTTGGCTCCGATGTGCCTGTTTGTAATGCATTGATTAGAATTTCTGCGCCATTGTGTTGGAAGAGTTAAGAGGGTTGTACGTAGAGGGTATTATGAATGTAAATATTGCTTATACCTACTTACATTGTCTGTCAAACAACCCCCTACTTTCGAAGAACCAATTTCGTTTGGTTTCTGTTCTACACAAGGTTAAATGTTTAAAGCCGCACACAGGATTTAACACTTTGCCAATCCAACGCCCACGAATGTCGCATTAATTAATTTCTCTTAGTTAACTCTAATGAAATACGTAGCGAGGTAAGCAATGAATGTGTTACTTCCATCTATTTCTGGATCAGTATTTAAGTCGGTTACACACCAAAATTTGAATCATTCTTGTTGTAAACTCGATATTTATGAGAAATGGGAATGCTTTCAAAGTAAATGAGCTAAAGTAAATCATATTATTTTGAATTAATGTAACAAAAAAAGAGACGGCATTCGATTGATGAGCGGGATAAGGTAAACAAAGCATTTGTTTGTAATCCAGTCATGTAGATGGCAATGAAATATCTTTAAATTTCCGTGTAGAAGAAAAAGTGTATTTTTTCTTTATTATTTATTTACATGTTAATAAGAAAGAAAAATAGGGGTCTTTAAGTTAAGAGTACTAAGAGTATTTCTAGGCGTGCACCATCATCGCTTAAATCTTTTCTTACCATCAGGTGAGATAGAGGTTAAACTTGAGCCAGTCAATAATAAAAATTAAAAATATTAATTTATTCGATAGTCGTTATTATTAAACGAAGTATTATAAAAGTTAAAAAAAAAAACGGTCTACTTTTCCCAAATCGCTAAATACATAATTGATGATCCTGAAAACATTTTTACTCGAACGTAATATATACAGAAGAAAAATACTATTATTTAATTATTATAATGTAAGTTGTAGCGGACATGAAAGGCGTATCATGACGACACTCCTTCGTTTTAGGGACGAAAAGGAAAAAAATGAGAAAATATTCCGTAGTGACCCATATCGTAGGAGGAAAAATAAAGCAAAGCAGGAAAAAAGCATTCCAGATTTCAAATTGATTGGGCCAAAAATTGGTACAATAAAGAGCAAATATCTGTACAATTTTTGTAACAAATTGGTATGAGATTTCTTGTGATAGGAATGCGTAAGTACTTGTGACAGGTCTCCCTGTCTTCTGTTGTGTAAAAATAACAGTTTCTTCGGTTTGAGTTGAATACAAACTCAGTACATTTTATTCAAATATAATCGTGCAGTCGACTTCTCCCTACAGATTATTTCATGATTTCAGCAAGTGTATGGAAAAAGTAATAAAAGCGAAAGGAACGAACAAGCCACTGAGATACAGACCATTTACTTCTATCTAAGGAACCCTTATCCAAAAGTCCTAAGTTTAAATATTACAAAACTTTCTGAACATAAAAGAATTTTAAGGCATTAGAGAGTCCAGTTTCCACTCCCAGTAGAAATAGCGAGCATTACCCCAAAAGCTTTAGAAATAAAAAGAAAAGTTTACAGCCGAATAGAAACAACTACGTTTTCAATTTACCTATTTTGCACTACTTTCCTTAGTCTTAAGGAAAAGTCAAATACAATTTCACAGACGGTCAACTCTCCTGTTTATAGCATCTAGTGTGAGTCGGGACACGTCCGATACAGGTTTCTCGTTTAATTATCACCGGGTTCCGTCCGTTAGTCACTAGCGAACGCGATTAAACCAATCAATTTGTCACGGCACTTTCGACTGACTATATCGGACATTTAGCTGGACGATACGGGGGCGATGCGATTCCGATTTTAGTTTTGTCATTGTGAATTGGTTGAAACATGTTTGTTGGGCTAATGATCATCATAATTTTGGTTGCAGTTTTTAGAATGCAGCGTTCGTTGTAGTGCTCCTTAGTGACAGTTTCCGTTGCGTTAAAAGATTTTACTACAGTCTTAATGAACAACAAGGAATAAATTCCTGTCCAAATACTAAATAAGCGGGTGAGAAACCAGTTGTGACGCTATACAGTTTTATTTTGCCGAAACTTCACAACTCTTTGGTCTATCAATCCTTTAAAATTATTTCAGTAGAAACTCCATCAAGTGGTTGTTGCGTGATAAGAGTAGATGAACATACGGACTTAATCTTCCTATCATCTGTTTTATTACGTAGGAGAATTTATATTAGTTGAAAAACCACAACTGTTATTAATATCTTGAAATTTTAATCTTACAAAAGCTGTATCAGGTTATGACTGTAGAGGGTATATTATTTCTAGGGAACATAAATTCAAAAATACAGTCAATATTTCAAAATATGATGCGTCAGTTGCTGTATCAGATGAACGTGACAGCGAAATAATTTAAACAACAAGTAATGTTAGCCGAATGGACAGCTTCATTACATGTGAAACACAATCTATGCTTGACAATCATAAAATTTATTTCAGTGGAATTGATAGCCTGCAGAAGACTAACAATATTTACGATCACAATAAAACTATTAGGAGCACAAATAAATCATAGCGTGGTTTGGTCAACTACAAATTGTTGCTGAAAGCAAACCCCAATAATTGGAAAGGTCGACTAGACAGGTACGAATGTGTACGGGTGATGCGGTTTCTAATTTATTGCAAAAATAAGGGGCCTGCCTCGGGGGCGATCCGGATATAAGCAGGTGTTACATCGCCCTCAGTTTTAAACCCTCTGAGGCTCATTGTGTTCACTGAAATATTATAAAACGGGTCTCTTTGGTTTTTTGGAAAAGGGTGAGATTGGAATCTTGTATGACATGTGATATGGGACTTAGTGGGGAGAGAGGTTATACCTTTGTTTCTGCTATTAATTTTGATTTCAATGTGTTATCGATCCTGCTCAGTTAGGGAGGCGACATCATTTTGTAAACGAATGTTGGAGGAGTTGAGTGCATCTACCAATAACCATTATAGGTTTACGTTTTAATTTAGAGTATGATCAATAATTTAAGGTATTTTGTGAAGTCGACTATCGAAATTGTAATTTTTGCTTATAACAATATCTAAAGTTACAGGGATGTAAAAAAATGGATCATTTATCAAATAAAATAAGCCAAACTAACCATAATCCTGTGATTCAGCGGGCACTTAAGGAATATTGAAACTTGTGATGAAATCATCTTTGGACAGATTCCCAAATCAAGTGAATCATATTTGCCCTTTGTGAATTTGGCACCAGTTTGATCTCGTTCGTTTCCGTTATTTTTGAGATGGTTTGTGCGTCGTGCCAAAGGATCGCGGTACGATCGTCTGGAAGGAACGATACATTGTTCTGTCTAGTGGGAAGTTCCGGAGTGACGTCATAAAAAAGAAATGAAAATGCTGGAACAGCGGATTTTAAGCGCAATTATCACTGGATCGAAATTCCGCTACGTTTTGACGAACATTTTTAAGGGTAGCATCAAAGCATCGTATAACATTCTCACTTTTAATAAAAAGCTTTTCAATATATTGAGTTTCGTTACAATGAACTCATAAAAAATATTTGAAAAGGACCCTAAACTCAAGAAGGTTTCAGATACTCGTATCAAGAGTTAGGCAAGACAGAACGCACGAACAAAACGTAACACACAAATCAGTGGGACAAGGATTGGGAAACAAAAAACCAGCCGATTCTGAGCTTTACCGCGAACATTTTAAAAGCAAACACTCGTAACCAATCTGCAAATATAACCTTGCATTGTTAACATTTGTGTTGGAGTTGAGATGGTAGATTTTTGTTGAGATTTGGATCTTATTTTGTTGGTGATAAGATTGAGGGGTGTTGTTTTGGATGTGCAGATGTGGCGTGGTGTGGGTAAACACTCGAACCACCAGAGACGCCCTAGAGCAGACGTCAAAAAAGTGCCGTGGAGTTTGCTAACGAGGGAGGGGAAACAATGTGTTTTCCGCTTACAACTTTTGTGTACGCCTCCTTTAAGGCTTTAATAGAAATTGATCGCTGGATTTGTCTCAATGAAAGTTGGGCTAAGATTGATTGCTTTGTTAAATAAAAGTAGAAACAATTAATGAGTGTTGATAAAATGTAATTTGTTGATTAAATCAGACGAGATGGATTTAGACAAACGTTCCCTACTGTAGATGTACCAGTACACTCATCCTTGCTAAGTCAATCGCAAGAAACATGAGCTCAATTAGACAAGAACGTACAATTTACTAATTGCTGTAACTGAAGCAAGCTTCCATTCAGTCTCCCTACCGCTGTTGTTCCACCCCACCATGTTCAGCTATCAGACAAATCACCAATTCGCACCACCGGCAAATGCGATCCAATCAGCACACACCATCTATTCGGTACTATTCCAAGTACCAAAGCGGAGCACAGCAAAGCGATAACAATCCGCGCACATTCGACCCCGGGCTCGAATACTAATGCGAGCACTCCATACAACACCACTCGTTATACAACCAACTTTATTCAAGAATTCGTTTATTTCAGCGACAAAATAATTTTCAAGTAATATACCGACTCATAATGTGTGACGTAAACACTTGCAGAGTTTCATAATGGGAGAAGTTCTTAGTTCGAAGTAGACTTATTTGGAGAGAAAATTAACAAGGCGACACTTTTGATACGTACGCCTTCGATGTTCAACAAGGTACGTTCCGTTAATGAGAGGAAATTGGTTTAAGTTAAACAGGGAATTGTCTGTAGCTGAAGTTTGTGAGCAAATTCATACATATGCTTTTGATAAAGTAACACGATCAGTAAGAGTTCTTGTCACTGTGTAATTGGCTCTGCAGTTGTTTAAGCGTATGTTCAGAATGATTCTCTTGTTCGCTCAGTGCAGAGTGCGGTATTGTTTTTTTTTAAGTAGGTCATCGTGAGAGCTCTGATCGGGCTTGTTCTAACAAGGGTGCATATTAGGGCCAACAAATACTTTGCTATGAGACAGCTTTTTGTTCACTATTCATTTGAGTTCTGGTTGTTTTTTAAACTAAGCGACGTTGAAGTTCTAATCTTTCATATTAAGAGGAGCGATTAATTTTCCCTTCTCTCTTTTATCTATCTGAATAATTCCCCACATACCTCATTCGGATTATACAAAGATTTTAAAAGAATTCTTTTATTCTCTATTAATAATCCTCCAAAAAATATAGTCCATTAAAATGTAGCGATATCTCATCCTCAAGAAGCTGTCAAACTGATAATAACAGAAAGGGAGGGAGCTATGTGCGAGCGAGCAAACAAAACGCGATCCGTCTTAATATTAATGTAGTTGTTAGGTCGGATGATGAATGGTGACACAGCAAAGCACTTTGCGGTAAACTGGCCCATTATTATTCTTAGCGGGGTGTTTAGTTACCAATTTAGTTAATTTAGAAACATTTCCATAATGTCTTAGCAAAATTTTCGTTTGACCTATTTGAAAATGAATAACTAAAAAAAAACAAGTACTATAAAATTTTCGTTTCAGCATGGGTCATCCTACAATATTGTGCATTTTTTTTTGGAAACAGAAAAAAATGACATCAGCCAGTCCGGTAGACATATAGCGTGATCCCAAACATCTTTTACTAATGAAAAAAGATACACAGTTTATTGATCGGGTTGCTTCAAAGATGCCATGAATGTTAGGCTAGGCAACGACCGCTATTGCCTTGCTAAAACGAAACTGCTATACTTGTGAATTCAAAGCTGAGCACACCAATTCAATTACGTTGACGCAGTTTTTAAAACGGTAGCACACATAAACTATCAGTCTGCCCAAAGGATGTGTATTTTACTTTTATTGCAGAGGCTTTCGATACAAGCTACATACTCGTATAGATTTCAAAACTGTATGGTTTTAGTTTACTGTCACTTTACCTGACCTATATACTATGTGTGAAAATTATGATACACAATTACGATTTCAGTGTCAACAGTTACGTGTATATGTAAAACTATGTTTAACACAGTATGCAAGGATGGTGTTAAGTGTAGTGAAAAAAATTGTAGTGGTACTGTCGGGTCTATTCTTAGTATGTTTTTCTTTTTAATAATAAAAAAACTGGTGTTTGAATGCGATCCCACCTGCTGGTAAGCAGTGATGTAATCGTGGATAGTGCAGAGGTGCACTAGTTTATTAAGAGCCTATTTACTCTAGTCTTGAAGACACCTAAATTATAATCGGACGGGAAGACCGCAGCTGACAAACTGTTTTCAGTCCTTCGATGTACGCGGTATAATCGTTCGGTATAATCGGTCTTTTTCGTTCAATCGATGTTTAAAAAACCACCCATGTTTTTTTTTGTCAACAAATAACGTTGTGAATTTATTGAAATCCTCCAAAAAACCGGGCAAGCGCGGGTCGGACTCGCGCACTGAGGGTTCCGTACAAACTTACCTATGAAAACAGTTCAATTTCCGAATTGAGTTACGAAGATTTTTCCGAATCGCAAAAAATGATTTTTTTGTGACGTAACTACAAAACAATTTTCAGATTTTTTTCTATACTTGTACTATGAGACCTTGCTACATGCCAAATTTCAGGATTCTAGGTCAACGGGAAGTACCCTATGAATTTTGATTCCCTTGAGAGTGTGGAAATACACGTTTTTTGTGACATAAACGGTCGTATCTTTTTTTTCGTTAACTTAGAAGTTTGGTTTTTTCACAGCTTCAAGGGACGGCAGATCTGAGCATATGGTTTTAATTTCAAATCAATACGTCCACATGTTCCCGAGATAAAGGATCTTGACTGATAGACAGACCTACGGACGGACAACAAAGTGATCCTATAAGGGTTCCGTTTTTCCTTTTGAGGTACGGAACCCTAAAAATCAATAGTTCTACTTCTAATCGGTCAGCTAAACTTCCCATCCGGTTTCCTACTGCAAATTTCCAATTTTATATTAACGTAATTTTCCTTCAGTAAAAGTAGTGCACAAAACCTTTTCCGATGCAGGAATGGGGTATTTTTCAAAAACCTTCTGACTTGGAGTGCACCCCAGGAGTGTGCTAACTTAATTTATCGAACTTTTAGACGGTAGCCTAGGTTTTGTAAGCAGTTTCACACTTGGGTTAACTTTGCTTACTTTAGGCTTTACTTTCGGTAAGTCGGTCTAGATTTGCTATGGTTAACGATTTGTGAAGCCGTTTAGGAGCATGTTCGGTGACTTAACATTATTGTTGTTTATTTTTAGAGATATAAAAATAAGTTTAGCGTGGGTGTTACAACATTGATCCGATTCATAGCCTTTGACATGATTCAATCAATGTTTTCTATCGTGCGTCATAATTTTGGCTTTGATCAGTTTATAAACACATTTTAGGTTGTAACGTCTATCTGTTTTATCAAATTTATGTTTGAATAGCTGCCGCCATCGGCTTCAATAATAATATTTGAATTATATTATTATATAGTCGGCCCTATAATGTTCCCACTGTTGGGACTCAGGCCTCCTCTCTAGGAGAGAGAATGGGCCGTAATCCACCACGCGGGCCCAGTGCGGGTTGGTGGATGTCACATGTCTTCGAATTTTTGGTTCTAGGACATGCCGGTTTCCTCACGATGTTTTCCTTCACTGTTTTGAGAGCAGTGGTGATGAAACAAATTACACAATTTAGGGAAACATACTACTGTGATAAAAATTTCAGGACATCGTCTACACGTATGCCAAATTGTATCCATATAAGTTCAGCCGTTTGAGTGTAAAGAAGTAACAAACATGCAAACACACACAAATTTTCTCCTTTATAATATGAGTGAGATATTGATATGATGTTGATATCTTGAAGTAGCACCTTGTATTTGTACAGAGACTGAAAGTATTCAACCATAAATGATAAAACTAAAATTACCTTATCAATCTCCTGTAATCTAATAAATAATCTTTGGATGTATACAACCAAAAATCTTACAAAACTATTCATAGCAATTGTGCTACCGTTAATTTGGTCCACTACATGATTATTCGTATGATTACTAAACATTGCGGTGTCAATTATACAAGACTTCAACATACTACTTATGTCTGTACATACTACTTAGGTCTGTGAATACAATATATACGAATTAACATTGTCGTTACTAAAAAAACCTATTTTAAATTAACACCTTTAAAACACCATATCGACATGAAAACAGCCTTTTTCTTTAAATTAATCTTCCTCATCTCCCAATTTAGATTTTGTTTCATACACTTCTATTACGAATTTCATTCCGTCCGTGTCTCTCATTTATTTTATCTTCAAATTGTCTGCTTCATTTATATCTACGGCAACATTAATACAAGTATTTACTCTCTCAACAATGGCGTTACTTTCTTGCCGATCTATCTTCGTGCACATTTCTTGGTTAAAACATGCAATAGTTCCCCGCACATTGTCGAGCACCATTAAGGGCCCCTCTGAAAACTTCCCGACAAAAACCAAGTTGCACCTGACATTGGTAATTGATATACGATACCATTAATCACTTTGTATTTTGTTGTATGAACTTTATATAGCTGTTTTGTAGCTTCAGAGGAGGTTTAGGGCGGGAATTTTGCATTAAGAAGCATTTTTGATTTTATAACCATGAAGCAAAATACTAGTTTAGTCAATATTCCTATTTAGTCTTGCGCTGGCTGGACAGGTCCATTCAAATAGGTTTTTTTTTGGATGGGAAAATCATCTAATGACATCCCCCGCTCTTGGGCGGAGCCGGAGGTCGTGTCGGACTTTTACTTACTAAAAACCCACTCCTGTTTCTTCTTTGCCATTGTTCCAGGGCCACGGGGATCTCTTTCGCATCACGCATGGCCCCACCTACGGTTGCTAACATCTCCTTAAAGCGCGCGTGGAACACTACGCGCCGTCGACGACTTGGGCCCGGTCCGGACGGTTATCGGACGGTCGGACGGCGAGCTACCCATTACTCGCCGTCCGCTCGTGGCCGGAAATCGGGATCGGAATCCTGGCGGCTGGGGCGCGAAGGCCACTGCCTCGCGCGCACGGCCGCCTCCTTTGCTAGCATTACTGCTTCGCAGAAAGAGGCGGCCGCCTGCCACTTCTCCTCGCTCCGGACCATGGCCTGTAGATCTAGAAGAAGCTAGAGATCGCTGCCGCCGATCGCACCCACGAGGAAACGGCGGTGCTCTGCCCAGGCGGGGCACACCTCTACCGTATGCTCCACCGTGTCCTGCGGGCGGTCCACACAATGGTGACACCCGGGCGTTTCTTCCGCACAAATCCGATGTAGAAACCTCCCGAACTTATCATGCCCGGTGAGGACCTGCGTCATGCGGAAGGTAAGGACGCCGTGTTGCCTTTCCAGCCACTCCTCAAAGAGGGGGACTTACCGCCATATCCATTCAAATAGGTGCGGTTCCTTCCTCGAAAGACCAAATCAGTCACATATCTGCATAGTCTACATGTCATCGATCTGGCCTAGACCATGTCTAGACTTAAAAATAGACGAGTTTGTTTCTCAGAGTAGTTGCATTGGAAATACCAATCTCATCTAGTTCATTATTTTCATAACATGTAAAAGTATTCGTTCGAACGAATTTTCAGTAATAAATACGTTGGTAGAAGTCTGAATCAAGAATATTTTTAATAAGCAGAGTATGCCGTGTTCTTGGTACAAAGGTTTTAATAATATAAATGTATCGTCCGTGGTTACCTTCACGTGACATTTTTGATACTCCCTACCAGAAATGGGTAAAGGTTTATACCGCAAAGGTTACGAAAGGGTCTAAGCTCCCTTTGATTTGCCACGCGTAGGTACTGTATATTTAGTAGTATTTTTTATCTTTTTTTTTGTATTTCCAAAGTAAATTTTAGTTACGGTGTAGGTACCATACAAGAATTTGATGAACCAAACTTTTTGTTACATCTCTAGATTGGTCTAAATATTATTTTTAACCGACTTTAAAAAAAGGAGGAGGTTATCAATTCGGTTGTATCTTTTTTATGTTTGTTACTTCAGAACTCTGTCGTATAAGTACCGATTTGCAAAAATTTAAAAAAAATCGACTTCCCTAAAAAAGAACACTAAAAGAATCAAAATAACTTTAATTTTGGAAGTCGGTGTTAATTAATAAGAAACAAACAATACCGAGAAACACCGACTTCCGAAATTAAAGTTATATTCATCCTTTTAGTGTTTTTTTTTTAGTGAAGTCGGTTATTTTTTTTGTAAAAAGTATTTGAAAAAATATCAATGCTGTTATGTTTTTCAAAGCAGGTAGCATAAAAATTGCAAATAAATCAAGCCAAAATCTAAGTCCCTATACAGAATCCGACCATACAATTCTTTCCATAGAAACTTAGCGTATCCTCACAACAAGTATCAACTCGAAGTTGAACAACATAATACAGTTATGATATAGTGAGTTTCGTCTGCTAATATCAATGAATGGTGCCCCGGGGAGGCAAGCTCACTTAGAAATATCATTGAGGTTAGAGTTGGGATAGGCATGCCGAAGTCCCTGATGTATTTAGTATAGATGTAGAGGAATATGATGGAGGTAAATGTAGCGGTTCTGGTAAATAGGCTGCTGGGATAGATTCTTGTGTTGAATTTGGAATTAAGGATAAATGTTTTTAAATATATTTTCAAATACTGAAATAAAATAATATTGCTTTTTCGGAATTAAAAAAATGCTCTTGTCAATACCGAGTACAAGTGAATAGTTATATTTGTCACGAAGACGTGCGACGGTGGGTGCAGGGGTGGAACGATTGACAGCTACATTACAGTATATATATATGGAACAGTATGGAAACTACCTACAAATGTTCGAAACGGCTCACTCACACAAACATACGCATCGACGAGACTCAAGCGGCATTCGCTACTGACAGGACCGCGAGAAACGCTTAGTCTAGAGTCTGTTTCGCTGTTTTGATTTGCGCACAGAAAAAAAAATTTGTATGGCCTGCAGATCAGATGGTCAATTATAATATAATAATAATATAATTGAGCAGTGGAGCAGTAGTGGCCGAGTGGTAACGGCCCCGACTTACGAGTTGTAGGTGGCAGGTTCAAACCCAGCCAGGCGCATTACTTTGTGTAATTTAGTTCATCACCACTGCTCTCTAAACAGTGAAGGAAAACATCGTGAGGAAACCGGCATGTCCTGGAACCAAAAATTTGAAGACATGTGACATCCACCAACAAATGGATTACAGCCCATTCCCTCTCCTAGAGAGGAGGCCTGAGTCCCAACAGTGGGAACATTATAAGGCCGACTATATAATTCAATTATTATATATAATATTATTACTTTTTAGAATTTTCACATTTTCCTTTTTTATACATATCCATAAAAGCAGCTTAAAATAATCTTTATTTATTAATTATTGTAGTAGATAGTGTAGGTTTTAGTTTTAAATCGCATGCTTTGCAAATTTTTGTTATTGAAAACGTTGTAGGTTACACGTTTAACCTAATGTTTTGTATTTTATTTTTCTATAAATTGTAATGTTTCACTATTTGTTTTCCCATAATAAATAAATAAATAAATATGGAGGTTTGGATCTGAATGACTTTTGTATGCGAATTTACATATTTATGAACGCACCCACGTTAGAAGAGTTAAATAATAAAAGATATATAAGTTATTCTTAGTAAGAAGCAACGTTTCAAAAAAATAAATATATACTAGAAAACATAAAAGCAAGAACAGTACCTTCACCAGGATAATTAAAGCCAATGTAACAATTCATTAATTTATTTGCTACCGCAAGTAGAGCAGTTTCTCTGCTCGGTTTTTAATGTAATCAAATGTCTTAGAATCCACAACGCTCGTTGTTTTAACTTAAAACCATTAAATAGCTATGACTTTAAGTTCTTCAGCACCAATTCTACTAACCCACATAGAAAGGAAAGCATGAATGATACATATTAACAATTTGGGGTCATAGTTTAAATGTGTCTGCCCGTAATTGTGGTTAGTAATTAGAAGATGGTCCTCGTTTGATATTTGACCCTTCTACTGGGCTTGTTAAGATTACTGCTAAAGTTACTACACATTGTCCTTCTGAAGATTCTGAGCGTGTATCGTTAACCCTACTTACTTATGAGGTAAACAGGGCTTCCTAAGTAAACCTTACATTAGAACTTAGGACCAGTATCTTGCGTTATGGTGCAACAAGATCCCGTTATTTTAAGCTTGGAGTACTCGTAAAAAGTAATGCTCAGTTTTAAAGTCCAATCTTCATCATAGTTTTTTTTTCTGAAATAAAGAACTTCAAATAACTACTCCTTACTCAAATACTTTCTCAAAATTAATTATTTGATCAATTAATTTTGAGGAAGCATCAAAGCTCTTTCAGGTCTTTTTTTTTAAAGACAATGGTAAACTCTTTATATTGTTTGAGCCCAGAAGGTAGTTACGTTAAGTGCAGCATCAGTAGCATTAATTAAATCCTCCAAAGTGCAGATGTATGAGCACTTGGGGCATCAACGTGTGGCTCCTGTTCTGAACACCGCACACACATTGGATCATCGACGGTTCTATAAAACCTCATTTTTTCAAGTTTTGTTTGCGCAATCTTTTAGACTATTACATCAATGATTTGTGTAGAATTATTCATGTTAGTCGGGTGACTCAAAATCCTTGGTCAATTCCATCCATACATTAGAGCTAAGAGTTTGGTTACAAATTCTGCAGGCATATAGATATTTTTTGAGAAATTTCCTTCTACCGAAAGGTAGAGTATTCTTCCTTTTAGAATTTCCAACAACTGTAACATTGATTGCGACAGTGGAGCTACAAAGACCTGCAAACGAAAGTACTACTGTTGTTCAATCATTTGGACCGAAATACTCGCACCTACCGAGGTTCAGTTCTTTGTGACCGAATACAGATGTGGGCGTCCAGAGGTATTGACTAACAAATATTTTGGGATTTATTGCAGATTTTTGGGACGACAGTTATTGTAGTTGTATCTATGTATATATCTGAATAAATCTGAATTCAGAGCAGTGATGGCCATGTGGTAAGGTTTCAGCTTACGAGTGTATGGTTCATGTAATTAATTTTACCATCATTTGAGTAGCGTAATTAGAGACACAATAGAAAGACAATGAGCGAGCGAACGCCGGCGTTCGCTTGGGGTTTAATGAAGGAAAAAATAGTGAGTCAAGGAACCGGGCATATCCTAGGTATAACCAACAAAAATTTTATAATGTGTGACTACCACCGACCCGCAGTGGGTCCGCGTGGTGGACTATGTCCTTCCTCTGATAGAGAGGAGGTTTGAGTTCCAGCACTGGAAACGTTATAAAAGTCGATTACAAATCTGAATTCAAGCATCAAATTATGGTACTGTGTTAAGTATATTAGAAGATGACCCTTTATCTAGAACTGTAAATTATATCTGCTAAAATGAATCAAGGCGTATTTGTATTCTTAATTAACTTATTGCCAGCGCCCTGTATTTACTTGATAACATTTTCTTTTTCAAGGTTTAAAATCCAAACAAACCCGAGTCACATCTGCGGTACTTCGGCAAAGAAAATTGTAAGTTGTTTCGGCAATAACTCAAATGTTAGCGATTGTACCGAACACAAGTTAAGAGAACAAAGAATAAAGTTTGCTGAGATACTTCATGCTTTGTTCTTTTTACTTTAACTGTGATACGCGTAGATGCTAGCTTTTATTTTTTTACAATGTCTGAATATATTTGAATATACGTGAGTGATTTTCCATGTAGAAAAATGTTTGTACGGAAATTAAGCATGAGATTGGCAGGTTTTATTTTATATAGAAGCATTTCAATAGGCAAATATTAAATTATGTGTGTTTAAGTTAGGTGTACAAAAAGGGTTATGTCTATGGCCTCATAAAAATATTGTACTTAGAGGCATATGCCACTGCTTTTTTTACTGTTTTGTTTTATTTTAGTTAGTTTATGATTATGCGCATTACTTAGTGTAATTTATTTCACCACCACTGCTCTCAAAAAGGGTGAAGGAAAACATCGTGAGGAAACCGGCATGTCCTAGAACCAAAAATTCAAAGACATGTGACATTAACCAATCCGCACTGGGCCCGCGTGGTTCCCTCTCCTAGAGAGAGGAGGCCTGAGTCTCAGCAGTGGGAACATTAAAAGGCTGATTATGCTATATATGCTATATGATTAGTGAATTTATTTTATATTTGGTTTTTGTTCTGTATTGGTCACAAAATAAACTTTATTTATCACAAAGTGCAAAGTTCGACGGCTCACCTCCTGGCACTGCCGTCGCCACCTGACATTGGCAGAATAGTCGACACCGGCTCAGTTGTCAAGGATTAAAAAAAAAAAAACTTTTCTTTCTTCTTTTTCTTTCTTTCTGTTTAATATAATTGTTATTGCAGTAATTTGACTTAGTGCGTTTTCTGTTTACCTAATAAGTGTACCTTGATATACTTAGTAGATTTTGTCTTAGAAGATTTTTGAAACAGATAAATGATATATGATAAGCATAAAAATATGTATCATCATCATCATCATCATTTCAGCCGAAAGGCGTCCACTGCTGGACATAGGCCTCCCCCAAGTGTCACCACAATGAATTGTCCTGTGCGTCTCGCATCCATCGGACTCCCGCAACTGTTACCAAGTCATCGGTCCACCTTGTAGGAGGCCTTCCAACGCTACGTCTTCCAGTACGTGGTCGCCATTCCAGAACCTTTCGGCCCCAACGGCCATCCGTTTTACGAGTAATGTGCCCTGCCCATTGCCACTTAAGTTTGGCGATTCTTCGTGCTATGTCGGTGACCTTGGTTCTCCTGCGGAAATTATGTATACTGTAGATAAATATTTCTATGCTTGTCTTTATCGAAAAAATAATAAGTTTGTAGTAAATCTTTATTAGTAGCAAGCCTAGCTGTATCGTAGTATCATCATTTGGTATTTTAGCTTCAGCCCGTAACAAATTACTACCCAAGTTCACAATTTCTCATAATAATATTCATAGCTTCACAGTTTTATACATGAAGTCTTCATAAAAAATATTCTTCAGGGAGGCTACATACAATAAAAAAACATAATTGGAGACATCTACGCAATAAAAACGGCCTAAATCTTAACTACGGCAGACGTTTGCAAAAGTCTGAAGTTTATTTGTAAAATGGATAAAGATACTCAATTTGTTAACTTTATTTTATAAGAGTTACGTAAATAGGGAATGCTATGCTATTGTTGCCCTCGTTTTGAATAACGCCACATCGTGGTCATCCTATCTTTGAGGAGTGGCTACAGAGTCACCATAGCGTCGTCTCTTTCTTCACCTCGGGATAACCTATTTCGGTTTCGGTTGGAAGAAACCGCCGTATGTCACCATTGTGCGAATCGCCCGGAGCACGATGTGGAAGTCTGCCCGTATGAGAGGCGATCGGCGGCGGTGACCGCTTGCGTCCTGCCCTGTGGTGTGAAAGTGAAACCCGGGGCCCTTGAACGAAGGCAAGGAAGGAACAGGAGTGGGTTTTTAGTCAGTAAAAGTCTGACACGCCCTTTCGCTTCGCCCAAAAGCAGGAGATGTCATTGGATGATTTTCCCACAAAAAAAATAATTCTGGAGCAAGAAAGATTAGGAAGTGGCCACCTCCTTCTGCAAAGCAGTACCTAAGGCAAGCAAAGGAGGTGGCCAGAACCGTCAGGGAGAGGACATTCTATCGTTGTCACTGGCAAGCCTCGGGCATCGGGAGTCGCGGCCACCGTAAGCGCGGGCTTGCAGACAATGAGTATAATAAGTATAATGGGTAGCTCGTCGTTCAGTCGTCCCATAAGAAACAAGCTGTACGGCGTTACGCCACGGTACTTACAGTACATGGTGGACATCCCACCCATACGTACAAAGCGTTTTGGGAATACACTCATTATGCGTACAGCTAAGGAGTGGAATTCCCTGCCGGAGTCTGTGTTTCAATGGCTACAACCCGGGAATCTTTAAGTCAAAGGTGAATAGGTTACTTCTAGGTAATCGCGCTTCATCGTCGACCGCATCGTCGCTATCCATCAGGTGAGATAGCGATCAAGCGCGAACTTATCTACAATAAAAAAAAAATAGGCCAATACATTTTTCTCGAATTATTCAATAATGCTTTTACTAAAGGTAATTCAAGAATATTAAAAATACAATGTTGTTGCATATCACTGAATTGCGTAGCATAATATAAACGGTTGATTACTCAACGCAAACTCAAAAATACTAAATTAAAAATATGGGGAGTTATCGGTTGATGACTTCCCATTTTTTTTTTAATATAGTCCTTCACTAAAATACTCCTGTATCGTCGGCACAGTATAGATATATGAAACAGTACGGAAACTACCTACAAATGTTCGAAACGGCTCACTCACACAAACATACGCATTGACGAGACTCCTAAGCGGCATTCGCTACTGACAGGACCGCGAGAAACGCTTAGGAGTCTCGTCGATGCGTATGTTTGTGTGAGTATGCCGTTTCGAATATTTGTAGGTAGTTTCCGTACTGTTCCATATATCTATACTGTGTCGTCGGTACGTTCTCAAACATGTAAACTCACATAAACAAGACACTTAGTCCCGGAACATCAATCTGCAGGCCTTACAAATATTTGTTCCATCCGGGAATCAAACCTGCGCTAACACGCAACGAATCAACCAATCGCTCAAACACTGCGCTAACCAAAAGATTAAATTATATCATAACATCCCTATTACAGTCTTACCCAAACGCCATAGAAACACGCGCCTATTCATACATCACAGGCCACAAATATTAACAAAGTCATCAAAGCAGATGCGCCACAAAAAAGCAAAAAAAAAACACAAAAAGTTCATTAGTTCACAATTACGGGCACGAGCCAACGGAAATGATAATGAAACGAGGCGTGCAACACAATTAAAAATGAATTTCCTCTGTTTTTAACAACAATATCCGAACTATCCTATTTTAGGGTTACGCTTGACGGCAGGTGGAAACCACACTCGTTACGTCTCTATCAGCGAGTACATTGGGGGACAAAAAAACGATAAATATAAAATTAATATGAGGCAAAATTTAGTAAAATTAAACACGCCTTGTGTTTAATTTGAAAAGCTTGAACCAATGAACCATATGAGGTTGAAGGGGAAATTAAGATCAGTGATGAGGTAGAGTTCATGAGCATTTAAGATCTATTGAACTTGAAATAACTGGATGTAAAATAAGATTGTGATAACATCGTAAATGGAAAGCAAAGACGGTGAAGATGGCAGTTTGGTTGCCATTATGAATGGTTGCCGTCAAAGTCAAGATATGTGTATCTGTACAAAGAAATATGAAAGAAAAAAAATTAATCGCGTTTCTTTACCAAATGCCATTTCTTTTTAAAGTTGAAAATTATCAAATAAGTTCGTTCAGACTTTTTTCGTCAAACTTTTGATTAAAAACCCATCTGTGTTCCTTCAGTTACCCTTTACGTTCCACGGTCGCGGTAACTTTTGCGAACAATCCTGCAGCTCTAAAAAAAATATTCAAAAATTCAAAATGTTTTTATTTCACATAGGCCTACATGGGCACTTATATCACATCAGAAGCTAGTGCATGGTTCCAAATGGTCATTTTCTACGTAGAAAAGCCGGCAAAAAACTCCATGTTCTCCATGTTGTTCTCTTTAAAAAAAAATATCGCTCTAGCAGGACCACCAAATGCTATACAATGCATTTTAACAACAAACGCTCACATCAAGTTAAAAAAGATCTCGCGTTTAACCTTTACCTCCATCCACTAATTGCTTCTGTTATAGATCCTCTGTATTAAACACAAGATTTATGACGTCACCATAGATATAAGAAAGGAGGAGATATGTTAAGTAGTAAAAAATGTACCGGAACACGATGTCTCCAGTTTCCCCTACTACCGCCGACACTACTACACATGCAGCAATAGTTATGCAGTCGCGCACACATCCGCAATTAATAAATCAGTCCATACTACACAGTCAATTATAAACCTTACGTTCCTAAAAACAGCGTGTATTTTCCATGCACCTACAACTTACGCACACATTAAATGTCGATGTGCTATGCAAAAGCAATTTATTTTACATTTACGCTAGTGATTGACTAAATAGAAAAGTTATCGATTTGTTCATTTTTTGTTGTGCTATTTCTTTTGGGTTCCAAAAACAAAATCAATATGTCCAGAAAATAATATATTAATAATAGAATAATAAAATTTGCTTTCATAAAACCCAAAAACTCTAATCATTTACCCGCATTAGGCCATTATATACGGCATTTTAGAACGTCAATATCAAATACTAAATACCGGCCAAGTGCGTGTCCTGGTTCTTTAAAATCCTGAAAAGTTTAATAACTTATATCATGAATTATTACATGAAAAAGCTTTCAGTTACTAAAAAAATTGTAACTCACTTCTACAAAAATAAGGTCTTGTCTTAATTTAAGGATTCCCAATTAAGGCCCATTCAAAAAGACTGCGTTTTTTTTTAGAGACTAAAGCATTTCTAGTTGAAAGTGAATTGAGCATATGGTACTATATTTTTTTAGGGAACCAATTAGGTGGTCTTCCAGTGGCATCAATCCATTGCTTTATTAAAATTGCGTCTTTCGGGAAACTGAAAACATAAAATAACATTTTAGTTATCATTTTACCTAAGTTTCTGCTAAACCTCACCATGTAAGCAAAGGCTTACATGGTGAGGTTTAGCAGAAGCTCTGTACTGTTTTTTTCTAATAAAAGTATTAGAAAAAAAACAGTACAGAGCTTGTTAAATAAAGAGAAAAAATAAAGAGCTAGAACATGTTGCGTTATTTTAAGCAAAAGTCGTTATTAAAATCTGAATCATGCCCGTTATTGTAGCGAATTCGAAACTTTTGAAGACTTTAAGAAGGAAGTTAAAATATCAAAATCAGAAATAAGTAAGGAAATAACACGAAGATAAGGCATAACATACGATATCTGAAACCAAAAAATAGTCCTTCGACTATTAACTTACAATTTAACTAACTTACTTTACGACAGTTGCTTGCGTATTTCTTTACTACTCTATAAAATAATCAAAATAAATAAAAATATTTACATTATTTCACTTCGGATATCCAACCAATCGATATTATGGTCGATAGTCTCCAATAGTAGATCATACAGGCACATCATTAACTCACCGCAACTAACAGCGGCCGTATTATGAAATACACCGCATTGATAAAGTATCGTTATGTTATTTTTACATTGCTTGTTCAGTTGCTGAGCGTTAAAATTTGGTAGTGGTTAAAGAGCAATGTATTTACTGTAAGAGTAATACAGTCGCCTTGATATTTGAAAACAAAAATAACGTAGTAGCAGCAAGGGATATTAGAAGATTTGTTGTTTTTACTGATTTTAAAGATAAATATAGTTTTAAACTTGTACTTACATATGGTAAGAGATTCTGTGATGACCCAGGCTTCTCTTATCGCTTCGGTTCTTGCACGAAACCACTGCACAACACGGCATTTTAAATTTGTTTACGATCACGTATCGCGAATCTCCCAAGTTTATAACTGACGGCCATTTGCCCGTGTATGCCGTTTTTGCGCAAGTCGCGCGGACATGCACACGCCCCCTTGCCACTTCTCCTGTTTTTTATATTTCTGTGGACGTCACTCATACGGTATCTTAATTGCAGCTTAAAAAGTATTAATAGCTAACAATTTTTCTTTGCTTAAGAAAGCTGTGTGTGGAGATAAAGAGTTTGGAAGATCAGCTTTAAAAGTTTTTTTTAGTCTATACGTGTATAGAAGTATTTTTTTTTTTTTTTGAGGAAGGATATTATCAAATGTCTTCTCGCGCTCTAGGGGGCGTGCCAGACTCTTACTGATGAAAATCCACCTGTGTTCTTCAGTTGCCCTTTGCGTTCCAGGGTCCCGGTCACTCTTTCAAATGTTCCCGCAGCCCTAACAGGCATCGGGCCTACTACAGATACCGGCACGAATCTTGAGCGCTCAGCGAAAGAGTGGGGATCGCTTCGCGCATCGTACACATCGGCGAGCCAATCACTGTACAAGGATTGCGCTCCCTGCCAATGCGTCTCACTTCATACCACTAAAGAGATCCGATATTTCATTTCTGCGCAAGTGGAAGTCAGCGCTCAAGATCCATGCCGGTATCTGTACGCCCCTTTAGTTTTGTTGACATCTCGTCGAGGCGTGTGTGGAACACTAAGCGTCGTCGACTCGGGCCTGGGCCTACGGCCGGAAGGCGAGTTACCCATTACTCGTCGTCCGCAAGCCTGTGCCTACGGTCGTCGAAAATTGCTCTGTGACTCGACACCCGAGGCGTCTTCTTTGGTGGCGGCTGGGGCATGCTGTCCCCTCATGGTGACAGCATGCCCCAGCAGTGGTGCAGCGGTGGTGCAGTGGTGGTTTGGTGTTCTGCTTTGCAGAAGGAGGCAACCGCTTCCTATTCCCTCTCGCTCTGGACCATGGTATGAAGTAGACACGAAAGATCGCCGCCGGAATATAAAGACATTCACATTTAGATGTGAAAGAATATTTAGGTGTCTGTGAATCAGCTACGCCTTAAGGGCTGAACGGATTTGTAAGATATTTGAGTGACGTCATGATCTGGATTAGGACATTCCTAAGATATTATTATCTTTTTTTTTTATATTCCACAACTATCACACAACGCCGTCTAGTCCCAAGCTAAGCAGAGCTTGTGTATGGGTACTAGACAACTGATAAACATACTTATATATTTTTAAATACATACATATATAGATAAATTACACCCAGACACAGAACAAATGAACGTGCTTATCACACAAACATTTGTCCTGGGTGGGAATCGAACCCACGACCTCCGGCATAGCAGTCAGGGCCACTAACCACTAGACCAACAGGTCAGTCAAATATCTGATAGTGATATGTTGGAATGATAATAGTATATTTTGATACAAGTGGAAGTGGAGTGGTAGATTGTCATTGCGACCGAGGCAGTGTTATGGAGCCGAGTGCTACAAATTTCCACGTGTATCAAACGACGTTTTTGAATACACTTACGAAGACATAAATAAACGGGGGTATTAGCGGTGACAAACACTCTCGTGTTTATTCTGCCAGGATTGCACATCTACAATCAAATAATCCATCTCGTCAGCTCTTCTATCACCTATGGAGATTGAAGAGCTAAACAAGATGGAGTACCCAGTCGCATACACACAACCCTGGCGAATAGGACACGAAAATACTCGTCGGACCAATCCGACGCAAGCCGTTAAATTCCTATTGGTTGTTAATTTTTTACTGTCACGGTGGAGCATATGGTAGAGGTGTGCCCCGCTTGGGCAAACCACCGCCGTGTCCTCGTGGGGGCGATCGGCGGCAACGATTTCTCGCGCCGGACCTTGGGGTCATGGCGAGGAGAAGTGGTAGGCGGTCGCCTCCTTCTGCAAAGCAGTAATGCTAGCAAAGGAGGAGACCGCACGCGCACGCGTGAGGGAACGGCCTTCACGCCCCAGCCACCGGGACCCCGATCCCGATTTCCGGCCACCGCAGGCGCGGGCTTGCGGACGGCGAGCAATGTAGCGCGCCGTCCGACCGTCCGGTAATCGTTCGTACCGAGCCCAAGTCGTCGACAAGTCGAGATGTCAGCAAGCCGTAGGGGCCGAGCAGGGTCGAAGCCTACTGGGGCCATCGGTTCGCTTCTGAAAGGAAAACCCGGCCCTGGTATGAAAGGCAACGAAGGAACTAAGAGTGGGTTTTAGTCAATAAAAGACTCTCCCGCCGTACCCAATGGCGGGAGATGTCATTGGATGATTTCCCACCTAAAAAATAAAAACAAAAAAGCAGCTAGTGTAACAATAACATTTCAAGTGTCATACACATATTGTTTAAACTTATCGGTACGTGTTGTTTTGCTGTCAAGTGAACTCGAGTGCAATGTAAACTGGCATGCATGACGTAACGGTTCATGCAATCTTAGACGCCATTGTTGCTTGCGATGAGTGCATTATTATAACGCATATATTTATAACTGTAACGTACATTAAAAATCTATGTTGCCTTAAGAAGCCAAAAAAAGGTATCACAAAACTTGTTTTTTTTTTCGTATCGAAATGCTTACTTACTCTATGCATTAAAAGACCTAATAAAAAAAATTGTAAATTTTTACAATTAATTTTATATTGATAGTATATATTGACGTTAGCATCACTATTTTGTATGCTTATCGGCAGAACATAGGATGGACCTGACATTAGGTATTTATAAGATCATTGTACCCTGTTTTCACAAAAATAATAAACGATTGAAGAACCCCATAACTTTTTTTTTTTTTTTTTTATTTCTAGATAGGTTCGCGCTTGACCGCTAACTCACCTGATGGAAAGCGACGATGCGGTCGACGATGGAGCGCGCTTACCTAGAAGTAACCTATTCACTCTTGACTTAAAGATTCCCGGGTTGTAGCCATCAGGAAAAACAGATTCCGGCAAGGAATTCCACTTCATTGGAATATTGAAAAAAACTGTATGCACTTAGTTGTTTGTATGGCTTAGGTTTGAAGACAAACTTCAAACCTAAGCCGCTAAAACAAACATAAAGAAAAACACATACGTAGTCTAGGTTTTTATAAACATACTAAAATAAAAGAGGAAAATCATCCCAAGGGAACTTATTCCCGGGATGTAAATATCTTACGTGCTATTCCAGCACATCGTCTACCCGTGTGCCAAATTTCATGCAAATCAGTTCAGCCGTTCGCGCGTGAAGAAGTAACAAATATACAAACATAATGCACAATATGCACAATATTAGTGTGTAAGCGAGTGAAGCCGTGAGCAATTGTTATTTCTTTAAATGTCTTTTCTCTAGAAATACACTTTCAATAAGTTAGTTGTTGATGTGGTCTTTATTCCGTAAAATATATATCCTAGATTCTTTGACTACAAATTCTTAGCCCGTTAACAACTTCAACATTTCACCCCCAATTGGCACTACAAAGAATGACCTTCCTAATAAATTCTTTATTGAATTTAATTGATTGTTGGCAACACCACACGTCGCCGTTCCATTAAACCGCGATGTTTCGTATATTCCGTAGCTCGACAGTGTACAAAGGTGAAATAAAACATTAATTGCTGTCAGGCGGCGAGGGGCGAGACAAAAGGTTCGTTTTTTCGTCACTATTGTACGTACGGGACCCTCCGTTACGGTTGGGAAGCAACCCTGTTTCGGCGCAATGAAAAAGCATCGTTGATCGATAATTTTCTTTTTTTTTCCACTTTTGCGGCAGTGGAAAAATGTGGAGTTTTTAAAGTGCTACGAAATGTCTTTAGTCCCTACTCATTGTAGACTACGTGTTTTATAATAATAATAAAATAAAAGAAGAAAATCATCACAAGAGAACATATTCCCCGGATGTAAATATCTTACGCGCTATTCTAGGATATCGTGTGCCAAATTTCATGCAAATCAGGCAGCTGGATCAAGGGCTTGATTCAGAAAGCGGTACTCCTGGAAATGGCTCGTATAGTCAGCCCCCCTAGCCAAGTTACAAACGTTAATCGTAAACTCTCAGTAGTCTTTAATAGATTTTCAACTTTATGTTATTGGATATAAAGTTGAAAATCTATTGAAGATTACATAGTGTTTTCGTTCGTTCCGGTCGCTAACGCTCAGTAGTCTTTAATAGATTTTCAACTTTATGCTCTTAAGTATAAAGTTGAAAATCTATTGGAGATTACTAAGCGTTCACGTTTATCGTTTGCAACTTGGCTAGGGGGGCAGGTTAGGTTAGCCCTGACCGCCGGTAGCTTGGACCCTGTTCCCGATACCGGTAGGCTACTATTTTTTATATTTTTAAATGATTTATTTATTTTATATTAAAATATTTAAAAATGCAATTTATAATATGTAATATTAATAAATAAATGGAATAATAATAAAATTTATTCAAATTATAAAGTAATACAGCAAACAGTTTTTCTTAAATCTATGTCAAGTTCTCAAGTGTTGTATGCCTGAACTAGGTCATCCTGTGTTCAGTGGCGGTACCTTCATACAAGCAGAAAAGCCAGGCATGCCTTACTAAAATGCTCGATAGAGAATCAATATCAAACCCGAACTATTTAAAAGTTCGCGCGCTTTAATTCTTATCAAAATAACACAAAGTATCTACCTATGCCACACTACTACACAGCGCGCGCAGAGTTTCGCATTGGCAGCATCTACGCGAGAGCTATATCTATCTCGCTTACACGTACCGGCTTTTACCGGGCTTTCAAATACTATCTCTGTCACTTTCGCACTTATGGCGATGTGCCGTATAACGAGTTAGGACCTTATGCGTCTACAAATCGATCAGTATGGAAGATTTAAGCCGGGCATTCGTATGAAGTTGCTCGCGTATCTTCGCGCACCTTGTCACCTTGCCAACTCTGCAGTGTTGCCGTTTTAGCGACGTTGTGAGATCTTGGAGATTTTTAACGAGTTTGGAGACTTTTTTTAAGATTTAGCAACAATAAAAACTAGCGACTTTTTAAAATAACGAAATTAAATATTCAAAAATAAAGGCAATTTTTTAGAACTGGTCTCGTTAATTTCAAAATACGATGTCGTTTTAGAAAAGCATATGCAGCATTAGAAAAGTGACAAACCGGGGCCGAGTTATTTATCTAACAAAATTCAAAACGATATTATTCATTCCGTAGCCGATGTGATGCAAACTTGCATCGATTACGAAGTTAGGCAAACAAAATTTGTTTCAATTATTATTGACGAAACCCCCGATGTTAGTCATAGAAAACAACTGTGCTTGATTCTCAGATATAATTATAAATGAAATTCATGACTGTTTTTTGGGCTTTTAATTTATTGTACCTAATCAGTAGTTTATGAGAAAATTGCGATGATACATACGTAGGTACCTACATACTCAGTCGAAAACTGAACTTTCTTTTTTTGAAATCGATTAAAATTTTATTGGGCTTGCCTTATTTTGAAACCCTAGGCACGCCACTGCCTGTGTTTCAGGCGAGAAAAGGCAAAACATTATTACTAAATAATCACAGTAATTATAAAACAAAAAGGTATAAAAATAGTATAATAATCTTACTTGCTAAAATCATAGTATATTAACTATGCTAACTAATCATAATAAATAGTGTTAATGTAAGTGAGTTTAATATAATAATTATAATAATTCACAACTATCACACAACGCCGCCCGTCTAGTCTCAAGCTAAGCAGAGCTTGTGTTATGAGTAATAAACAATTGATAAACATACTTATATATTTCTAAATACATACATATCTTTATATATAAAAATGAATCCCTATTTCCCTTGGTCACGTCATCACGCGTGAACGGCTGGACCGATTTCACAATTTTTTTTTGTTGTGTTTGTTATTGTCAGGAGAAGGATCATAGGAATGAAAAAAAAAAAAAAAAAATAGAGTAGGGTAGAGTAGAGTTCGATAGAGTAGGGTAGAGCAGAATAGAGTAGTCAGTTGACGGGAGCGAAACCGCGGGCCAAAGCTAGTTATAGATAAATTACAACCAGACACAGAACAAATGATCGTGCTCATTGCACAAACATTTGTCCTGGGTGGGAATCGAACCCACGACCTCCGGCATAGCAGTCAGGGTCACTAACTACTAGACCAACAGGCCAGTCATAAAATAAATATTCGCATTACCTTCATTAATGTAAAAGGCAGGTTATAGGCTAAAGGTCGTATGCGTGTTACCTCGACTATATGCAGCCGCGTGAGCTTGTATAATGACCTAAAAGCTTAGATGTTTTAATAGGGTAAGCAAGGCTGTCTCAAAAAGAACAGTAGGAACCATTTTTGTCGATGTCTGTTAAGACTGGCGCAGGGTAGCCAGCCTATCGGTATTTTACAGGTTGCATTTTGGAGAGTGTGCGCGGGAATTGCATGAGTTGATTCCGCCATCTCCTTTCTACCATCGGACAACCCGACGTACGGCGAGTATCCACCCTTACGTTGTTGAAACTTCAACGGTCCGGACTAAGCGTTTCGCTTCGTCGTTTATACCGCGTACATCGAAGGACTGGAACAATTTGCCTGCTGCGGTCTTCCCGTCCAACTATAATTTAGGTGTCTTCAAGGCTAGAGTGAATAGGCTCTTAATAAACTAGTGCGCCTCACCATCAATGATTGCATCGCTGCTTACCATCAGGTGGGATCGCAGTCAAGCACTGGTTTATATGAATTAAAAAGACTGCAAAATTGTTCGAAAGAGTAAACGGGGCACTGGAACGCGAAGGTAATTGGAGGAATGTGGTGTAAAAGTCTGGCACTCCCACCCTTTCCATCGTGCACGGGTGCAGTAGGATGTCCAAAAACAAAAAAAATATATATATTGAAAACCAAAGAGCCGAAGCTATAAATAGATATATGATCTCAATATAGGTCAAGCAGTTAATCATTGTTTCTACGATATTCTTCGAAGTAATCTCGACCCTTCCAAAAGCACCGGGCGTTGGTACAGGCCATGGTCCGGAGCGAGGAGGAGTGGCAGGCGGTCGCCTCCTTCTGCGAAGCAGTAATAGCTAGCACAGGAGGCGGCCGATCGCGTGACATCCTAATCGCCGCCGGGATTCCGATCCTGATTTCCGGCCACCGTAGGCGCGGGCTTGCGGACGGGTAGCAATGGGTAGCTCGCCGTCCGACCGTCCGGTAACCGTCCGGACCGAGCCCAAGTCGTCGACGGTGCGTATTGTTCCACGCGCGCCTCAGGGAGATGTCAGCAAATCGTAGGGGCCCAGCAGGGTCGAAGCCTACTGGGGCCAGTGTGAAAACGAAACCCGGGGCCCTGGGACGAAGGCAACGAAAGAACAGGAGTGGGTTTTTAGTCAGTGTAAGTCTGACACTATCTCGCGCTCCGCCCAAGAGCGAGATTTGTCATTAGATGATATTCCCACCTAAAAAAAACCCTTCCAAAAGCAAGAAATGCAAGACACAAGCAAACAGATAAATTAATTAACTACTATACATGCACCATATTCGTTCGTATCTTCATTGATTAACTTCTATTATAATTAAGAACCTCTTCTTACTTCATTAATAGAAAGTTATCGTCGCAATCACGAGAGTTCATAAAGTCAGCCCACATAAATATTTATGATATAAAACATAATATTTATAGACAGTCTTTATATCAGTGTGAGTGCTGTTTAATTACTGAGTGAATAATAAAATGTAAATGTTGCTATCTTAAAAACCAATTAAAGTTTGTTTAAAACCGGTTTTTATCGTGGCCCAGTAAAAGTTGTAGACAGTGTACTACAGAGCGGTAGGTACTTTATACTAGTGATGTGAAAATATTGTTATAGTGACCTATTCCTATATAATATAAAAACATTGTTTATACATTTTTATTTTCGTTGGGATAATCATCCAATGACATCTCCCGCTCTTTTGTTTCAGACTTTTACTGACTAAAAACCCACTCCTGTTCCTTCGTTGCCTTTCATACCAGGGCCTAGTCTTCCTTTCAGAAGCAGACCCTTGGCCCCAGTAGACTTCGACCCTGCTGGGCACCTACGGTTTGCTGACATCTCCTTGAGGCGCCCGTGGAACAGTACGCGCCGTCGACGACTCGGTCCAGACGGTTACCGGAAGATCGGACGGCGAGATAGTCGAGATACCTATTGCTTGCCGTCCGCAAGCCCGCGCCTACGGTACTGCTTTTACATAAATAACGCTTTAGTGAACGAACGACGTGATGACATGTCATTCTCAATTGTCAAATTGTCATCAGTTAATTATTATTCTTATAAATATAAACGCAGAAATATCTATCTGTGAGACAATTTGCCGCGTTAAAATCTCTTGTACTTCTATGTTCTTTCTGTGTGTTCTATCATCTTCTTATTTCTACCACTCCTTCTACTCTAGTGGAACTCTTGTGTGCTATGACTCTCTTGACAATAAACTTTCTCAGTTCCTCTTGTGCACTCCGGACTTTCTTTCTACCTTCCTCACACTACACATACTCTAATTCCTATAATGTGAACGTTGAGTGATTTGAGCCAAGATGATTGTTTGAAGTTGGTATTTTAGTTTACTTTACAGTTGTGTTCATGGCACACTGACACCAAACCGCTAACTTCAATATGTTCTGACGCAAATGGGTCATCCTGTTTGCCAGTTTCCTGTTCTCGATGTTGCAAGAAACCAAACGTTTGCTTATGTAAATTTTACATTTGTTATTCTTTATTTGTGTTAGTTATGCTATGGTTAAGTATTGGCCAGAAGTAGCTAAGGACAAAAAGGAATGGAATAACGGAAGGGAGGCCTTTGCCCTGCAGTGGGACACCACGGGCTCATAATAATAATGATAATAAGATGCCTTTTTATCGATGGATATTAATAACATTGTTCAGGCAGGGGCCATAGTCTTAACGTAGTTCCTGGTAACCAGTCCAGAGATAAAAGGTCTTGACAGACAGACACACAGACGGACGGACAACAAAGTAAATAATAATAAATAGAGTTTAATAATTGTTATAGTTTCTTTTATACATATGTATTAGTTTATTATTTTGTAAGATTATTTGTGTATTTTTTCTATGGGCCTTTGTTGCCTGATAATAAAGGATTATTATTATTATTATTAAAGTGATCCTATAAGGGTTCTTTTTTTTCCTTTTGAGGTACGGAACCCTAAAAATGGAGTTTATCACTAGTTTCTGAACTATCTATGGTAGTAAAGTTAGACCGCCGAAACCTCTACTTTAACTATGGTACCAACTTCGATACTATTAATATGTATATTTAAGGTTAGCTTTGATTATTATAGTGTGTTATTCCATATAAAAATCGTTAAAAATGGATATTAATATGATTTACTTGATCGATCTGGAAGATTTGAATATTTTGGAAACGTCTCGGTGATCTTACAAACATTCTTATCATGGGAATTCGTTTGAATTGAGTAACGAAGATTTTACATATAAGTATAGGTTCAAGAAACGTTTGAAGAAAAAACAGTGGTTCTTTTACAAAGCACTTTTAATTAATCAATTTTAATTAAATGTTTTATGCTCTTTATAAGGAATTTCATCACTATCACTATCGTAGTCAATAACATTTTTCATTTGTTGTTCCACTTTTTACTGTAGCGCACAATTACGTACACAACAACAACACAACAGACACGACTAATGTATAAACAAACCAATATGTAACACTTAACAGTCACAGTAATAAGAGTAATTAATAAATTATTAATTAAAAATCCGTCTAAATGAGCCTTTACTGTAACAAGCCTAGATCTTTAATCAAAAAAACAAAAACTGGGCAAGTGCGAGTCGGACTTGCGCACTGAGGTTTCCGTACAAACTTGAAAGGTAAATTGCGGTTTACAATTTATGACGTATTAAAACAAAACTACTTACAACATCTCGTTCAAACCAATTTTCGGTGGAAGTTTGCATGGTAATGTACATCATATTTCTTTTTTAGTTTTATCATTCTCTTATTTTAGAAGTTACAGGGGGGGGGGGGACACATTTTACCACTTTGGAAGTGTCTCTCGCGGTAACTATTCAGTTTAGAAAAAAATGATATTAGAAACCTCAATATAATTTTTGAAGACTTACCCATAGATACCATACATATGGGTTTGATGAAAAAAAAATTTTTTTTTGAGTTTCAGTTCTAAGTATGAGAAATCCCCAAAACTTATGTTTTTTTTTTCTATTTTTGTGTAAAAATCTTAATGCGGTTCACAGAATACATCTACTTACCAAGTTTCAACAGTATAGTTCTTATAGTTTCGGAAAAAAGTGGCTGTGACATACGGACGGACAGACAGACATGACAAATCCATTCTTTGCCATTTGGCTACGGAACCCGAAAAATGCTTTAGTACTGCAATACTAAAGTATTTTTTGTATTAAGACGGTTTGGGTTATGTCTGAACTGAGATAAAGAGGATCACACAGAACTGTTATGCCTGTTATTGCAATGTTCGAGCTAGCGAACTGGTAACCTGTTGCTGCGAACTATGTTCACTTGTAATCTTTTAATACTTCTAGTTTTACCTTCATATCCATGTGAATTGAAAAATGAGCATGCAATACAAGATGTATCAGAATTCTCTTCTTTTGATAACTCGAATACAAGTAAGGAGATTTTTCAGAAGTTTCAAGTCAATATCTTCTTTCACTGACTTTTTAAAGGCGCGAAAAGTATTAATGTTATAATTTTGTTAAATTATTTCAATTGAGGTGTTATCTCGTTACTCTACAATAACATGCCCAACTGACTGATTGAATTGTTGGTCTAGTGGTTAGTAACCCTAATGACTATGTCGGAGGTTGTAGGTTATATTCCCACCCAAGACAAATGTTTGTGTGATGAGTATGAATTTTTTTTTTCTGTGCTTGGATGTAATTTATCTATAATATGTACGTACTTAAAAATATATAAGTATGTTTATCAGTTTTCTAGTATTCATAAGCATACAAGCTCTACTTAGTTCGGGACTCGATGGCGTTATGTGATTGTTAAAAAAAAAACTGTTCCACAAAATATTTCTAAAAGAGTATTTAAAAATAATTACATCTGAATATCTAATTTTCACCCAGGAGATACTGCTGCAATACTCGAATTCACCGTGTCTCTATTATATATGTAATCCCCGTTACAAAATTATAACATCAAAAGAATGGTACGTATACCCCTAAGGAATTCCGAGACACTCCAGTAAAAATACTCGAACTAATACTTCAATCCCATCACTAAAGAGTTTGACAACGGCGGCGCGGAGCTAGCGTTGTTCCTGACGTGTTTACGACTACTAGTGAATTTACAGCCTTTTTGTGACTGTCAGATTGGCCGTCCGATACTTTTGCTATAAGTATTTACGGGTATATTATGTATATTATATACTTTATGGGTTTACGTATTTGGTAAGTTTATTATATGAATCATGGTTCGTTTTGAGGACAGTGTAATCTTTGGAGACTATGAAGAATTATATTATGATGTTGCAAAGTTGTTTTGAAATTAGTCTAACATAATTATATAAATAAAAAGTGGTGCCATTTGATCAATGAGTAAGTGTAATCGTTGCAGTTCTGTACAGTCTGCCTTCCTCCGTGAGAAATAGGTATGAGTTAATATGTATGTACGTATACTTTATTTTAATCTTTTTTATATTCTTTATTGTACACAAGTTTTACAAATAACAAAAAAATAGGACAGGTGATGTACACAGGCGAGCTTAACCCAAAATTGGGTTTTCTTACAGCAAACCAACCAACTAATCAACCAACAACCAATCCAACCAATCTTTCTTTTTTTTTCTATAAATAAATGAAGTGTTGACAGAAAATTGTTTTTAAATAAATAATCACAATCAAGCAGTTTCCCTAATAGAGCTGAGGAATTCTTCAAAAGACCTTCACCGCGGCTCTAGAACGCAAAGGACACCTAAAGGAACACGAGTGGGTTTTTCACTCCTCCCAGAGCACGAGAAGTTGTTTGGTGATTTTCAGAACACAAAAAGTTATCAAAGCAATTGATTACTTCGCTTACTGCTTACAGATACCGGCACGGATCTTGAGCGCTGACTTCTACAGTTCTATTTGCGCAGAAGCACGCAGAAGTGAAATATCGGGTCTCTTTAGTGGTATGAAAGGAGATGCGGGGGCGGGGAGTGCAATCCTTGTACAGTGATTGGCTCGCCGATGTTGTATGATGCGCAAAGCGATCCCCGCTCTTACGCCGAGCGCTCACGAATCGTGCCGCTATCTGTACCATCAGGTGGGATCGCAGTCAAACACTAGATTATACCAATAAAAAAAATAGGGGAATAATAAAACAATAATTATGCAGAGAGTAGCGTAAGTTGTATAAAAGCAATTATTATAATCAAGTTCCTATTAATAAGCAACACCTTTTATCTTAATAATGCATGCAGTATAATTACCACACACTTAATTAATACCCTCGGTGCTTATAATAACTTGCTATCAGACTTCCCTGACATGATTACAGCTTATATCAAGAATAGCACAGTTCTCCGTAACGGAAACAATACGACTCGATACAAAAATAAATTCCTTATTGATGCCGCTACGATTGCAAAATTATGTGGTTTCTGGGAATCATCTAGTTTGCTAAAGAGTAAATACGTAGGTATTTCGAGTTTACTGGAAACGATTCCTAGAAACAATGTAATGTTTTGGACACAATAACAAAGTTTGGTCTTTGTCATAATTATTGTTAAGTTCTCTTAATTATAGTAGCATAGCATAGTCGGCCTTATAATGTTCCCACTGTTGGGACTCAGGTCTCCTCTCTAGGAGAGGGAATGGACCGTAATCCACAACGCGCGCCCAGTGCGGGTTGGTGGATGTCACATGTCTTCGAATTTTTGGTTCTAGGACATGCCGGTTTCTTCACGATGCTTTCCTTCACAGTTTAGAGAGCAGTGGTGTTGAAATAAATTACACATAGTAATGCGCCTGGCTGGGTTTGAACCCGCGACCTCAACTAGTAAGTCGGGGCCGTTACCACTCGGCCACCACTGCTCCTCACTCCATCACTGCACTCTCCTAATTATAATGATTTGATAGTATTTATTAGTTTACAATTTTAGCATAATTATATGTATGTATTTTATCATCTTAAGCACCTAATTTTAATGATATTTCATTCTATTTGAAATATCTATCATTCATTTATGGTACGCACCTACAACAGTGTAGTCTTTTTTAACCCAAAGATTGGCTGGTAGAGAATGCCTTGCTACATTAAGTTTGCCTATGTACTACTACTGTACATGAAGTTTAACTGAATAAATAAATAAACAATTTCAGTATGTTGCAAGATAGTTCGAAAGAGTTATTACGGCCCAGGAAGCCAAAGGACCACTTTTCAGTTGCCCTTTTTGACTAAAAACCACCTGTTTTTTGGAACAAAGGTAGGTTAAAACCCACCTGTGTTGTAAAGAACACAGGTGGTTTTTAGTTAGCAGAAGTCTGAGTCTTTCTTATCGACCTAATGAGGTCAGGAGAGGCTATTCGATGGTTTCCCACCCAAAAAAAAAAAAAACTATTTTAATGAAAGAAGAAAGAATGAAAAATATTTTCTTTAGCGCACATACATAGATACACACAATGTAGAAAAACATGTTGGAACTTAGAAAACAAAAAAACTAACACCATGTGTTTCACGCTAGCGCCAAAAAGGTCCAGTTCAGCAAAAATGCCAGACAACCACGAGGTAGTTGTCTGGCGCTGGTTTTCAACTGAACCATGCTTGCGCAAAAAGATCCTTTGACCATATTTTTGAATACTTTGTCTCGTGGCTATTAAGAATTCAAACTACCTGTGGTCTTGATAAAAAATAGCTTCTGGTTATATAATGTCGGTTATTATGGACACAAAGCCGCAGTCGAAGCACAATAAAAAGTAACATGTCTTTTCTCGGGGTTAAAGCTTACTGCGTACCAAATTTCATTAAAATTGGTCCAGTAGTTTAACCACGACAGACAGACTTGCTTTCACATTTATAATATAGTATGGATTTGCTACAGCATTATGTGCTATCTCGATCTCTTTGGCATGTAGACCAAAGAGGCTGTCAAGCAAATGAATTATCTTAATTCACGAATAGACGCAATACTGCAAACTTTTTAAAATCAGTAAGGAAAGAATTTCAACTGCTTCGCGATGATCTGGCAGATTTAAGATCCTCTATAACCGCCACAAATGAGCGAATGAGTCGTCTGGAGGAAAGGGTGGTTTTGATTGAAACTAGACAGGCTCAGCCACAAGCATCACTATCATCAGGGGTGGATGATTTAATCAGTCAATTAAGGAGCGACATAAACGATCGCGATCAGGAGTTACTCGGCAACGACCTCCAAATTTCTAATATCCCAGAGGCCAGCGGTGAAAATCCCACCCACACAGTTATGTTGGTCGCTGCGAAGCTTGGCGTCGCCATCGAGGCGCGCGACATAGTGAGCGCCGAGCGAGTCGGGGGTAGGCGCATCAACGCGACGCAGGCGACGGCGCCGGTGGAGACTCGTCCTCGCTTCCTCGTCGTGCGCCTCGCGCGCCGCGACCTACGGGACGAGCTGCTGCAGGGGGCGCGGGTGCGACGCGGCATGACCACGGCTGATCTCGGTATGCCTGGCTCTGCGAAGCGCTTCTACGTGAACGAGCGCCTTACAAAAATTAACAGAGAGTTGTTTCGTTGCGCTCGTGAGGCAGGCAGTCGCCTGGGCTGGCAATATGTGTGGTCGAAGCGCGGCCGTATTCTTGCCCGGTGCAAGCCTGGGGACGCAACTTGTCATATTCGCTGTGAGGCGGACTTGCAGCGGATCTTCACGGCGGCGGCACCGAGTAAAGACGGCGGTGGCAGTACACTTTAAAACTTTAATTTTTTACTCGATTCTGCGACCACAAAGAAAGGGTTATGTTTTTTTGTTTGTGTTTCAGTTAATTTTCTTTGTTATTAAGGATGTTTTTTTAAAAGCGCTAATCTCTAAAGCCAAGCGATCATATATTATTATATTAATTTTAAAGATTATCATACAGATTTTGAAAAGAAATTTTGCTGTATTGAGTCTCGCTACTTCAACTATTTCATTATTGTTATTCTTATATTGCAGTTGTCTATTTTGTTTCTTAGTAGTAGGTATATGTCTCACGACACACTTTTGCAACGTACACGAATACCAGTTATATAACACTACACATATTTACATACATCAAACTATAACTAAACTTTACACTATTTACATAATATTATTTAATATACGACTAAATCGAATACTACTATTTTATGTAATTATTGAATATAAAAGTTTTTACTATTATATATTATTATAATGATGACTAAAGGAGACAAGTTTTTGAAGGTTGGCTTTCTAAATGCTGGATCGCTGGGCACGGGTCATGACGACCTGATTAGCGTACTGGATAAGCACTGTTTCGATGTTATGGCCATTAACGAAACTTGGTTGCGACCGGCGGAGGGGGGACGCGCGCCCGTGGTGCCGGGTTATCGACTGCGTCACACTCCGCGGCCGGCGAGTGTTCGCTCTGGCAGAGGTGGGGGTATAGGCTTTTATCTCCGGCGCGGGCTAAACGCGCGTGTTTGTTCTGCCGCGATTGATCCCAGGTTCGAATCGGTTGAACAGATGTGGCTAACGCTCACAATAAATGGCAAAAAAATTGCTATTGGTACCGCATACCGTCCTCCTTGGCTTGATTTAGTTCTTTTTCTGGATGCTATAACTGATTTTCTAAGCTCATTAGGACATTGTCACAACTACATATTGCTCGGTGACTTTAATGTTAACTTGCTGGACACAAGCGGAATAAAAACAGGAAAAATTAATGAGTTTCTGCATAGCCTCAGCCTTACTCAACTGGTCACAACTCCAACACACTTCACGGCTACCAGTGAAACTCTCATTGATTTAATATGTACAGACTTGGTAGCCAGATATACGTCGGTTGAATCTTTTGGTTCCATCAATGGTCATTCTGTTGTAATATCGGAATTTGACGTGAAGCGGGACAAGTTTAAGCCATACGTTGTTAAAATTAGGCCACTTAGAGACATTTGCTTGGACAGCTTTAATAAGGATTTAGAGCTTTTGTGTCTTGAAAATATTTCAACGTTTGAAAATGTAAATGACATGGTCTATTTTTTTAACCAGCACATTACTGTCTTATTTGACGTTCATGCACCGATTAAGAGTTGCACTGTAAAAGAAAAGTCGTACCCCTGGTTTACTGACACCATTAAGTTAATGATGCGTTTGCGGGACAATGCATTAACTGATTTCCGAAAAACAAGATCAAGTTCAAAACGCGAATACTACAAACAATTAAAAGCCTTAGTAGTAAGATCTTTGTATAATGAAAAAATGGCATATTACAAGCATAACATAAATAATCAAATTAAGAACCCTAAATTATTATGGCAAAATCTAAAATCCACGATATTGACTACAAACTCTAGACAAGACCTTCCGTCGCACTTTGCAGATCCTGATTTAATTAATAGCAACTTTTTGACCGTTCCTGGTAGCATCGTGGCAAATGAGTCATTGTTGAATTATTATGATGAACACAAACACGGTGAGGCAACATTTTCAATCATTCCGGTGGAGCAGGCTGACATCTCACAAATCATATCCAACCTTAAAAGTAATGCTGAAGGCTCAGATAACATCACCCTGGACATGATTGTCATGACTTTGCCACACACATTAAAGGCTATTACAGATATGGTAAACTGCTCAATAGCGACTTCAACTTTCCCCGAAGAATGGAAGATTGCCTCTGTTAGGCCCTTACCTAAAATTCCAAATCCAGTTGATTTTAAAGACTTACGACCTGTCAGCATCTTGCCATGTTTGTCTAAGGTGCTGGAAAAGGTCGTCGCCAGCCAATTAACTGTTTTTTTGGAACAGAACAACATATTACCAGACTTACAATCAGGTTTCAGAAAGCAGCGAAGTACCGCTACTGCTTTACTGGATGTCACTGATAATGTGTTGTCTGCCCAAGATAAGGGAATGTGTACATGTCTGGTCTTACTTGATTTTTCCCGGGCATTTGACGCAATAAATATACCCTTGCTACTATCGAAGTTGATTTATTACGGTTTCGACCCTGACGCTGTGCAATGGTTCCGGAGCTACCTCAGTGACAGGAAGCAATATGTAGATTTACGCATGGGGGATGGCACCACTCTAAAATCAGCTTTAAGCTCTATACAGAGAGGAGTCCCGCAAGGCTCTATATTAGGTCCAATTATATTTATCTTATATTGCGCAGATATAATTAAATGCCTTCATAAATGCAAATACCATATATACGCCGATGACGTCCAACTTTATATATCTTTTTACCCCGAAGAGTATGATGCTGCCATGAGGGATCTAAACGATGATCTTCGCAGAATTGCCGCCTGGTCTGAGAATAATTGTCTGTCGCTAAATCCAAACAAAACTAAATTCATGGTACTTGGCTCTAAACAACAGCTAGTTAAGCTACCCTCAACCCTTACACTCGAACTTATGGGCAAACCGATAGACAGAGTCTATGAAGCGAGAAACCTTGGTCTTGTTATGGACAAAGACCTTCGTTACGAAAAGCATATCGCCGACTCTGTTAGAAACTGCTTTTATCGACTAAAAGTGCTTTATAAAATGAGACCTTACCTATCGGAAATACTTAGGGAGCAGCTCGTTGAAAGTCTGGTTTTATCTAGGCTGAATTATGCAGACACGGTGTACGGTCCGCGTCTACTAGCTCGTACAGACCGGCTCATTCAAAGGGTGCAAAACGCTTGCGCTCGTTTTTGTTATAAAATTCCTCCTAAAAGTCACGTAACACCATTCCTTAATAAGCATTTTACCCTTAAAATGAAGTCGAGACGCAAGCTTCACTTGGCCTGCCTTCTATTTGGGGTGATTAAGTTTCAGAAACCAGACTACCTCTACAATAAACTGAGTTGGATCACTAGCAGACGAGAATGCGGAAGAAGGCAATGTTCACAGCAACTCTCATCGCAGCCCCATAGTACAGCATCATTTAGAGGCAGTTTCCGTTACGCGGCATCCAAGATATGGAATAACGTACCACCGCCTATTAGACAAATAAAAACGATCAGTACTTTTAGAAAACGTTTACGGCAGTTTTTGACTGATGCACAGCGGAAACTAGACATGACCAATTTAAATGTTTCATTAATATGACATGTAGGCTAATGATTCGTCTTCGGTTTTGTGTGTATCGATGGGAAATGTTGCACAATAATACAAGGGATGATACATAGCTACAATATGTGGGTGTTTGAGATTCCTTGGGCACGGTGTCCCGTACAGCTGCCTCGTTTCCTTGTGTCCGAGGCTCGGAGGTGCAGACGTGTCATGCGCGACACCGACGTTAAGACCTGTGGGAAACGAAGGATGCGTTATGAGGTTTTGTATGTAACAGTTGTCTTATTGTTGTGGTATTTATTTATTTATTTGGTCAATTGTATTTGTGGTTATTTAGTCAATTGTATTTGTGGTTACTTACCCCATGTGTCTGGCCCTTGCAATCCGGTAGATACATAAGTGTTCGGTGTCTGCCTCGCCATTCATCCTCCTTTTGTTGCAATGAATATTCATTATTTTTTTATTATTATTTTTTTGTTGGCATTATGTACCCGCAACTGCAAAAACAAAAATGTACATATTTTAACTTAATTCTAAAATAAACATACGTACTTGATTCTTGCTAGGAATAAGCGACACTTACCTTTTGCCATTTATATCTTCATAAATTTCACTATTTTAGGGTCACTTTACTGATAACGTTAATCAACACATAATAATCCGATTGAGAATATATATATTTATTTTTATTTTTTTTATCAAATACCCGACGTCGAATCACTTTCTGTTTTAATATAATATTTTTCGCTGGTTTGCTACTCGTCTGCTGCGCTCAGCCGCCAAATGCATAGTAAATGTAACTGGCACTGTATTGACGGCGCGGCGGTGGCTCGAGACCGGTTAACTTTTAATCGTAATATACACTTATACCTACTAAAAGCTTTATTGAAGTTGGCGATATTTACTCTTATACATACCTACCTACACATCTAACACTAAATATCTATTTATGATTTAAGTATCACCTTGTATACAGTAATATATGCATAATTATATACTTATATATTTATTTATTTTAATTCCCTTATAAAAAACTGATTTTCATCCGTCACTACACTCTAAGGTTCAGTTGAAAACCAGCGTCAGGCAACTGCTACGTAGTTGTCTGGCATTATGCTGAACTGGACCTATTTGGTGTAGCCGTGAGACATTTTGTTATTGTTAATTTTATTTCTACTTATTTTTATTTTATTTTTTTATGTTTATTTTAGTTTTTAAATCAATTATTTGTTGATGAATGAATCATGGTGTACCAAATAAACATATTTTCTTTCTTTCTTTTCTTTTCTTTCTTTCAAGCTTCCTAATTCCCGGAATTAGAATAGCAGCCGTAAACAGCCGAACACTGCTGCAGGGCTGTCAAATAAATGTCGAATGGTTCTCAACATTTTTACGCCGGCAGCCATAAACGCTAAACGCTATTTTACGGTCCGATTATGTCTCTTGCGAAAGCCCTGATCCAGATACGTGCTTTTAAATATTCTGATTAGATTTTTACTATGGGAAGTCGTTTTGTCTGAGCTGTGAGTTCTGTGGAATAGTTAGGATGTTTTTGTTTAATTTATGTTGGCTTGGTATTTTAGTTTTTATGTGATTCGAGACAGCTCTTGGAAGCTCCTTTGTTTTAGTTGGTTGTTTATTTCGTCTTCAGTGATGAATTGGCGACCTCATTATTAAGACTAATAAAAACACTCTATTTAATTAACGACTCAGCTAAAGCTGTTGCAATTTACTCTCTCAGTCTCTTTTCATTTACTCTTCACCTGCTTTAGTATCTTTTTAATTTAATGAGGGACTTTTAACCGGAGAAGAAAATTAAATCATTTTAGGTTTGTGTTTGTGTGACTATGGTCCAAAGTGAGAAGAAATGGGAGGTGACCCTCCTTCTTCAAAGCAGTAATGCAACGCAAAGGAGATGCCCGCAGCCGTGAGGGAATGGAAATCGTCACGCCCCAGTCAATGTCACAGGAGACGCTGCGCGCGTCAGGAGTCGCAGTGCGATTCCCGGCCACGATAGGCACGAGCTTGCGGAAGACGAGCAATGGGTAGCTCGCTGTCTGGCTGTCCAGTAAGAACTGAACCCGCGTCGTTGACGGCGCGTAGTGTTCCACACGCGCCTCAAAAAGATGTCATCAGAACCGTATGGGCCCAATAGGGCCGATGCCGCTAAGGCTGTGGGAATTTTCGACCTATGAAAAACAAGGAACGTTTTTGTCAGTAAAAGTCTGATACGCTCTATCGCTCCATCCAAGAGCAGGAGAAGCCATTGGATGATGACCGAAAAAGCAGATAATTTTAGGTATCTCTGTCTCTAAACTCTAACACAATCATAAAAATACCAATACAATTGCATCATCACAACCACTTCAACACTATTTAACCTTAGATTAAATCAAAACAGCGGAAGATAGGTGACTCGCCTCTAGCGCGTGGACCGCTGAAATCAAGCCCCCGTGGCTTCATTTCACTCAGTCGCAATCGGCGAGTGATATAAACGGGCGTGTTACGCAAAGATATTTTTTTTTAATTGGGATAAAAGTTATCAAAATGCCTTCGTGTGCTTTTTATACGTTGTACAAATCATACAAAAACAAATCACATGGAAACACATTTCACTCGTAAGTACATGAAAACTTAAAATTTCTTATGATATTTCGAATTTCACTTTTGTTTTGGTCGCCATTTTGCGAAGCGAGATAAATAGAGCTGTTTTTGGTAAACATTCGGCGGCTAAGGCGATTTCGCTCGCACGCAGCGGCTCTTATCTATGTCCTGGTCTATCAGTGACTGTGATGACACTGAACGCAAATGTGTGAGTTTCGGTGCATATAGTCGTGCACAGAGTCCAGGTTTTCTGATTGCGATGTTAGCGCGTAACGTAGCTATCCTTATAATATATCAATATATTCAACAGATAACCCAGTACTCCATCTATCTCGGATATAAGGCACAGGTCACACGTCCGCCTAATCGTGGCCGCACGTGTGCCTAACCAGACCGCAACTAATGGCTGGTTTGTATCGAAAGTGGACGTATCTGTAATGACGTTACTTGATTTCGTATTTGCGGGTTGGACTGTGGTCAGGTTGGGGACAATACCTGGATTGATAAATGCTGGTGTGATACGAAGTGGCAGAATGGAGTAAAATGTTTGGCTTATAAATTGCCTAAAGTTTTAGGCCCTGATGATGTGGTTGTAAGCTGTCTAGCAAGTACTTTAATTTTCTGTGTATTTTAAAGACGTAAGTAAAGATGCATGAGCTGAAAATAGCTTTAGGATAATTTGAGCTCTTGCCAGGGCTGCTGATACGGTGCGGACGGCAAGCAATGAGTAGCTCACCGTCCGATTGTTCGGTAAGGACCTAGCCCGGGTGGAAGGCGTATTGTGTTCCACGCGCGTAACAAAAAGATGTTAGCAAAATTGACGAGACCAGTTAAGGCTTGCTAAGGCTGTGGATTGTTCGAAGGAGTTACCCTGACCTTTGCAAAAAAAAAGGATATGAAGGGACACTGTGGGTTTTAGACAGTAGAAGTTTGACATTATCTCGCTCTACCCAGAGCGGGTGAAGCCATTTGATAACTTCCCACGTAAAAACGGATGGTATAGATTGGCAAGAATAAAACTTCATTTTTCTGAAAGTTCCATTCAAAGGTTTCCGTTTTAAAGAACTAAGAAACTGAAGATAATTTGAAAGAACTCTCTTTTTCTTATCATCTTTAGTGATAGCCTACAAGAAAGCAGTAGGAGTAATTTACATTGTGATTATTAAAATGTTTTCATGCACTTTTTTGATCGTGAGGAAGTCAGTATGTCCTGGAGCAAAGAAATTAAAGGATATGTAACATCCTTCCATCATGTGAGAGCAGTGGTGGCCGAGTGGTAACGGCCCCGACTTGCGAGTTGTAGGTTGCGGGTTCAAACCCAGCCAGGTGCATCTTTGTGTAATTTATTTCATCATCACTGCTTTCAAAACATCGTGAGGTAACCGGCATGTCTTAGAACCATAAATTTCGAAGGCATGCGACATCCACCAACCCACAGTGGCGGACCCACTGGTGGTGGATTACGGCCCATTCCCACTCCTAGAGAGGAGACCTTAGTTCCAGCTATAGGGACATCAAAAGGCTGATAATAGGCTGTAACATCCACCAACATGCACTGATTTCACGTGGTGGATTATGGCTCAGTTTCTTTCCTAGAGAGGAGACCTGAGTATATATTTTTTATGGCCTTAATATAAACCCTGATTGTGTATGTACCTATTCATTGCGGTTGTGATTGTCATTTCCGTAACGTGAAAGCTTTTTGATTGTAGCAACTGCAAATATAGATTGTGAACGAGATACCGAGTTTAAATGCATTTTCGTATGCCCCACTATTGTGAAACGGAGCGAAAGTGTGTCGATTGTTGGTTTTGCAGATTGTCAGCGATGCAAATGATGGGAAATATTGAACGGATGTTTTATCACAAAGCGTTTAGGAGCGAGTTATTAATTGTCAGATAAATGTTATCTGAGGATTAAAAATTGTGATTTAACAGCCTTTGTAAGGGAAATATTTACGGTCTTTAAGTCAAGAGTGAATAGGTTACTTCTAGGCAAAACGACGATGGAGCACCATCGTCGGCCACATCATCGTTTACCATCAGGTGAGATAGTGATCAAACGCGAGCCTATCCATATTAAAAAAAATATACTAGTGTGCTTCTCCATCAACGATTGCATCACTGCTTACCATCAGGTGGGATCGCAGTCAAGCACTAGTTTATATCAATTAAAAAAGGACATATTTATTCTTTAAGTAAAAGATATTTAACTACTAGAAAAATACGAGGACTACGACGAGTTGAAGTTTGTGTATTTTGTAAAATTTTGCTGCAGAGAAGTTTTCCTAGAAATATTCTATCGGATCAATGAGTGCTGTAAAGGTTTCCGAGTGGCGGTTTGAAGCGTATCTAAACTATTGCTTTATAAATAAAACATACCTATTTTGACGACAGAAAAGGATGGATTATTATAAAACTCTTTAAAGTAGGCAAGCTCGCAAGTAATCTCATGTTATTAATTTATGTAGATACCACTAGGTGACACAATTAAGGGTCAACCAGACGGTTGCAAACCAACGTCCCAACCAAGGTGACCTTGCTAGTTTCAGTCCGTGTAGACAGCAGTTATAATCCATGACCTTTAACGCCCTTGAATTTTTTTTGCGCGTTTTCCCAACCACCGAACGTGTTGGCGCGTGGTTTACATTCATGTAGCCGCAACACAAACCAAACACATAAACCAAGGTCACCTTGGTTGGAACGCTAGTTTGCAACCGTTTAGTCACCCCTTTAGTTGTACCTGTGCTTACAGTGAGACAGTTCTTAGAAAGAGTAGGCTTGCTATGCGTAGTACAATAATCGGCCACCGAGAGTCAGCGACGACGCACTACGTAGTGTATAGTCGGTTCGGTGTGATCGAGAAGTAAATATAATATCTAAAAGCGATAAACTACGTAACGCCAGCTCACAGTTAGCGGCCAACAATACGTTTGCTCTGAACAATGCCTAAGAGGACTTCAAAGTTAAACTTACCATCTTGCTTCACAGTGTTCCCCAGAGGTCCGCAGCTAGCGACCCAGACGAGCAGTATCCACCGCAGCATGAGCCCAACCCTGCTCCTCTGCAGTTCCGGCTGGTTGTGGAAGTGACGCGCCGTCGGCCTAGCCTGCCCTGCCATGGTCGCATCAAGCGAGGGACCATTGGTGAAGGGGAGTCACATTGTTTGGGGACCTGGGGGAGAAAGAGATTAATGAAGACGAGAGTCGTTTTCGTACAAAAAAGTTGTCAGTTACATCGAGTTTTGGGGATGTGACCGCATGTAAGAGTTAAAATATTCGGGCGAATGTCTTAAAGAATATGCAAATGTATTGATTTGGAGACAAAAATGTTTTCTTTCTTTTTCTAAAGGACTTCTGTATAGTGGATGCGTTCACAATCATGTAATCTCTCATACAAAAGACATCCAGGCCCCCCTAGCCAAGTTACAATCGTATCGATCGCGCCGAACGCCTCGATTAGGCCACGCCTCCGATTCCTTTGTTCTAACCACGTGACTGAGCGTTGAGATGACGTCAGAACAAAGGAATCGGAGGCGTGGCCTACTCGAGGCGTTCGGCGTGAACGATACGATTGTAACTTGGCTAGGGGGGCAGATCTTGAACAAATCTGTAGACAATATGGGAATCGAATCCGCGTTGGAAGGCCTTCCACAAGGTGGACCGATGACCTAGTGAAGGTCGCCGCCGGAATCCGAGATGGATGCGAGACGCACAGGACCGGTCGTTATGTTGACACTTGGGGGAGGTCTAACAGTGGACGTCTTTTGGTTGAAATGATGATGAAACAGGGGTGGGTTTTAGTTAATAAAATTCTTTTGTTTTACCGAGTATTGAAAAAATGCTAATATCTCAAAAAAAATTACTGTTAGTAAAAAAAAAATATTTGTGCAATATTTACAATCATTATATTCTCTATATATAGGTATAAATTTCGTGTTGGTAATTGCTTAGGTAAAAAAGTTGAAACATAAACAATAAACGCAAATAGACATTTTTTTATTATTATTTGTAGAACAATAAATGAAAAAAATATTTGTACAAAATTGAAGACCGTGAATCAAAGTACTGCATATATTTTTTTTAGAATTTTATGATGCCCTTTTAAGGTACTTTATACAAGTTGAAAAACGTATGTTATCAATGGGAGCCCCTTAATACGTATAATTTTGATCAGATTACAGCTTAAGCTCAGCAAATAAAAGTTCATAACCATTTCTGCTCCACTTATAAAACCACTATATTTCTCCAAGGTCAAACTTAAAAGCCGATTCGTATTTTTTATTGGACAGCCATAATTTCCTGTCACCCTAACACTAATAAGTGTAGCTACGCATTAGCGTTTCATAGCAAAATTATCTGACCTTAAACAAATGGCGGAGGCAAGCTAAACGTGCCGTATCGGAGCTTTGGCCTTTATAAATCACAAAGCTATAACAGATGGAAGATAAGGGAGCTTTAAGTCATCATTGTAGAGCCTTCGATTGGTATTCAAGTTGGTAGGAAGATTTTATTTTTGGAATGAAACGTGGGTGCGTTTCTTTCCAAAAATCACAGAGAGTAAAAACTAGGAATTGCTTCTAATTAACATTCTCAAGACACCAAAACCAGGAAAAACTACTTATAGGCCATATAAATATTGTTTATGTGTGGGAATCGAACCAGCAACACGCAACTTAGCAGTTAATCGTTCAACCACTGCGCTAATCATGTCGTCAAAGATTAGCAACACCGACCTACTTTGAACGTCATGGTAACCCCGCAGCGGGGTTACGATGACGTTCAAAGTAAGATTGTTTCATTCTTATTTCAATGTGGGTAAGAGACAGAGCTATACAGGTTGTCTAGCGCCATCTCTTACCCACACTGGAAATAAGAATGAAACAATCTTACTTTAAACGTCATGGTACAGGTCCTCATCTATACTAATAATATAAAGAGGTAAAGTTCGTTCTTTTGTTTTTTTTTTTTGTAGGAGGTAATCTCTGAAAATACTGGTTTGATTGCTAAAACTTTTTTACGAATAGAAAGCTGCTTTATTCCTGAGTGACATAGGTTATATTTTATGTACGCGGGTGAAGCCGCGGGATAAAGCTAGTCTACATAAAAAGACGTGTAAATGCGTTTTATAAAAACCTATTTGCAAAATAATTCAAGATATACTTTTTTTTGAGGTGGTAAATTATCAAATGTCTTCTCGCGCACCAGGTTGGAGCGAGAGGGCTTGACTTCCTTTAGTTTCCCTTTGTTATGGGGCCCGGTAACTTTTTCAAACGTTTTCACAGATACTGTGAATGCTAATTTTAATATTTTATTGTTTGTTTATATTTATTCGCAAAACTATTTAACCACGAAAGATGATAAGTATTTGGTTGTGACAAATGGGTTGTCAGCCATCCTTACACTCACTTAGACCAAGTACTTAATAAGTAAAGGAGAAGCTGACTGACTGACATATCTACGCACAGCCGAACCTACTGGGACTAGGAACATGAGATTTTGCACAAGGCTGCCTTTTATTAGGTAGGTAAACACTAAGAAGTGGTTTTTGAAAATTTAACCTCAAGGAAAAATTTAGTTTTTATGCAAAATTTTATTACTTGGGTCCATATACTTGAAACTTAGCATAAATAGTAACTTAAATAAATAAAACAGATTTTCATTACTCGTTTTTCAAAACTACCCCTGTAAAATGATTTAGAGGATGAAAAAGTTGTATAGGTAATTCTTATTCTTTGGGTTAAACTTGAAACTTTCCATGAATTCTAATTAAAATGAATAATTATAATAAAAAAATACTTTATTTCAGACCGTGGTCTATATTATCTTAGTAATCACACAACTTAAAAACTATGTTAGTAAAACATAAAATAACAGAGAAATTTTACTTTAATTTAAATATCTTTAAAAAGACTATCGTTGTTAGTTTTTTTTTCCTTAAAGTATGGTTTAAGGGGAACAACCTTTCACAAGAATGTTTAACAAACAACAAACAACATTCAATCATTCATTCATTTTTTTTTCGTTCATTCATTCATTAATTTATTTCATTATTTAATTCATTCATTTTTGTTTTTTTTTTTCATTTGTTTTCATTAACAAATGTCTTTATGAAAACATTGTTGTGAACGTTTGTCGCTGGAAAAGTGCTAGTTCGCCAATAAATTCGGTAGCTTTTAGCTCGATCTTGATATAGTTTATAGCGACACGGTTTCATTATTGATGTTTTCACGCAGATCTTATCTGGTGAGATAAGAATCTTTTTCTTAGGCTTGCCGGCTGTAGCTAGGCAGCTTGCCAAATACTTGTGTATTGCAGTTTTTGGTTCCGCTTATTCGATAAAAAGAGATGATATATCATTTTCATGAATTTGCCGATCGAGCTGTTTTATTTGAAGATGTAATCAGCTCAGTTGTTTTCTCGTTGGCAATTAAATACATTTTAAAATATTGTCATCAGGTTCGCCCGGGGTATAGTCAAATATTTTCCCATGGGAACGTACATACTGCCCCCCTAGCCAAGTTACAATCGTTTCGTTCGCGCCGAACGCCTCGAGTAGGCCACGCATCCGATTCCTTTGTTCTGACCACGTGACTGAGCGTTGAGATGACGTCAGAACAAAGGAATCGGAGGCGTGGCCAACTCGAGGCGTTCGGCGCGAACGATATGATTGTAACTTGGCTAGGGGGGCTTGGCTGTTGTTGCAAAAACTATTCTATGACCTAATCGAGATCAACATCTACCCATGTAGATACTAGTATGCGTTGTTAATAAAAAAAAACATTCCTACAGACTTTCTATTAATGTAAAAACAACCTAGTTCGAAATTGGATATAATTTTGACTTTAGTAAGTTGGTACCAATTCGCAATGGGCCCGCGTTGTGCATTACGGCTCCCTATTCTAGAAAGGAGGCCTGAGTTCCAGCAATGGGAATATTATAAGGTTGACTATGCTATGCAATTTAGCTTCACTTTTTTTTGACTGACCGACATTATGACAATTCAAAAGTGCCTGTAATTGGTCTATTTGAAATAAACGTTTCTGATTTCTGTTGGTACATTTACTTAGTAATGACCCTTTTCCAAATCAGATAATAATCAAATAATGAACTTTTTTTAAATTCGAGAACAATCTTATCAGTGTCTCACAAGACCGAGCAAAGCGTAGAGCACTCGCGAATACTGGCATTAGGCCAAATGAACAATGAGACGAAGAAGAATTTAACAAACTATTACAGTACTTGCAAACAGCCGAGAACAAACGATTGAAATTGTTAACATAAGAACAATGGAAAGACTTGCGAAGAAAATGCTCTGAATGATCAAAGCGTCATAAATTGTGAAACACGTTTAATTTAATTTATTTATTAACAATTTTTTAAATTGCGTCTGTTTTACAAAAAAAAAAAAAAATACAGAAATCTACACTAATATTATAAAGAGGTAATTAAATTTGTTTTTTTGTTTGTAAGAGGTAATCTCTGAAAGTACTGGTCCGATTGCAAATTTTTTTTTTTTTAATAAATAAATAAATATTTTTTTTACCGATAGAAAGCTGCTTTATTCCTGAGTGACATAGGTTATACTTTATGAGTATAACCTATAGTACGCGGGTGAAGCTGCGGGCAAAATCTAAAAAAAACATAGTATTCTCTAAATCACAGTTATAAAAAAATATCGCCACAAAAAGCCATTTATCACAACTTCATTACATCAACCACTAGTCACTTAAAAATAATAACAATTATTTATAATAATTCTTAAATAATAATTTTTATATGTGTGTTTTAAGAAATATTTAAAAATATATAAAATATGTATAAAAAATAAATAAAGGAGATAATAATAATGATAGTAAAATTTAAAATTCATTAGTTATCAAAAATCATTTACATAAAATTCATCAAAATAGTTAAATATATCATAGCAAAACACACACATAAATAAGTCTGTGGTACGCAAGTGATAAATGATAGCAGTAAGATGGACAGATGACATTTTTGCCATCGCGGAAATAACCTGAATACACAGATCGGATGGCACAGGAGCATAGGGATTATCACAAGAAAAAGAGAGACATATTGATGCCCATACATGATGAAGATGACGTAAATGTTTTCAAAAGATTTGAAATAATATACAAGTATTTTTTTTTAGGACAGCAACGGCTACACAACAGATGAAAGTACATATAAATAACATTAGTAATTCTCGAAGGGTTAGAAGTGTACATTTTTAGGGTTCCGTACCTCAAAAGGAAAAAAACGGAACCCTTATAGGATCACTTTGTTGACCGTCGGTCTGTCTGTCAAGACCCTTTATCTCGGGGACGCGTGGAGGTATCGAGTTGAAATTAAAACTATTAAAACATTGGATTAACAATCCAATGTATAGGTCCATTGAATTGTTAATGCTATGTACGTATTTGGATTTCGTCGCTGCGGCCAGCGCTGCGCTCAAGGCTGTTTTCTTAGAGAATAGCATTGCTGAGGCGTTACGACAAAAAATGTCAAGCGTGCGAGCGAGAAATAGGAATGGAGCTATACACCCTATGTACTTCCATCCCTTTAACAGTCCAGTTAAGGTCGTAAAATGAGTTGCGTTAAGAACTCGTGGTAGGGCTTCAGTACCGCTTGAGATCAATATCTATCAAGGAGCAAAGATCAAATTAAATCCTGCGAATTGTTAATTTAATGTTAGATAATACTAGAAATAATAGCATCCATCAGTTTCCATTCCAAATAGAGAATTTAATCATCTGTCTTTAACAAACGGCCTGTTATGTAACTAAGCTCAATCTGCTTAAGGGGCCTATTAATTATGTGAGGAGATTTTGACGACTTTTTTACCTTCTGTCCTCCTAGTGAGATTTCGTAAAATTTGACTCGACCCCATCCGTCATTTCCTCACGTAAGATTATTGGCCACCGTAGGCGCGGGCTTGCGGACAGCGAGCAAAGAGAGGCTCGCCGTCCGACCGTCCGGTAACCGTCCGGACCGAGTCCAAGTCGTCGATGGAGCGTACTGTTCCACGCGCGCCTCAGGGGGATGTCAGCAATCGTAGGGGCCCAGCAGGGTCGAAGCCTACTGGGGCCACGGGTAGTGTGATAGTGAAACCCGGGGCCCTGGGACGAAGCCAACAAAGGAACAGGAGTGGGTTTTTAGTAAGTAAAAGTCTGACACTATCTCGCGCTCCGCCCAAGAGCGGGATTTGTCATTAGATGATTTTCCCGCCTAAAAAAAAAACGTCAGATTGTTCGATATTTTTAGTTTAATTATACTTTACATTTGATTGCGTTGGATTTATTTTTTAGAAAATAAAATGAAAATCAAAAATAAAGTATTAAAAAAAATTCAATTATAAATATTGAAGTTCGAAAACTCGCCCACCATCCGTCATCCACCATGACCATAAGTGTTGCTACAATCTTCTTAGTAACGAATTAATTAGTTTAATTATTTCGATTTGGGACTTGTTTTTATTAAATTTAACAAAGTTTTCATGGATGTTGTGTTACTTGCTAAGATCTTTCTCCGACGTGAGATTGGGTGAGATTCGGCTCGACCCCCTCCTCCCTAATATTTTCCTAATTACAAGGTCAGTTTCCAGTTTAACCAAATGCAACTAAATACGAATATTTTAGATGAAGCCCCTTGGACCTCCACAACACAGTAATTTTTTTTTTCCGGTGGGAATATCATCTTATGACATCCCCCATCATACAGTAACTGGGTAATAAGGTACACCGCTGCTTTACTTTGAAGATCGAGCCGGTTAGCTGTTATTACTGAGCAATAAGCTCCTCAGCTCTGTTGTAACCATGGCAACTATACGTATAACGTTTAGTTTGTTTCACAATAGCAATGGAACAACAATTTTCTTCCCGGAAATCGAGCTGCAGATTTTGTTTCCGCTCCATTCCGTGTTTCTTTATCCAGGTAAAAAGAGGATGTTTTGTAGTATCTCGACTGTTATTTATACTGTTTAATATATTATTTTCTGGTTTATTTGTTGCTTGGTATAAACATCTTTTTAGGCGCCTTTTTAGCCTCGCAAAGATTTTAATTTTATTTTTCTATAGACCGTACCTATGTATTTCTATTTTATAAGAATGTGCGAGGCACGAATAAACATTTTTTCTTTCTTTCTTTTTTATATCCCTATAATTTTGAGGCCCTCTTACATAAAGCATTATTTGAATAAGAATAAAACTGTGTAGGTAACTGTAATAGGTTTCAATATCATCATTTATCATCGTACTAAATTTCATTTAAAAATCAGGATTAGTAAGTGGTTACAGGACTTAACATATGAAGCGACTGAAGATCTTCTCGCTGTTGTAAAGTAGCTTCATCGTTGTTTTACGGTTTCAAAGAATACCTACTTTATGGATAGCATTAGTTCAAAGTATAAGAGCCAACATGTAAAAATATATATTTATGTTGTAAATTGCAATAAGTAACACATTGTGATTTAGGAGGAATCAATGGTCTTCCAAAATACAGGCATTTCTTGCCTAGTTTGGGGTCCAATTGGTCTCAACTAAATATATGTACCGACTTAACTAAAAGATATAACAATTAAAAAAAAAACAATTAAAAAAAAAATCTGCTCTCAAAATGGTAAAGGAAAACATTGTAAGGAAACCGGCATGTCCTAGAACCAAACATTCGAAGCCATGTGACATTCATCAATTCGCACAGAGCTCGCGTGGTAGATTATGGCCTACTCCTTCTACAAGAGGAGACCTGAGTCCCAGCTTTGGGCTGTGACATTATAAGGCTGATTATGTTATGTTATGTACGTAAGCTAACGGTTACCACGCCCGGAGGACACCGTAGAGCACACGGTAGAGGTCTGCCCCGCTTGGGCAGAGCACCACGCGCCTCAAGGAGATGTCAGCAAACCGTAGGGGCCCAACAGGGTCGAAGCCTACTGGGGCCAAGGGTCTGTTTCTGAAAGGAAGACTCGGCCATGGTATGAAAGGCAACGAAGAAACAGGAGTGGGTTTTTAGTCAGTAAAAGTCTGACACACCTTCCCGCCTTGTCCAATGTCATTGGATGATTTTCCCACCGAAAAAAAAAAAAACGGTTTCTAGCATATTTACCTAATAATTATGTCTGACATTTACACAGATATTACAGGATAGGCTTTACAAATCAGATTATTGACTCGGCCCACATTTTACAGCACAAACCATTGTAATGACTACGCGGAAAATGTGAGCTATTTTAATGGATTTACGGACATTTATGCAATTACCTCTGTGTGACTAATTGTCACAGAGCTTATCAAGTCCGAAATCATTAACATTGAAACGGACTTTAGTGTATGTACATTTATTCGTATTGAGTTACTGACTGGTAAGGTTTAAAATAGGTAAATAGGTACATATTAACTGAATCTGTAATCTAGAAAATTGTTATACTTACACGGTGTCTTTGACATTGACGATTTGAATTCGTTGGCTTTTTCCTAATTAAAAAAAAACTATACTTTTTTAAATTTAAACTGTGTAAAATCATTATCCTAATCAATCCCGATGACATTTTTAATTTCTAAAAGTAATTCATTATTTTTTTTCAAGAATAACTATTTTATACAGTTTAAATTAAAAAACTTAAAGATTGTATTTTTTTTTTAATTAGGAAAAAACCGACGAAAAATTCCACCACTGGGGAGGTCCAGAATCATGTACTGGATCCATGGTACATTCTTTTGTGCGTCGATGACAAAGACACCCTGTATAAAGTAAAAATATATCACAAATAAGTAGGTACAGGTCACACACAAGGTGGACCGATGACGTGATCCGATGGATGCGAAACGCACAGGACAGTTCGTTATGGCGACACTTGGGGAAGGCCTATGTCCAATAGTGGACGTCTTTTGGCTGAAATGATGATAAGTAGGTATAAAAAGGACCCAATCACACACACACACACACACACACTCATTCACTCATTCTTCACTCATTGTGTATTAGAAAATTTGTTCGCAAATTGTCAATATAAAAAGAGCCTATAACGCTGGTTTTTTTTTTTTGGCATTGCTACTTTGAATAAGAATGTAGATATTTTTGGCCAAAATTTAAAGCGAATGGTCACGTGAAGAGTTCATTAAGTTGAGGTTGCATTTATTTTAAATCTACAAATATGAACACAATAAAAAAATATTTTATTAAAATTGACCACATGACCAACTACTCAGTAAAAATAAAAAAAAAATATAAATTAGCTGGCACGTTAAAAAAATCACGAATCGGACCCTAACTTATGGTTTCAAACGTGTACTTATATCTACGAGATTACGTCACGGAAATATTTGAAAGTTAGGTATTATTATTACGACAATAAAGCTTGTTTTTGCTTGTTACTATGTTTTTTATCTATATATATATATATTTATGTATATATAAATGAATAGCTGTTCGTTAGTTTCGCTAAAACTCAAAAACGGCTGGACCAATTTGGCTAATTTTGGTCTTGAAATATTCGAGATAGTCCAGGGAAGGTTTCAACTGTGAGAAAAAATGGAAAAAATCACGAAAAAAAATCCGTATACAACGCCATTTCTAATTAAAATGTCATTATAAAATTAATTATGCTGTTCTGGTAATGCCAGTAGATGGTGTTATCCTTACTATTAGGCGGTACGAAGTTCGCCGGGTCAGCTAGTATTTAAATAAAATCACTGTTACAGGGCCGCAAATTCATCATACACCAGGGTCAGTAACTACGAAATACTCTGAGACTGCAACCGGCTCTTAAATGCTTGCCGATGTTCTGAGAAAACTCAGTCACAGTATAAAGAAGACTGTAGCATACAGGGTGACTGGTAATTAGTGACCGATACTTAAACACATAATTGTACTCATGATTACAAACAACTTTCCCAAAGATACTTTTTTATATACTCACTAGTTTGTAGGTACATTCACTGATTAGGTACGTACACCTATGGGTTTGCAAGCTGCGCAGGTGTTCTATCACTATTGTAGGTACGACGGCGTCACGCGGCTAACAGCTGAGCGGTCGCCGGTCGCAGGCGCGCGCGCGTATTTAAACAGCTCTTTTATTATTGTGATAAAACTAATGTGAATAAAAAAAAACGCTTCTTTGGGAAAGTTGTTTGTAATCATGTGTTTAAGCATCGATCACTAATTACCAGTCACCCTGTATAAGTATAAAGTACCTACCTATGTTGATACTAATAATAATTTTAGCATATATATGTATTTTATTATTATAAATAACTTATTTTTTATTTTATTTTCTGTTTAAAGTATCTGTTATTTGTTTATTGTGCTAACCTACCACAGTGTTGTCTTTTTTAACCCAAAGGTTGACTGGTAGAGAATGCCTTGTTGCATTAAGTCCGCCTATGTACCACTACTGTACATGAAGTTTAAATAAATAAATAAATAAATAAATAATAAGGACATTTGGATCCCACGGCCCTTGCGTATCATCCCAACTGGCTGGTTCATTGTGATTATAATTATATTATGTATGTTCTTTTTAGGGTTCCGTAGCCAAATGGCAAAAAACGGAACCCTTATAGATTCGTCATGTCTGTCTGTCTGTCTGTCTGTCTGTCTGTCTGTCCGTCTGTCCATCCGTATGTCACAGCCACTTTTTTCCGAAACTATAAGAGCTATACTGTTGAAACTTTGTAAGTAGATGTATTCTGTGAACCGCATTAAGATTTTCATACAAAAATAGAAAAAAAGCAATAAATTTTGGGGGTCCCCATACTTAGAACTGAAACTCAAAATTTTTTTTTTCATCAAACCCATGCGTGTGGGGTATCTATGGATAGGTCTTCAAAAATGATACTGAGGTTTCTAATATCATTTTTTTCTAAACTGAATAGTTTGCGCGAGAGACACTTCCAAAGTGGTAAAATGTGTGTCCCCCCCCCTCTAACTTCTAAAATAAGAGAATGATAAAACTAAAAAAAATATATGATGTACATTACTATAAAAACTGCCAACGAAAATTGGTTTGAACGAGATCTGGTCAGTAGTTTTTTTTTAGTACGTCATAAATCGTAAACCGCATTTTACCTTTCATTCAATCAACTCAAATATAAAAAAAAAAACATTTAATTTCATAAACATAAACCTTATAATTATGTACATACACCGTGAACCATTATTTTCTATTAATAAATCTGTAATAGGTGCCTAAGTAAATAATAATTATAATTCGCGCGGGGCGTGGCTTGATAGTAGCGGGTGCGGAGCGCGCGGGAGGAGGGCAGGTTTCCGACTGCGCTTACCCGAACGGGCAGACACGTGAGGGCAGACGTCGTTGAAAGTCGTGTGCGCGGAGCGAATTTTTCGATACATTTGCGAATGCTAAATATTGTACGTTTACGATTTGATACTGTTACTGTTACTTGCTGCTACGGAACCCTCCATGGGCGAGTCCGACTCGCACTTGGCCGGTTTACCGTTTAAACTCTTCTGAGGAATATTTAAAAAGGATGTCATAAGTGGCCAGTATTTCTGTGTATTGTAAGACTTACAAGCTGTAATTTACTCAAAAAGGCTTACAAAATGAAAACTGTTTTGTCGCTTTGTGTATGTCTTCAATAATTATGCGGTTTTCTATGTAATTATGGCCCGGAGTTTATATTAAATGGCACATACATATATTGAGGAGTAAATCGCAGTACCATTTGCATCTGTTATAAATACCTTTTTTTAGGTTTTAAATCATTCACTTGACTTCTCTCGCTCTGGGGCGGAGTGTGAGGGTGTGTCAGACTTTTACTAACTAAAACCTGCTCCAATGTTCCTGCTGGGCCCTTACGGTTTTGTTGACACTACGCGCCGTCGACAACTCGGGCTCAGTCCAGACCATAGATATCGGTTACCGGACGGCGAGCTACCCATTGCTCGTCGACCGCCAGTCCACACCTACGGTATCATTAACACTTCTAAGTTGACATTTTGACAAGTTTTTGCACACATTTTGCATTGTCATGTATTCATGACTGTGGCGGTCCAAACCGTAAAAATACCGGGTCTACAGGACCCATCATGCGCGAAAGCCTACAGAATGACCTACAAACGCTCACGCGCACCCTAAAATTTATTATCCTAATTGTAATATGATTGAACACATCGTGGTCGTAATTTCGAGCGTGGTTCCATGTCTAATAATGTTATTTTTGTTCCACCAATCAGGTGATCGCGTGCCAGGGGTATAATCCTCGCCACTTTCAGTTTACGGTTGCTCTGCACCTTATCTCAGTAACATAAAGTCGTAATTCAAATGGTTCTTGGCAGTAGAAATTTGTTCTTTTATCACAAAACTTGGTTGTATAGTGAGTTATCGTGGTGCCATTGTCTCGAAATGTCGCACTGATCGAGTGTTTTATTCTTTACTGGAATTTTAGTGGATCGAAATAGATGTCGCTTAAGCCGTCGTAGTGAGAGTAACAAAAACGCATGGCGAATACAATTGAAGATGCGTTTAAAATGGGTATATTCTATTATTACTGTTACGCTGTAGCTTATGTACTTTTGCAGATAGTTTCAGCTCTAGAATTTATGACCAGGAAAAATCTATTTTTATTTTCTTTTAAAGACAATTGACTGGCTGAACACTGAACCCTATACTAACTTCTCTCACTCTGGTTGGAGCAAGAGGGCTTGTTTGTCTTTTACTGGCTAAAATTCACCGGTATTCATTCAGTTGCCTATACCCTTTGGTTTTCAAGGCTACGGCAACTCTCTCGAACGAAAGTAAAAGTCTGACACCGCCTCTCACGCTACCTAGAGCGGGGGAAGTTATTTGATAATTTCCCGCCCTTAAAAAAAGAGTTATTGTATTATTCAGAAGGTAACTGGGCCGTGGAGGTTAAAGAAGCTTGGCTCCAGGAAAAATACTGTTACTATGCTGCATCCGAAGACTGGAAACTAGCCCAAATATGGTTGGGAAATAACTAGAAAGATTACACGTTTTTAGTTTAGAATCAAACTTAAGATTAGAATAGATAAGAAGAATAGATAAAGATAAGAAGAATAATAGAAGAAGAATGAAAAGAAGAATAAAAGAAGAATAAAGATAAGAAGAATAAGAAGAAGAATAGATAAGAAGAATCCACCGCAGGCACAGGCTTGCGGATGGCGAGCAATGGGTAGCTGGAAAGAGTTACTTTAGCTAACTAAAAAAAGGAACATTGTGGGCTTTAGTCAGTAAAAGTAAAAGTGAGAAATCATTTGATGATTTTCACACGCAGAAAAAAAGGGCGTATCAGAATACCAGCGCTGTTTTTTTTTTAAATATTGTTTGCATAAATCTGCTAAGATCCTTAAAGGAGAGTCTTTTTAGCCTTTCACTGTCTTTTATAAATTAATATTGTAATTTTATTTTAGTTATTTTATGATTGATTAATAATAATAATAATTTATTTTATATTGTTGTTTGTCACAAGAAAACTGTTTTTCTTTTTATCAAAAGTCGATTAATGACTTAGAGTGGGAAGAGGAAAGTTAATACTTGCTATAAGCTGCTGTGGGCGTTAATGGCTGTATAATATAGCTTCTTCTAACATTTTTATCCTCATTTTACAGGTATGTTAAGAAAGTAAAATGTCGTAAAATATTTATTTAAAACCATTTCATATTTTTTTATATGTTAGTTGATGGATTAGTATAACTCATTACTGAGTACTTTATGATTTTCTTTTCAAGTTAACAGATTTTAGAGTTATCAAAGTACTTAAAATTGTTAGTACCTCGTAAAATAAAATATTTACATCGATACGGTATTAGGGTTATTGAAAGAAAACTTTTTATTGTAAAACTGATTTTAAAAGGTTATTAAAAAAAAACAGATTCTAATATACGGACGGAACGGAATAATATCATATTCCACAACTATCACACAACGCCATCTAGTCCCAAACTAAGCAGAGCTTGTGCTATGAGTACTAGACAACTGATAAACATACTTATATATTTCTAAACACATATTATAGATAAATTACACCCAGACATAGAACAAATGATCGTACTCATCAAACAAATATTTGTCCTGAGTGGTAATCGAACCTACAACCTCCGGCGTAGCAGTCAGGGCCACTGACTACTAGACCAACAGTCCAGTCCAATTCTACAATGTGAACTTAAACATCACTAGGTTTTTTCCATCTTTAACTACTAAATCAAACTTGATTGTTTAAAATCAATACCCAAAAAAAAAACCTGTAAAAAAAATTGAACCACATTTCTATAGGTACACTTCGAAACACCTTTACAACATAATTGGTTTTTAAAAACATGCCTATACTTCTTAATAAAAGGTGCAACCGTACGCCAAAGAAAAAAAAAAGTAACAACCACGCCAACATCAATTGGCCAATAATACGAAACATTGCTGAATTTTCAACTAAAACTTATACAGGGACACTTATAAAATCACCAATGTATGTTACAAATACACAACTATTGGTGATGGGATTCCATCCATTGATTTTTAGGGCAGGTAGTTGGCCCTATTTCACAATGGTTCAACCAAAGAGGTTCCAAATCTTCCCATAGCTATTGACACGTCAAAATATTCGAGTGCCGATGATTCGGAGTATTGCTTTCATTTGAGATTGTTTAGTGAGTTTTGTTACTTGGAATTTATGTGGGAGTATCCTCGGGCACAAACTTATCTTCTACAAGATTTTTTGAAGCTTGAAGCGCTTTTTTAGGGTTCCCTACTCAAAGGGTAGAAACGGCACCCTATTACAGACTTCACTGTCCGTCTGTCTAACAGGCTGTATCTTATGAACCGTCATAGTGAGACAGTTGAAATTTTCACAGGTGATGTTTTTCTGAAATGAAATGAAATATAATTTGAGGGGGGCTCTCAAAGGGGGACAACAAACGTGATTTTTTTCCGTTGTTTGCTTGATATTAATGTGTAGTTAAAAGGTGAAACTAAAGAAAAGATTACAATATATATGTAGCGTCTAATATTGTATAGATATACAATATTAGACGCTACATACAGACGGTGCGGAACACTTCATGCGTGAGTCCAACTCGTACTTGGTCGGTTTTTTAGGGTTCTGTACCTCAAAAGGAAAAAACGGAACTCTTAATAGGATAACTTTGTTGTCCGTCTGTCTGTCTGTCTGCAAGTCAAGACCCTTTATCTCGGGAACGCGTGAAGATATCGAATTGAAATTAAAACCATATACTCAAGTCTGCGGCCTCTTGAAGATGTAAAAAAATCAGATTTCTAAGTTAACTAAAAAAAAAGATACGGTCGTTTATGTCGCAAAAAACGTACATTTCGACACTCTCGAGGAAATCAAAATTCATAGGGTACTTCCCGTTGACCCAGAATCCTGAAATTTGGCATAAAAAAAAAAAGATCTTATTGCACAGATATGGGAATAAATCTGAAAATTGTAAATTTGTTGTTACGTCAACACAAAAAAAAAAATTGCGATCCGGAAAAATCTTCGAGACTCCATTCGGGAATTGAACTGTTTACATACGTAAGTTTGTACGGAACCCTCAGGGTGCGAGTCCGACTCTCACTTGCTCAGTTTTTTTTCTTTTTTTACATCGACTGTTATTTCTTTATTTACATCAAGCTTCTTTACCGCTATTTTATTTTCTACAGTTGTTTTGATTCTGATATTGCTTGGTATTTATTCGATAAATGGCGTATAGTACCTATACGTCCGGTGTATCTCTTTTTAATTCAGACTTGTTATTTATTTCAATATTATTTATATTTCCAGTCTTCTGGGCACATTTTCGGATGACAGCGACGTGCTTTGTGTTTTTGTAATGTATTTATGTACATAGTTAGGTTTTAGTATAAATAGTTTAGTTAATATTTTAGTTTTAGTAATTAAGTAGATATAATCATTTCAATATTACCAGCTGAGTCTCTGGTTTCTCTGTTTCTTTTTCTTTTTTATTCTTGATAGGTTCGCGCTTGACCGCTATCTCACCTGATGGAAAGCAACGTTCGGTCTCTATATTTGTATGTTTGTTACAGGTAGACCATATCCTGAAATAGGACTAAAAGCTTTTTAATCTGAGAGTATATTCCATGGAATATAGGCTTTCATGCGAGCGAAACCACTGGCTGGACTAGTAATTCAATAATCATGTTATGGGCCCGACAGTTTATAACCAACTGCCTGCAGCTATTTCTGGTGCCCCGACTACAGGGAACTTCAAAGCTCGTTTGAAAAAATGGCTTATCGAGCAAGCTTTTTATTCTTTTGACAAATTTATGATTTAATTTAATTTAACTTTGACGATTGAATATTAATTTCGACTGAATATTATTGTGACTTTTATTATGGTTTATTTTAATTTTAATTTGTGATTTGACTTCTATTTATTTGTTTGACATCATCATCATCATTTCAGCCGATAGACGTCCACTGCTGGATATAGGCCTCCCCAAATGTCGCCACAATGAACGGTCCTGTGCGTCTCGCATCCATCGGATTCCTGCAACCTTCACCAGGTCATCGGTCCACCTTGTAGGGGGCCTTCCAACACTGCGTCTTCCGGTACGCGGCCGCCACTCCAGAACCTTTCGGCCCCAACGGCCGTCTGTTCTGCGAGCAATGTACCCTGCCCATTGCCACTTAAGTTTGGCGATTTTTCGGGCTATGTCGGCAACCTTGGTTCTCCTGCGGATATTTTCATTTCTGATTTGTTTGACATTCTTTATTATTTGACATTGTATGTAATCATTTGTTGACTATAGGTAATGTAATATTCTAATGACTTGTAAGAATCTCTTACCAATAAACTTCTATGACTATGACTACTAAAATAAAGAATCGCTTTCAGTTCGAATCTGAGGGTACTACCAATCCACGTTTACGATGACTATCATGTTATTATGTCATTTCGAATGGTGATAAATATTCCCATCACGATTATTGCTAGCTAATTTTATTGATCTATAGCTTCCGGCGTCATGTGAAAAAACTTGGGTGTAGTTTTATTATCGCTGTATAAATTTTTTATAGGCTGGAATGGTATAGATAGACATACAAATACATATTATGTAGCTACATTATATTTCGATATTTAAGTTTTGTCTTCGATGTTAGTCATTTTATAGTTTCTTTTTTTACTTTATTTATTTACATTTTTCTCATTTAATAGAAGCGACAAGATTTTTTTTGTTTACTATAACTATTTCATTGTTTTTTTTTTTTAACAATGGCTTGGATTTGTATTTTTTGTGCTTTTGGATGGGTTGGAAAATTATGTGATAGGTCAATATGGTCTGAAATAAAGGTTTCTATTATTACCTACACTAATATTATAATAAGGTAAAGTTTTTGTTTTTATGTATTTTTGTTTGTAGGAGGTAATCTCTGAAAGTACTGGTCCGATTGCAAATTTTTTTTCTTTGATTGAAAGCTGCTTTATTCCTGAGTGACATAGGCTATATTTCATGTATGCGGGCGAAGCTGCGGGCAAAAGCTAGTTTATTATAGATGTCTGTAACTTGTTTATTTGAAATAAATGCATTGATTTGATTTGTATATCTTCAAATATTAATATATCAAAGTGCAGTATTGTTTTTTGTCTCACTGTTTCTCAAACCATATTTAAAGTCATCTAAGAAAACAAATAATATAACTTCGATATTATTAATTCTACTCTATACAAAATTAGATTTCAATGGAATGAGGATACTTAAAGGATTATCCGAAAAAAACGTATTTTTCACACATAATTAATCATGCAATGATTACTATGTTTTTTTTTTTTTTTTTTTTTTAAGGTTGGAAATCATCCAAATGACTTCTCGCGCTCTGGGTGGAGCGCGAGGGCGTGTCAGACTTTTACTGACTAAAACCACACCTGTATCCTTCAATTACCCTTTGCGGTCTAGGACTACGGGTTTCCCTTTCAGAAATTCTCCGCGGTCCTAGCTAGCGGGCATCGGCCCTGCTGGGCCCCTACGGTTTGCTGACATCTCTTTGAGGAGCGCGAGGATCACTACGCGCTGTTAACGACTGGGCTCGGTCCGGTTAATTACCGAACAGCCGGACGACGAGCTACCCAGTGCTCGACGTCCGCAAGCCCGCGTCTACCGTGGCTGGTAGTCGGGGTCGGAATTACGGCGGCTAGGACGTGAGGACCTTCGTTCCCTCACGCGTGCAGCCTCCTCCTTCGCTAGCATTACTGCTTCGCAGAAGGAGGCGACCGCCTGCCATTCCTCCTCGCTCCGGACCATAGCCTGAACCAGGGCCGGACGCGAAAGGTCGCTGCCGCCAATTGCCTCCACGAGGACACGGCGGTGCTCAGCCCAAGCGGGGCACACCTCCACCGTATGCTCCACCGTGTCCTCTGGATTACTATGTAAGTTTACGTGAGCTTCTTAGAAGTAAGTACCTAAGTATATGCTTTAGGATTTTGGTGTGTCATTCGGAAATTAACTTAGTATACATACGATTTATGTCGTAATTCGTCTGTAGTTTGCTTTTTGACTTGAGTCATATCGGTTTTATCATGTAGATTTGTCTTTCCTTATTAAACTTACGCCTCTTCAATAATCAACTAAACCACCACCACCGTATGTCATTCTTAATCAGCTTACAAATTAACATACAAACTGCCAATAAGAAATAAAATAAATATAAATAAACTATTAAGCTGTCTGCCCACTAAACCAAAAGATTCATGTCGAACCGGTTCCAATGCACCTTTAGTTACAGTATTAGTTAAAGTTAGGCAGGTGTTTGTGTCTAACCGCGTCTTTTTAACTTTTTCGTTATTGCTTCACGGTTAAATTATTTATAGTGACGTTTTTGGTATGTTTGGGTAGAAATGTTTGGACTGTTTATGATAGAAAGTTTCGTGTATTTTTGGAGAAGTATTTAAACTATTACAAGCGGTTACTAAGTAGATTTTGTAAATTTGTGGATGACACGATAAACATGGTGATAATTAAACTTTACCATAAATTGATTTTTTTTAAGGTGGGGAATCATCCAATGCTATCTCCCGCCCTTGGGTGGGGCGGGAGGGCGTGTCAGACTTTTACTGGTTAAAACCCACTCCTGTTCCTTCTTTGCCCTCGTTCCATCACCCATGGCCCTAGTAGGCTTCGACCCTGTTGGGCCAAAAGATTGCAGACAGATAATACTTCAACAATGTTAGTTTGTATTCAAAGTTGCATATCATGAAATAAACTAAGCGATGTACTTACATAGCCTAGTTTATTTCACGACAACTAGACACTTGGTTAACTAGGCTATATACCTACTTATATAAGCCTAGCCTAGTTAACCAAGTGTCTCCTTAGTCTGGCCCTACTACTACTTATGTAGGTACACTAGTCTTACATACCGGGACATTAGCACGGTCTGTTGGTAAGCAGTTGTACTTCTATCTATCTGCCATGTTTCTAGCACTCTATCTTCCTAACATTACTCTACAATATAATATAATAATATTCACACAACTATCACACAACGCCGTCTAGTCCCAAGCTAAGTAGAGCCTGTGTTATGAGTACTAGACAACTGATAAACATACTTAAATATTTCTAAATATATACATATTATAGATAAATTACACCCAGACATAGAACAAATGATTGTGCTCATCACACAAACATTTGGAGTCCTGGGTGGGAATCAAACCCACTTCCATTTTTTAACTTGTTGTAAATATAGTAATTGTTATCTATTCTGTATTGTTTTTAGCATAATATTAATTACATAATTTTGTAAAACTGAATATAGTGCATGTGGTGTTAGCCTATAATCTATAATTAATTGCTACACTAATGGATGTCAGTTTCGTTTTAGTATAATATAAATGTATTGTGTAAGCAGTTGTTGGCTGACCAAATAAATAAATAAATAAATAAACCCACGACCTCCGGCATAGCAGTCAGGGCCACTAACCACTAGACCAACATATCAGTCATGTAACTGCAACATTCCCTAAAAACGTCACAAGGAATTGAGACGAATTTTAGCTGCTACTCTCATATACTTAATCCTTCCGACAGAATTTTGGCCTCTACTACTAACTTCAACGAAAATTAGCCAAGTACGCAGGATATATTATAGTACATAAGTGTGTATACAAACACAGATGCAATCTCTGTTTCTGTGCTATTATATACCGATGGGACGGCGATCCAAAAGAGATCGAACGCAGAACCAACGACTTCACATGCTTTCGGAGATACGGGGCTATCACTCCATTGACTTCCAAGCTCTGAGCTACTACTGAGAAATACGTACCTGATGGAAAAACCGAATAACACTTTGCCCAACCCGAGAATCGAACCCAGCTCCTTACGCTCCCCGCTAGGACCGCGGGAATTTTCGAAAGAGTTACCGTGACTCTAGAATGCAAAATCACCTGAAGAATAATTGTGACACGCCCTATCGCTCTACTTAAGAGAATGGGAAAAGGTTTTTGATTTCCCATCTTAAAAAAAAGGTTTCACGCTTTGCGAAAACTAGGCTAATGAGACTGTCTACACCATTGATATAATATATGGAAAGATACGTTACGCGCTAACATCGCAATCAGAAAACCTGGACACTGTGCACGACTACATGCACCGAAACTCACACATCTATGATCAGTGTCATCACAGTCGCAAACCTACAGTCACTGATCGACAAGGACAGAGATAAGAGCCGGCGCTGTAGAGCGAGCGAAATCGCGCTAGCCGAATGTTTACGAAAAACAGCTCTATCTATCTCGCTTCGCAAAATGGCAACCAAAACAAGTGAAATTAGAAATATCATAAGAAATTTTAAGTTTTCATGTACTTACGAGTGAAATGTGATTCTATGTGATTTGTTTTTTGTTTTTGTATGATTTACACAAAGGCATTTTGATAACCTTTATCCCACTTAAAACAAAAATAAAATATATTTTTGCATACACGCCCGTTTATGTCACTTGCCGAATGCGACTAAGTGACATTATGCCACTGTGGCTTAATTTCAGTGGTCCACGCGCTAGAGGCGAGTCACATATCTTCCGCAGTTTTGATTTAATCTGAGTTCTACACCCATGTAACATAGTACAAGACAGTCCAACTCAAAACAAGAGAACAACCCTAAACTTACTCGTACCTTAAGTCATGACTATGAATACTTCGTTACACGACACAACCTACCTACACATACTGCACAAAGGCTAGCACAACACGACTGTAGATACTACTATGTCCTATTACTATTCCCAAGACATGGCCCACGTTTGAATAGCAAACAAGATACAAATCTCGTCACGACAGTTTGCCGTCAAGTCAGTATTTTTAGCTTACAATAAATTAAAATGATTAACATATAGAGTATGTAGCAGTATTGGCGAGGATCCAAATCAGATAGCTAATGAGCAAGTAAAGGGTCTGTGCGGAATGCTTTTACACACAAGGGCGAAATAAAGAAATGTCAGCCATGGAACAGGAACGATCAGAAATATAGTGCCGACGTTATAAAAAAAAAAAATACGTGTGGCACTCGGGGACTGCCGCGGTAAAGCTATTGCATAGCATGTACGGAATTTCTGGATTCGGTCCCCGCGCTCAAGGCCCTCGATAGAAGCTATGCAATAGCTTAAAAAAAAGCAAAAGCAAAAAAAAGCAAAAAAAAACTTTTTTTTTTCTTGTTTACTTCATAAATTGCTACAAGTATGTTCAGTTGTTATCATAGAACATTACTATAATCTATTATAATTAATACAAAAAGACTATTTTGTTTGACCGAGATTTGAACTCGAGGCACGATGATAACATAGGTAGAACGCTGTATCAATGCGCCACACAGGTCGTTAACGACTTTTCTAAAATAGGTGTTCGGTCTCTGTCGGCCTTCAAGCCACACCTCCGTGCCCGTCGGAGTGGGGAGCGTGAGGTTTTTTTCGTTACGGAATTTCTGGATTCGGTCCCCGCGCTCAAGGCCCTCGATAGAAGCTATGCAATAGCTTAATAAATAGTAATAATAATAAAGACAGAAAATAGGCAATTATATCACCCTCCCCCACAGCAATGACCCTAAACTGACTACATAATATACGTGGGAAGATGCACATGTGACAGCAACTATTTCATCTTTAAGTAGCCGTTAACTGAAGATTCGCTGTTGTGGGGAATGCTTTGGAAATTGTAAGAAACTTTGCCCCACACATGCCCCGCACTAGAAATTACTCCAGTATTTTGGGTGCGTTCAGAAACATGTATACTTACATGCACAAGAAACCCAGACCCGGAAATATCGTTAAGCCATATAAATTTGTTCTTCTCATTTCACTCTCCGGATAAAAAGTATTTTTTGGCCTATTCCAAGGCTTGGTTTAACCGTGGGCCAAATCCATTTGAACATGAAGGAATATTTCATTTCATTTCATTTATTCATTAATAATTTACATTGTGTCTAAATGTTTTACAAAAAAAAAAAACCTGCCTAGACTGGAGTGTTGTTCTAGTGATTAGTGGCACTAACTGCTATGCCGGAATACGTGGGTTCGATTCCCACCCAAGACAAATGTTTGTGTGATAAGCACGATCATTTTTTCTGTGTCTGGGTGTAAATTGTTTATAATATGTGTATATTTAGAAAAACATAAGTATATTTACCAGTTGTCTAGTACCCATAGCACAAGCTCTGTTTAGTTTGGGACTAGATGGCGTTGTGTGAAAGATGTGGAATATTATTATATTCTGGTTTGACACTAATGCTGCCTAAAGCATTAGCATTTCACCTATATATGTATACCAATGCCGAACCGAGCTGCCGATTGTTTCTGTGTTTCTTCTATCTAGGTGATTCTGGCTTTCATCAGTCATCGGTTTACAAAATGGAAAGCCTTCAAACGTTACATTTTCCGATATCCACTTAGGTATACACATATACAATCAGTAAAGTAATTATATCATGCTGCAGGTCGATTCAATATCAACCACGCCACAATTCTGCCTCAAAAAGATGTCAGCAAAGCTGAAGGGGCCCAATAGGATGCATGCAATGGCTGCGGGAATGTTTGGAAGTATTTACCGCGACCATATAACGCAAAGGGCAATTGAAAGACACAGTTGCGTTTTAGCCAGTAAATGCCTGATACCTCCTCTCACTCTCTACCCTAAATGGGGAAATGTCATTTGATGATTTCCCAACTCATAAAAAAACCGCAGACTAATATTATAAAAGCAAAAATATGTTTGTATCTTCTTCACGCTTGAAGAACGGCTGAACGGATGACGATGAAACTTGGTGAACAGATAAACCATGTCATGAAATAGCGCATAGGATAGGACATTTTATCCAAGGAGTATGTAACCTTGGGATAATTTTCAACTATCACGCGAGCAAAGAAGCTGGTAGCAGCAAGTTCTTCTAAGATTATTTAACAATCTCGACAAACCCCACATTTCAATTGAAAAGATATGTCATGTAAATAAAATGCCACAGTTTCTAGCTCGCTTATAGCCGCCATCTCCCTAACCAAGTCATGCGTTACACGTCCCTTGCATTTCCCATGCAGCTAGTGGCCGTCTGACCGACTTGTTTCCAGACGGATTGAGACCCCTCTATGCGCTCCGATGTGCAATCAAATGTTCTTTTTTTACTCTGTAATGAATTCCTTTATTGGCCTTTTTGTGTGAATGCATTTTCTATTTAGTGGCAGCTGTAAGAAGACATTTGTGTTGTTTTATTTTGAATTCTACGTTAATTGAAATAGAAGACTGTTTTCAACAATACTAGTGTTTTATCTTTTTAGGGATCCAACGCGACCTTATTACTAAAACTCCGCTGTCTGTCTGTCTGTCTGTCTGTTCGTCTGTCACCAGACTGTATATCATGAAGCATGATAGCTAGACAGTTGAAATTTTCACAGATGATGTATTTCTATTGCCGTTATAACAACAAATAATAAAAACAAAATAAAATAAATATTTAAGTAGGGCTCCCATACAGCTAACGTAATTTTTTTTGCCGTTTTTTGGTTCAGAATCCTTCGCGGGTCCGACACGCGCTTCTTTTGTTTTTGTCATTATTGTGAATGCATAAAGCCAGGGTACGAATTTTTGTCAGGAAAATCGAAGATGTGACAAGACTTGTCCTATCATGAAATCGATGGGAGCATTCACTTTGATCTTCCATGAATACTTAATACCGCACTATCATGTGCTAGCACTCAAAGTACCCTCTATAATTGACCAATTTCAAACAGAAAAAACTGGACAAGTGCGAGTTAAACTCGCGGACGAAGGGTTCCGTAACGTCCGTAGCAAATAACGGCCAAAAAATCACGTTTGTTATATGGGAGTCCCACTTAAATATTTGTTTTATTTTGTTTTTAGTTTTTGTTGTTATAGCGGCAACAGAAATACATTATCTGTGAAAATTTCAACTGTCTAGCTGTTACGGTTTATTAGACAGATGGTGACAGACAGACGGACAGCAGAGTGATAGCAATACTATCCCGTTTTTCACCCTTTTGGTATGGAACCCTAAAAATGATAACAAAATGCCCTTAACATCACAATTTTTACATTGGTTACGCCACAGAGTTCAACAAGTCAGTAACCGATTTAGGAATCAAGTAGTGATTCCTGTAATCGATTAGTTCCGAATACTCGATTCTTTTAACTGGAACTGCGACTAAATATTACATGCGATTTGGAATGTTGTTTTCAAAATATCAACGGTTAAAGGTCATTGGAAACGTGTAAGAGTTTGGTATTCGTTATTTAATTGTTTGAAAGATTTTTCTCCGTCTATTCGAGTTACATTGTTGTCTTGGGTTCATTTCTAGATTTATTTAGAATATTTTTTGTTGATTGGCTTTTATTTTGTTTGATAAGACCAGAGGTCGGAATTAGGTAGAGTTATTCATGTACTTGCATCGAAATGTTGATATTAATATGGATCTTCCCGTGATTTCTAATGAAAAATCCCGTGTGGCCAACAATATTACAAATAAATAATAATAAAAACCTCAGAGATAGATAAGACAAAAAAACAAAGATAATAATTAACATTCACTTTTTATTAGTATTTTTCATTGAAAAAGACCTCTTACGTCAACTGAGGTGAGGTTAACAAATTTATACACTTCCTCCTCCTCGTCATTAATGCAGGAAGAAATTTATTCTCCTATATTTCTGATAGTGTCATATAAAAATTCTGCTCTTTATTCTTTCGCTGTATGAAATCAGTATAAGTACTTAAATAACTCTACCTAATGCCGACCTCTGGTTATGACAATGGAATGATTGTGAACGTGTTTTTCCAAAATCGACTTGACTGATCTGAAGAAGAGCTGTCATACTTTTACTGACTAAAACCATACCTATGCAGTCCTTTTGTTGCCCTTTGCGTTCGAAATTTTTTTAGCAATTGTCCGTGGCCCTATGCAGCTAGCCACTGGACCCCTACGGTTTTGCTCCGATCTCTTTGTGCACGAGGGACACTACGCGCCGTCGATTACTTGGGCTCGGTTTTTACTAGACGACGAGCTACCCAATGCTCGTCGTCTGCAAGCCCGCGCTTGTGGTGGCCGGGGATTGCCCTGCAACTCCCGACTCCGCCCAGGGCGCCTCTTGTGGCGGCGGCTGGGGTGTGAAGACGTCCATTCCATCACGTTTACGGCCATTTCATTCACTAGCATAACTGCTTCGCAGAAGGAGTACTGAAGTAAGCTAGCCTGCAAATGAAGAACTTGGATTTTGAAACTAGTGAATTGCTTCCCACAGGGTGGACCGATGACCTGGTGAGAGTTGCGGTAATCCGATGGATGCGTGACGCAGCGAACCATTCGTTGTGGCGACACTTAGGGAAGGCCTATGTCCAACAGTGAACGTTTTTTTGGCTGAAATGATGATGAGTTGCGTCGAAGTTAGCCACCAATTTACCCCTAGAAACACGACACTGACATGCCAGAACAGTACGAAAAACCGAACCCCCAATACTCCAACATATTAAAACTAAAACTATGTAAACGTCGGGAACCGTTTAATTTTAGAAAATGAAACTCACATTGTAGTGGAGGGGATGACGTCATGTGCCCGTGACAGCTAGGCTTAGACGCAACTGGGACCGCATCCGCACTCCGCACGTCAATCAAGAGGGACGGAGGGGCAAATAAGAGGAATTGTATTGAAAGAGACGTTCTGCGGAATTATTAAAGGTTTTTGGCCTAAAAATTGCCGGGAGTTTGTGAGTTACGGTTTTTGTGTCTGGTTGTGGCGATTTTTATGGCTAGGTATAGATATCATACTTAATATTGTAAAGGCAAAGGTTTGTATTTGTGTGTGTGTTTGTTACTCCTTTACGCTCGAATGGATACACATATTTGAATAAAATTAGCACATAAAATATTTTTTATCCCGAGATTTTTTTCAGACGGGAGAAACCGTTAGTTGAAGCTAGTAATAGAAAATAATAGACCGTGATTTTGATTACACGTGATTTGTGTGTAAAATCAGGGTGCAAATGCGATTTCAACTTAGAATCTCAGTCAACGAAATGCCTTGAATACGGGCAATTTATTAAATGAGTTTGTTAATCTGATCTTACAACCAAGTTCTGACTAGAAATATGTGCTATTCCGAAACATGCTCTACTCGTGTGCCAAATTTGATTCAAATCCATTCAGCCGTTTGAGAGTGAAGAAGAAACAAAAATACTAACACACTCATAAACTTTCGTCTATATAATATTGGTGTGGTTCACCATTCACACAAACTACTTTCCAGCCACATTTTTGTCGCTATGTTATATATTTATTTGGGTCGTCTGAACACCCCTAAACATGGGCGTTTTTATTGCTCATCAGGGAATATATCTATCATATCCCAGTAGTCGTAATAATAGGGTATCAACACGAGTAATTTTCCGCTATCGTCAAAAATATTCTACTAAAAGCATTGACAGTCAGTGTATCAACCTAATTAAGACTTAGAGAGAGATATCTCCTTTATAAATAAGACCACTATTCAATCCTGACCCAACTATAACAAGCAAAGACAGACAACAGCTCCCAAAGAAATACAGATCGATCTACCAATACAATAACAGAAGCCGAAAAGCTTTTTACGAAAAAAATGTTAATAGACTCCCAAGAACATTTATTCACTTCTAATGTATGTAGAGAAAAATACTGTAACAAAATAGATATAATTTATTTCGCTATTTATCCAGGAGAGTACCTTATTGACTCCGTATCTTATGGACCTGGTTCTAAGAAATATTTTACTTGGCGATTACAAAAGAAATAGTCTGTATTATACCTACGTACCTATGTAATAAGGGTCTTTGTGTGTTTAGGGGGCTTAATCTGGGCTTAAAAACTGAGGTACATATTGCTACATGGATTGGGGCTTTTGGTAGAGCTGACTGCGGCTCAATCCAGACTGCATTGGTGGTATTGCAAGTTTTTTTTTGTTTTAGGTCATTGGAAAGCAGGTCGATGGCCTTTGATGGTGGAAAGTGTCGCTTCGGTAGACATCTGAAACTTCTAGGGCTAGCCGATGCATTGAACAATTTATTAAAAGTATCAAATGCCTACTAGAGTTTTTCTTTTTAAATTATCTAATGACTTCTCCCACACTATTGCGAAGCGCGGGGGCGTGTCAGACTTTCACTTCTAAAACCTATGTTCCTTCAATTGGCCTTTGTATTCTAGGACTACGGGTAACTTTTTTAGAAATCGACCTATGGCCCTAGTACACATACGCGCCGTGCCTTTGTCGACTCGGACTGGGTTCAGACGGTTACCGGACGGCCGGACGGCGAATAACCCATTGCTCGTCGTCCGTAAGCCCGCGCCTACGGTTACTGGTAGTCGAGTTCGGGGTCTCTATTCGAGGCTAGTGGTATCATAGGCTATATATATCCAGGTCTGCGGCATTGTTCGAAAGAGTGACCGTGGCTCTGAAACGCAAAAGGCGATTGAAGATGTTTCAAGGTCACGGGAGGGTTTTAATCAGTAAAAGTCTAACACTACCTCTCATTCCCCCCAAAGCGGGAGAAGTTATTAGAGGATATCCCATTCTTAAAATAAATGGCTATTGTTGGCGATCGCTGTGCTGTGTAAGGGTGATGTCACCGGATTGACATCACAGTCAGCGACGCTGTTGGAGTGCTGGGTGACGTCACGGCATCGGCATGGTAGTCGCCGCGGTGACGGCTACTCAAGTGCTTGTGCTGCTACACCCTGAGCCCAGACGTAAACATCCGATAACCTCTGGGCTCAAGGGCCATGGGAATATTAGCGTAACCAGTGTTCCCCTCAAATATAGAGACATTATTCGTTCAGTTTTAAACTAACCTTTGTGTAAGATAGTCATTGTGATTTGTATTAATATAGTCTTGTTCATGACCCAAGTCAGGTTCGCCGGCTTTTAGAAAACCTCATGGGTGCTCATGCTTATTTGATGACTCGAAAAAGTGGCGAAGTGTGAGAAGAGAAATGCACATTAATCGACCGACAAATAAATAAATGCCCTACTTCCATACTGCGTACTTAATTAGTATTAATTATGTTTGATAAAAATATAAAATGAAACCATTATATAAAAATGAAACTAGTTTTTATTATCAAGAAATATTATAATTTATACGAAAGAAAGAAAGAAAGAAAAACATTTTATTTGGCGGAACAAGGCGCAAATTTAAAACTAACAAATTATAAGCACACTATGTGAAAGAAATATGCGCCACATCCGCGCAAAACGGCCGAACGCTCAGCATAATGCCGTGACCACACGCAAAATGCGATGAGTCTACGGCGCTGGTTTTCAGCGTGGGCCGTATACATACGTAACCTAAAAGGCGATTACTGATCTGTTTCTTGATGTCTATTCTCAGGGATGCTCGGCACCCACTGTTTATTTCTCATGGGTGCTCGAGCCCCCGAGCACCTACGGAGTCGGCGCCCCTGACCCAAGTCGTTTTATGATCGTGCCTAATAACGTTTTAATGTAACAAAGAACAGGATTGAAGAAGATATTTGCCACACTTCATGAAGTCGGATGTACTCATACCAAAAAATATGTCTGATTTGACGCCACAACTAATATCTTTGTTCAACAAATAAAAACCTGTTTGTGTTTCTATAATGGTTTTGTCTCTTCGTTATTTAACACCGACTTCCGAAATTAAAGTTATTTTGCACTTTTCAGTGTTTTTTTTTTTACTTTGAAGTCGGTTGTATTTTTTTTTTGTAAAAAGTTTTTTATTTTACACTTTTTAGTTACGGTCCCACCACTAAAAAGTACCCCTCAGTCAAACATAAATACCTTATAGCCAGAGTGTATTTCATGATTGATCCTATGAGGAGTTCTGTTCCATATCTTCGAAGTTCATGATCAGATCATAACAATATTTCTAAGGGACCAACTCGGAAGCATAACCATGATACGTTATGCTTCCGAGTAAAAAAAAAAATCAAAATCGGTCCACAATTGACAGAGAAATCGGTGAACATACATAAAAAAAAATACATTCAGCCGAACATAGAACCTCTTTTTTGAAGTCGGTTAAAATAGCAATGACAGAAATCAGTTAGTGTGGTGTTTCCATCAAACTAATGGTATTGTAAAGATAGTTAAACACATTTATTGTGCCGCAGTATCAGTGTTTATGTTTGTTTGTCCTCTATTTGTTTAAGGGATCTCTTCTAAATGTTTAGTTTTATTGCCACTAAATACCCTTGCTAAAGGGGACTTGTAATTTATAGGGTAAGCGTTGCTTACTCTGCGGTTTTTTTTTCCATCATTTCCCCGTGTTTATTTTTTATTTCACACGGTAAAGACTGTCGATGTTTACATATGTCACGTTCAGTATATCTGTATACAATAAAGTGTGGGATCGTTTTTATCGAGCTTTATTTTATTTTTAATAATATAAACGCTTGAATGCGATCTCACCTGATGGTAAGCAGTGATGCAATCATTGATGGTGAGGCGCACTAGTTTATTAAGAGTCTATTCACTCCAGCCTTAAATACACGTAAATTATAATCGGACGGGAAGACCCCAGCAGGCAAATTGTTCCAGTCCTTCGAGAATTCGCATATTGGTGTCGATTCATTTGTTGTTTAGAATAAGATTTAAACAATTTTTAAGCGAATTCAAAAAGAAGGAGGAGGTTCTCAATTCGGTTGTATTTAAAAAAAAAAATATGTTTGTTCATCACGACATTTGCCAACTTCTTAAGAATATGCTCGCGATTTTAACTTAACATTTTTTAAAGGAACTTCTTTGTATAGGTAATCTGTATGACAGGTGGCACTTGGCAAAACGGTCTTGTATTATAAGTATAGGGTATTGTGAACAGCTGGCTTACTGGTAACTCGCTCTATTTATAAATACTTACATATAATTATCTTCCCACAATGTAAAAAAGACGTATTTTTTTCAGACACTAGCAATACCTTGATAATCATACTATGCCAGGTGGGCAGTAATTAGGGAATCCAAACCCGCAAGCGCGGGATTCCGCGAATACGGGATCCCGCACTTTAGGTACTCATGCGGGATTGAATTTTTTTTCTAAGAAAAATGGATTTAGACGACGTATAGTTCTGATTACCTATTTATTAGACCCAGCACAGCCTCATTAACAAGTAATTTAACAATTTTCCATGGAACTTGTGACTTATCTTTAGAATTTGTGCCTAAGGAAAAAAAAAAAATCTTTTATTTTTTTTTATTTTACTTTTGTACAGCTAAATAAATTTTAAATTTCTATTTTGTGTTATGCGAGTCCTAAATCGGAAGTGGTAATAATAATTATAATATTTTTTTTAATGATTTTTTTTATGTGTTTTAAGAAATATTTAAAAATGTACAAAATATGTATAAAAAATAAATAAAGGATTATAATAATAATAAGTTTTTGCATTTTGCAGGACTGAGTGGTACCGTGACCTGCTAAATGCAAAGAACTTATGACAATTTGAATTTCGCGGGTTACCTTTGAGCATCCCCCTTAAAATAAAAATATTTAAAATATCCCAGTCCTGCAAATCTCGCGGGATCAGCTAGTTTGCTTACTTCAATCCCGCAAGTTTCCGGGATCGTGATTTTTATGTGGGATTGGATTCCCTAGTAGTAATATTCCTGTATGCTTAGAGGTATATGTCGAATAGTTATTGAAGCTCTGTATTATGTGGTTTTTGTAAAAAGATCGTAGTTAAATTTAAAATTTTAGAAAATGTTGAGAAAGATAGAAAATTCATTTAATGATGGAATACTAATTTAAGTTTTTAATCTGTGTTAACAATAGAAGACCAGTAAGAGTGTTGTCATCTTGTAACAATAACGTTTTATATATCCTATTTCATTGTCTTTTTCTTTCGTCCTTCAATTGCAGTAAATATCGAGGCCTCCCTAAAAACTTTCCATATTTCGCTATCCCATCAAAATACTATATCCCGTAACATTTTTAGAGGCGGTACTATGAGTAACCGATATTTATTGTGTATCTCCCATGGCGAGCGGTGTTATAAATTTTTATTGTTACTGTAATACCCCATATAATTATCATGGGAAACTGATACCAAATGATTTGATGGCGGAATACAATTATACTCCTGGTTGTAAATGTCTATTGCGTGAGATGCAATAAAGTGTATCTATATTATTTATTGTACTCTTTTTTTAGGTCCCAAAGTTTTGTTTATAGCATCACTATTGCTTATGGGGTTTCGTTTCGTTTCTTCCCACACGCCACACGAGTGACCGTGTGTTTGTCTGTCTGTTATAACTAATTTGCTCAGAATCTACTGCATAGATTGAGATGAAATTTGGACCACACGATGATATATGTGACCCAAACGGACGGACATTTAACGAATTACTATAAATTAATTTGGAATATGGGGGTAACTTTTAGGTTGTCAATCAGACAAAACTGTTCCGCGAGATATACCAAAGTGTTTATTATGATGTTCTCAAAATTTAATATAATTTAATAACTATAAAATAATTCATAAATAATTTTAAAGTTATTAACAAAAAATAGATCAAAATTGACCATTTTTCTTACATTCGAAAATAAAGAGTACTAAATAAAAACTAAAAAGTATGCCAAAACTGATTCCATTCTTAGAGATTACAGGAAAATTTATAAAAATATGTTTTTAAAAAGCAAAGAGATAAGATTCGTTTTCTTAACTCATCTCAAGCAGCAATTCTACAATTTATACTTAAACAAAAACAGGAGCAACGATTATTGCTAATTAATTCGCCTAGAGGAAGGGAAAGCAATTAGCTGCAAAGATGATTTCATTGAAGTTTTTATGTTTACAGATGTTTTCGGCGGTGTTGAGAATATTGTTTAACAACAAAAGTAAATAATTATTTTGGTGTTCAATGTTCGTGATAGAAATTGACAGCCTATTATTATCGATGAAGCTAGCAGGACTAAAATAGGAGCCTTTCGAATACCGTAATTAGAGACACAATAGAAAGACAATGAGAGAGCGAACGCCGGCGTTCGCTTGGGGTTTAATGAACTTCCGGACACGGCTCACTGAAGAAACATTTCTTCACTATGAGTATCACGGATAGTCCTCTGTGCAGAGCATACATGGAGTCAGAGGAAACTGTAACGCACGTGCTCCTCAGTGCTGTCAGAATACTCATCTGCTTCTGGAGAGAGGTGGGCTGGTTGGAGTGAAGGCCGATGTGGCTCACGTACAATGATCCACCAAGGACTAAGTGCGGAAACCAGACCACAAAGATAGGATAAGATACTAAGACCTGACGAAAGAAGAGTAGATTTTTTTACACTGATAATGTTAATGTAAGCAGAGATAACGATGAAAATATGATTCCACTCAGACGACGACTAAAATCAAACTATATATTCCAATGTGTATGTATATGTGTGTACTTTATTCCACACGGCTTTTATTCTAATTAATAGAAATAATGACATCACAAATTGAATACCACGCTACGCGCCTCGTTTACCCGAACATTTTTTATTTTTAGAGGTTTGACGTGACACGTGCTGTGTTAGTTCATCTGTGTCCCCATAACTAAATTAAAAATAACCTTTGATATCAAGGCAATAGAGTCCAAAATAAACAGCTCGATCCATTAGCCGTTTAGTGAGGAAATGACTACCAGACGTAGGTCGTTTTTTCGCATGATTGGGTTTTTTTAGGGTTAAACATTTGGCTATGAATGATTGATTTTGGGCCCCTTTTGGGGTGCAGAATATTTGCTTAGTGAGCTTGCATGTTTTGATGGAAAATAAACACATACATAATAGATGCCTACATATCCCTTTTGCAATGGACTGTATCCCAGCTATGGGAATGTTGTTGCTTGATTATATGTATTATGTTAATGCTATGCTATATCAACGTAAAATTAGCTTAAGAATAACCCGACCATTAATTGGGAAAGCAATAGTTTGGAAATAGTAAGACAACTGCATTTGTATGTTACTGGTTTTTCTTTCACACAAAAATAAAAGCAATGTCCAATTTCCCGCTACACAAAACGTAAACTCAACGGGGTTTACTCGATAGCTTGTTGATCGAGACCAAACAAATACGAACCTGAATAAAAAAATGCACCGTACACCGGCCGATTCATCGTGCTTTCAATCAACTCTTACGCATACACGTTACGAATGGCTGTTAAGAATTGGTTCCATTGTTGTAGAGACAAATTGTTAATACGTTGATGGAGATTAAAATTTATATTATTAAGAAGATGGTAGTCAATGCCTCAATGCCCTCGTTTGACGATCTAAACTGAAAAGTTGTAAAGAGATGGAGCTGTATAGAGTATATAGCTCCATCCCTATTTCTCGCTCGCACGACTGACATTTTAACATATTATGGTAAGGCTTCTAATCTTACATTAAATAGGAAGAGAACTTAGACCAAAAAACAAATAAATGATTAAAAGATGTAAAGAAAACATAAGAGTAATGAAATTGTTGAAGATATAAACAGAAGGAAAGGACTGGAGGACTTAAACAGAGGACAGAAAAAAATAACGGAAAAAAGATATAGAAGAACACACTGCACTAAATCACGAAGTAAATACAATAATCCAAGACTATAAACAACTTCTTACTCCAATTTCAAACAACACAAAACCAACTGATAAATAAATAAACATTGATCCAATAAAAACGCCACAACATCGCCGCATACGCATACACGATCCAAATGAAGATGATCACAAAACAAATTATATCAGAACACCAAGGATTCTACATGCAACACAAGAAACAAGTTTTTAATGAAAATCATTTTTATCATAGCAAGCTTTTATAGCGTTGTATATACCTTTATAATTAATACTTATCAAGACTGTTCCAAAAAGTTTAAACACGATACATCTTATTGTGCTTATTACTAAGTTCCTATGGCCATCTTTCAGTCTACCACCAAAGTACTTGTCAAAACGGATCAAACGAGCCCAAACTCTATGGGGTTGTGTCGTTTAACTATCGAGTTCCTATGGCCACCGTCCGGTTCCATCATCAGATCAGCTCCATGTTATAATAATTTTGCATTATCATCTGATTTACACATGCATGCAAAATTTCAGCTCAATCGATAACCGGGAAGTGGATCAAATTTAATTCTGCAAGATTTAATTACAGACATACAAACATCGGGAAAGGTGAAACTACGAGTAAATAAAAGCTTGAAAAAATGCTGTTCAAGTAACTAACTAGTATAAGAAACAAATGACTATTTTAAACAAATTACTGCAAGAATAATAATTTAATTGAAAGACCTTGGATTATTATTTGCTTTGCTTGAGGAGAATGGTGCTTACTTCTTGCTTCCAGCTCTTATCAAGAGTGAGACTTCTGCATTTTCATATTGCTTCGTGCATATAAGAACCAGCCTCATTGTTGTAGAATAACCGGTCGTTCTGATAACTTCCGGACGAGAAATAAGTCGTCGGGATAGCTCTCTTGTATGCTTTTATTTTTAAGCTTGTGTGTTTTATTCTATTTTGGCGCTGAAGACGCATTGGTCTTTCTTCTGTTCTACGTATTCCAACTTCCTTTTTTCGTTTAATACAAAGATTCAAAGCATTTTATTTCAAATAAACCATTTACAGGCACTTCTGAAATGTCAAAAAGTCAGTCAGTCAGAAAAATCTTGCTAATTACACATTTCAAAGCGTAGATCTCTATGGAGAAGAATGTACAAGAAACTCCATGGACACTCTTCTCAATCATGTGTTATGTATTACAAATATATCTCTTTTACATGTTTCTTCGATATTATGTGAGAACAATGTAAATAAAGTAAAAATAAAAACTAAATATAGATATTAAAATAGCCACTGGCAGCTAAGGGATGACCAGTCTCTAGTGACAGCACCCATTCACGGACATAACGCGAATATTAGCACCACTCAGCTCAAACATTCTAGTATTATACTATAGTATCGTATAAAATAAACCTTTGCTGAGCTAAAAATAGCTGTTCGATTGATACGGAGCTCCGAATCCCAAATCGTTTGTCTGGTATATTACGGTATGATTTAGGAAGCTTGAAAGGTTATCATTATAAGTCTAAGGTTCAATATAATGTCGTTAAAATTAATGTCAGTGCTATATTTACAAAATTCTAATTACTCTGTATATTGATGATACTATTCTATCTGAAACACAGTCGTTAGTTTTGCTTGTTGCATTTCTGTTTCATGCAGTAAAGGAAGAACAGACACCAATAGACTTTCTATTGTGTTAAAAATAATACTGCTTCAAGTGCTAACATTCAATGTTGCAGTTTTCTTTCACAGCTTGCTCTAACAACTTAATTGGCACTCAAACGGTGTCAATGTGAGTTTCGTGAGAAACTTTAAAGCCATACATGACAATAACAAAAGCGTTCGACACAAAGGTTACAGTAATGGTTGTATAATAATAATAATAGAGAAGAGGATAGTAGTTATTCCAAGAGTTAAGTATCAAAACCTTAACCATACGTCGTTCGTAAACTAATATGTGGTCTTTGAGGTCGTCAATAAACTATCAATAGGAATTTATAAAACTGTGTATTCAGAAACAAGCCTCAATATGAACTGCACTAACAAATAACTAAATAAATCAAAGAAACCAAGCGCATATGGACCTAATATAGTTCCTTGTGAACACTCTCAGAAAACTAGTCAAAATGTGGAATTGACGAAATTATATTGTCAATAGAGACTTAATTTAGAGAGATTGACATAACAACAATAGACGGGCCTAACTTTAAGAAGAAAAGGAACCGATTTGTGTATCTTTTGCAAATAAAAGCCTTCAGAAAATGCAAATTGATGTTTTGTGACGGTTCGCAGATTCTAATGATCATATTAGGATTTTCGTTAAGTTTTTCGTGGTAACGTGCATTTATTGTTAAGTGTTTCAGATTAGTAAAATTACGTGTTATTCGATGTTACTTTTCTGAATTATGTAGTTAAAAAATACAGAAAATAATATGAGTGTGTAACTCATATTTTTGAACTGCAATTTCTTCTCAAAGCAAAATATAAGTATGAAACGCTATATTGTGCAAGTCATTTGAAAATGAAGAACTATCTTTTAACTTTTTCCCAAATTCTGAATATGACAAAAAAAAAAAACAATTTACAATTGCAAGGAGACAATCTTTACAACATTGCATTGCCTCTTTATAAATAACAATGATTTAAATGTATCCAATCAGAATCTGAAAATATCTTACAACTGTAGAAAAACTATTTATAAACCAACATAATACGGCTCTTCAAAAACGTTAAACATCGTTAAATTCCGTATGTTATATTGAAATATTTCTGAACTCCAATTTAAATACCCGTTCGTATTCCACTTGGTTATCAATTTCATATCGATTTGGTTTTACTGCTGAGGTCTAGGTCACGGAGTAATGGCATTCCATGGAATTTTGATATATTTTCTTTACTTTAATGCAGTTGTAATGTTTATTATCTTTATTATCACATCTTTGTTCATCTTATATAATGGTATAGCTATCATTGTGTTTTTATGTGACTTGTATTACAATTCATCATTATCTTCATCAATACCATTTTGTGTTATGGTAGCCGAAAGCTCTATTTAAAAACAAAACTCCTTGTAATTGAAGATAGAATTTCAAGGTCAATATGTAATGTACCATCGGAAGATTATTTTATATCAAATTCAATCTTCTCGATCTGTCTTATACCTACCACAAAGAATATTGTTGTGGTTTTACTACGAACAAACCTAGAACTATAAGGTGTATAATAATTTGTATGAAACCGTTATGCAGTCTGTTATCTAAAGTAGACCAAACCTTTGTTTCAGGACTACAGCTTTTATTTCTACTACAACAGTAATGTAGATTGTTACTAGTAGTATCTTCTTTATTATACAAAGATTTACGTCTCAAATCTACATAATGTCCATGCTAGTCAAATATTTAACCAACGGTACCGGCTTTTTGCTCCATAGCCTTTTGTGTGACGTCATCTGAATTGCTACCCTCACGACAAAAAACTCAAGAAACATCGCTTTTAATTTCGTCGGTTATTGATGTAACTACTCTATTGATCAATTCCATTAAAACTAAAGTTATTCACCGCCTTTTAGAATAATGAATAATCACAGCGTGTTTACTAAAAGACAATCAATTTATGGAAGCAAAACAAATAACCGATTGATTTGAATTTCAAATTGAAGTACGAATCAATCGAATGTAATAGGCCGATTGAGCTCTACAAAGCTAAACCTAGATCTGATGCAGACACGTTAATAACTAGGAAAGCAGGAAATTAGAGCAAATAGACTATTGGCACAAAGGAAATGACACTACCCGTTCCTATTATGAACTGAAAATTGTTTGTAATCGAATTTCTCACTGCGAATTCGTCAACTTTGTAGAATTCTGTTTCGAAATTCGACGTACCAATTAATTGAAACAGTTGAAACAATTTACGTTTGATTATAACTGAGTTCGAAACAAAAAATCCAAAATTGGATTAGTAGCCACCCTAAATAAGTCACAGAAAGAGTATAAAACTGCCGAGTTTGTTAATGAAAATAGATAAAATAGTATGTACAGACGGAAAAGATATAAATTCTGGTAAATTTGCAACACAAATCGCACTGCAGTGTCTAGTGCAGAGCTTTTTGTGTGCGGGTTAAAAGAAACCAACTTATTAGCATATTCCATAGATTTCCACCCCCACACTGCGGTCGGCGAACATAATACATAAATACATAACACAAGCAATCCTCAAAGACGGCACATTACCGATTAAAACACAGTAACAAGCGATTTATCGTAGAAAATGTTTTATATCATTATGGTTGGACGCTGACTGATGTTCTGTTGCGATTTCCACTGAGTCACTGTTTGTTATCACTTCTATAGTTAATAAATAACACTTATTGGTACACTATAACACTATTGTTATTCACGTTGGGTTGATTGTTAAGATTTTGTGGTTTTTTGTTGTGTGTGTTAGGGGAGCGGGGACGCGGCGCGCGTGCGTGCGCGGCAACAACGCGCACTCGACTAAGTTAAGGTACCTACCCCTGGCTAGGGTTTTCGTCCCGGCCGGCGAACTGGCGTTCCGTTTTACGGGATATATTGATTGCTTGCTTGGATTTGAGAAGAGGTAATTTTGGTTGAGAGCTTGTGACAAAATAAATATTCTAGGATACTTATTTGTATTTCTGTTATCCAGAGAACTTTATTGATATTTTTTGTATTAACATAATTATAATATTATTTACTTAATATAGTACTAACGTAGATAAATATATTGCATGGAAAACAAACAAACTAATATAACATCAGTTATTTGACAATTATTTTATTTAAGTACTCATTTTATTTCGTTGATAACTTTAAATAATTTCTTGTATATTAATAAATTCTATCTGATATCATTTGCTGAATATGTTAGAAAATTGGACTCTATGTTTTTTAAATGTTTATTTAATACAACTTTTGTAATTATTGTGAGGCTGATCAATGTCATTAACATCATTTTATTTGGGTTTCATTAATTATTTATGTCTATTTTAATAATATAAAATCAATCGAATACGTTAAAATTGTATCGAGCTGTTAAATTATTTTTAGAACTGCATGTTTACTTTTAGATCACGAAACGTCAAATCAACCCTCTTGCTCCGTGAAACGTAACGTCGATAAACAAGGACAGAGCTATTTCTGTCTCGTTTCCGCCATCATTTACAAAAGGTGACAGAGTAGTGCGTGTCTCAACCCCGTATCTACCCTTCTCAATACACGTTACATAACCAATGTAAAAAGATCTATCAAGCCTAGCATTTTGTTGGAATTTAAAGGCCGGGTTGTGCTGGTTGAGTAGGGTTACGATTTTAGGGCCAACAAATTAGAAAGGGGAAGAAAAAATGTTCCAATGTCAGGTTTATTGACATTTTGCAGGGCTATAATTAAGGTTTAGCGGGGGTCCAAGTTGTTATCGACACACCGTTAAATTTTAAATGCTCGATTTTCTTTGTAATTAATTCTATCAATTGGCTATTAAAGGTAATGCGTGTTTTGTGATTTTTAAGAAAAACACCCCTTTTTAAGCGATAAAAATCCTGTTGAAAATAATTGATCCATTATTTTAGTCATTGTTTTTGTTTTTCAATTAAGTGATTTTTTGACAGATAAGATTACAAACAGCAATAAGCTTTACTTATTGCCGGCAAATTTTTTATTATTTTTATTTTCCAAATTAACGGTAGAATGGTGAAACTTCAATATTACCTCAATATTAAACCTATTTTTTTTTGACAGAAACTTTAAATGGCTTAAAGAAATTTTGTATTGTATCATACAATTCAAGATTAAAATCCATAACAATAATCACAACCGTGAACTTAAGAAAAGTTGTCTACCAGTGGCGACATCTGTATCCAACTTTGAACTAATTACAAAACAGAGTGAAAGTGTGCGCAGAACTTGTTTAACGTAGCTCAGTCGACACGGCAAAGTAATACAGCTATCTAACTTTGTCCTTAACTGTTTTTAAGTTACGTCGACAGATGTCGCTGTTGATTGCAAGTAGAGAAGTAAGCAGAGCTAACGCACAAGAGAGATGACTTCTTACAATGACAAATAATCATAGCACATAATTATAAAAAAAAATTGTTAAACATTTTTTAAATATTTTGGATGCGAGTTGTTTTTATTATTGCGTACTCGTACCAGAGCAGTAGCGTGGACTAATTTAGACGTGGGTGAAGGCACATCAGCGAGGCTTTTTTCTTTCATAAATTCGCAAACGAGACAGTGGCAGTTGCAACCCAGTGTTCGACCACATCGTCGCTAACCATCAGGTGAAATAGTGGTCAAATGCGAGTCTATCAATTATAAAAATACCCCCGTTCTCAAAGCCTTTGAGAGTTTATGCGATTGTCTGAGTTGTTGAAGATTGTCTGCACTGTATGTTGCAAAGACAAAATTCTATAGAAATTTATAACGCGTCAATGCACTTTGTGTTCCCAATTCTGTATCGATTTCAAAACATACTGAATTTAGACGGAAAGAGTGTGTGTGTAACCACTCTTGAACCATTCCTTTCTATTAAATGTCACGGTGGAAACCGTCTTCATCACGCTTCGTACCTATGCAATGCATTTTTTAGAATTCTGAGAGGACGGCGCGTACGCAGTCCTCACTACCAAAAATTACGCATCCGAGTTATCCACATTAGGGATAATCGCAGGGGTCAACCTAACCGCAGTGCAATGGTAGGCCTCGCCCTGGGGGAACCGCCTTCTTGATCACGGTATCCCCTATGCCAGGTAAGTATGATTTCACTACAGTACCGCGCGAGGGTCATTCATCGGCGGAGAATCTTAACACCGCGATTCAGAAACGTGACGTAAATGTAACGCGCCATCTAGTGAGAAGATTGAAAACTAAATTGGGTGGCGTGACTATACTGTCCGGTTCATGTCCGGTTACACAGTAGTATTGTCCTTCTTTAGTACATTCCCCTCCGATTATAGTTGAGTTGAGTATTTCTCAAACTCTACTTTTGACTTTTGCCTAAAAATCTGATAAAATTTAGCATTACAGGTTTGAAACTTAATTCAAAGCCCAAAGCTTTTAGCATCGTTTTTATATGAAAAAAGACTAAATATAAAAATGAAATAAAAAGCAAAAAGTAGTAAAGCAAAGAACAATAGGAAGAAAGAGATGAAAGGAAGAATTAAGAATGTATAATTTAATTTCTTTGATATTTGTAATTATAGGCAATAGGAGAAAATCAAAAGAAATCATTCAAATAAAATACATAGGTAATTTCAAATGTTTTATTTTTGAAACTTATCGTCTATAAGGGTATACAAGTTTTACCACATATCACTTATAATTATTAAATCTATGCATGGTATAAAACATTTATATTATCATTAAAATTTCGCTAAAACTGACTGGTTTTCTTAGTTTATTTAGCAATTATATAAAATATATTTTTAAGGGAGTTTCCTCCCATTCACCCACCGATAATGATAATATACAAAAATATAATAATCTTTAATTATTATTTTGTAAAAATAATCAAAAATCACTCCCATCACGCACATAAATTGTAATTAATCTCAATCAATTTAATTATATTTACATTGTTTAATAATACTTATTTTAGCAATCACTGTACTTGATTTTATAATTTTTCGCAATAAAAACAAAACAAAAATTGAAAAAATAAAGAACATACTTTATATTTTACGAACTTGTGAAAAGTACACGTACTTAAACAATTAGACTTGTACATTCATAAACAAAAAAATAATTTAAAACTTTATTTACAGCTATTGTTACTTATAACTAAATAAAGCTTAGTATGGACGGAAGTATTGAAACTGCCTTATAACGGCAAGTCTTTTAGTATAAAGAATTTTAGTGAGCAAAAATTTCGTAAAAAAAACATAAAAAAAGAATGAAATTTAATATTATTTGAGCAACACTGGCCTCATTTTGCGGATTTATCTTTTAGCGAATTCGAGACTAAAATCTTATAAGTAAATATGAATAAGTCCACTCATGAGGTAGTTTAAACGTTAAACTTTTAATAGAAACGAAAAAATAAAAATTGTTTAACAATAATTTTCGAAATCAGGACAATCGCTACAAAAAATTATTTACATATAATTTTTTTCAATGTAGACGCTCCATATATTAGAGTCAAATACAGCTCACATGAAATATTGTTTACACACTAGTTCTAACTGTACAATATTTGTATAGAGTACAGGAGTGTAGTATGAGTCCTTTGCTTTGTCTAATTTTATCTGAATGACAATTTTCAAAAGATTTGCTACTGTGACAATTACCAACCATTGTACATTCTGTTTTAGGTTCTTATATGTTTATCAATTCATTCATATGAATGACAGAGCTGACCACATTATAATTATGGAAAACGTGATTTTAATTCCCATGGTTGAAAGCTTCACGCCGCACTAACTTATAGAAACTATACTTTCTACAGACATCTCGTTACTTTTTTCCAACAAAAACTCAAGTACCTCCAACTCTCTATACAAATGGAATTTATAAAAAGTATACAACCTAACCTAACAATACATTGTAGGTTATTGCACTTTTTCTTTATCTGTTATGTCATGTATCACTTGACCGTTCGTGTAGCCATTTTGACAATAGCCGTTGGTTTTCACGTGACCATTAGCTTCATGCCTTAGAAAACCATTTAGTTCTCCGTTTTTAACGTAACCATTAAGGTCTCCGTTTCTGATATGACCATTTAATTCACCATTTTTGATGTGCCCATTTAGATCATCATTTTTGATTATATGTCCATTTAAATCACCATTTCTAAGGTGTCCGTTCAAGTCACCATTTCTGAGATGTCCATTGAGATCTCCGTTCGTAAGGTGTTTATTGAGATCACCGTTCTTGATATGTCCATTAACATCACTCTTGATCATTCCATTGGTGATTTGAGTTTCATCGTTATTGTTGTTGTTGTTGGCGAGTACTGCTACAGCTTTTTTCTTTGGCCTATCTTTGTATGCTTGTATATAGAAGTTCATGAACAGAACTATGAAGATGGTTGAATGCAGGATCAAACCGGCAGCGATGAATCTGAAACAAAAAATTAACATTTAGAAAATTTGAGAATAAAAGTTGTAACGATTGAAAGAATTGTATTGTATGTTAAAACAGACAAAACCATTCGGTCTTCTCCAGACGATTTGTGACATTTTATTCTTTAATGGTTGAACGATATTGCATCCAAACATTACCGCGTGTTTCTAAATCCTAGTACATTTCCTGATGCAAATCGTGCAACATACTATGAAACAACAGAAACGCATCTAGTAAAAACACTGTATCAGCATCAAAGTTGCCGACATGCACTTAGATGACTTAATCCAAAGATAAAGAGATGGAATGAAATAGATATAGACTCTACGATTCCTGTTGATTGCGCACGATTATGTTGCGCACATTACTGTTAGGGCTTTACTTTGGCAACTTTTGTGCTTTATCTTTGACTCGAATTTTACAAGATTAAGCATTGCTCATTTTAGTTTTGTTTTGTTCGCAGTTGCTATGATACCCTATACAATTGAATGGCTTGCAGTACGTCAAAACACATTTACATTCTTTGGATTAGATGTCGGACTGTTAGGGCATATTACTGTTAGGGCTTTACTTTGGCAACTTTTGTGCTTTATCTTCGACTAGAATTTTACAAGACTAAGCATTACCCATTTTAGGTTAGTTTTGTGCACTTCGATGGCAGTTCTATGATACTAATTAATTCAATTGAAAGGCTTGCAGTATGTAACAACATAGTTATATTCCTTGGTTTAATACTTAATTTAAAAAAAAAATGTGTCAGATGCCAAACAAAATGTAGACAAAGAAAGTGAAGACATAGAAAAGTACTTACTTGGGATATCCACAGTCGTAGACCAAGGCGCTGATTGAATGGAAGAGCACCATGAAGAATTGGACCTGGAAATAAGATACATTGTTTTGAGTGTTAATAAGAAAATGAGATTATCTTACATGTAATTCTTAACGTTCATATCTCTATTGCCACTAAAGCACCTTGCTATATGTAGCAAATGATGATATATGAGGGAATATTCTTTTGTAGCTGAGCTTCTAATATTTGGCTTATTCCTCATATGCAAGATAGACAAGTTGTGGCTATTAATTCCTGATAACGTTAGTAGATACAGTTTCTTTTTTAACTCCGTTAATAATGAAACTACTTAGTTATTTCTTCTTTTTCCCCTTTTTTTGGTACATTTTTTAGGGTTCGGTGCCCAAACGGTAAAACGGGACCATATTACTAAGACTTCGCTGTCCGTCCGTCTGTCTGTCTGTCTGTCCGTCTATCACCAGGCTGTATCTCATGAACCGTGATAGTTAGACAATTGAAATTTTCACATCTGATGTATTTCTGTTGCAGCTATAACAACAAATACTAAAAAAAAATGATAAAATATTTAAATATTTAAGGGGGCTTCCATACAACATACGTGATTTTTTGTCGTTTTTATGCATAATGGCACGGAACCCTTCACTTCGCACTTGGCCGGTTTTTTTTTTCATTCTTTTGGTACGTTTTTTGATGTTGTACTAGATGATGCTCTACTATTGTAAGAAACGCCGAAAACTTGAACGTCACGGTGTTGCCCTTATTGGTCCAGTAGAATTCTAGGGCGCATTATGTTAATTAACTTATTAATTTAACTATATTTATTATACACAAAGACAGGCCTAATTGTTTAAGAAAAATGGAGAAAGTTCTCGACCTTTTTCGACTCACAGGTTGATTGAAGTGAGAACAAATTACGTATTAAGGGCTTCCAAGAAAATGATGATGTCAAATATCTTTCTGTTTCGCAATCAGCATATTTTGGTAGTTTTAATAAGGAAATTGGAATCGGTGAAAATTTAATGCCTTTCCGTTACAAATGTATTACTGTAAATTATGTATGTAATCATCAATGAAACGCCAAGGGTATTATTATCTTTTTATTGCAAATTATCTTTGATGATAAAACCAAGATGAGCCTTAATCATGTATATTGTTAAAGGAAAAGTATCTTCAATCAAGAATAAGAACGCCAATATAATAACGCCTTTAGAGCTGCCCTGCTGCTTAAGCTGCCCTGGTGGTGTAGTGCGACTGGCATGTTCGTTGAGAACAGAGTTACTGATTTTCACGGGCTCTTGAGAAGATTCAAGGCATCTTTCCTGACTCGACTGACCCGGTGTAAGAATGGGATAGTATCTGAAGTGTTTCATGGTATGTACCTGCTTAGGCGTTGTTAATTTTATTGATTTATTGATGCTATTTAGTGGTAATGATACTTTTATTAATTAATTTATTAATGTAATTCAATAATTTTAGCAATGTTTCAATAATTTATATAATCTAATGTATTTAATTTAATTTATTTATTATGTTATAACAATTTTATTTAATTCTATAATATTACTATGGGTTAATTAAAGCCTGAAATAAACGATAAATAAAATAAATAAATAAGAGTCTGTTAAGTCCATTGATCCTGTAAAACTCACCAAATTGATGTTTTTAGGTGTCTTCAAGGCTAGAGTGAATAGGCTCTTAATAAACTAGTGCGCCTCACCATCAATGATTGCATCGCTGCTTACCATCAGGTAGGATCGTAGTCAAGCACTGGTTTATATGAATTAAAAAAAAAAAAGAAAAAGACGGTGTGAATAATTATTAGTTATGTAAATATTAATACGACCAATTCTCACATTGGTCAACATCTCAATTAGCTAGCTTCTAACGCCGCAAGCTAAAATTAGCACTATAATATGGAATTTAGCGACTGTAACCATCACATGAGATATTTAAGATCCTGTTCCCAAAATACTTCGTGCGATATAGTCCTCAATAAGTGATTTAGACGAACAGTCACGCATTATTTTTAGTATCCTAAACACTCTTGGCACAGACTAGAAAACATTGGGCAGGAGAGGGACACAAACCTCTTCCCTATCAACCTTTTTTGGCACTTGGTGAGTATAAAAAAGGTATGGCTGATTATATGGACCACAAATAATAATATTTTCATAATAGGAGCAGATTCAAAAACCTGGGCGAGTGCGAGTCGGCCTCGCGCACTGAGGGTTCTGTACAAACTTACCAATGAAAACAGTTCAATTCCCGAATTGAGTGACAAAGGTTTTCTGAATTAAAAAAAAAAATTGTGACGTAACTACATATTTACAATTTTCAGTTTTTTTCCTATACTTGTGCTATAAGACCTTGCTTCATGCCAAATTTCTGGATTCTAGGTCAACGGAAAGTGCTCTATTAATTTTAATTCTCATTGAGAGTGACGAAATATACGTTTTTTGCGACATAAACGGCCGTATCTTTTTTTTTTTCGTTAACTCAGAAGTTTGATTTTTTTCACAGCTTCAAGGGACCGCAGACCTTAGTATATGGTTTTAATTTCAACTCAATACCTCTACGCGTTCCCGAGATAAAGGGTCTTAACCGACAGACAGACGAACAACAAAGTGATCCTATAAGGGTTCCGTTTCAGGTACGGAACCCTAAAAAGCGTGTCGATGGAGTTCCTTGCTTCGTCTTTTTAGAGATTTACGCTTTGGAATGTGCAATTAGCATAATTTTTCTGACCGAATGACTTCTTAACAGTTCAAAAGTGTTTATAAATACTCGTACATTGAAAATTAAATCTAGTATATATGTTAAGTTGCATAAGTTTCCTTGAACCCCTCCACTTTCCACTTCAGAGCTGTGAGAAATCAACAATCAATATGAAAAAACCCTTTGTATATGCGTTACACAATACTGACCATAGTTACGGTATTCGAGCGATGAACCAAGTCTCTTAGCTAAATGATTTAATTTAATACAGAACCAAGGTAGTCGGCAGCTCAAGTACCCACGATAATTTAAGTGTAAAACATTTTATAGAACGTGTGTTTCCTAACGGAGAAAGGATACGCGTTCCGCTCGCTTGTGTTGCAACTGTGGCTAAATGTTGCCCCCGCACGGTCGACTAGGACTGCGCTTGTAGAAATAGATAACTACTTGGAATGTTCATAGGTTTAATCTATATATATATAAGGAGAAACTGACTGACTGACATATCAACGCGCAGCCAAAACTACTGGGACTAGGAACGTGAAATTTTGCACAAGGTTTCCTTTTATGATGTAGGCGAGCATTAAGAGATGTTTTTTTTAATTCACCCCCTAAAGGGATGAAACGGGGGTCTAAAGTTTGTATGGAGAAATCTATTTACACGCGGGCGAAGCCGCTGGTAGAAGCTAGTTTTCTATATAACTACATTTCTATCTTGATTTAAAAAGATAGTATAATTATAGCTTGATTCATGTAACATGGCTTGTTTGTAAAGTTGTTTTCACTCCTTCTTTCTTATTGCGATTTATTCCTACAAGAAACCTTGGCCAATGTCTACTATGACGGTTGAATATTAAAAATTAATAAAGAAATTACTTTGTTAAATTTTTAATATTTATTATCAGTAGTAGTATAAGTAACTATCCTACTTTGTCAGCTGTAGTTTCTTTTGTGTAGGATTAAGCTGTTCAAAACTGATATTCTTTCGTGTAGCATATGTTGAGATCTGAGGTGAGGTGGGGTGAGGTGAGGTGAGGTGATTTTTATGACATTAAAATATTTATTAGAAAACTGTCCTCTGCTACACTTACCATTTTGATATTTATTAAATGTGTCCTATGTGTATTGCAATACATATTTCTCAATCGCATCATGCGAGTATTCCAAAGCCTGTATTGATTTATTAATTCATGGCAGGTTACTCAAATTTTTGGGCTCGCTCGTTCTTTTGTAATGAGGATCAATCACATAATAGCAAATCCGATTTTTACTAAGTACATCGTATGTGTTAATTATATTTACTGAGCATTTAATTTTTTAAATTATTAAAATTCGTAAAGAAATGGTAGATTTATTAAAGATTTCTGAACGGTTAAATGTTTCCTATGAGTATGTGTGGACAATACATATTTCTCTATCTTTCTAATACGTATTCCAAAGTTTGTATTGAATGTAAAATGATTTTTTATTTGCTGTAATACCTTTTAATTAATCATATTATTTTATTCTACAGCCACAGTATAGCTTACACCGTGCGTAGTAAATCCTACCCGTTTGCGCAACAGCAGCTCCGACTCGAGGAATGCTAGGCGCGGTGCGAGGTATCCTTATTGGTGGTTCCACGTTGGTGACGGAAGTATTCACGGCAACACTTATAAGTACTGTGTTATTGAGTTTAATGACTTTGTAGCTTTTAACCATTTCATTATTGGCCTTTTGAACGGACATATACAAACTATCTTCAGTTTTGTGTCTGGTGTGTATTTTGGATGTCTGTTTACCAGTCAATGACACTACCTTCTTCTCTATTTTTCTCCGAATGATCACTCTGCCCCCTGTTTTGAGTTAGGAAATCATCAAAAAAATTTTCTATTTCTTGGTGGATGTCACTCTCGCGAGTTTCTGACATTTACTGACCACCCGTATTCCTTCAGTTGCCCTTTGTGTTCTAAGGCTGCGGTGCTTCTTTCGAATAATACCAATGGTTTGGCAGGACTACTTAGTTTTCAGTAGTTCTATTTACCCTTTCTCTTGTCACTTTCCCTTTTTCTATCCCCTTTTATAGAAAAAGGGATAGAGACAAGAACTGACCCAAAACCCCAAAAACTGACCAAAAGGATAGCCTTTTGGTCAGTTTTTGGGTATCACTTGTTAACTGCCCCCTAGCCAAGTTACAACCGTTTCGTTTCGATTCTCTTTTCGTCGATCGCCTCGAGTAGGCCACGCCTCCGATTCCTTTATTGTGACGTCATCTCAACGCTCAGTCACGTGGTCAGAACAAAGGAATAGACTCGAGGCGATCAATAAAAAGAGAATCGAAATGAAACGGTTGTAACTTGGCTAAGGGGGCTATTTTGCTCCATTTGTCTTGGCTTAACTGTTTTAATATTTTTTTTAGTATTTTTTAACCTTAGGTGTGGTCAAAGTTGTATCAGGTGTAGGGTGATGTCAGTATCAGAGCAAACATTAATATGTGAAAAATGAAAACATCGTTAGAAACCTCAAAATTACGACACTGTGTATATTACAGACTTTCATATTCATATTTTTGAGATTGTTAGAGAAATGTTAACCAGTTACTACTGTAATAATTTGTCTTACTCTGATTTTTAAAGTAATCTCGTAGATATTTACGTTCATTATTTAACTATTTTAATTACTTTTTTGATAAGTTAAGTATAAAAAATCATAAGCCATGAAATTTGAGACTTTCAATTTTAGAACCAGCACTTAGTTGTTCAAATGGGATTACGTTCATATAATGTGAATATTTTAAATAACTACTTTATGTGCCATCAAGATTTTATTTTCGTAGATTGACTAGGCAGTTCATAAACCGTAATAACATCCTCAGTTACTTTACTAAATGCGGCTGTATTAAGTCGATTACGGTGCTCAATTTTTGATGCCTAATGTTTACTAGCTTTAATATAACCATCTGTTTAAGTCGGTTAAATAAAAATGGTAACTCTAAAAATACTGCTCAAAAATTACATTAATTTTATTGCTTTATGCGTAATTTAAACTCAAGCAGTGTGAAGATAAATAATAAAATGAATGAAAGTAACTTAAACGAAGCAATGGGAGTTACCTACTTATGTGTAATATTAGCTTTGCCTGCATGAAACAACAAAATTATTCCAAGGAAATTTATTCCTCTAAGGATTCTTTTTCTTTCGCCACTTGCATCGCTCTGTCGTTGGCCTCATTTAAGTCGTGCAAGTGCAAAAAAGATTTTTTTTTTGTGTCGTAACAACAATTTTACTATTTTCAGATTTATTCCTGTATCTGTGCTATAAGACCTTGCTTTATGTCAAATTTCAGGATTCTGAGTCAACGGGAAATACCTATGAATTTTGATTCCCTTGAGAGTGTCGTAATATATGTTTTTTGCGACATAAACGGCCGTATCTTTTTTTTTTCGTTAACTTAGAAGTTTGATTTTTTTCACAGTTTCAAGGGACCGCAAACCTGAGTATATGGTTTTAATTTCAACTCGATACCATTATGCGTTCCCGAGATAAAGGGTCTTGACAGACAGACAGACAGACGGACGGACAACAAAGTGATCCTATAAGGGTTCCGTTTTTCCTTTTGAGGTACGGAACCCTAAAAACGCCAAAAAATCACGTCTGTTGTATGGAAGCCCCCTTAAATATTTATTATATTCTATTTTTTAGTATTTGTTGTTATAGCGGCAACAGAAATACATCATCTGTGAAAATTTCAACTTAGACAGTTGAAATTGAAACTAACACGTTTCATGAGATACAGATACGGTCAGACAGACTGACGGACAGCGGAGTCTTAGCAATACGGGTACCTTAAAAACAGCAGAGTTATAGATTTTGACACTTCCGATGTCAAAAGCATCATCATCTTCCTGCCCTTGTCCCATCTTATTTGGGGTCGGCGCAACACGTTTCTTTCTTTCTTTCCGATGTCAAAACCGATAGAAACTAATTAAACAATTTCACATCGATGCAATAATTAAACAGCTAAATGGTTAGTTTGTGAAATATTCTAAGAGAGTTCTGTTCGTGCTGGTAATTGTTGAGGTAACCGCTAAGTAGACCGTGCTTGTGCCGTGGTTTATCTAGATAACTAACTGTTGGACTGTAGGTATGTCTGAATTACGTGTCGGGTCTATGAGATGTTGCAAAAAGTAAAGGAAAGTCGATGTTTCTGTAACACTGCGAAACCTGAATCAGATAATCCTAGACGTTTATTGGATTGAAGGGTTGGAAGAGGAGAATCCTTCCATCGTACAGGAGTTGTGTGATAGTTAATTGCGGGCAGTTGTATACACCACTAGTTTTTAATTAGTACAAATACTTAAATGACTGATTAGAAAAGGTCTTGTTATTATTTAAGTAAAGTCTCAATAAATAATATTCATAAACAGCAAAGTTATTAGCGTTTGTTTATATCCCAAAATGTCACTCAATTTATGGAAATATTGTACAGGTTATTTATTGATTATGAATGAATAAATGACGATCAAAATAGAAAAACACTGCGCGTAGTATTTTCTAGTAGCAATTGTTATGAATGATTGATTCTATTATAAATTTACCAATTATGACAAATTTTCGTGGACAATTTTGGGATTACGTTTTTTTTACTTTTCACTACAAAAATTTGAACAGTAACGGGTACGAATAGAGCCCCATTTTTTTTGTACTAATTAAAAACTATTGTATATGTTCTGTGTATGTTCTAATCACGTGGAGAACACCAATACCGCGATGCTAGATATCATGCGGATGCATCACAAAAAAAAAAAAAATACTGTCAAACCGTTTCGCATGAGTTCGATAACTAACACACAATATTTTTATTTACTAGAAGATTTAGAATAACAAACAATTGTATTTGACCATTTTACATGTTTACTGTGTGGACTTTTAAAGAGACTTTGAACACTAAGTTTGTTTCGGTGTTTCTTCTCAGGGACCTGGGAAACACCGGCCTCATCTAGTTTAGATTGGCGATAAAAATGACAGGTAGGTAAAAGTGTTTTATAAAAACCTATTTGCAAAATAAATATCATTTATCAATACTCGGGGTATCAATGACCTTTGATCAAAATTTTCATCATTTGCTGTCATTGCCGTAGTAGTATTGTCAATGACTTCAAGCATTTAAAGTAAACGATCAATTTTTACACCAATTAGCACCATTCACGTAAATATTGTCTTTCGCAAATTACCGTTTCGGAGATCCTTTAGGCCCAGCGCCCATTATCGGCATCGGCAAGGATAAGTTTTCTTCGGCATACCTACATGCAAGCGCACAATGTTGGAAACTATACCTTGGCGCTTGCCAAACAGGATCCTTGTGCATCCCTATATGCACATGTAGGGATGCCGAAGTATTCTTTTCCTAGCCGATGCTGATAACGGGCGTCGGGCCTTACACTTTTAAATCAGTACTTACTAGTTGCAAAGTGGTGAGGTGCTTCTTCCACCACAAGTACTTCTGGTACTGCGGGCCCATCGCCGCCAGCATATAGTAGCTGTACATGATCACATGCACCAAGTTGTTCACGATGTTCGAGAAGGTGCCGTGTCCGCCTAAAACACAAAAATAATTCTCTATTATACACAAAAACACAACAACATAGTACACGGTGAAACAGACAGTTCATGTACAAAGGCGAGCTTAACTCAGCAATGAGTTTTCTCCCAGCAACCCTTTAAGTTAAAGAGAGAGAACATATTCGAGGGTAGGATCCAGTGCACAATATAAACCTATATAACTAAGTTTAATATATAATTATATTAAGCATACTAATATCATGTCAATAATGAAAGGAAGTGTTCTTTAAGTTTCCTCTTGAAGACGTCCAGAGAAGGGCTGTCGTGAAAGGAGTGTGGCAGAGAGTTCCAGAGACGCACTGCAATTACAGAAAAGCAACATAGCGGCTGGAAGTATGACGCGGAGTACGAAGGAGAAGAGAAGAGGTAGTGCGACAGGGTTTATCCCTAAGTGATGTGAGTTATGGATACTTTCTAAGAGGGTCCACTCGCCTATCATCAACATCGAGCATGGTTTAAAAGCTTGTTGCTTCATCTAATGCAATCCAACGTGATGTTTGATGACGAGGCAATGCAAAAAAAGAGAGATAACACCTGAAAACTCTGTTGGCATTTGGTAATTCCGTGATTTACTCCAATATTTCATAAAACTTGTTCCAGGAAATACGTGTTTTTTTAAAACCCTAAGTTTTTTAGAAAAATTGTTGTCATTCAAGGTTTCTATTGATGTACTTTTTTATATTTTTAATATATGAGTACATTATGGTGGGGCCAAAGTTAACGCAAAATAGCAGATTTTCAGAGGTCTTTACTCATCATAATCATCATCATTTCAGCCGAAAGACGTCCACTGCTGGACATAGGCCTCCCCCAAGTCTTAATACAGAGGTCTTTGCTGGATTAGTTTTATACAAATTTATGTTTTTATTTTTATAGAAGCCTAGATAATATCCACAAGATAGCTGTGTATCCAAAATATCTAGAGAAAGAATTGTAATAACATCATAATAACGTAAGAGCGGTTGTATGATAATGTACCTCGAAAAGGACGCTCTTAACAAGTTTACTTCTAATGTGCAATAAGAATTTGGCGACAAGATATAAGGGGTTTGAAACTTATGGTCTTCATGTTTCAATTGCCCATATTTTTAACATCATATACCTATTTATTGTTCCTGTGTCTCTGCCTTATTTCAGAATTGACAATAGTTGAAAATCGTCATGCCTTCAATATGTTATGTACCAGGAAATATATCTTTCATATTTACGAGCAGGTATATATTTGTTTTCACTTTTGACTTTTTTGGCTTTCTTAACACAACCTAGTTTTTTTCAAAAATATCAATAACATCAAAAATATCAAAAACATCAAAAATATCAAAAACATCAAAAATATCAAAAACATCAAAAATATCAAAAACATCAAAAAAAATAAAAAAACATCAAAAACATCCTTATTATTATTATTTTTGATAGGCTCGCATTTGACCACCTTACCTCACCTTATAATAACATTATTTACAGTTTCAGATCACAGCTTAACCTTCAAATACCACCAAAAAATACACTGACAGATTTACTTCCTCATTATTTGTATTAGTGTGAACATTTTTAGATGTACACATTTTTTAACACGGAAAGATTTAAATGCTAAGTCACTTTATTTAAAAATAATTTTTCGACCAAAACAAACAAAAACTTTATGAATGCGTTAAACTAAAAATTCGCGGGTGGAGCCGTGGGAGCAGCAAGTATATAAATAAAGTAAACAATCACCGATCATTAACATCGCTCTTACTGATTGTTAGAAGATAATACTTTGCGAAGTGTTTTCCTGTAACCTTTGCCAAGGAAAAATTGAATGCAACTATTGTAACGAGAGTGATGCTCGTATCTTTGAATACGGTATTTTTTTTTTTTTTTTTTTTTATTATTAATGATAGGCTCGCGTTTGACCACCATCTCACCTGATGGTAAGCGATGATGTGGTCGACGATGGAGCACGCTTGCCTAGAAGTAGCCTATTCACTCTTGACTTAAAGACCCCTAAGTTGTAGCTATCTGGAAACACAGACTCCGGCAAGGAATTCCACTCCTTGGCTGTACGCATAATAAATGTGTTCTTAAAACGTTTTGTGCGTATGGGTGGGATGTCTACCATGTACCGGTGGCGCAACGCCGTACGTCTAGTGGTCCGATGATGGAACGGACTTGGCGGAATTAGATTGTGCAATTCCAGTGCACACTCCCCGAAATGTAAACGATAGAAAACCGACAGGCTAGCAACTCGGCGGCGATGCCCAAGGCTTTGGAGCTTCGACTCAACAAGTGCATCATTGCCGATGATCCTCTTGGCTCGCCTCTCAATCGACTCTAGCGCATCAAGCTGGTATTTGGCAGACCCGTCCCAAAGATGAGAGCAGTACTCCATACACGATCGTACTTGCGCTTGATAAAGGTTGAGCAGCTGTTCCGGCGTGAAGTACCGTCTCACCTTTGCTAAGATCCCCAATTTTTTGGCAGCCAGTTGAGCCTTTGCCTCGATGTATGAGCCGAAATTTAGAGTAGACGACAGCGTAACCCCAAGAAGCTCAAGGTGGTCGGTTATTGGCACGGTCACACCCCGGAAAGATGGAGCCGGTTGGAATTGACTCCGTTTAGCGGAAAAAAGACACGCTTGGGTTTTAGTTGCATTGAACTTGACCAGATTGGCATCGCCCCAATCGGAAACCGCCTTCAAGGACGAGTTCAAGCGTTCAACCATAGCCTCTCGAGACGACTGGATCTGTGACCCACTAGCACGTGCGTCAGACACATATCTCTCGGCAACAGTGCTATCGTCTGCATACCCAAAGATACCGGGTTTAAGTAAGTCATTTATGTGCAGCAAAAACAGTGTTGCCGAGAGAACCGACCCCTGAGGGACCCCGGCATTAATATCCATTTGACCGGACGAGTAGCCATCAACAACCACTCGGATGGATCGATCCCTCAAGAAGTCTGCGATCCAATCACACAGACCAGTGGGTAGGCCGAAGGAAGGAAGCTTAGCAATAAGGCTTTCGTGCCAGACCCTATCGAAAGCCTTCGAGATATCGAGGGAGACGGCAAGCGCTTCCCCATGCTTCTCGATGGCCTCGCTCCAGATGTGAATGGCATACGCTAGAAGGTCCCCAGTGGACCGATTTTGGCGAAAACCGTATTGCCGGTCACTGAGGATGTCGTTAGCTTCTAGGTATGCCAGAAGTTTCTTGTTAAGCACCCGTTCCATACTCTTACAGAGGATGGACGTAACAGAGATGGGTCTGTAGTTTGCTGGGTCAGCTCGACTGCCCTTCTTGGGCACAGGCTGCACGTTAGCTTGCTTCCAAGCAATCGGCACTTTTCCAGTCTCATATGAGATGCGAAATAGGCGTGTCAAGATCGGAGACAATTCAGGCGCACAAGTTTTAAGTACAATTGCTGGTATCCCGTCGGGGCCACTAGCTTTGTTCACGTCGAGGTTACGCAGGACCCTACGAACGTCCTTTTGATGGATACGAACGTCTGACATCCTCGTCGCGCATCCATCAGGAGAAACAGGTGGCCGTGCGTCACCAGAATTCAGACGAGAAGATTCCGCAAAAAGAGAGGCAAACAAGTTTGCTTTCTCCTCAGCGGTGTGAGCCAGCGACCCATCGGGTTTCAGCAGTGGCGGAAGTGACGGACGGCAGAAGTTCGATTCAACCGACTTAGCCAGGGACCAAAACGCTTTACTACCTGCGGGGTATGAAGCAAGTTTGCTCCCAATTCGGCTTATGTGGTCAAACCGAGACCTCCGCAACACCTTCTTGCAGGACTTGGCAGCCCTGTTAAAGGCCTTCTTCTTTTGAGCCACGTCGCTTGCTTTGCGCGTACGAGCGTCGGCCCAAGCTCGATATGCCGCGTGCTTAAGCGCGTCTGCGCGATCACATTCGGCGCCAAACCATGGACGAGCTTGGCCAGACATTGTTACGTCAGAGAATGGGATGAAGTACTCCATCCCCTGTCGCAACACATCCGTCACGGCATCTACGCACGACGAAGCATCATCTGAAGAAAAGCAAGTGGGCTGCCAAGGATAGCATGCGAAAAAAGACCGTAAGCCATCCCAATCTGCTGACCTGTATCGCCAAACCCGCCGGGTGCCCCTAGGGCTGGGATCGGGTGGGGAGTAGACAGACACAGACTTAACCAGACAGTGGTCGGAACCGCCTAAAGGCGAACATATCGACACAGAGTAGCGGTCTGGATCTGTTGTCAGCAGAAGGTCCAGGCAATTGGCTGTGTGCGAATCCACATCCGGCACCCTCGTTGCCCCCTGGACCAGCTGGGTAAGATTTAATGCTAGCGCTAGCTTACGCATCTCTCGCCCAGCGTGGTCTGTGGACTGGTACGGGAAAAGCCACTCATGGTGGTGGGCATTAAAATCCCCCAGTAACACCAATTGGGCAGAAGGGTACCGCTGCTGAGCCGCATCCGCCGCCTCACTCAGATGCTGCGTGAGCCCAGATGTCTCCTGATCTCCGCTGTGCGAGCGGTAGACACAAGCGTAGATTATTTTATCTAGGCCTGTGTCCACCAAAGTCCAAAGCGTCGAGAACCTGGAGTCCTCAAGGTTACGGAGACGCCGATAACAGATGTCGTCACGGGCGTACATACATACACCCGCACGTGGTTTGAAATTGTGCTCCAAGGTAAAACCTGGGTAAGAAAGGTACGACACGTCGGACGGACCTCTGATCTGCGTCTCCGAAAGGAAGAAGAGAGCTGGTTTTTCAGTCTCGAGGTGGTGGTGGACTGCGACGAGATTGGAGTGCAGACCTCGTATGTTAGTGAGGTGCACTTTGTGAGAGAGGGAGTGCAGCCGCTGTTTATCTTGACTCTTTCTTTTCCTTTTCATTTTTATTTGAGTGAAGGGAGGAGAGGAGAAGGAAGTGAAATGAGGTTCCACGCAGCTAACCTTCAGGCACGCACTGAAAGGACGACATCATTAGGGGACTAGTCTGGAGACTGCGGGGACGCCCGAGCCCCCCCGAGAATGTCCATCGGGCCCTCTCGTCTGGTCGCCAACCAGCACGATGGCGCATTCCGGGATTTTTCGACAGTTGGCGGGGCAGCCTTTCATGTGTGGCTAGCACATTACTTGGGCCCCCAGCTATCTGCGGTCGGCCAGCGGCAACCGTGCCTCGGATCCCGCTACCCTCCGCGACTAGCCTCCCGATTCCTCCATATCAGCACGAACCAGGATGGTCTGCTTGCGCTGGAACAGCTATTTCGACCCAACTCCTCTAGACTGGCTACACTGAGCATCATACCGGAACACGGCCAGGCCGTTTGGCGGCACGTCTTTGCTCAGTGGGTGGTCGCAAGCCAACGGTCGAAACCTACCACCAGTTAGTGTCACCTGATTAGCACCACCCGGGGACCACGTGTAGGGACTTGCTTCAGGTGTTCTCCTACGGACGCGGGTGACTCGGCCCCCAAAATATATAAGGTATAAATTCAGCTCTTCAATTATGATTTATGACCTTTTTTACAGGAACTGTGATATTTTTCCCCAAAAAGTCTCTAACCGCCTCTGCCTGTCTGTTTGGTCGCGACAAATTCAAAAAATACTGAACAGATTTTCATGCGATAGTTACCAATAGAAAGTGTGATTCACGAGAAAGGTTTTAGTCGGCTGAGTCGGAAATTCTCGGGAATTTTAAAGATATCTAAAACCTGTGTGAAGCTAGGGTAGATTAATTGCTAGTTTTTCAGATAAAATTTATCTTGTCGTACTCAGACATTGTGTAGCTTTCTATTCAAAATCAGTTGAGTATTTCAACCAATCTCTTCTAATATTAAAGTTTAGATACTACAACTTTGATTCCTCATGCTGCTGCTAGCATTCTCATTATTGATATTTCTTAAACAATGGTTAGCTTTGATGATAAAAATCTAACGTCAAAGAAAGAGGGAGAAGCCTTTCCAGTGAAACATTACATGAAAGTAGCTATTAATAAAGCAATGACCTTTTTGAACTACCAATTTGTTTTGGTAGGTCTGTTTGACCTTGATTTATTGGTCACCCTACTAACATCATAGCATCGCTGTTTTCACTTTCAATTTATAACAGTCTTGTTCTTTAACTCGTAATTGTTTTATGGATTCTTGCTTAGTGAATTTGTGGTTACAGTAATTCATATGTGTAGTTTTACTTTTCTGTGTATTGCGTTTGGGAAACTCAGAGCACCGGATATCGAAATCCGGTAGAGAACAAAGGTCACTGACATCAGAAAAGATTAACGATAAGTTGCGCTGTACCAGTTGTTTATCTAAGCGTGGGTGAAGTAAAATCGTGGCTTGGCAAGGCAATATCATCTTTCGAATGTTTATTGAGTGTTTAAAATAAAAGAGCTTTCAAGCCTGCCACCAACCGGACTGGCCTGTTGGTCTAGTGGTTAGTGGCCCTGACTCCTATGCGGAGGTCGTGGGTTCGATTCCCACTCAGGACAAACGTTTGTGATGAGCACGATCATTTATTTTGTTTCTGGGTGGAAATTTATCTATAATATGTATGTCTTTAGAAATATATAAGTAGATATGTTTATCAGTTGTCTGGTACGCATCAAGGAAAACATCGTGAGAAAACCGGCATGTCCTAGGACCAAAAATTCGGAGACATGTGACATCCACCAACCCGCACTGGGCCCGCGTGGTGGATTACGGCCCATTCCCTCTCAGAGGAGGCCTGAGTCCCAGCAGTGGGAACATTATAAGGCTGATTATGCTTTTTATGCTTATGCTGGTACTCATAATACAAGCTCTGCTTTTTTTGGGACTAGATGGCGCTGTGGAATATTAATATAAAAAAACCTTAAATATTTATTACCCCTATTCTATAAAAACCAAACTACTATCCAGGGTCCGGCCGGATAGTGATCAATTATCCGCTAACAGTCCGGATACTGATATGTGGCCGGATATTAAAAAAAAGGTCGGATACTAAACTATCAATGAACTTAGTTTACTTACCAGCAATGAACTTCACAAGCAGCCAAGCTTCGAAAGGCGTCAGGGAGTGGTGGTACAGATGCAGCCACGTGATCTGGCTCTTTTTCTTACGCAGCACAAAGAACACCGTGTCTGCGAACTCCGACAGCTTCGAGAAGTAGTACACCCAGCATAGGTGTAACATCTGGGGGACAAAAATTTGGATTAAGTTGGAGGAAAATTTTGTAATATAAATATTAGGTTTGGCGACGATTTTCCTGTTGAAGGGGGGATGAAACGCGACTTGACACTAAAAGAGTTATGAATACATGTGGATGGATGGAGAGGGAGAGAGAGGCCAAAGAAAAGATGAATGGATTGGGTGAGGAAAGGGAGTTAATGATAGTGTAACGGATGACAGAATGGAAGAAAAGAAAATGTTGCAGCGACCCCAAATAATTTGGGACAAGGGCAGGAGGATGATGATGGTCAGATGATTTTAGTTAAATTTCTAGTCCATTTTTCAGTTCTGCGGGATCTCATTATATCACATTCAGCTGAATTCAAAATTATAACGTGAGAATATAAGAAAATATTGAGTATTTTAAATAATCTAAACTGCTTTGAAACTGGTTTGTTGGTCTAGTGGTTAGTGGCTCTGACTGCGATGCTGGAGGTCGTGGGTTCGATTCCCACCCAAGAAAAATGTTTGTGTGATGAGCTCGATCATTATTTTGTTCTGTATCTGGGTGTAATTTATGTATGTATTTAGAAATATATAAGTATGTTTGTCAGTTGTCTAGTACTTATAGCACAAGCTCTGCATAGTTTGGGACTAGATGGCCTTGTGTGAAAGTTGTGGATTATTATTTAAAAAAAAATACATAATATATTTTAGCAGCAGTCTCACAAATTCAGGTTTTACTGCAAGCCTAACGCCACTTTTATTAATTGCAGGGGTAATCTGATTTTCCGAACACATTATCATATTTCCATTTCATTACAAGCAACTTAAGTTCTTATTATCAATCACAGCCGCATTCCACCAAACCGGAATTTGTCATTAAATGATTGTTTTTCTTATAATCACAAGCTTTCTTTCCATAAATTACCAGATGCTACGCATTTGGTTCAAATACGTGAGGTGGTGGGACCACAGGTTTTAAAGCCATATTTTATTGCTCAATTTAGGTATAGTTTACTTATTTACTTATTTAACAATTAATGTAGCAGCACAAATATAATAAAACAGACAGGGAGAAATTAACTGAAAAACATTAGGTACAAAGGTGATGCTTATTTCAAAAGATATCTCCTCCAGCATACATGAGAAAGGGAGTTGGAAAAAAATTACTGTATACACCGTGTGTTAAAGTAGCAGGATAAAGAAGTACGTGAAATAATTCACTTTGAATTAATAAAACACAACATCTAAGAATATACTGTCACTAATTTATAAATATTGGTCAAATAAATATCAGATAATACTTATTAAAATATAAGATAAATAATAATACATAATTATTATTATTTCACTCTTTTGTTTTTAGGTGCGAAATCAAAAACCCACTTCTATGTTCCTTCTTTGCTTTGCATTCCAGGACCCCGGATTTTCCTTTCGGAAGCTAACCCATGACCACAATAGGCATCATTTACTTACATATATATAGGCATATTATATGTACAAAAATAACTTACATACTACTTACTATTTATACTAAAACCAACTACATCCACATATACAAAAACAAAGTCAAAGTACAATTAGGCGTCGAAGTACACACACACCACCTCTGCCATCCACATCACTGCCATCTAGAAACGTGCCCAGAAGATTGGCAGCATTGCCATACGTAACGGTCTATCATCGGACCACTAGACGTACGGTGTTGCGCCACCGGTACATGGTGGACCTCCCACCCATACATACAACGCGTTTTGGGAATACATACATTCATTTTGCGTGGAGCTAAGTGAAATTCCCTGCTGGAGTTTGTGTTTCCAGATAGCTACAACATAGAGGTCTTTAAGTCAAGAGTGAATAGGTTACTCCTAGGCAAGCCTGCTCCATAGTCGGCCACATCACATCGCCCGGAGGATAAGGTGGAGCATATGGTAGAGGTGTGCCCCGCCTGGGCAGAGCATCGCCGTGTCCTCGTCGGGGCGATCGTTGGCAACGATCTGTCGCACCGGGCCTTGGTACAGGCCATGGTCCGGAGCGAGGAGGAGTGGCAGGCGGTCGCCTCCTTCTGCAAAGCAGTAATGCTAGCAAAGGAGGCGGCCGCACGCGCGAGGGAATGCCCCTCACGCCCCAGCCGAGAGGATTCTGATCCCAATTTCCAGCCAACGTAGGCGTAGGCTTGCGGATGGCGAGCAATGGGTAGCTCGTCGTCCGAACGCCTGGTAACCGTCCGGACTGAGCCCAAATCGTCGACGGCGCGTAGTGTTCGCGCTCCTCAAGGTGATGTCAGCAAACCGTAGGGGCGCAGCAAGATCGAAGCCTACTGGGGCCATGGGTGATGCGAAAGAGAACCCCGGGGCGATGGAACGAAGACAAAGAAGGAACAGAAGTGGGTTTTAGTCAGTAAAAGTCTGACACGCTCTCTCGCCCCGCCTAAGGGCGGGAGATGTCATTATATTATTTCCGACCTAAAAAAAAAACCCGTTGGTCACATCATCGCTTACTATCAGGTGTGAGTGGTGAAACGCAAACCAATCCAAAATTAAAATTAAAGAAAACGTACTTATATGGAACTACAACGAAATGGTCAGGTCTATCACTATTCTTTTCAAAACTGCGATAGTTTGGCAGACTTTAAAATCAGGTTCTGTAATTTATTTCACGGTTAACATGTCTAATTGGTATCGTGTCTAGGTTCTGTCTAGACATTTTGTTGTTTAAAGGTCGCAGCCAAAAAGAAAGTTTATTATATCTATTGTAAGATTCTTAACTCACAGAAATTTTTACTTTGTTGGATTTGAATAGCGACCGTCACACCTGGTGAAAAGTGATTCTCATTGCTAATATATTGAATTGATGTTATCGGCCTTTGAAATAAAGTTAAAAAGCTCATGAATAAATCGTAGAAGAAATAGTAATTAGTGGTGTAGGATGGCTATGAGAGGGCTATACTCATAGTTTCCTTTGTGTGATCGGATCGGAAATGACAGGTAAACCAAGGTTACGGACATTCCGTACAGCCCGAAGAATCGCCAATCTTAAGTGGTTTTTTTTCGGTGGGAAAATCATCCAATGACATCGATAGATAGAGTCAGACTTTTACTGACTAAAAACCCACTCCTGTTCCTTTTTTGCCTTCGTTCCAGGGCCCCGGGGTTCTCTCTCGAATTACCCATGGCCCCAGTAGGCTTCGGTAGGCATCCACCAACCCGCACTGGGCCCGCGTGGTGGATTACGGCCTATTCCCTCTCCTAGAGAGGAGGCCTGAGTCCCAACAGTGGGAACGTTATAAGGCCGACTATAATTAGAGACACAATAGAAAAACAATGAGAGAGCGAACGAGCGAACAGAGCGTTCGCTTGGGGTTTAATGAATTAAAGTAGTATTTGAGATATGCTTAACTCAAAATATTCAATTCAGAGACCCACCCTAAATCCATTGAGATCCTGTACCCTGTGACCTGTGTGTCCTGTGTGTGTGTGTATCCTCTGTGTGCGTGTGTGTGTATCCTCAGTGAGTGTGTGTGTGTGTGTGTATCCTCAGTGTATGTGTGTGTGTGTGTGTATTGTGTGTGTTTGTCCTGTATTTTTATTTATTTGGTGTACAATAAATAAATCCTCCCGACCAAATTTCGATCATGGTGGCCAAACTCAACAGAGATTAGCCAAGTACGCAGAAGCTATTAAAGTGCTTAAGTGTATATGCGTTTGCACATACACTTAACAGGTGCACTCACTGTTCCTTTTCTCTCATAGTCCGATGAGATGGCAATTCGACACGACCGGAGAGAGATTAGGCGCAGGACCAACATCTTTACGTGCTATCACACCACCAACTTCCAAACTCTGCGCAGCTACAGAATAATTCCTAATGGAAAAACCCAAAAACACTTTTTGCTCGACCCGGGAATCGAACTCAGGACCCCATGTTTAGCAGTCGCGCTTGCGACCACGAGATCAACGAGGCAGTTCATAAAAAAAGTATAACTGCTATCATGTCCTTATCAAGAGTTTTAGTTTCATTCACAGCAACATTTCTCAGATCCGTCACTTTTCTTCATTCCATAGCGAAGGTACAAGACCACCAAGTGTTTCACCACAATCGCACTTGACCGTCGTCGAAATGAACTTGCTTCCGCACAGTTCAGTGAAAGCCTACGGCTCAGCTGCGATTACGTCATCGGCTACGTTTGAAAGTGAAACTGATATTGCGACTTGAACTTGTTTTTTTACAGTTTTTATTGATGACAAAATGTGGCCTTTGGCCGAACTTTTATTGTCATTTGACAATAAAAGTTTGAAAATTTTTGAAGGTGAATTTGAGGGCTTTCTTTTCTTATTATCGTTATCTATATACATATAATAAAAAGAAACTGACTGACTGACATATCAACATATATCCGAACCTGGGACTAGGAGCATGAAATGCACCAGGTTTCCTTTTATAACGTAGATGAGCATTATGAGAGGATTTCCCAAAATTCACCCCCTATGGGGATGAAACGGGGGTTCGAAGTTTGTTTGGAGAAATCTATTTACACGCGGGCGAAGCCGCTGGCAGAAGCTAGTTTTAAATATAAAAGCCTTATTACGATCCACTGCCTCAGCAGAGTGGTTACGGAAGACAGAGGACCAGCTGGTGCAGATATTGCCTTGGAAATACAAAACAATTTGCCTGCTGCGGTCTTCCCGTCCAACTATAATTTAGGTGTCTTCAAGGCTAGAGTGAATAGGCTCTTAATAAACTAGTGCGCCTCACCATCAATGATTGCATCGCTGCTTACCATCAGGTGGGATCGCAGTCAAGCACTGGTTTATATGAATTAAAAAAAAAAAAAATGGTTCATGTCTAGAAGTAGACTATCTTAGACTCAGTTGAATATCAGGCCTTCCCGAAGGTCTTGGCTGTCTTTAAGAAAGGATTAGAACTACTTTCAGAAGATTCATTGAAAAATCATTGTGATGGATAAAAAAATACATACACAGGATGGATTTTTGAGATGTGTCAGTAAGAGCATTCACAGAATTTGGAAAAGTATTACAGTCAGCAAAAAAAAATGCCTATTCATTCTATTTCATGGATCAAAAGACTCCAAGGGGCCATTTAAGCTATGAGTAAGTATTAGAAACAGCAGAAATCGCCAAAAACAAAACTTTTATCTTACACTAGCTGACCCGGCGAACTTCGTACCTCTTAATAGTCAATGAAAGTTGTGATACCTTTTAGCTAAACTATCAAAGTATAACGCCATGTAGTGGTATTACCATAACAGCATAATTCATTTTAAAATTACAGTTTAATTAGAGATGGCGTTGTACTCAATTTTTTTTTCGTGAGTTTTCCATATTTTCTCACTGTTTGCACCTTCCCTGGACTATCACAAATATTTCAAGACCAAAATTAGCCAAATCGGTCCAGGCATTCCCGAGTTTTAGAGAGACTAACGAACAGCTATTTCATTCATTTTTAGGGTTCCGTACTTCAAAACACGGAACCCTTATAGGATCACTTTGTTGTCCTTCCGTCTGTCTGTCTGTCTGTTAAGACCCTTTAATTCGAAAACGCGTGGAAGTATCGAGTTGATATTAAAACCATATACTCAGGTCTCCGCTCCCTTGAAGGTATGAAAAAATCAAACTTCTGAGTTAATGGAAAAAAAAGATACGGCCGTTTATGTCGTAAAAAACAAAGAAATCAAAATTCATAGGGTACTTCCCGTTGACCTAAATCCTGAAACTTGGCATGAAGTAAGGTCTCATAACATAAGTATAGGAAAAAATCTGAAAACTGTAAATTTGTAGTTACGTCACAAAAAAAAAAACAATTTTGCCAGTCGGAAAAGTCTTCGTAACTCAATTCGGGAATTGAACTGTTTTCACAGGTAAGTTTGTACGGAATCCTCAGTGCGCGTGTCCTACACGCACTTGCCCGGTTTTTTTTATATATATAGAAGATATTTTCTTAAAGTGGCTTTACTTCATGTATCGAACCATCCATTACTCATTATAAGCAAACCTCACCCTTTCCCCTCCTGCGCAATAGGTTACTTGAATACGAAGAAGGTACTTTAAAGGTCTTATTATTTCCTAACAAATAGTCGTAAATACCAAGAGATCTGAATAAGGAAAACGCACAGTTTTTGCTTTGTCTCGTTATCAGAAGGAAGGACGCTGGTCACAAATACAAACTAAAGGAGATGATTTATCTGGTCAATGATGTCAGAGGATGGAAGGTTAAGATTTCCGTGTAGTCCGGAAAAGGCTCTTTAAATGGTCTTTTGGGCAAAAAAAAAATAACTGAAAAAAAAAGTGACTAATTTGTCAAAACATGGCGGCTAAGTAATATCTTAAAACACTAAACCGAGCAGTATAAATAATATTGTAATCTATGAAATTTTTGAAAATAATGTCTGAATGAAGAAACTCAGAGTAAAATTCAAAATCATGATCAGTCAGTGCATTTGCTTTAAATAACAAAACTCAACCAATAATAGTATAGTTGGCCTTCTAATGTTCCCACTGCTGGGACTCAGGTCTCCGCTCTAGGAGAGGGTATGGGGCGTAATCCGCCTCGCAGGCCCAGTGCGGGTTGGTGGATGTCACATGGGGCCGTTACCACTCGGCCACCACTGCTCTCAATCAATAATAAGATATGTAATAATCCAGTGAAATATGGTGATCAAGGTATTTTCCCTTTTGTTCATAGTATTTATAATAATTTAGTTTAGCGTTTTAAATCATGAATAATGATTAGATAAAAGCAAATAAATTAGTAGCAGGATATCTACTGTTTGTTTACTGTTTTGTTTGTTTGGTTGCTGTTTGTTTGTTGTTTGCTGTTTGTTTGTTTGTTTGCTGTTTGCTGTTTGTACATTGCTCGCAGAACAGATGGTCGTTGGGGATGAAAGGTGTGGCGATCACGTACCGGAAGACGCAGCGTTGGCAGGCCTCCGATAAGGTGGACAATAACTAAAACGATGACTTGGTTTGGGTTGCGGGAATCCGATCTTTGAAGGAGGCCTATGTCCAACAGTGGACGTCTTTCGGCGGATAATGATCTACTGTTTCTACCAGGGCTGCAGAATTGTTCAAAATAGTTACCCTGGAATGCAAAGGTCAACTAAAGGAACGCAGGTAGATTTTACTTAGTAAAAGTCTGGCAGTCGCGTTCACTCCACTCAGACCGGTAGGAGCTATTTGATGATTTCCCATCTAAAATAAGATTATCTACTGCTAATACGCAAATTACAAAAAAAAAACAAGTGCGAGTCGGACTCGCGCACTGAGGGTTCTGTATAAACTTATCTAATACCTATGTAAATAGTTCAATTCCCGAATAGCCTCGAAGATTTTTCCGAAAAGCAATTTTTTTTTTGTGACGTAACAGAAAACAGTAATTCTGATTTATTCCTATACCTTTGCGATAAGACCTTGCTTTATGCCAAATTTCAGTATTCTGGGTCAACTTGAAGTACCCTATGAATTTTGATTCCCTAGAGAGTGTCGAAATATACGTTTTTTGCGACATAAACGGTCGTAAGTATCTTTTTTATCGTTTTAAGCTTAGGAGTTTGATTTTTTCACAGCTTCATGAGACAGGAGATCTGAGTGTATGGTTTTAATTTCAACTCGATACCTTCTTGCATTCCCGAGATAAAAGGTCTTGACAGACAGACAGACGGACAACAAAGTGATCCTATAAGGGTTCCGTTTTTTTCTTTAGAGGTACGGAATCCTAAAAAAGTGTTTGGCAGCCAGGATTTAACATACAGGTGTGATTTGTGAGGTTTTATTGTTTAAATAAGCAGTTAAATTAAGAACAAGCCACGGAAAAGTGGTTCAAAAAACACATTAGCATTTCTGAAGCGCGCGTTTCACTTTCAAATTAAACCACAGACAATCTTTTTTGATTGTTCGTTTTGAAAATGTGTACCTATGAAGTATGTACGCACTTTCTAAATTATGATAGTTTCTTTACACTTTATAATGTGAGAGTTCGAAGAGATTGGACAATAGAACATGGATTAGCGATTTTTGGTTCATGATCAGTTGAATCTTAGGAAACGGAGAGATAGATTTAGCAAAACGCTGTGATCTTTGAGATATTCTGTTTTCGTAGTTTCACGTGAAACAGCCAATATTAATGACCCATCAAAAAATATTAGGTTTTTTTTTTAAAATATTGTTGCTATGTTCGCATTTGACAAAAATGTCATCTGATGGTAAGCAATGATTTTATCGACGATGGCGGGCGCACGCTTGCCTAGAATTAATCTATTCAGTCTTGACTTAACGACCCCTAGGTTGTAGCAATCAGGAAGAGATTACTATGTATTAATAGCAATGTTTCAAGAAGTTTATAATAATAGGGGTTAAAGTATGAAATTACCGTTTTTTAAAACGGGTTGCTTTGAAATGTTTATCTTTGGATTGACTTGGAATTATAAGTTCAAATAAACTTTATATTAAATGTACGTTATTCTTTTTCCGAAATTAGGTATTTATTGGTTTCTTTGTGTTTTATATTTTCTGTAATATCGCAGAGTATTTGTAACTATTTTTGTATTATTAGTTTGTGTTAGGTTTCCTGTCTGACTTAGATTTACTTGCATTTCCGTATCTTTATAGATACGGAAATGCAAGTTAATCCAAATCACTAAGTCAATTTGATAATAATATAAAAGGAAGGAAGGAAGTATTAGTCTGTCTGGGCATTTGATAAGCCTGTTTTCTGCACGATGCTAACTTGAATTAAAATTTATATTTTGGAGGTGAATTTTAAGTGTCAAATAGATTTTATCTGACAGTATTTTGACACAGTATAATTATTATTTAATGTTGTTAAGTATAAAAAATGTGTAATTAGTGACTTTGTTAGTAATTAAATGGGAGTTAAATAATCTAGTTGATATACATGTACGTACCAATTAATTGTTTAGTTTCCTGGTGACTACTTCCGTCGTTCCATTACAGAGTTAATTACAGTAAAATTTATTAGGTTACCTGACCCTTAGACTTAAAAAAGGTAATATATGACTTTTTTTATTCAAGTTTGATATCTTCAATTCTTTGGTCGTCATAGTCTACGTACAAAAGATTCACCACTATCCGAAGATCCGAAGAATTCGGATTGGCATGTGCTATAGAAATGATGAATGGATTGTGTGAGAAGTGATATGAAAGAAAAGAGAGTTAGTGATAGCGTAACGGATGACAGGACAGAATGGAAGAAAGAAATGTGTTGTGCCGACCCCAAATAACATAGGACAAGGATAAGAAAATGCTGATGAGATTACTCGTGATCAATCCTTTTCGATTATTCATTATCTGTGAAATAAATCATAGAGCTGGTGGAGTTTAGTATCAAAACTACAATATCATTGTAAAATGTTGTTTAGTGTCGCTTTTTAACCAACTGCCAAGAAGGGTTATGTTTTTAGTGATAATACCGCCCAATATGGCCCATTACATATTTACTGTATTTATATGGCCCATTACATGTTTACTGTATGGATTTAAAAAAAGACAGACTTATGATTTTTCAAAAACCTAATGCAAAACAAAAATCATTTATCATTACCATTCATCATCATTATTTAGTGATAGCATGACGAGTGACAGGGCAGAATGTAAAAGTGTTGCCACAACGAACGGTCCTGAGCGTCATCGGTCCACCTTATTTATTTATTTATTTATTTAATCTTCATGCAACAACAAGGTACAAAGGCGGCGGCACCTTGTGGGATGCCTTCCAACGCTGCGTCTTCTGGTGCGCGGTCGCCACTTCCTTTCGGCCCCCTCGACCATCCGTTCTACGAGGAATGTGCCCTGCTCAGTGCCACTAAAGTTTGGCGATTCTTCGAGCTATGTCAGTAACCTTGGTTCTCCTGCGGATATCTTCATTCCTGATGCGATGACGCAAGGAAACTCCGAACTCCCTTTGGGTAACTGTAAGCCTTCTGATGAGGCCCATTGTAAGCGACCACGTTCCAATGCCATATGCACGTACATACGCACTGGTAATCATTCATTATTAATTTTAAATTCCTACTTTAATTTTATATGATGTACAAAGATTATTTACATTTTTTTTTGGCTTAAATCTGATTTTTTATCCAGACTTTTATGGTTTCAACTAAGTAATAAACATCTGCAATTGAATAGAAAGCAAACACATCAACATAACCAATATTTGGACTGCACTTGAGTCCGACTCAAATAGTGTTAATAGATTCTTGATCAATTCAAGTATTTGCTTACAATATTAGCATGAACCACAAAATTGAATTGAATGATTTATGTGAGCACAAAACATTTTCAGAAATAACGTATTTTTTTGGGGTTGAATCTACTTGAAATGTATGTTTGAATGTGATCAAAATCGTAAAAAAAAACTGGCCAAATGCGAGTCGGACTCGTGCAAGAAGTCCGACTCAAATAGTGTTAATGAATTCTTGATCAATTCAAGTATTTGCTTAGAATATTAGCGTGAACCACAAATTTGAATTGAATGACTTATGTGAGCACAAAACATTTTCAGAAATAACGTATTTTTTTGGGGCCGAATCTAAATTGAATCAAATTTATGTTTGAATGTGATCAAAATCCTAAAAAAAAACCGGCTAAGTGCGAGTCGAACTCGCGCAAGAAGGGTTCCGTACCGTACGTAGTAAAAAACGGCAAAAAAATCACGTTTGTTGCCCGCTTAAATATTTATATAGACAACAGAAGTACAAAATCTGTGAAAATTTCAACTCTCTTAACTCTCACGGTTCATAAGATGCGGCCGGTACGGAACACTAAAAAATCAAGAAACCGAAATTGATTATAAATCTATAAATAACAATTATCCTCGTTTAAATCTATGGCCGACCCTGACATTGATATTTTAATTCATAAACAAACAATAAAATATCCGGTGCGAAACGAGTTATATTATATAACCACAGATTTGCTATTAGAGGTCATTGATATGAGGAGAATTGGCTTACAATTTGTTAGAAAAATGACGATTAATTTTTGAATTTTGATAAATCGGTACTTATTTATGTAAATGTGTGGAGATCTGAGTGAATGTTAACTACACACATCACAAAAGAATAGCGTTCACTCACATTTTTTATTATCTAAGTTGAATTTAATTTTATGATGTTTATTTTTTTAACATTGTTCTTTGTTTCGAATTAAATATACTCGTATTTTTTTTTAAGTCAATGCATTTTGTGGGGTTTATTCTCGTATCAGATATTTTAGTCGGTGTATATAAGTGAAATGTTACAACAATGTTACAATGTTGTTATATGTTGTTGCTGTTTTGTTATGTTGTTTTTTTTTTCGGTGGGAAAATCATCCAGTGTGTGGTCATCATGTTGTGTGTGTTTAATTTTAAATACTTAATGTTATTAACGTTAAGTGAATAAAGAGAGAGATAGTGCGACAAATCTCTCAAACCACCGTCGCAAAGACGTTTCAGAGGTATCAAAGCATAGATAACTTGGCTGAAAGACCTCGTAGTGGATCGCCGAACTATTCTTACTGCTGTTCAGAAGCATTTCATCAGGTTACTGACTGCCTGTGATCTAACAGTCAATGCCCTCAAATAAGACCACAGTTGCATGTTGCTATCGGACGTAAAATTATTCAGATGTGATTGTGATTAATCATCATGTTTTCTTTCAAAGGTTTTTAAGTCAAAAGTGAAAAGGTTTTTTCTAGACAAACGTGCTTTGTTTTTGACAACATCTTTGCTTACCATCATGTGAGATTGTGGTTAGGCGCGAGCCTAACAATAGCAATATTAATTATATATCATCATCATTTCAACATTTCAGCCGAAAGACGTCCACTGTTGGCATAGGCCTCCCCCAAATGTCGCCATAATGACCGGCCCTGTGCGTCTCGCATCCATCGGATTCCCGCGACGTTCGCCAGGTCATCGGTCCACCTTGTGGGAGGCCTTCCAACGCTGCGTCTTCCGGTACGTGGTCGCCACTCCAGAACCTTTCGTCCCCATCGACCAACTGTTCTGCGAGCAATGTGCCCTGCCCACTGGCCACTTAAGTTTGGCGATTCTTCGGGCTATGACTGTAACCTTGGTTCTTCTGCGGATATCTTCATTTCTGACGCGATCACGCAAGGAAACTCCGCTTAAATATACATATATATATATATATATATTTGATAATATAAAATAATATTAATTTGTTTCGTAACTCAAATGGTAGATACGAGTTTAAAAATTATAGCTTGTGTATTAAAAAAATTACTGTTACCACAAATATCTCAAATTTTTCAAATTAACGCAAAGTTTGATGTATGATGTGTGTATTACGAGATTTACGCCTTGTTTGAAAAAGATTTGCATTTTGATGTGACGTTTATGAATACTTAAAACTTATATATATAAAGATGCAATGACATTGAATTTGAATCGGGGAGTTTGTGAATAATGTTTTGTCGATAATATTGATTTATGGTATTTTTAATACTTTTAACAGACTTCCAAAAAAGGAAGAGGTTCTCAAGTCATCTGGTTTTTTTTTATTAATTTATTGTAAGTAATCCAGTGAAAAATATTGAATTAAAGAAAAAGCTATCTTCAAAAATATATTTATTATATTGTACTTGGAAACGTACTAATATTTTAAGTGACCAAAGACATTTTTAAGTGACTAATAATTTGCCACAGAAGAATGGAAGAAATCGATAAAATATTGATTATTCTGTGATCAGAATTGCTGCCAAAGATTACTATGCAGAACAGATATTAGACAGAAAAGTTAATCAATTATTTAAAAAAATGATGCGTAGCCTATGAGGCTGGCAGACATATGAAGAAAATAAATAATTTGGGTTTGCTTCTGAATTTGATGATGAATGATGATTAATGGATCCGATTTTGGAAAAGAATTAAGTGATTTGTCCAAATTGATTTGATGACCTATGAATTCAAAATAAAAAATATAAATAATATTATGCAAGCTAGGCGGTATACTTAAGATTTATCAAAGATGATGGAACTGAATGGTCCTCTGGAAAATGTCTTCTCTTCTTAAACGATTAATCTTTTTCCTTTATTTAATCCTCAATGCATCTTGATTTGGGGAAATACGTTTTAAATTATATTTTCCACGCTATAATATTCCCTTTTCTTATTTTGGTCTTGAAATATTCGTGATAGTCTATGGAAGATTTAAACGGTGAGAAAAAATGGAAAAAAAAATCACGAAAAAAAAAAATCCGAATACAACGCCATCTCTAATTAAAATGTCATTATAAAATGAATTATGCTGTTCTGGTAATGCCAGTAGATGGCGTTATCCTTACTATTAGGCGGTAAGAAGTTCGACTGGTCAGCTAGTAAAGAAAAAATAAAAAAAGACGCGCAGCGCTACATCCAATCGCTCAACAACTTCGCCAACCGTGTTCTTACTGCCTTAAACTCAAAACACATTTGACATTCCATCAGCAATACATCTTCACACATCTAAATCCTTTTCCTTTTCACTAAACAAACAAAGAGCGAACTAAGCAATTTCACTTTTGAGTATAAACAAAATATTCGAAAGCCATGTGCCGAGAAGTCGATACCGTTGGACGAGCTTGACGCCTCTAGGCACAGACTAAAGAATTTGGCAGAACGGATTACATACAAAGCCTAGGTAGGGATTAGCTAAGTAGGTTTAGGTAGATTAATGCTTAATGGTCGAAACACAAAGAGTGAATAGGCTCTTAATAAATTAGCGCGCCTCACAATCAACGATTGCATCACTGCTTACCATCAGGTGGGATCGCAGTCAAGTACTGGTTTATATCAATTAAAAAAAATACGACATCAGTCGCTATGCAGTATCAAATTCATGTGACAGTTGGGGTGAAATGCAGCGAAAAGCGCGCTTCATGGTCACCTTGTTTGAACTTACCTTTACTATGCGATTGAAACTAAGCCTAAAATGTGGTCTAGCTAAGTTTAAATTGATGTGGCAGCACATTTATGCAAAGTCTAAGACGTAAGTGAAGTTAGGCACAATTTGCAATAATATGGATATACCCATACGTTTTAATTTAAACCATATTCGAATTCTATTTCTTTTTTGGTGTGTTTACTTAGGCGGCAGTTTTTTTATTCACTGATCGTTTTGGAAATGTATATGTTACGAGTACATATACTCGTACAATCACTATTTAATGTTCAAATAATAGTCAACGGCTTCTCAATTCCTCATTAGTGCGTTCAAAGAAGTTCAAAATAGTCAATTAGAATGTAAGTTAACGCACGTTAAATAACTGATTCGCATTCCAATGAAAGTGCGAAAAACGAATGCGTATTACATAAAAATTACGTAACTTTTTGTCTTTTCCATAATCAGTCTCTTACTTAACAAATGTATGGTGAATGTAGATTTTTAAAAAAGAAAAAGAAACACAACGCCATTAAAAACAGCTTAGCAATAGGAACCATATTTGCGGAAGTGCAGACGTCATGCTTTGCTTGTATTTGTAGTTAAACTGACATCAAATTTTGAGTTACGCATAAAAAAAACAGCATTGAATAACGTAAACAACAAAGGAACTTAACGGTGATTTTATTTTTATTTTTTTAATAATCCAGATCAATAAAGCGCTTTAGTCTTTTTTTTTGGGGTAGAAAATCATCTAATGACTTTTCTCGCTCTAGTGCGGAATAAAAAAATGAAAACCTGCGATACAAAATTCAGACTAAAACGCTCTCAACTAAAAGAACACAGGTGGGCTTTAGTCAGTAAGAGTCTGACACTCCCTCTCACTTCACCCGAAGTTATTTGAACATTTATCACCAATAAAATAAAACGTCAAATGTACCTTCTGCAAGATAATTCATAATCTACGCTAAGTCATAGTGCCTGTTGTACTTTCTACACCTTAAGACGTGTGGAGAGTATCTCGTTAGGCGTCGATAGTTTAATACACAAGTAGAAAGTTTATTGATTTTGCGTAACAGGTGACGTTCGTTGCGAGTATTTTTGGCATGCGAATTCTGTGATCAAGTGACACTCCTGGCAAGGTGATAATTAATGGGATTGGTTAATGGCTTTCTTTTCTATAGTTATTTGTTTTGCGAGGCAGGCGTAAGAGGTGTTAGTATCGAATTAATATTGCATAATGGATTAACAAAGTAGGTGCCCTGAAATCACACGATGGGGTCGCGGCGGCAGATCAAAAAAGAGACAATAATAATAATAATATTCCACAACTATCACACAACGCCGTCTAGTCTCAAGCTAAGCAGAGCTTGTGTTATGAGTACTAGACAACTGATAAACATACTTATATATTTCTAAATACATACATATATAGATAAATTAAACCCAGACACAGGACAAATGATCGTGCTCATCACACAAACATTTGTCCTGGGTGGGAATCGAACCCACGACCTCCGGCATAGCAGTCAGGGCCACTAACCACTAGATCAACAGGCCAGTCAAAAGATGGCGGGACGACTTAGATGTCTTACTTAGGAATTCGCAAGAAGTGGCTCAGAGCCGGGGACAATGGAAGAAATGGAGGGAGGCCTTTGCCCAGCAGAGAGATAGTATAAGATAGATATAATATAATAATGGATTAACCATGATGATGGTGTCTCAAGACGAAAGCCTATGACAAGTGCGTGTTGCCAGTGATGACATATGGCTCCGAAACGTGGTCGCTTACAATGGGCCTCATCAGAAGGCTTAAAGTCACTCAAAGGGCAATGGAAAGGGCTATGCTCGGAGTTTCCTTGCGTGATCGCGTCAGAAATGAAGATATCTGCAGGAGAACCAAGGTTACAGACATAACCAGAAGAATCGCCAAAGTTAAGTGGCAGTGGGCACAGCAAGGTGCCCTGTGCTCGCAGAACAGATGGTTGATGGGGACGAAAGGTTCTGGAATGGCGACTGCGTACCGGAAGACATGCCACAATGACCGGTTCTGTGCGTCTCGTATCCATCGGATTCCCGCGACCCTCACCAGGTCATCGGTCCACTTTGTGGGAGGTGTTCTATTTATTATAATAGTTTTAATAAGTTGTATGTGTATGAGGAATAAATAAACATTTTTCTTTTTTACGATGACTTTGTTCTATCGCTTACCATCAGGCAATATCGGCGTCAAGAACGAGATCAACAATGATCAACAAAATTACCTACAAATTGTTCTATTGCGATGCTGATATCACGGCAAAACTATGAGTTCCTATAGATAACAATACTTCATTGTCTACTTATTGAACTCTGTCACACACTTGGCTAAAATAATAGTAATTATCAAACAGTAAAAAGATTTATTACTTTGCTAAGTATCACGATTATAATAAAATTGTTATTTTTAATGTTAATTCTTTTTTGTGTTGTTACTTTGTTGGCACAACTACATGAGTTTATTTTGTGTAAGCGCTTATTGTTTTTATAATTTGTTGTGTTGTAACGAATAATATACGAATAATAATATATTTTTTTAGAGCAGTGGTGACCGAGTGGTAATGGCCCCGACTTACGAGTTGTAGGTTGTGGGTTCAAACCCAGCCAGGCATTACTTTGTGTAATTTATTTCATCACCACTGCTCTCAAAACGGTGAAGGAAAACATCGTGAGGAAACCGGCATGTCCTAGAACCAAAAATTCAAAGACATGTGACATCCACCAACCCACACTGGGCCCGCGTGGTGGATTACGGCCCATACCATCTCCTAGAGAGAGGAGGCCTGAGTCCCAACAGTGGGAACATTATAAGGCCGACTATGCTATGCTATATATACTTTATCTATGTATCTATTATTACTTACCCGTCTCGCTTTATCACTGTCGCTATAGTCCACTGGCTGGCACGATAAACTGTAGTCGCCCCACCATCCTGACGCCAAATGCTGATGACAAAAAACAATATTAAGATTAGTTGAGAACATAATTAAAATACAACAGCAGTAGTGGCCTAGTTAACGGCTCCGACTTACAAGTTGTACATCGTGGGTTCAATCCTGTATAATTTTGGTGTCTTCAAGGCTAGACTGAATAGACTCTTAAGAGGGTCCTTTTTCACTCGCCTATCGTCAACATCAAGCATGGTTTAAAAGCTTGTTACTTCATCTAACGCAATTCAACGTGAAGTTTGACGAAAAGGCAATGCGAAAAAAAGAGATAACACCTAAATACTCTGTTAGCATTCGGTAATTCCGTGATTTACTTGAATAATTTACAAAACTTGTTCCAGGAAATACGTGTTTTTATTTAAACCCTTAAAAGTTTTTGAAAAAAGTTGTCGTCATTAGAATCTTGATTAAATATGCAAGGCTTCTATTGTTATACTTTTTTGACTTTTTAAATTTTTGAGCAATTTATGAAGTGTCAAAGTTCATGCAAAATAGCAGGTTTTTGGGGGTCTACTGGATTAGTTTTACACAAATTTATAAATTGATTTCAATAAAAGCCTAGATAATATCTGCAAGATACTGTGTTTCCAAAATATCTAATGAAAAATGTGTAATAACGTCATAAAAGCGTAAGAGCGGTTGTATGAAAATGTATGTCGAGTTGCATCCCCTTAATAAACTAGTGCGCTTTACCATCACCGATTGCATCACTGCTTACCATCAGATGGGATCGCAGTCAACCACTAGTTTATGTCGTTTAAAAAAAGGTCCCAGCAGCAGAAATATTATAAGACTGATTTTGCTACTCATATTAAAAATAGTCTTATTAAGGTTTAATGGGAGAAAAGTTATGGAGTTGTTAGAAAGCGGACTGACGAGTAACGACCTAGTGAAGGTCGGGGATATCCGCTGGATGCAGCACAAGACCGGTCTTCTATCGGTGAAGGCTGTTGTCTAACAGGGGAAGCGAGTCTGCTAGTTGATGATTGTCATTGACGCTTTTAAGAGCTTCATCTAAACACTTTTAACATGAAACTGTTTCAAATCTTTCCTCCTTTTTATAACGTAAAATTTAAGAAAATATAAGCATGATGTTATGTACCTCATTCGGCCTATGTTTTAACACTAGAAGCACCAAACATTGCGAACATTAAACCGCCCCCGTGACAATTTTATCCCATTATATTAATTGCATTATTCCTTAGTTTAAGGCTCGAAAATTATGGTTATAAATGTCTCCAGCTGAAGAATCTTAAGTTAAACTGATGGGTCAATTTACAAGTTTCCCGAATCATACGTAATCCTATTTCAGCCGAAAGACGTTCACTGATGGACATAGGCCTTCCCCAAGTGTCGCTACAACGAACGGTCCTGTGCGTCTCGCATCCATCGGATTCCCGTGACCCTCACCAGACCTGGTAGGTCATCGGTCACCAGATACGTATGTTCGTTGGAGCCAAAAAGTTGTGACTCCAGAACCTTTCGGCTCCAGCAACCATTGTTCTGCAAGCAATGTGCACTGCCCACTGCCACTTTAGTTTGGTGATTCTTTGGGATAAGTCGATAACCCTGGTTCTAAGCGGATATCTTCATTCCTGATGCAAGCAAGGAGATTCCAAACCTCCCTTTCCATTGCCCCTTGGGTGACTTTAAGCTTTCTGATGACGTTCTAGAGTCATAAGTCATCACTGGCAATATGCATTTGTCATAGACCTCACTTTGTTTCCCACTCTACTTCCATCGAAATGTAATTCTCGAAGAAATATAAATATTACATAAGTAAATCTGTTATATTTTTTTTGTACGTGGGAAAATTATCCAATGACATCCCCCGCTCTTGGGCGGAGCGAGAGGACGCGTCATACTTTTACTGACTAAAAACCCACTCCTGTTCCTTCGTTACCTTTAATACCAGATTCTTCCTTTCAGAAGCAGACCCTTGGTCCCAGTAGGATTCGACCCTTGAGACATCTCCTTGAGGCGCGCGTGGAACAGTACGCGCCGTCCACGACTTGGGCTCGGTCCGAACGGTACCGGACGATCAGATGGCGAGCTACCCATTGCTCACCGTCCGCAAGCCCACGCCTACGGTGGCTGGAAATCGGGATCGGGATCCACGCGGCTGGGGCGTGAGGACCGCTCCCTCGCGCGTGCACGTGCGGCCTCCTTCTTTGCTAACATTACTGCTTCGCAGAAGGAGGCGACCGTCTGCCACTCCTCCTCGCTTCGAAACATGGCCTGTACCAAGCCCCGACGCGGGAGATCGTTGCCGCCGATCTCCCCTACGAGGACACGGCGGTGCTCTGCTCAAGCGGGGCACATCTCTATCGTGTGCTCCACCGTGTCCTTCGGGGTCCACACAGGCGTGACACCCAGGCGTTCCTTCCGGTCTATGTTATATAGAATTGTACTTTTAGTATCGAGTCGCGTGATAAAAGTCTAAAATAACCTAGACCACATTTAAATAAGATCTAGTATATTAACGATCCGTAACACTATAAAGTTACCGATTGTAATTATTCGGTAACTTTTAATTCACGTTATATCTATTGTATATTGTAAACTTTTGTCGCCTTGACCGGTTTTGTTCGGTATTTTGTACTATCTATTCGTACCGTCTAAGATTGCGCAAAGTAATGAATATACCTGGTGTTAATAGGTTTAATGTTGTAGATGGTTGATAGATAGGTAATTTGTTGTTACTCTTCGGAGTACATTTATGCTGGTAGAGCCTAGTATCCATATCCATACTAATATTATAAATGTGAAAGTGTGTGTGTCTGTTTGTTTGTCCGTCTTTCACGGCAAAACGGATTGACGAATTGACGTGATTTTTTAAGTGGAGATAGTTAAAGGGATGGAGAGTGACACAGGCTACTTTTTGTCTCTTTCTAACCCCCCCACTCCCCTAAAATGGGGGGTGGAAGTTTGTATAGAGCATTCCGCAATTTTCAAGGTAGAAAGCTAAAAGTTGGTATGCGGACTATTTGTAACTAACAAAAAAATCGTGCATAATTTTTTTCTGGGAATCTGCCCCCAACCCCTCAAAAAAATTTCACAATTTTCAAGATATGAAGCTAAAAATCGGTACACAGACTCCTTGTTTTATAATTACGAGTATACTGGCTTCTGCTAGGGGTGTCGCCTATGTGGAAGAAGGATCAAGGGTTTGGGCTGTGCGTTGATTAGTGTGTGAGTCAGGACTTGGCACATTGTGTGCTGGGCAAAGGCCTCCATTTTGTCCTTCCAAACTTCTCTGTCTAGGGCGATCTCTGGCTAAGTTTGCCTTTTATATATGACACAAAAATCGTAAATGCCTATGTCTGTTATAGACTTTGATGAAACCATCCAAGTATCCAATCGAGATTTTTAACACAATCTCACACACCCTACAAACTTTATTTTCTTCAATAAAAATAAAAATATTATTCTCCTTCTTCTAAAATTAAAATGGCTACATCTGTGAGTTCACAGACACTGCTATCTTCATGACAGCTAAGAAGTGAAATCCCTGCCGGGGTCTGTGTTTCCTGATAGCTACAACATAGAGGTTTTTTAAGTCAAGACTGAATAGGTTGCTTCTAGGCAAGCGTACTCTTTCGTAGACCACATGATCTCTTGCCATCAGGTGAAATAGTGATCAAGCGTGAGCTTACCAATAATAATAAAAAAAGCTAAACACAATCCGGTTACTTGTAACAATTGGCGTAAGGCATCGAGAGCTAACGTCAGATTGAACAACCGCAACTATGCCAAAAAAACCAGAGAATTTCGCACAAAAAGAAAGACTCAATATTTTCTAGATCAGCAACCTGCAATTGCCTTGACCTTATTTACTGGGTGACCAGTTCACTAGTGATACTGTCACACCGTCAGAATGACGGTTGCGTCAAGCTGACCAATGGACCGTGGTCTTCACGCAGTGTGGCGTCGTGTGCTCACTGGTATGATCTTATTTGACAATTAGGAGTTTTAGTTTCGTCTGGTTTTTGGTGAAAAGAAAAATGTGTTCTGTTCTGAACATCTTTTTTCTTTTTACCGATCATGATCATGATCTTTCTGCCCTTGTCCCATGTTATTTTGGGGTCCACGCAACATGTTTTTAGGGTTCCGTACCTCAAAAATAAAAAACGGAACCCTTATATTTTGATTACTTGGTTGTACATCCGTCTGTCTGTCTGTCAAGACCCTTTATCTCGGAAACGCGTGGAGGTATCGAGTATTGAAATTAAAATCATATACTCAGGTCTGCAGACCCTTGAAGCTGTGAAAAAATCCAGGTTGCCCGGTTGTACAAAAAAAAGCGAGGTTGCCCGGTTTTTTTTTTCAATTCCGTCCTGTCATTCGTCATGCCATCACTAACTCTCTTTTCTTTCATAACACTCCTCACATAATCCATCCATCTTTTCTTTGGCCTCTCTGTACCTCTCCGTCCATCCACATAACTCTTTAAGTCTCTCTTCACATGACCATACCAAGATAAAAGCTTCCCCTTCATCTTTTCAGTCATTGGCGCCACTATTCACTTTTGTATCTGATTATTGTATAATTTCAATAAAAAAAAAAAATCTTATATCGTCATCATCACCTCAGTCGAAAGACGTCCATTGCTGAAAATAGGTCTTACCTAAGCGTTGCTATAACGATTGATACTTTGGAACATTTTTTATATTTCTTTATAATGGTTATTAACATTAACGTCTTGTCCCATTGGGCCGGCCGTTGAAAACAGTAACTGTTTTAAATTGCCGATTGTCGATTGAGATTAATTATCAGAGGTTACGGAAAAAGCAGAAGTTCAATGAATATGGTAAATTTCAATGTTCGATATATAGTTATCAATCACTCTCCTGACTAAATTGTTAAGTACACAGTTACAATTTAATCATATATTTATACCTACACATACACCTTTCACTGTGATATTTTTTTTCTGAAACAGCCTCACATGACCAGCCAGAAATATCATTTAAATCACTTAGCTAAAAACTTTTCAGTCCATCTAATTATCAATTCGATGATGTAGATTTAACTTTCTCCGCCAACTCCGCCTGAGTATATTATTTTAATTTATATCTACAAGCTGCCAACAAGTCTTCATTAACAGTGCTATAAATATACTCATAAAAATATTCTATTTAGATTGCTTGTAAGATTATGTCTAGAATGGTTTATTGAATTCTAGTTTTTCAAGTCACTCAAGACGATTGCTTATGACTGTGCGAGTTGTCAGTAATGACATGAAACCGAAACGTGGTCGTTCACTATGAGCTTCTTTAGAAGGCTTAAAGTCACCAAAATGGTAAGAGGCTATGCTCAGAGTTTCCGTGCGTGATCAAACCAGAAATGAAGATATAATGAGAATCGAGGTTGCTGACATAGCCCGAAGAATCGCCAGATATAAGTGGCAGTGAGCAATGTACATTGCTCGTTGAACAGTGGTCAATTAGGTCGAATACTTCTGGAGTCTGGCGACAGCGTACTAAAAGTCGCAGCGTTGCAAAACCTCACACAAAATAGACTGATACTCTGGTGAAGGTCGCGGCAATCCGATGGATGCAAGACGAACAGGATCATTCAATGCGACGATACTAGGGGAAAGCAGCAGTGGATGACTTTCGGCTGAAATGATGAAGTCACTCAAAGAAGTCTACGCTGCTAGTACGGTCTAATATTGCAAGAAGCTTTCGCATTACAGGTTTTTTTTTTAATTGATATAAACCTTCGATCCGACCTGATGGTAAGCAGTGATGCAATCATTGATAGTAAGGCGCACTAGTTTATTAAGAGCCTATTCACTCTAGCCTTGAAGGCACCTAAATTATAGTTGGACGGGAAGACCGCAAAGAAAGAATAGGAAACTGATTACACAAAATACAATTCTATCTATTATACTAAAGAGAAAAGGTTTGTATTTTTGTTCGTAACTCAAAAACTACTAGACCGATTTTAAAAATTCTTCAACCAGTAGAATGCTATTTTATCACTGAGTGAAAAAGACATATATATTTTTTACTTTCACGCGGACAAAGCCGCTGGCAAAAGCTAGTCATTAATAAAGCTGCGTAAGTTGAAATTACTCTTAATGAGTAACAGATAATCAAGTATATTTATCATATAAAATCGACTTTCAAACATTACAATGAACGAATTCCCATCCAACCTATTTTCAACTCTATCGTTCTGCACATAAAAATCAAGGTTTTATGTACCACATCGTCACGGGCCCATGAAATTGTCAAGCCGCCTTGACATGTCATGTTGCTAAACCATGCGATTCTTATGCGATTGTGTAGAACAATCGACTCGTTAATTATTTCGCTTTGTTTGTGTAGAAGTTAAGTTTGGAGTATTAATAAGACAAGCTGACGAACTTTGAATTTAATAAGAACATATTGAATCATTTATTTCTTTACTAGCTAGAAAATTATCCCAAGGCAACAAACTATCACTAAAAAATATAATAATAATATCGCTTACAATGGGTCTCATCAGAAGACTTAAAGTCACCCAAAGGGCAATGGAAAGGGCTATGCTCGGAGTTTCCTTGCGTGATCGAATCAGGAATGAGGATATCCGCAGGAGAACCAAGGTCACCGACATAGCAGGAAGAATCACCAAACTTAAGTGGCAATGGGCACGGCACATTGCTTGCAGAACGGATGGCCGTTGGGGCCGAAAGGTTCTGGAATGGCGACCACGTACCGGAAGACATAGCGTTGAAAGGCCTCCTACAAGGTGGATCGATGACTTGGTAACGGTTGCGGGAGTCCGATGGATGCGAGACGCACAGGACCGTTCATTGTGGCGACACTTGGGGAAGGCTTATGTCCAGCAGTGGACGTCTTTCGGCTGAAATGATGATGATGATGATGATGAACATACTATCAGGATAAAAAGTATCTATGTGCTATTCCAGGTCATGATCTACTCTTCTACCAAGTTTCAGCCATTCGAGCGTGAAGAATTAACAAACATACAAACGCATTCTCAAACTTTCACTTTTATAATATTAGTGTGATTTATACTTCATGCACAAAGTTTTATAAGTGTCCATGTAGGCCTATGTGAAATAATAAACTTTTGACTTTGACTTTGAAAGGTACAAAGGCGGATTTTATGCCTAGCGTCAACCTAGACTGGTAAGCATTATTTATTATGTCATTGTGTTAACAATACACAAAACCTTATAGATAAAAAGTTATACCTACTTATGTAGTTATTCTGTTAAACTTTTTCCGTGTTTTGTGTGTAAATAAAACTAACACACACATCAAGATAAAAACTGCATATTATGCAAAAGTCTGACTTCCCACAAAGATGAACTGTGCTGTACCGCACAATAATTAATGGTTTTTCAATTTACCTAATTTAGTTTTAGCAGCTAAAAGCTTATCCAGCATATATGAATATGCTTGTTAAGCGCTCTATAACTAATTCATACTTCTACACGAAAACTTTTTTATACCAACGGGACCGATTATAATGTACAAGTTTACAGCAAATTAACATTTTTTTGTTTATTAATTAATGGGCGTAATTTTAATTGGGCACCTAACGCGGATAAAAATCTTGCAAAATATGTTATGTGCGGCATAAAATTAGTTATGTGCGGCAATTAATAACATTATATTTTGAACTTATATAAAGTTTTTAGGTTTTAATTGAATTATTCGGTGTGTAGACAATACAATAAAATTACTCTTCTTTTCTTATACCTATTCACCTTTTCTCTCTCTTATATTGCACCTACCACTATTTATCTCTGCATCACCCTAAGGTTGACTGGTAGAAAATACCTAAGGCATTAAGTCCGCCGCTGTACGTTTGTGCATAAAGTATTTAATAAATAAATAAATAAATTACATATCATATCGTGGATGTATCTCTTGAATTCTTTTAAATTTATGTCTTACTTCCCGATTAACACAATATTTTTTTTTTTTTTGTTTTTTTTTTTTAAGGTGGTATATCATCTAATTACTTCTCGTGCTCTAGGGCGGAGCAGGAGGGCGTGTCAGACTTTTACTGACTGAAATCATAGCTATATTACTTCTTTGCGTTTTGCGTTCCAGGACTATGGGTTTCTCTTTCGAAAGTAAACCCATGGCCCCAGTAGGGTTCGGCCTTGCTGGGCGTCTACGCTTTTGCTGACATCTCTTTGAGGCGCGCGTCCAGACGGTTACCGGACAGCCGGACGGCGTGCTCCCCATTTTGCTCGTCGTCCGCAAGCCCACGCCTAAACGGTGGCTAGAAGTCGGGGTCCTGGCGGCTGGGACGATAGTAAATTGGAAAAGGATTTGTCTGTCTGGTCCTGGGTACGAGCACTAGTCAACAATTCGTACATAGGTAGCTCCGGACCGCGGAGAATTTCTGAAAGGGAAACCCGTAGTCCTAGAACGCAAAGGGTAATTGAAGGATACAGGTGTGGTTTTAGTCAGTAAAAGTCTGACACGCCCTCGCGCTCCACCCAGAGCGCGAGAAGTAATTTTGATGATTTTCCACCTAAAAAAAAATCCCCTTAGATGGCAAATTTTGAAAAATCCTCTCTTAGTGCTCGCCTACGCCATAAAAGGAAACCATGTGCAAAATTTTACGTTTCTAGTCTCAGTACTTTCGGCTGTGCGTTGATATGTCAGTCAGTAACTTTCTCCTATTATATAGGTTTTACTACAATCCGCCAAGTTCAATGACAAAATATAATATGTTCCGGCGGCATATATAATGGCACGGATAATTGTGTACCAGAGAAACTACGTGGGACATGAGAATATGCAACTGCGTTTGAGGGTGACGGTCGCATTGCAATAATACTAGAAGCACGTCTTATATGGACGTGACCAACGAGGTAGTGCAGTTATTATAGAACTAGCTGTGTTCCTTTCTATATGCGTTTTTATTTGGTTGGGAAATCCTGGGAAGTTATTTGAGGATCACCAAATCTTATCTTTAAATTCTTTTTTTCGTATCCCATTCAGTAAACCCTTTCATTTAATACCCATATCATGGGGGTGCATTTAAAATAGCCAATCCGCCATCTTGGATGTCCGCCATGTTAGATTTAAGTCACGTGACTATTTTTTTCGTATTCCTGACGGCAAATCCTTTCATTTGATACCCATATCATGGGGGTGGATTTCAAACAGTCAGTCCGCCATCTTGGGGAGGCCGCCATATTGGATTTGTATTGACGTTTCTTAACTAGTCATGTATTGTCATCAGAACTCAGAGCGTGTGCAAAATTTCGTCCTAATCGAAGACCGGGAAGTGGGTCAAATTAAGATTCCAAGATTTTCTTACATACATAGTTAGTTACAAGTGAAGCTAATAAAAGCGTGTTAAAAAGGCCTGTACTGGGTTTAATTAAGAATTAATGGAATAAAGAGACCTCTTCCCGTCTGAAAAAAAAAAGTCCATGCTGCTCAATTAAATTGAGCAGCATGGACTTTTTTTTTTAGTTGGGAAAATCATCTTATGACAAATGTCGTTCTTGGGCGGAGCGTGAGATAGTGTCAGACTTTTACTGACTAAAAACCCACTCCTATTCCTTCGTTGCCTTCGTCCCAGGGCCCCGGGTTTCGTTTTCACACTACCCATGGCCCCAGTAGGCTTCGACCCTGCTGGGCCCCTACGATTTGCTGACATCTCCCTGAGGCGCGTGTGGAACAATACGCGCCGTCGACGACTTAGATATAATAATCCCTGTAAAGGTGAACTACTAGTTTTCAGCGGGGAAAACTAGGAAATTTCATTTGTTTCTCCTGTAAAATTAGGAGAATCCTTGTTAAAGGCATCCAGCTCGACATAAATTTTCACTGTTTTTCATACAACCGCTCTTACGCGATTATGACGTTATTACATATTTTTCATTAGATATTTTGGAAACGCAGTATCTTGTGGATATAATCTAGGTTTCTATTGAAATCATTTATAAATTTGTGTAAAACAAACCCAGTAAAGACCTCTGAAAATCTGCTATTTTACATGAACTTGACATTTCATAATTTACTCAAAAATTTAAAAACTCAAAAAAGTATAACAATAGAAGGCTTGCAAATTTAAGCTGTTGGTCCCCGCATTAACGCCGGCGTTTACGCGCCATTGTCTTACTATTGTGTCTCTAATTACGCACTCAAAAGGTTAATAAAGATTCTGAATGACGATAATTTATTTCAAAAACTCTTAAGGGTTTAAATAAAACCACGTATTTCCTGAAACAAGTTTTGTAAAATATTTGAGTAAATCACGGAATTACCGAATGCTAACAAAGTTTTCAGGCGTCAGCTCTCTTTTTTCGCGTTGCCTCTTCGTCAAAAATCGCGTTGGATTGCGTTAGATGAAGTAACAAGCTTTTAAACCATGCTCAATGTTGACGATAGGCGAGTGAAAAAGGACCCTCTTAAAGAGGGTTAGGTTAGATTGGCTGACTTAGAAATTTAGAAGGCGATGTAGATTTTTAGAATCAAATAATGAAATTAAAAAGAAGTCTATTTATTTAGCTCTCTTATGATGTTAATGTGATGATAAATATAGATAGTCATTAAACAGAATTACTCACCTCATAAAACATATACGAAGACAGCAAAACCTGTAGTGCGTTGTAACCAACTAAAGTGTTTTGAATCTGGAAGGCTTTTCTATTCGCCATCCACAGTGGGCCAGCCACCATTACAAAGGCCAGATATACACAAACCATGGCCACGGTGGGCAATGGTGTGTCGAAGAGGAACCATCCTTGTACTCGAGGATCTGGAATAGAAGAGTTGATTGTTAGTGATCTTATTTTTAAACAATTTATTTATTGTCGATAGGATAGCGTTTGGTTATGGTAAGCAACGATGCAGATGTTGGAGCACGCTTGTCTAGAAATAATAGAATAGAATAGAATAAACTTTATTGTACACCAAAAAAGTAACACAACTTATACATAAACTTAAATCTATGGGTACAATGGTGGTCTTATCGCTGTCAGCGACATCTACCAGCCCCCCTAGCCAAGTTACAATCATTTCGTTTCGATTCTCTTTTCGTCAATCGCCTCGAGTCGGTCACGACTCCGATTCCTTTGTTCTAACGTCATCTCAACGCTCAGTCACGTGCTCAGAACAAAGGAATAGGAGGCGTGGCTGACTCGAGGTGATCAATGAAAATAGAACCGAAACGAAACGGCTGGCAACCTTAAGATGGATCGTAAGAACTTAAAATAATACAGGGGGTAGTCTGCGGTGTACTGCTAACAAATTAATCAATCTCTATATAAAACACAATACATAACTATAAATATGTATCTATATATATATATCTTTTCGTTCTTGGTTTAAATATTCACAAGTTGCAGCTCAAAAACACAGAGCCCAGGCAATTTTACTCTACAGCGGTACGCGTAATTAATTTGTTCCCAAATTTTTTTGTGTATACGAGTATGTGAGATGTTCATCATGTGTCTTCGACGTATTATCGTACGTCTAGTAGTCCAATGATGAAGCGGGTTTGGCGGAATAAAATTATGCAATTCCGGACGCACACTCACCGAAATATAACCGTTAGTAATAAACCGACAAGCCAACAACTCTTTATCGATGCTCAAGACTTCGAAACTTTATATTTGTAATTACAAAACATGATAGAAAAGAGTGTCCATGGAGTTTCTTGCACATTCTTCTCCATAGAAATCTACGCTATGGAATGTGCAATTAGCATCATTTTTTCTGACTGACCGACTTCTCGACATTTCAAAAGTGCCTGTAAATGGTTTATTTGAAATAAAATGCTTTGAATCTTTGACTCGACCAGTGCATCATTACTGAAGATCTTATTTATTTATTTATTTAAAAATATAAGTTCACAGTTTAGGACCAAAACACTTATATTCTAAAATCTTAGACTAATAAAAAATAAAAACTTATAAAATATTAATTTGCCAATAAACTATAAAAAAAACTTTAAAATGAATATATATATTTACAAATTTGGTACGGCTTGTCATGGAAGATATCCAGATCTATGTGCTGAGTGAGCAAAGAGTTGAGCAGTGTAATCTTTTTGATCCTTTCCCTTTTACTGAGAAAGGATTCTTGTAGGATCAAAGGTAGTGAGATTGAACCGCTTCTGTCAGTTTTTTATGAGTTGGGAAATTATCCAAAGAGTTCTTGCGCTCTAGAGTGACGACTCAGACTTTTACTGACTAAAACCCACCTGTGTTCTTCAGTTGCCCTTTGCGTTTTAAGGCCACGGTTACTCTTTCAAACGTTTTCGCAGAGGGCAAGCGTCATGCACATGTTGTTTTATAGAGTAACTAGCTTCGGCCAGCGGCTTCGCCCGCGCGAAAGTTCTCCATACAAACTTTCAACCCCCGTTTTACCCTCTTAGAGGTGGACGTTCGTAATATCCGTTCTTAACGGATGTCTACACCCTATAAGGAACCTACCTGCCAAATTTTAAGTTTGTTGGTGTTGTAGTTTCGGAGATTTTGTGATTAATCAGTGAGTGGTATTGCGTTTTTACGAGTATATAATTATATAAATTGAAATAAAAGAATACTAACATTGGAAATAGAGTTATTTAGTCATTCGGAAAATTAACTTAGTAATTTCTCGAGATAAAGGGTCTTGACAGATAGACAGACAGAGACACAGACGGACGGACAACAAAGTGATCTAAAAAGGAAAAAAACGGAACCCTTTAGGATCACTTTGTTGTCCGTCCGTCTGTGTCTCTGTCTGTCTATCTGTCAAGACCCTTTATCTCGAGAACTCGTGGAGGTACCGAGTTGAAATTAAAACCATGTACTCAAGTCTGCGGTCCTTTGAAGCTGTCAAAAAATCAAACTTCTAAGTTAACAAAAAAAAACCGCCATTTATATCGCAAAAAACGTGTATTTCGACACTCTCAAGGGAACCAAAATTCATTGGGTACTTCCCGTTGACCCATAATCCTGAAGTTTGGCATAAAGCAAGGTCTTATAGCACAGGTATAGGGAAAAATCTGAAAACAGTAAATTTGTTGTTATGTCAAAATCTTCGAAACTCCGTAATTCGGGAATTGAACTGTTTTCATAGGTAAGTCTGTACGGAACCCTCAGTGCGCGAGTCCGACTCGCCCTTGCACAGTTTTTTATTCTTTTACTTATAAATTAAAAACACACGTGTAAAAAAAAACATCATTTGAATATATGAAGCAGCCTGTATCGTTAACGGGTATTGCAATAAACCAACTCTGATTTTCATTCATAAACATCTTCAAACTGGTTTACGCACTTGTGCGTTCGTTCATTATTTCTTTATTGCTTGTAGTAGTAACAAGCAACAATAAAATTAATGTTTCGCAAAATATAACAACTATATTTTGCGAAACATTAATTTTATTTTTATATTTTTAATTTTTAAGTGTTAGTAACATGTGTTATTAGCACTTTAAAATTGAAAAAGATTACATATGCCAATAAAATATGCCAATAAACAGTAATCAAAAGTATATTCTGTGATATTAAATTGCAAGATTTACATGTATAGATAAACAAGTATATTAAATAAATAGATATGATTCATTTTAATTTTCAAACCAAGTAAATACAAGTACTTAAATCTTTTTTAGCGACAAGCTTTTGTATAATATAAACTGTTGAATGACGTTATAAGTTTATTTATTTATTGTTTATTTATATATACTTTATTGCATACCAAGATTACAAATTTAAAAATTTAAATAATAATACAAAAGAAACATACAATTGGCGGCCTTATCGCACTCGGCGATTTCTTCCAGGCAACCCAGAATGGATAGAGATTGCCTGGACACAAAATGGGGTTGCACTTGGTGCAAATATAAAAGTAAAAAATAGTAATGATAATTCATTGATACTTAATACTAAAATAGATACACATATACATACATACAAAAATATAAATATATAAGCAAGAGAATAAGTGATGAAACGAAGACATGATCACAGTGACAAGTAATGATCCTTCACAAGCCTTTTAAATACATGCCTGTATTTAAAAGGCTTGTTTGTAAATGTTTGCGCACGTTTTATTGCCACAGGCAATGCATTCCATAGACGAGCGGCCTGGACAGTAAAAGATTTATCCAGAAAAGTAGTCGAATGCATTGGCATTTTAAGTTTTAAGTTATCTGATGACCTAAGAACTTTCATGTGGGAGTCGCAAAGAAATTGAAACCGTACTTTGAGGTAATGAGGGGTAGAAGGGGAAAAGAGCACATTATACAAGAGGGAAAGAATATGAGCATTACGGCGAAGGCGAATTGGCAACCACTTGAGTTTAAGACGAAATTCAGAAACATGGTCATATTTACGCAAACCGAATATAAACCATATACAGAAGTTTTGAAGTCGCTCAAGTTTATCCAGTTGTACTTCAGAGAGGTCAAGATAGCTGGCATCAGCATAATCAAGGATGGGTAGAAGAAGAGATTGTGCAAGCGCAATCTTGGTGGCAGTCGGCAGAAAATTACGTAGTCTTCTCAACGATCCAGCAGATGCAAATAACTTGCGGCTAACTTCTTGTAGTTGGGCAGTCCAAGAGAAATTCTTGTCGATAAGTTGATAGTAAAAGTTTATTTTAATCTATTTGGCGCATTTTAACAAAAAATTTTTTTTCAAAAAGGTTTTTACTTTTAATGTATGTTATCTGTACCTAATGAATGAATCTCAAAAACTACTGGACCGAATTAAAAAATTATGACCGAGCCCAAGTCGTCGACGGCGCGTACTGTTCCACACGCGCCTCAAGGAGATGTCAGCAACCGGAGGGGCCCAGCAGGGTCGAAGCCTACTGGGGCCAAGGGTCTGATTCTAAAAGGAAGCCTCGGGCCTGGTACGAAAGGCAACAAAGAAACAAGAGTGGTTTTTTTAATTAGTAAAAGTCTGACACTATCTACCAAGAGCAGGGGATGTCATGAGATGATTTTCCCACCGAAAAAAAAACCATTTGAATGCTACTTTATCACTGAATGACGGGCACGCCACAATTATGGCGATAAGTCCCCATTTTGAGGAGTGGCTGGAAAGACCACATGGCGTCCTTACCTTCCGCATGACACAGGTTCTCACCGGACATGGTAAGTTCGGGAGGTTCCTGCACCGAATTCGTGCGGAAGAAACGCCTGGGTGCCGCCATTGTGTGGACCGTCCGGAGGACACGGTGGAGCATACGGTAGAGGTGTGCCCCGCCTGGGCAGAGCAACGCCGTGTCCTCGTGAGGGCGTTGGGTGGCAGTGAGCTCTCGCGCCAGGCATTGGTACAGGCCATGGTCCGGAGTGATGAGGAGTGGCAGGCGGTCGCCTCCTTCTGCGAAGCAGTAATGCTAGCAAAGGAGGCGGCCGATCGCGTGAGGCAACGGTCCTCACGCCCAAACCATCGCCGGGATTCCGATCCCGATTTCAATGGGTGGCTCACCATCCGACCGTCCGGTACCGTCCGGACCAAGCCCAAGTCGTCGACGGCGCGTACATGCGCGCCTCAGGGATATGTTAGTAAATCGTAGGGGCCCAGCAGGGTCGAAGCCTACTGGGGCCACGGGTAGTGTGAAAGTGAAGCCCGGCGCGCCGGGATGAAGGCAAAGAAGGAACGGGAGTGGGTTTTTAGTCAGTAAAAGTCTGACACTATCTCCCGCTCCGCCCAAGCGCGAGATTTGTCATTAGATGATTTACCCACCTAAAAAAAAATCACTGAATGACATAGATATATATTTTCTACTCCACTATTCTGAAGCCACTGGCAGAATATAGTTTTCAACGATTTTGCCTAGCTTTTTCCGAACTATGTTAGGGTCGCCTCGGCTCCCAGTATAATCAGATGCTGCTAAACATGAAGCGACTGCATGTCTATTTACTTGATTTAAAAAACGTAGTTAAAGTTATATTAAAGCTAAGGAGTGGAATTCCCTGCCGGAGTCTGTGTTTCCTGATAGCTACTACCTAGGGGCCTTTAAGTCAAGAGTGAATAAGCAAGCGTGCTTCATTGTCCACCAAATCATTGCTTACCATCAGGCAAGATAGTGGTTAAAGTTGAACCTATCCATAATAAAAAAAAGAATGAAGGTGAATCTATCCTTTTATTTGTATTTATTCAAGAAGCCCGTGATTATAACAATTAATCTAAAATAGAAAGTAACTGCCGTTGTGTGAATTACCAAGTAAAGAGAGAATGCTATTACGGTAAGTAATGATGTAGTGGTTAAAGTAATTACAATTATATTATACAACTTACAACTTTACTACGGCAAAGCCCTTGAAAAGGTGAAAGCATTTAATTGTGCGACGCACTGATTACTTGACAATGTCGGTCATTTTTTCTTCAGCCAATGTTGAATAAAATCAAGAAAAGAAATGTGAATAATTGAGTTATTAAAACTGTAAAAACTAATTTCGTTTTTTTTTTAATTTTACCCTTTAGTTTTAATTCACGACTCCATTGCTCTCTATTGTGATATTAAAAAAAAAATGAATTGAAGGTTGAAATGTGATTTTTATTATATTTAATACAAAATATGTTACCAGATAATTGAAAACACCGTAAGATTGTATTATATAAATTTCGGGAGAGTATAAATATCTATATATTTATTATAAATAGATCATTTAAAACTTTAAAAATCTCATTAACATTTTGATCATTCACAATGTATTTGAGTATTTTTTAAGATAAATCGTGTACAATTTTACGCGATTTATCATAAGCTAGCGATGTTTACAATAAAATTATCCTATGACATATTTAAATCCTAAGCTGAAGTTAACAAATCATACAAAATTGTAATTAAATGATAGAATCGTATGATTACGAAATATGATAATTATATAAATCATACCCGATAATTTTGATTCAAACTTGCATATTATGGCTGTGAGAATTTTCAGTAAGAAAGACTTCAACGCGTTGTTTACCTCAAATGGAAACTATTCACAGAACAGTTCTCAATTTATTTAGCAAATAAATAATGAAAAAGAGTTCTATTATGTAATGTTTCCTCCAATCATAGGTTTGTATATCACATTAATAATATTATTATATTATATTATTATTATATTTACATATATTATTTGTGAGTGTGTTTGTATGTTTGTTAATTCTTCAACCTCTAACGGCTGAACGGCTTTCGATGAAGCTTGCTACACGGGTAAGCCAAGTCCTGGAACGGCACATGGGTTACTTTTTTATCCCGGGAGTATATTTCTTAAAGACAATTTTCACATAACATAGCTAGGAACAATAAATATGGGTGTACTATAAATAATAGGAACATAATACCTTTTTTTAAGTGGGACATTATCAAAAAACTCCTCTCGCTCTGGGAGCCAGTAGGAGTGTCAGACTTTTACTGATTAATAAACATAGGTGAGTACCTATGTCTGGCCTGTTGGTCTAGTGGTTAGTGGCCCTGACTGCTATGCCGTAGGTCGTGGGTTCGATTCCCACCCAGGACAAATGTTTGTGTGATGAGCACGATCATTTGTTCTGTGTCTGGGTTTAATTTATCTATATATGTATGTATTAAGAAATATATAAGTATGTTTATCAGTTGTCTAGTACTCATAACACAAGCTCTGCTTAGCTTGGGACTAGACGGCGTTGTGTGATAGTTGTGGAATATTATTATTATTCTTCAGCTGCCCTTTGCGTTCCGGGTAACTCTTTCAAACAAGCCCGCAGTCCTAGCAGGCAGTAGCCCTAGCGGACCACGTCAATTGTGCTACAGATGTAATTAACCTTTGGAAAATAGAGCCTTTAAGTTTATTGTTTCCTAATGGGAACCCCGTGGCCCTGGAAAACAAGGCAACGAAGGAACAAAGGAGTAGGTTTTATAGAACGAGAGAAGTCGTTGGACGAATTCACACCTAAAAAAAAATGTTTGTTGTTTCGTTATCCTCTATTTTCACGCCATCATAAATATTATGTGAAGTAAATAAATTATGATAACCGCCATCGTAATGATCGAGCGTAACCTGTGGTCATGACGGCGTGGTCATCGTGGCTTACTGCGTGAAATCAGAATGTGAAAGTGGTGTATCATTGTCTTGTGGATGCTCTAAGATGATGTATTGCTTTCTATTATTTAACCTATCTGTACATTTATTTTTATTCTATACATTATTAACTAAATAGACATCTAATTAAGTAACTATTATTGCAAGATATTTTGTAACTATCAATCAGGGTTTTTTTTTTGAGTTTAATAAAACCTGTAATTGAAACTTTGTTTTGTAATTAATTTTCAAATTAAAATTGAAAGCTCCTTTGTTTTTTCATATAAAAATAATAATAATGAATCAATTAGTTACTTGAAATATGGTAGAGATTTTAAAATAAAACAAATGGTTTTTGATTTTATTCCGCCTTACATTCAGCATGCTTGTATAAATTATTAAACAATTAATAAATTACTTACAGTAAAAAAATCTTTTTATAATTGTTAATTAAGTTGATAAAATGACAATAAATTAAATTGAAAATGTTAAAAAAAGCAATTAAATTAAAATCACGCGTGTAAAAATAAAAGCACTAATCACTAATAATTATGTATTAGTACGAAGTATGAGTCCACTTGATCCGCCCATGAAAAATTTGTTTAAATATTTTTTTATTTATTGATTTAGTCCTTGACACCAATATTAAAATCCTATTTGCTTACATTTTACACAATCACTATTTAGAATTAATTTATTCGTATGTAATTGTACTTATAACGGACTTTAGATTTTTTTATTATTATCTATATATATAAAAGGAGAAACTGACTGACTGACATATCAACGCACAGCAGCAGTAGCTTACTGGAACTAAAAGCGTGAAATTTTGCACAAAGTTTCCTTTTATGACATAAACATGCACTAAGAGAGGATTTTCCAAAATTCACCCCCTAAAGGGATGAAAAGGGGGTCCAAAGTTGGTATGGAGAGACCTACTTTCAAGCGAGCAAAACCGCTGGCAGAAGCTATAGTTATGAAAAAATCAGTTTACAAATTCATTATTTGTCTCATTTTCCGTTAAAAAACCTCAATTTTATCACGCAATACATTTACACGCATCGTATTATTATATTCGCAAACAAGTTTTTCTAAACGCGTAAGGTAATGACATTGAAAACGAAAATCTCTCAAGTCTGACATTGACACTAAAGCCTAGAATTTTTTAATGGTATGTTTATTTTTATAGTTTGATTTATGGCGCTCTGATTTTGTTTTGTTTTTTATAGAGTTACATAACTTTGCGAGTTAGATTTTACGTTATTGAATAATACTGCTGTTAAGAATTAAAAAAAAACTATGGTGAGCTTTGCTTTAGGTGAGGTTTAAAGAAACTTTATTCTCATCTAACTTCTACCAGTGGTTTTACCCGCGTGATATTAAGTTTCTTCATTCAAACTTTGAACCCCCGTTTTATCCCTATAGGGGGTGAATTTTGAAAAATCCTCCATTAGTGATCTCCTCCGTTATAAAGGAAAATTTCTGCAAAATTTTGCAAAAGTTGTTTCGGCTGTGCGTTGTTATGTCAGTTAAGTCAGTCAGTTTCTTCTTTTATTTTAATTAGTACAAATAAAAATAGGCTCTATCCGTACCTGTTACTGATCATAATTATTTGTGTAGTCAAGAGTAAAAAAATAATATCCTAAAATTGTCCACGGAGTTTTTTCATAACTGGTAAATTCATAATAGAATCAACATTCATAAGAATCGCTACTAGAAAATACTACGCGCAGTGTTTTTCCATTTTAATCGTCATTTATTCATTCTTAAATCAATAGCCTGTACAATATTTTCATAAGTTGAGTGACATTTGGGGATATAAAAAAACGCTAATAACTTTGCTGTTTATGAACATAATTTTTTGAGACTTTTCTTAAATAACAACAAGACCTTTTCTAATAAGCCCTTAAAGTATTTGTATTAATTAAACACTAGGGGTGTATATATGGATAGAAACACAACACGTCGCTTACTTGAGAACAATAATTATAACTTAAATACTAATTTAGATTCGACAACATCCGTCATTCATTAATTTTTCGAGTAATGTCCAGTTGGTTTTATTGAATTAATGTTAATAAAATGTAAGTAAAAGTTATTGTTTCTATCAATTCAGGAGACCTAGGCCAGTAGACCATAATATATCATTTACTGGATAAATAACGTAAATTTATTTTTGGTAAAACTTAAGAAATTTGAAAGTTTAGTATTTATTCAGAAACAATCTCTTTTTAACTATCTTAAAATATTTTATTCCAATTAACATTTTATACGTATTTATTTCGTCACGCTGCCCGTTAAACCAGATACCGTCTTGCCTACCCATCGTAGAAATCTTACTACCACTAACACACTTTGGCTAGTTACGAGTTTATCCGGTTTTATGGGAAGTACTGCATTTTCTTTCACTCTCGATTTGCATAGCGTAGATCAGTTATACTCAACCTGCAGCCCGCGGGCCGCATGTGGCCCGTCAAGCATTTCTGATTAGCCCTGTAGTCTAGCATAATATTGATAGTTTAATTTTATACCATATTGTCTGAACAATTTAATAATGAAGAATACAAAGAGGAACGTTGGCGTTCGTACCCAACTCGTCTATCTAAACAAAAGATACTTGCTGTTCCTGAAGTAAGTAATTTGGTAAACGCACGAGGACATATGTTACACCGATGTTTATGAATTAGCTACCCCCAAACTTGTTATCATGTGCTAAATTTAAATACCAACTTAAAAAAAAAATAAAAAAAATATCTGTCAGTGTGTCCGTAGCCATGTATATGGATTGTGTAACAAGCAAGCCCCGCATTTTGCATCCATGAACAGTGAAAATTGCCCATGGATGTTGATGTAGTATGTTGCTTGATTTCGTGGATGTATTGGTCATTTCATGTTGTTAACTTATAAATTTATTGTCACGTATTAACAAAATTTGTAAAAATGTGAAACGAGAACAACTGCCAACAAACTGTATTACAGTTTGGCAGAATTTTTGTAATGTATAATTTAAGCAAATCTACACTAATATTATAAAGAGGTAAAGTTTGTTTTTTTTGTTTGTAGGATAGGTCTCTGAAAGTACTGGTCCGACTGCGAAAATTTTTTCATTGACAGAAAGCTGCTTTATTCCTGAGTGACATATAGGCTATATTTTATTTACGCGGGCAAAGTCACGGGCATAAGTTAGTTTTGAATAAACTAAAAAAAATATCTACTTCATTTTATATCTTCATTTTTATTGTACGGAAATCTGTTTACTTGTTCACTCCTTGACGATGTATGAATCAAGTAGCTTCTGCCTGCGGCCTCACCCGCGTGAAAGTTAGTTTCCCGATACAAATTTGGGACCTCCACTTCATCGCTTTAGGGGGTGAACTTTGGAAAATCCTCTCTTAGGGCTCGCCTACGTCATAAAAGGAAACCTTGTGCAAAATTTCATGCTCCTAATCCCAGTAGTTTCGGCTGTGCGTTGATATGTCAGTCAGTCAGTTTCTCCTTTTATATACAGATAATGAACCCGCTAGCAAAACAAAAAGCTGAACTATACCAGCATGCAGCAATTTTATCGAAAACTGTCCATTTATCAACAAATGAAAAGTCCCATTTACGTAGATACTATTGAATATTGTTCTATTTTACTGTAAGTTATTGCGACCGATCGTGATAATGATAGAAGCGCTATGTGGCCCGAGAAGAAAAAAGGTTGAGTATGACTGATGTAGATATTATATTTACAAATTTATACAAATTTGTTCGATCAGTTTCGTTGTTTCAAGGTTGTTGTAGAATAAGTTATTTTAAAAATTTGGTTTATTCATTTGATTATTTTAGTATATTAGGAAATATTTATAAGCCTTTCTTTTTATTTTTAGAGCCATAGTTTCTTAAGACTTCGTAGCCTTCAAGAGAATCCTTGCCGCATATATTTATAGAATTGATAAATCGTTGTATATTACAGCTCAGAATAATAATTATATTTACAACTTTCACATAATGCCATCTAGTTCCGAACTAAGCCGAGCTTGTGCTATGATAAATGATAAATGATATTTATTCTGCAAATAGGCTTAAAAAACACTTTTACACGTCAAAATATGAGTATGAGTACTAGACAGCTTAGAAACATACTCATATATCTCTAATTAAATACATATTAAAGATAAACTCCACCCAGACACAGAACCAATGATCGTGCTCATCACACAAACATTTGTCTTAGGTGGGAATCGAACTCACGACTTCCAGCATAGCAGTCAGAGCCACTAACCACTAGACCAACAGGCCAGTCGCAGAAGACGAGAGTTCTAGAATTCCTAGAAAGGTAGTGTCCTTGGCCAGAATTATAAACTAATTAATGTGCCCTTAATAACTCTGATTATACTCGTATTATTATACTACAAACCAAAACCTGTCTTAGTTAAACTAAATAATAATACCAGGTCTTTACGATACAATAAAACCTGTCGGAAGCAGTTTGCCATTATTATATCATTATATAACTTAACAGGTTTATTGTTTCATGTCACATGGTACCTACAGGTATTGTAGATAATATTATTTGTCGTATCTTGATACCTTGTTTAGTACCGTTGGATGACGGGTTTTTTTTTTAAGTTGGGATATCATCCAATGACATCTAACCTACCCTTCGGCGGGGCGGGAGGGCGTGTCAGACTTTTACTGACTAAAAGCCACTCCTGTTCCTTCTTTGCCCACGTTCCAGGGCCCCGGGGTTCTCTTTCGCATCACCCATGGCCCCAGTAGGCTGGGCCCCCTACGGTTGCTGACATCTCCTTGAGGCGCGCGTGGTCGTCGACGACTTGGGCTCGGTCCGGACGGTTACCGGACGGTTGGACGGCGAGCTACCCATTGCTCGTCGTCCGCAAGCCCACGCTTACGGTGGCCGGAAATTGGGATCGGAATCCCGGCTGGGGCGTGATGGCCATTACCTCTCGCGTGCGGCCGCCTCCTTTGCCAGCATTACTGCTTCGCAGAAGAAGGCGACCGCCAGTCACTCCTCCTTGCTTCGGATCATGGCCTGTACCTAGGCCCGGCGCGAGAGAGGGCAGTCTACACAACCGGTGAGGACCTGCAGCATGCGGAAGGTAAGGCAACGCCGTGTTGTCTTTCCAGCCACTCCTCAAAGAGGGGATTTACCGCCATAATTGTGGCATGCCCATGGATGACGGGTTTAGAATGGTTTTTAAGATGAGCAATCTTTAAATAATTCCTTTCCTTCTGGGTGGTGCGGAAGGGTGTGTCAGACTTTTACTAACTAAAACCCACTAGTTATAGTTATATAAAAAAAATCCTACTGCCCAGGTTAAAATGTTATTGTGCAATTTTACTTAAAAAGTAAAGGCTTGTTTTGTTAAACACCTTTTAAGTTAGAATGGTTAATTTCTTCTCATATTTAAATAATTATAATGAATAGTAGTATAATTAACATTTAAATTAAATAATTTGGTTGAGATCAGATGGTAGATAAAAAAATGATAATTAGATGATTGTAATGAGACAAAAGGAATCTAAATGTTTTTCTCTAAAAATTATCTACGTGTTTCATACCCATAAAACCCATTAAACAGGTAAATCTAATTATTTTTAAATATTTATCTATTTGATTTAATCACTATAGCATTGGAATCTTAATTTATGTCTAGATTTCATCTTACTGTCTAGAATAGTCAATAAATTGAGAAAGTAACTTACTGGTTACTTAGGAATGCTTTAAACTTTCATCGATGACTTTTATGATTTGCGATTGATCTATGTATGATATAAAGTTATGGGCTATGTATCATTTTATTGTAAGCTCGTGTCAATATAATTAAATGGCATTGTGTTTATGTCTTGTATATTTTGATGTATCTTTAGGTGTGGTAAGGTTTTACTGTTGTGAATAAACGCTAGGTATTTAAGTTTTTTTTTTTTGCATTTCTAAGAATATTTCTTTATGTTACTGGAAAAGTTGCATCACTAGTAGTTAATAATAATCGTATTATTGATCACGACTATACGATATATATATATTTTGTTAATAAAGTAGTAAGATTTTTTTTGAGTTTTCCTAAGAATTTTATGATAATTTTTCAAAGAATTTTCTAAAAATTTTTCTTTGTCTTACTCGAAAAACTGTTTTGCTAGTAGCCAATAATAATCATTTCGTATTATCGGTCACGACTTGATATTTTTTTAACTGGGTTTTATTTTGTCACTAAATGGTGCATTAGATATTCTTTATGAGAAAACTGTTATAATGATAGAATAGATGAAACACATTCAACATAAAATAAATTAAATTTGTTTACCTGAAACTCTTTCTGCTAGCATCCAATATTTGTTGATGATCGTCGTCCAATTGCTGTCCGAATAGTAATCGTCTATGGCAATTTTCACAAAACCCGTCATTTTTACTATTTTTTTTGACACAAAACTATTGTTAAATATTTGATAATTATTGTTTCAGTCTCACTTCTCACTTGCCACTGCCACTTCACTTTGATGAAGTCTTTTCTTTTTTTCTCGTTGACAGTCCTGGTAACAATTTGCGCTGAGCAAGCTGTCACCTGAAAAGAAAAAACACTAGTTAAATAAAGAAAGTTAGTGAAAGTAATTATTAAATGTAACATAAACTGTAAATTGTTTGACATAAAAGTGACTGAATGGGTTGGTATAAAATAAAATTGTCGATGGAAAATTTAAAACAGGTTTAACAAAAATATTTTTAGACGAATACTTGAAGTTTTCTTTCATATCAAACTAAAATATTAAAAAAATTAAAAACAAATAGAAATAAAATGATTAAATATATAAAATATTTTTTTTATTCAAGCCACACAAAAACTAATGAAAAACACGAATGTAATTTAATATTTTTATTCGATATTTTTATTAATGAATAAAATTTAAAAAATAAAAATTATTATAAAATAAAATCTTTTTTAAAACACGATATAAATATTGTTACCGATAATATTTCGTCGCCAACATTTTTCGTCAATAGGTTTACTAATGACCGCAATACTCAACACGTGCGCATATCATCTCAACGGATGAAAGCGAAAACTTAACTGAAGTTTTGCGAAAGTGTGCGCACGCCGATATCCGAGCTACAATTGAATAGCCCGCGCTTACTCTGCCAATCACAAGCCTTCCTACTCCCACGCGAACACAAGGACACAAGTCACACGACTCCGACAAAGAATATTAAACCTTCTGACGTGTACAAAAAGCCGATTTTTCTTGTGTTTTAGACCGGTCAGATTTCTTGTGGAGTTCAAAGTGCGGCTGTATTTTCCAACTACGCTGCATAGTGTTTCGACTTTGTTTTATATTTTTTGTCAATTGGCTGACATTGCTTAAAACCCTCATTAAATGTCTTTGATTTTTATTTTTAATAGAAACTAACTGACGCTGGCGAACTTCGTACCGCCTAACAGTCAATGAATGTAGTATATTTTTCGATATAGTCAACCGATTGCGATGAAACAAAACCTAAGTAATATAGCAAGTTACACACAATTTTGATATATAAAAGTTATCTACATCGATTTCGTACATTTTACTCGATGCGCGCACAACTAAAATTTTCTACAGATTTATTATATATTCTACAGATTAATTATGTATGTATAGATTATCTGTGCAACCTTTTCTAGCCATCTTGCACTGGGGTCGCGCGATGGATTACGGGACATTCCCTCTCCTAGAGAGGAGGCCTGAGTCCCAGTTGTGGGAATATTATAAGGCTATTTTTTTTTTTTTTTAATTTGCGTAAATGATTGTTATTTATACTTGAAACCATTTTACCTAAATATTTGTATAATTTTGCTTATGAAATATGTGCATTCTAGAGTATATAATAGGTACATAGTATATGCATTAATGTGTAAAAGATGTATGTATATCTTTGGCGTTTGGGATGCTCATCAGTTCCAAAGGCATTCTGGGTATGATTGCTGACAGGTTGGACTATTAAATGGGTAAATCGATGGTAAAGTATTACGATTTGAAGCAATTATTTATTTGTGTGTGAATGTTATTGTATTTTTGTTATCATTGTATCATTAAAGTTTATTTATTGTTACTAACACTATAAGATTGGTCTCGTCGATACTTGGAATAAACAATATATTATAATATATATATAATAATATAATATACATACACACTAGCGATCCCGACTGTCCAAAAGTCCACTACAAAATACCCTATGGATTATATCTCTCTTTGTCTGGCCCCTCACCCTAGACAAGTTGGAGCAAAACAAACTTTACAGGCATCGATACAGGTTTTATTGAAGCGCGCAAGCTTTACCACATCGGCAACGTTTCAACGTTGATGACGTGATAAACGTGGTGACGTATCTCTATACGATAATGGATTTATTATTATTGTTATTATAGCCTTCAGAAAAATACTAGGTTAATTAGACAAGAATTACGCGTAAAGACGTGAGTAGTTGTCGCTAAAACAAAGGACGAAATATGCCCATGACACCACATTATTATGTATTTAGTGACAAAAACAAGACAAGACACTGGGCTTGCGTGGTGGATTAAGGGTCATTTCCTCTCCTAGAGAAGAGGCCTGAGTCCCAGCAAGTAAAGCTAAATATGTTATGCTATATGCTAAGGAAAAATACACTTTGCTACTTCCTTTAGCAAAGCCAAAAGTTAGATATATGTGTGTATATAAAACAAAAACTCGTGGAATGTAACTAAGATCCGTGACGCTAAAAGTGTATCTGTCTTCACGAAGCTAGTCAAAGAACATTACCTCTCTACCATCTCGTAAAGTTATATTTTATAGATATATATTTTTATAATTTAGTTTATGTATTGTATCTATTTATGTATTTTATATACTGTTATTGATATAATTATGTGTTATATGATTTAATTTAGATATTATAGTATATTTTTAATTTTCTAACTTATTTGTATACACTGTGTCTACATCTCTCATCCAACTCTCCTGTCACAGGTCTGCTGGAAGAAATTTCATTTGAAATAAGCAGTACCTTTGTGCTCTTCTATCTGCTTTTGTTCTTTTCATTTTTAAGTGTTTGTGTGTACATAAATAAATAAATAAATAAGTGTATTTTGTTTTTTAGTCATCACGTTATCTTTATCTAACTGTTAACCACGTTATACTTAGTAGAAAATTATTTAAAAAAAAAAGAAAATACTCCTGGGACAAAAAGTAAGTTTTATAATTACGATCTATTATCATTTTTAATATTTTTCTTAATACTTACTATCAAACATTTCTCAATCGTATAGAAATAACAATAAAATCCAAAAATAGAAAATGTTATAAACCTTGGATCTATTGCTCGCTATGCAAATAAAATGAAATCGTAAAAAGAATTATGAATAAATCATTTCAATAATTTTCTGGGAGGATGTTTAAGTTCAAAATGAATGGATGGATGCAAAATTGTTGGTGATGATGTTAATTAACTTCACCATCTTCATCTTTCCATAAACATAAGCATAATCAGCCTTTCAATGTTCCCACTACTTCCCAGTAGTCCCCTAAAGCCTCCTCTCTAGGAGAGCGAATGGGCCGTAATCCATCACGAGGGTCCAGTGCGGATTGGTGGATGTCACATGTCTTCAAATTTTTGGTTCTAGAACCTGCCAGTTTCCTCACGATGTTTTCCTTCACCGTTTTGAAAGCAGTGGTGATGAAATAAATTACACAAAGTAATGCGCCTGGCTGGGTTTGAACCCGCGACCTACAACTCGTAAGTCGGGTCCGTTACCACTCAGCCACCACTGTTCTCTTTCCATTAGTTTCTGTAAATACTAGTTTTTGCTAGCTATTCTCGTTGTATATACTATCCTATGTGCTATTCCAGGCTATTTTCATCAAAATCTGTTCGGCCGTTTGAACGTGAAGGAGTAACAAATATATACACAAGCTCGCAAACTTTCGCTTTTGTAATATTAAGAGTGATAGAGCTTTTTTTTTATAAAAGTGTATTTAAAAACGGTATTATCCGGTTAGAGTTTCGGGAACACGTTTTGATTTCATTTGAAGTTCATCGAACTTTGAAATCTATTTTATTTATCTATATATATAAAAGGAGAAACTGACTGACTGACATATAAACGCACAGCCGAAACTACTGGGACTAGGAACGTGAAATTTTGCACGAGGCATCCTTTTATGACGTAGGCGAGCACTTAGAGAGAATTTTCCAAAATTCACCCCCTAACGGGATGAAAGAAAGATCCAAACTTTGTATGGAGAAACCTACTTTCACACGGGTGAAGCCACGGGCATAAGCTAGTTTAGAATAAAATTAATTAATAAAATTAATATATTATAGTATTACTATTAAAATTAAAAAAAAATATTGAGAAGAAGTGTGTGGTACACAGAATTAAATGATAACATAACGCACTATAGATAAATTTCAAATTAAAATTATATATGATCATTATTATTAACTAGCTTTTGCCCGCGGCTTCGCTCCCGTCAACTGACTACTATATCCTACTCTACCCAACTCTACCCTACTCTACCCTACTAAAAAAAAAAAGTATCCTATGTCCGTCTCCTGGTTCTAAGCTACCTCCCCACTAACTTTCAGCCAAATCGGTTCAGCCGTTCTTGAGTTATAAATAGTGTAACTAACACGACTTTCTTTTATATATATAGATTAATTCGGGTTTTTCTTCTCATCAACCCTTTTTATGCCGTAATAATAGTACTTTTCGTCAATAAACTACAAAATCTTCTAGCGCAGTCGTCGCCGCGGGCTAAGGTAGTGAAAATATAAAATGTCCGGTCGTAAACCCGTGCTCGCTTCACATCAGACGTCAAATATTGTGCAACGTGCACTTGGCGCACAAGTGATTGCGATTTAGCAATATATCGTCGGACCGACCTTCGGATATCTGTAATGTTTACCCGTTACAATAATGTAGAGTTGTGGACAATAATTTATTATTATCATTTACCACATGTGCGGTTAAAAACGTTGTTTGTTTTTAAAAAGTATATAAATAAAGCATTGGGTTCTTTTGTGGGCATCAAATATCAAAGAGACTTTGATTTTGATTGTATATGTATGTTTGTTTTGTATATATAAATACTTTTATACCCTTATTTTCTTAATAATCTTTTTATGCACCTGCGATGTTTTCTCTTCACCACCTTTGGTTGGCTGGTAGAGAATGCCTAAGGCATTCACTCCGCTTTTGTACTTTTGTGTTGCATGAAGTTTAAATAAATAAATATTTAATAAACAAATGAAATCTAGATTTGGTTACTAGACTTGTTTTACAATAATAATCTATAGGAACTGACTTTAAAAAATGTACGAGACATTACTTTACATTTTATTTTTGTACGGTACGTTACATCCGACCTGCAACTTTCGAGCAAAAACTTTATTTATGCCTTTTTTAGGTGGGAAATCATCCAATGACTTCTCCTGCCCTTGGGCGAAAAGGAAGGGCGTGTCAGACTTTTACCGACTAAAACCCACTCCTATGTTCCTTCGTTGCCTTGCATTCCAGAGCCCCGGGTTTTCCTGAATATGGATTAAGATTTTAGACAAATAAATACATCTCAATAGTCATTTTCATAAAAGAGTTGACAATTATTATCACGTATTTTTTTACTGCCTGTCATGTATACGTCAACCAATTAATTGCATTGTTTTTATTACTTACTATAATTAGGTACATAATTGAGGGCAAAGGGTGAAAAACCTTTAGAAGGACCAAAACAAAGTTATAGACAGTGCTAACGTCATTGGTTAATTACCTGCAGAATTAACCCATGACCATAGTCTGTCTTCTGCCTGTAGCATAGTTATATAATTATAGTAACATGTTAAAGATAATTAAGTAGGTTTTATACATCCTTCAGTTACATATAATGTTTATCCACGTGGATAAAAGATGGTTTTCCGGTTCAGGGTTAGTGACAAACAATATTTTTACTGCAGCAGCATTCGTAAATATTGCTGATAAAATATTTTATAAATTTCACTATCAGTATCTAACGAAAAAAATACTGTAAGCACACAATCGAGTCATGAGTCATAACACTATTGCTTAAATACGATAAGAAATTCAAAAACATTTTTTTTATACATCCTGTTTTTACATGTGTTCCATTATATTTATAAGTGATTATTCAATAAAAAAATTAATCATATTAAAAACCTTCCCAAGCAAAAACTTTGAGTTCCTGACAAACCAAACCTAAAAGTTTATCAATTGCAGTGAAAAAAATGTTTACATCAATATTTTCAAAGTATCCAACATAAAAATAAAATTAATTTCACATTAATTTAATTAAGACAGTAAAGGCCTCTGAACCTGTTTAAAAATGTTTTGATATGAATAAACTTAAAAAAATATCATTCAATAGGTACGTATACAAACAATCATAGATGCGATAATTTTATTAATGTCCCTTAATTAAACTATTTTAATATTGAAGCTCTTTTATCACGATCGCAATAATACGTCATGGAATATTTTTATTTATAACTTCGCATAAGCTATTAATATCAACATGTTTACAAATACATTATATTTCCATATTTTAACATTTAGATTTGAATATCGGGACCTTCAAACTATCGAATATCTGTAATTTTAACTATTTTTCCGAGTGTACTTTACCAATCTATCTCCGGATATATCTTTGGCATCAGCTATCATGTAAACTTTTTATAGTTCGTCAAAGCTCAGCTAGAAGGCGCCACTAGTCGCTTTCACTACAACTATACATATTTGTGTGAACTTGTAACACTTTTCTCACAGTCAATGTCAGCCGGCTCAGTTTTGTAATAGAAAACGTACAGGTATGTACAGTCAGTGCTTAAATATTCTTATTTATAAAGAAATAGTTGTCTCGGTTAGTCTGTCATAGGTATAAATTATAAAAAAATGGGGTAGGAGGGTAAAAATAGCCAACGATCTATTTACCCACCAAAAGGAGTGAAGGGAGATGGTGAGGATAGTCAACGTCATCACCAACAATTTGCAGTCATTTCATTTTGAACTTAATTTGTCACTTCCTTTGCTTAATATCCTTTCAGAAAATTATTTCAATGATTTATTCAGAATTATTCATGTTATGATTTCATTTAATTTGCATAGTGAGCGAAAGATCAAGGCTATTTTCTATTTTTGGATTTTGTTACTATTACTATTTATATTGAGAAATGTTTGATGTCATTAAGAAGAATATTAAAAATGTTAATTTATGATAATTATAAAACTTTAAGGATTGCTTTGATTTAACAATTGAAGTGCGGGCGTCCCAAATTTGACCCTTTTCGATGTTCTTCCTGCTCTAGTTAATGTTCTATTATGCGTAGAATCACAATTTTATGACTTTTTATAAAATCTTGCGTAAACAATAAAAAAAAACATAAAAAATGCAATTTATTACATTTATAGAACATCGAAATGGGTCAAATTTGGGACGTCCGCGCTTCAAGTGTTTACCATCATAAATAATTTATAATGCAGTGTTTAAACTTTCATTTTTTGACTGGCCTGTTGGTCTAGTGGTTAGTGACCCTGACTGCTATGCCGGAGGTCGTGGGTTCGATTTCCACCCAGGACAAAAGTTTGTGTGATGAGCACGATCATTTGTTCTGTGTCTGGGTGTAATTTATCTATATATGTATGTATTTAGAAATATATAAGTATGTTTATCAGTTGTCTAGTAGCCATAACACAAGCTCTGCTTAGCTTGGGACTAGACGGCGTTGTGTGATAGTTGTGGAATATTATTATTATATTATTATTTATTTGTGAGTATGACGAACATAATTTTTCTCATGTCCTTAAAATAATTGTAAGTTTTAAAATTAAATTATGTTTATTATATGTTAATGGCCTGCGTTGTAATGTTATCATTACATTCATTACATACATTATATTCATTTACATTTCAGATGATTATTCATCTGAAATGTAAATGAACTCTGTATTTTCATTTGAAAAGATAATAGAGATCTTAATAACAAAGATACATAGGTAGTTTTAAAGTTTTATAATACTGCATCCTGATCGTCATCATCATTTCAGTCGAAAAACGTCCACTGTTAGACATAGTCCTCCCCCAAGTGTCGCCATAACGACCGTTCCTAAGCGCCTCGCATCCATTGGATTCCCGCAACCCTCACCAGGTCATCGGTCCTCTATAACCAAGTTAGTGGGCAACATGACACACCTTGGATAGACTAATGGTTAGAATTACTGGCGTCTGCCTATGATATGTAATCTATGACTTGTAACAACTGTCAAAGATCCGCGAATGACAACCGGGGCTTAAAGCAAAGCCCCGGTTATTGCCCCGTGCTGTCCGAGGCACAGATTGTCAGTAATGTCTTAGGTAAACTTACATGTGAATTGAAGATTTCACATTGATACTTGCACGGTTTCAAACCCGCAACCTCATGCATGGGACGGGACAGTGTCATAACCACTGGGCCATCACGATATTTCCACACATTTTACAGAAGTTAGTATCGACTTAAAAAAGAAAAAGGCAGAATAAAAAATGAGTCAGTGTCAAAAAAAGCAGAAACTAAACCGGAAGGAAATACGGTATGCTGAAATATTATAGTTATTTTTTTGGTTTGATTTTTAATGGTAGCAATTAATCTTTATAACAAGATATTAATCTTTTGTAATAGAACAAAGAGTTGCATGCTAATGAACATGTATAGTAATTACGATTTGTAGGTAATTATGGTATTTATGTGTATAATGAGTCTATGCAGGAAATAAAATACAAGAGAAGCTGTAGTATTAAATTATTTTAAGACGATGTTATAATTAAAAAAAAATAAGTAATCGATTGCGCGATTTTTTTTTTTTTATTAATATAAACCAGTGCTTGACTGCGATCCAACCTGATGGTAAGCAGTGATATAATCATTGATGGTGAGGCGCACTAGTTTATTAAGAGCCTATTCACCCTAACCACCAAAATTATAGTTGGGACGGGAAGACCGCAGCAGGCAAATTGTTCCAGTCCTTCGATCATTCGATGTACGCGGTATAAACGACGAAGCGAAACGCTTAGGGTGGATACTCGCCTTACGTCAGGTTGTCCGGCGATGGTAGAAAGGAGATGGCGGAATCAAGTCATGCAATTTCCGCGCACACTCTCCAAAATGCATCCTGTAAAACACCGAAAGGCTGGCTACCCTGCGCCTGTGTTCGAGGCTTTGTAGATTGGACTTAACCAAACTAAACTATGTTACACTTTCGTATTGCTAGCGCATTATTTGCGTGAGCCTTTAACTAAAACTACTTATTACTACATCTACCACTTACTACTACTATTACAACTATTTTGTTTTAGGTATGAAAATGTTCTAATGACATTGCTCTTGGGTGGAGCAGGAGGTCGTGTCAGACTTTTACTAACTAAAACTAACTCCCGTTCCTTCTTTCTGCCATTGTTCCAGGGCCCCGGGGATCTCTTTCACATCACCCATGGCCCTCCGACATCTCCTTGAGGCGCGCGTGGAACACTACGCGCCTTTGACGGCTTGGGCTCGGTCCGGACGGTTACCGGACGGTCGAACGGCGAGCTACACATTGCTAGCTGTCCGCAAGCCCGACTACTATTACTACTACTACTACTACTACTACGATTACCATATTATTACTACTACCGATAAACTTGACTGTAACAGTCAAGTTTATCAAACTCCAAGGTTATTACCGCTCAACAGATGAGCTATCGACAGATGAAGAAACTGTTTGTCTTCGGTAAAACCACGCCATTCAACAGAACGTGATGCGTATCAGCGTGGAACCTTCACCCACTTCACCAGCTAAACACTATGACATTCAAATTATTTGTCATTTCATCACTGTATAAGAAAATGCAAGTAAAGGTGTGTTCAGAGAATAATGAGTCGTTTAATTGATGTACTCTGACGTTAGGTACACACCTTGTTGACACAAGTTTGGAATGACCTTAACTTAGGCTCTGGGTAACTAGTTAGCAAAATTTTAAGGTCGCTTAAAATTTTGCTAACTAGTACCGTTTTGTGAGCTTAGATAATGTTTTACATAAAATTCGCAATCAAGTTTCTTAGAGCTAATATATATTTTTAACCGACTTCAAAAAGGAGGAGGTTCTATGTTCGGCTGAAAGTATGTTTTTTTTTATGTATGTTCAACGATTTCTCGGTCAATGTGGACCGATTTTGAAATTTTTTTTTTTGTTTGAAAGGTTACGCTTCCATGTTGGTCCCATAGAAATATTGTTATGATCTGATTATGAACTTCGAAGATATGGAACAGAACTCCACATAGGATCACAGCAGAACTGTCGTAACAAGTAAAATTGCTTTATATATACGTGTAGTCGATGACTGACTGAAAGAATATATCGAACTGATCTGATGATGAAGCCTGAAGTTAGGCACCGGAACTCTGTAATAAATTAATTTAATCTAACCGTGTTTGGTATTATTAGAATAGTCATGAGATGCACTCTGGCTATAAGTATGGCTGAGGGGTACTTTTTAGTGGTGGTACCATAACTAAAAAGTGTAAATAAACACTTTAATTTCGGAAGTCGGTGTAAACGAAGAGACAAAACTATTATAGAAACACAGACTTCCGAAATTAAAGTTGTTTTGCACTTTTCAGTGTTTTTTTTTTACATTGAAATCGGTAGTATTTTTTTGTAAAAAGTTTTTATTTATTGTACGAGTATACTAGCCGACCCGGCGAACTTCGTATCGCCTAATAGTTTTATAAATGTTGTGATACCTTTTAGCTAAACTGTCAAAGTATAACGCCATCTACTGACATTACCAGAACCAGCATAATTCATTTTAAAATGACATTTTAATTAGAGATGGCGTTGTATTCGGTTTTTGTTTTACGTAATTTTCCATATTTGCTCACCGTTTAAACCTTCCCTGGACTATCACGAATATTTCAAGACTAATCGGTCCAGCCGTTCTCGAGTTTTAGCGAGACTAACGAACAGCTATTCATTTTTATACTTAAAGATTTTATCAAATATATAAAAATCTCGTACTCCTCCGAAACGGCATGACCGATATTTATGAAATTTGGTAGGTCTGAATATAGGTATTTGCGTGATTACATCAGAAATGAAGATATCCGTAGGAGAACCTAGGTTGCCGACATAGCCCGAAGAATCGCCAAACTTAAGTGGCAGTGGGCAGGGAACATTGCTCGCAAAACAGATGGTCGATGGGGACGAAAGGTTCAGGAGTGGCGACCACGTAACGGAAGACGTACCATTGGAAGGCCTCCCACAAGGTGGACCGATGACCTGGTGAGGGTCGCGAGAATCAGATGGATGTGAGACGCACAGGACCGGTCATTATGGTGACACTTGGGGGAGGCCCATGTCCAATATTGGACGTCTTTCGGCTGAAATGATGATGATGATAGGCTATTTTTATACCCCTAGATGATAAATCTCAAGCAAGCGAAGCCAGTGGTAGCAGCTAGTTTTTATGATAGGATAGTAGAAATAGCAGCCAATATAATTTTAGAAATAAGTAAAAAATACATTATAGTTTTAAAGAAAAGAACAATATTATATAATACTAAAATAAAAGAGACGTCAGCGTCTCTAGTAGCTACAGGGGTATTAAGCTAAACGCTGTCAACTATATAATAAAAATAAATAGTTAGTTATAATAGTTAGTGTAAATGTTTTGTTACTATTTTGGTGTGTAATAAAGTCTATTCTATTCCATTCCATTCCATTCCATTCCATTCCATTCCATTCCATTCCATTCCATTCCATTCCATTCCATTCCATTCCATTCCATTCCATTCCATTCCATTCCATTCCATTCCATTCCATTTCATTCCATTCCATTTCATTCAATTCAATTCAATTCAATTCAATTCAATTCCATTCCATTCCATTCCATTTCATTCCATTCCATTCCATTCTATTCTATTCTATTTTATAAACAATTATGAATGGTTGGCGTAGTGGTTGAGCAATTGGCTACTGCGCTGCGTGTTGCGGGTTCGATTCCCGAACGGAATAGATCAAAGGCTCAACTGGCAGCAAAAAAGCTGGGAATCCTCGCGAAGGTCAGACGGTACTTCACGCCGGAACAGCTGCTCAAACTTTATCAAGCGCAAGTTCGATCGTGTATGGAGTACTGCTCTCATCTTTGGGACGGATCTGCCCGATACCAGCTTGATGCACTTGAGGCAATTGAGAGGCGAGCCAGGAAGATCATTGGCAATGATGCACTCGTTGAGTCGAGGCTTCAAAGTCTTGAGCATCGACGCCGAGTTGCTAGCCTGTCGGTTTTCTACCGGTTGCATTTCGGGGAGTGTGCGTCGGAATTGCATAACCTAATTCCGCCTAGCCCGTTCCATCATCGGACCACCAGGCGTACGGCAATGCGCCACCGGTACATGGTGGACATCCCACCTATACGCACGAAGCGTTTTGGGAACACATTCATAGTGCGTACAGCTAAGGAGTGGAATTCCTTGCCGGAATCTGTTTTTCCTGACGGCTACAACCCGGGAATCTTTAAGTCAAGAGTGAATAGGTTACTTCTAGGTAAGCGCGCTCCATCGTCGACCGCATCGTCGCTTTCCATCAGGTGAGATGGCGGTCAAGCGCGAACCTATCAAGAATAAAAAAAAAAAAGATAATTGTATGGCCTACAGATAGTTGTTCCGGTTCTGGGTGTCTTATGTATGTGAGTTTATATGTTTGTAAATGCACCCACGACGTAGGAATAATTCCAAGTGTGGGAGTACCGTGTTTTTTTGTTTTTTTTATTTGTAAAACTTTTCCAGTCTTTCAAAAATATAATAATAATAATAATATAATATATATAATTGCGTGTGAATTTTGGACAAAACACGAAACTGGTGGAAAAAATTGTTATGCATCTGTTTTGCATTTTGAAAATAACTTCATTCTACATTAAAATCTTATCTTTTACTGACGGTGGGAATGCATTTTAGAAGTTTTAATTTGTTATTGTAATACTAAACTTAGCGATTAGTCAGAACACTTTATTGAGGAAGCTTCAGGATATTTAATTATATAGAAACAGTTGCATGCCCGTACTAAAGAAACGAAATATATGTACTTATAAAAAATATCAACATTAATTTAAAAAAATTTAGACTTAAAAATATGCAAATATTTTTAATTTCACAAGTCTTTGTTTTTACTGACTAAAATTTACCTGTGTTCTTTTAGTTACCCTTTTTTTTGTGAGGAAAATCATAAAATGCCTCCTCACGCTCTAGGTTGGAGTGAGAGGGCGTGTCAGACTTTTACGGATAACTCGAAGTCGATGACTTGGGCTCGGTCCCTATGGCCGGACAGCTTCTCTTTTTGGTCCGTACCAGACGAACGCTTAGTAACTAAGCGGTAGATAAGGGTATCAGCCCCCCTAGCCAAGTTACAACCGTTTCGTTTCGATTCTCTTTTTGTTGATCGCCTCGAGTCGCCCACGCCTCCTATTCCTTTGTTCTGACGTCATCCCAACACTCAGTCACGTGGTCAGAACAAAGGAATAGGAGGCGTGGCCGACTCGAGGCGATCAACGAAAAAAAAATCGAAACGAAACGGTTTTAACTTGGCTAGGGGGGCTGGTCAGTTAAACCATGCTTCCGACCTGCTAACATGACTGAATTTTTAACCATATCTGCAAAATCATTAATTCAGGAGCCAATATTTAATAAGTCAATTATAATTAACATTTAAACCAATTAATTGTTACTTGACTTTACAGATAAGTAATTACAAAAAAATAGACGGAGAGTTGCAAAACTTATTAATGATTAATATAGAAACTTGTAAAGGTGGGTCTATGCTAAAGGAGTCGAGCTCGGTTCGGGCTCCACTTGTGCTCGACTCCTCTAGTGTAAACTCACCTTAATATTTTAAATATTACTCTATAATCGAACTTTAGTTTAATCATAATGTATTGTATTATTAATTTTAAGTTGCAAAATCACAAACGTCAGAACAGAATATTATTGAAGAGCCACTTCAGCAGTTCAAAAAATACAAATATAATGTTCTTGACCTTTCGTTTCTAGTTAAATACAAATTTATTTTAACAAGTACTGATTAGTTTAAAATTGCATTACATGCAGTTCTGATATTGCATAGCTTTTTCTGTTATGAAACGTTACCCCATACTAGGAATAGCTTGGGCAAAGCACCGCCGTGTCCTCGTGGGTGAGATTGGCGGCAACGATCTCTCACACCGGGCCTTGGTACAGGCCATGGTCCGAAGCGAGGAGGAGTGGCAGGCGGTTGCCTCCTTCTGCGAAGCAGTAATGTTAGCAAAGGAGGCGGCCGCACGTGCACGTGCTGTGGAGCGGTCCTCTCGCCCAAGCCACCAGGATCCCGATCCCGATTTCCGGCCACCGTAGGCGCGGGCTTGCGGACGGCGAGCAATGGGCAGCTCGCCGTCCGATCGTCCGGTAACCGTCTTTTTTTTTTTTTCGGTGGGAAAATCATCTTATGACATCCCTCGCCCTTGGGCGGGGCGGGAGATAGTGTCAGACTTTTACTGACTAAAAACCCACTCCTGTTCCTTCATTGCCTTTCGTACCAGGGCCGAGTCTTCCTTTCAGAATCAGACCCTTGGCCCCAGTAGGCTTCGACCCTGCTAGGCCCCTACAGTTGCTGACATCTCCTTGAGGCGCGCGTGGAACAGCACGCGCCGTCGACGACTTGGGCTCGGTCCGGACGGTTACCGGACGGTCGGAAGGCGAGCCACCCATTGCTCGCTGTCCGCAAGCCCGCGCCTACGGTGGCCGGAAATCGGGATCGGGATCCTGGTGGCTTGGGCGAGAGGACCGCTCCACAGCACGTGCACGTGCGGCCGCCTCCTTTGCTAGCATTACTGCTTCGCAGAAGGAGGCGGCCGCCTGCCACTCCTCCTCGCTCCGGACCATGGCCTGTACCAAGGCCCGGCGCGAGAGATCGCCGGCGCCGATAGCACCTACGAGGACACGGCGTTGCTCTGCCCAAGCGGGACACACCTCCACCGTGTGCTCCACCGTGTCCTCCGGGTGGTCCACACAATGGTGACACCCGGGCGTTTCTTCCGCACGAATCCGGTGCAGGAACCTCCCGAACTTACCATGTCCGGTGAGGACCTGCGTCATGCGGAAGGTAAGGACGCCGTGTTGCCTTTCCAGCCACTCCTCAAAGAGGGGACTTACCGCCATAATTATGGCGTGCCCACCGGTAACCGTCTGGACCGAGCCCAAGTCGTCGACGGCGAGGACTGTTCCACGCGCGTCTCAAGGAGATATCAGCAAACCGTAGGAGTATCATATATCAGCTTTCATACCAAGGCCGAGTCTTCCTTTCAGAAGCAGACCCTTGGCCCCAGTAGGCTTCGACACTGTTGGGCCCCTACGGTTTTGTTGATATCTCCTTGAGGCGCGCGTGGAACACTACATGCCGTCGACGACTCGGGCTTGGTCCGGACGGCGAGCTACACATTGCTCGCCGTCCGCAAGCCTACGCCTACGGTGGCTGGAAATCGGGGTCGGGATACCAGCGGCTGGGGTGTGAGGGCCGTTCCCTTACGCTTGCAACCACCTCCTTTGCAAGCACACTGCTTCGCAGAAGGAGGATTCTACCACACGGTACGTTCCTTTCACAATAACGTCGTAGCTATGAAGAAACACAGACTTCGGTAGGGAATAGAAATGTCCTTTGTTTTCGACCAATAAAGGAGCCAGGTTCTCAATCTATTGAAGCATAAACACGGGTTCTATTACGAAAATTATGAGCATAAAATAATGAGTAAAATAATAATTTTGCTGTACATTTGCAATGCATTTATTTCGCAAGCTGCTGCATTAACCAGTCGTTATCTTGACTCGATTTATTCATTTTGTTTTGCAAAGACGTGAGAGGTTTTGCATTTAACTAATTATAATGGTTTGTTCATGTACTATACATATATATTACTTTGCGTATCTCTGTGACACATTTCTTACCAAGAGGCTATAAGCTTCCCATTCTCTCTGGCTTCATATCATGACCTGATCAAGGGTCGGAGGCAACCGCGAGAGGTAGCCGCCACCGATCGCCTCCATGAGGACACGGCAGTGTTTCGCGGTTCAGACTTCCTTATGGGTGATCTGCAGAATGGTGACACTCAGGCCTTTTTTCCTTTTTTTTATTATATGATATAAACTAGTGCTTGATCGATTGGATCGCAGGATCCTTACTTGATGGTAAGCAGTGCAATGATATAAAAAATATAAAATTAAATAGGTTCTTATATTAGCGTTCTTCCTCTCTCCTACAATTTAGGTATAATGTTGCTGTGCCCGACAGGGTCCATAATTGTTTCAATTTTTTATTATTTATCACCTGTCATGTACATTATGGATTGCAATAAAGATTTGAGATTTGAGATTTGAGATTTGAGATTTCAGTGATGCAATTGTTGATGGTATCATCATCAATGATTAGCATCGCACTAGTTTATTAAGAGCCTATTCACTCTAGCCTTGAAGACACCTAAATTATAATCGGACGGGAAGACCGCAGCAGGCAAATTGTTCCAGCCCTTCGATGTCCGCAATATAAACGATGAGGCGGAACGCTTAATCCGAACCGTAGAGGTTTCAAAAACGTAAGGGTGGATACTCGCCGTCAGTCTGGTTGTCCGATGGCAGAAAGGAGATGGTGGAATCAAATCATGCAATTCCCGCAGACATGTAAAATATCGAAAAGCTGGCTACCTTACGCCTGTGCTCCAAGGACTTTGGACTTGATCTTTTCTCCCGAATCTGAAATAGCTACCTTCCAAACACGCATGTCCAGTAAGGACCTGCGTCTGCAAATTCACCCTACAGTTTGTAAACTAAAAAAAATCACGAAACATAAACATTTATGCACACCTAAAAGTTTTCTAGCTACTCATCAGGAACTGGCTGAAGGTCTTGCGTGCATTTAATTATGTGTGATTGATAGAGATTCGCTGTGATTCGGTGTTACACTTCAGTGGGCACGAAGCCTAATGTTTAGGCATCTAATATTTATGTGAACTTATCACGATAGTTGAGGAAATGGAAATTTGGGACAGGTACTTTTGTCGGATTTGGATGCATTTATTGAATAGTTAATTCGAAGTGTGTGAAAATACAGTTATTTAAAATGGATTGTTCTTCTTTTTAATGTACCTTCAAATATATATTCGAGTAACTTCTCCCGTTTCACCCTCTTAGGGGGGTATTTTGTAAAATCTTCTCTTAGTGCTCACCAACTTCATAAATGGGAAACCTTGTGTAAAATTTCACACTCACAGTCCTAGTAGTTTCGACTGTGCGTTGGTATGTAAGTCAGTCAGTTTTTCCTTTTATATATTATGTAGGTTATCTATTTATTTTTATTATTTTGGTGTGGCAAAACATCAAATAACTCCTCTCGCTTCGAGTGGAACGAGAGGAAGTGATGTGGTGAAGGAAGACGGATTGTCAGACTTTTACTGACTAAAACACATCTGTGTTCTTTCAGTTGCCCTTTGCGTCCAGGACCGCGTTGACTCTTTTAAACAGTCGAGCATCACCAACGTTTGAAAATCTAATATTTATTAAGATATGACATCGATCTATTTGTCACTAGTTAAAAAACTACTTTACGACATCGCGTCGCAAAAATCAGCGAGCTTACACAACGCATTTCAAAAACTTGCGAATTCGCATCGCACAGTGTATATGGTCACCTGAACCGATGCTTTATTTCCGCACAAAATTGCATCGCAGGAATTCGCATCGCAGGTCGTTGCGATTCGGCGTCGTATAGCAGTTTTGTGTGGGAGCCCTATAATAAGATTTAATAGGTTGAAGTAGGTCAGTGCCTAGTTTTAGCAATAAATCTTGTTTTATTCTGGTTCTGATTCAAACTCGCTTTAAACCCACAAAAAATATCCTACCTACTACGTTTTTCCTATAATTAGGTGTCTGATGGTTGAGAAGGTATAATGTTATTTATATTTGATCCGTATATCGTGTCGATATAAGGTTTATATTTCGATAAAAATAATGTGAAATTCATTTGTTTTTTGATGTGTTAGTAGTTAACAGAATGACGAGATAAATCATTGTTGTTGTTGTAGTTAATACATAATTAATAAATTTCAATTTAACCATTATTGTAAATAAAATAATCAATACTATATGTAATTCTAAATTATACACTAGCGGTTCCGACAAGCGTTCTCCTGTCTGTAAGCTAGCTTTTCGTCTGGACCAGACACAACATCCGTTTTGTCGGAGTATCCTCTCTTTTCAATGGAGGTTTACGGGACTTCCCATTTGGCTTACCTATAAAACCCAATGTAACTATTAATTAAAGTATGCCTTGGTTTATGATCAGAATTCGAAATACCTAAATAAATATTCTATAATCTACAAGTCCGTGATAAGACCTGTCATACTGTATGGATCAGAATGTTGGGCTGTGAAAAAGACGGATGAAAAAAGATTGCATGTAGCGGAGATGAGAATGTTGAGATGGACGTGTGGTGTGACGAGAATAGATAAAGTGAGAAATGAGTATATTAGAGGAAGTTTGAAAGTGGCGCCAGTGACTGAAAAGTTGAAGGGGACTCGTTTGTCTTGGTATGGTCATGTAAAAAGGAGGTATGAAACGTATGTTACTAAAAGATTTATGAGTATACATGTGGATGGGTGGAGAGGGAGAGGGAGGCCAAAGAAAAGCTGGATGGATTGTGTGAAGAGTAATGTGAAAGAAAAGGAAGTTAGTGATAGCATAACGGGTGACAGGATAGAATGGAAGAAAAAAACGTGTTGCGCCGACCGATAAGACGGGACAAGGGCAGGAAGATGATGAAGTATTCTATAAATTATATTTATTTTATGCCAGTGTTATTGACTGGGCAGTTTGTCATTCACAAATAATCTATATTATCTATATTATAAATATAAAAGGAGAAACTGACTGACTGACATATCAACGCACAGCCGAAACTACTAGGACTTAAAGCATGAAATTTTGCACCAAGATTTCCTTTTATGACATAGGCAAGCACTAACAGAGGATTTTTCAAAATTCAATAAAATGGAGGTCCAAAGTTTGTATAGAAAAATACTCTAGTGTCCAAATAATTTGTTAGTCTGCAACATTGCATATCTTTCAAAATTTCTTCGATGTAAAACATTCTCCACAGACAATATAATTGGCCAAGTTCAAGTGAATCTTAAGCAATGTTCCGCTCTAAATAGAGTCATTTCAGGCAAACAAAACAAATATTTAAATACTTGAGAACTACGAAATGTATTTAGTTATTTTTTTCGATCTTTTTTTCTCATGAAACCTACCTCATATTTATGAAATAGTACTGATTTGTTACTTAAACCAACCGTCTGGACCGAGTTCGAGTCATCGACGGCGTGTGGTGTTCCACGCGTGCCCCAAAAAGATGTCAGCAAAAGCTTAGGGAACTTAAACTGAAGGATCCTAGCTGTGGTTATAATAAGTAAAAGTCTGAAAAGCCCTCTCACTCCGTCCTAGAGCGGGGGAAGTCATTGGATGATATTCCACCTAAAAAAAAAGAAAATTCCCTTTTCCTGACTAAAAAACCAACCCAACCCAGGGCCGCGGTAAATCGTTCCAACAATTCCGCTGCCCTGAGTGAAAGTACTTACAACCCTGAAAGTTAACCAATGCATTTTACATAATACAATTATTAAAGACAGGCTCAAATACACGATACTATAAACAAGTACCCATTGTGCAATTGAGCCATCCAGCTACATAAAAAAGTCATTAGGGCATGAAAAAAGAGTTAATTTCAATGTCACGTCACATTCAGAGCATAACATAACTCATATAAATATATTTGACAAGCAGCCTTCCACGGCTAACTCGAGTATAATACATTACTAGCGCATAAAAGGTACATTTCTTCATACCTATGAATCTTGAGCTTCATATTATAAATTACAAAAGATGTTTTGTAATTTGACCTTCACGTCGACTGGACCGGTCTACCTCGAACGGCCCTTATGGTCAGTGTCAAACTGGCCCAGATAAGGGTCTTAGAACTCGTTAACTTACGCATCAATTTATCGAGTGAAACTTTTCACTAATCTATCTATATATATAAAAGGAGATACTGACTGACTGACATATCAACGCATAGCTGAAACTACTGGGATTAGAAGCGTGAAATTTTACACAAGGTTTCCTATTATGACGTAGGCGAGCACTAAGAGAGGATTTTCCAAAATTCACCCCCTTAAGGGATGAAATGGGGGTCCAAAGTTTGTATGGAAAAACCTAATTTACGCGGGCGAAGCCGCTTGCAGAAGCTAGTATGTCAATAAGACCCTTGGAACTTACTAACGTACTTATCAGAATTTTCGACAAAATTTTGGTTAACTTATTTTTTATAGGGATAAGAAACTTGGGCTTGTTTATTATGTTATACTGGCTTTGCCTGTGTAAAAGCAGACAATTATTCTAAGGAATAATCCTACTGTGATAATAAAAATTACCAACGAAAGAAATAAAGAATAATATTTTATTTGGCACACATAGAATACATATACTGTAAAAACAACATTTAGAAACTAACGATTAAAAAAGAACACACACTTTGTGTGTCTCATGGCTGCGCCAAATGTCTATCCGTGTGTCAAATTTCATCCGAATCCATTCAACCGTTTGACCGTGAAAGAGTAAAAAAGCAAACATATACATACGCATCCATACTAACTTTCGTCTAGCATACGACCTCCAAACCAAACCAAGTAAACCAGGATCTTATGCTGAAACTTAACGCTTGCCAACACTAAATCAAGGAAGCAGTGTGATTTTAAGAAAGCCCCGTCTAAGGGACCCATTCCGGAAAACCACCAACGAAATCACAATGCATTTAATAAAGAGCGTGCATTACTGAGGATTGTGCAATCGGATCGCACAGTGGCTGCACACGCAACTAGCCGGATATTGCAACCGGCACATTCAAGGATAGAGGCGAAAATTGAGTGAGTTCCCACTGACGGAAGCCCAGTTAAGGATAGTCAGACGGATTAGTGCCGTAATTCACGTAATAAAACTGAGTACCAGAATAGGGACGCGGTGATAGGATGGTTCTATTTTTGAAATATTTGAGAATTACTTGAAAAAAGAATTCTTCTTTTCTGAAAATGCCTATTAAAAATCGAGAAAAGTAATATTATTATTATAAAATGGTTCAGTTATTTAACTGTGTAAAATATGTACTTAAGTAGAAAATGCATAATCAAAATTTGCTTAGATTTAATGTGTACAATCAGCTTATATTGTCTTAAATGAACTTCACTAGGTATTGCAATTTGTACGATAAAATTCTATTTTTAAAATTAAGTTTTTATAATTGACTGGCGGTCCCAGCAGACGCTGTTCTTCCCGAAAATTGTATTTCGTCAAAAAAAAAAATGTGAGCTCGATTGCAGCGTCCCATTTTCAGCGGATTTAATTTTATTAAACTATCCAGGGACTTAAAATTTCATACAAATCGGTTAAGCCATATAGGCAGCGACTGATCAAGAGTTCTGACCGCCCTAGGCTAATTATGAGGACGCGCCCCCGCTAGGAAGGGTGGCAAACCATTTTTTAACCTGACATTTTTTTTTATTTTTTAAATATTTACACTTCTGTTATTGTTAAAAAAAGAGGAGAGGCATCATCTAAGTGAAACATTTTTGCAACTGATTAATGATTTATTTGAAAATTATAGTAGATAATTAAGTAATTATTATTAGATTATACAAAAGTCCTTTTTGGTGCTTTAGCGTTTGCAAATCTTTCCACAATTTTTTCAAATTTAATAGTTTGTAAAAATTCACTTTCTTTAAACATTAGCGAGAGCGCTGCAAGTTTTTGCTGGCGGAGTGTGGAGCGCAAGTAATTTTTTACTCTTTTAAGTGCTGAAAAAGACCTTTCGCCGTTGCAGTTGGTAACACTCATTGTCAAAAAATTCTTAATATTATATTATTTCCACATTCGGGAACATGCATGAAATATTAAAACTTTTTATTAACTACAACAAACCCTTTGGGGTTCTGGCTGAAATAGAGTGCTCGGCCTCGGTATCAAATTTTAAAAACTGCGCCAAATGGACGCATTCTTCTGCAAAGGTTTCTTCTAAATCAGTAGCATATAGTTGTTTTAACTCCTTTGCTTTGCTTCTAATAATTTCACTGTCGTCTAGTTCATGCAGTTTCCATAAGAAACCAAACTTTGTATTTACTGTATTATAAATAATTTGCCGGTTTTTTAAGTGCTCTTTAAGACAATCAATAGCTGCATAATAATTATCAACGATGAAAGATCGTCTCCCTTCTAACTCAATGTGCCCCGTTTTCTTTCTTCTTCTTACATCTTTTTGTATGTGTTCACTTCGCATCTCTTGATTGCCTCTGATTCAAAATCCAAAGTGAAATAATGTAAATATTTTTATTTATTTTGATTATAATACAAAGTAGTAAAGAATTACGCAAGCAACTGTCGTAAAGTAAGTTGATTAAATTGTAAGTTAATTGTCGGAGGACTATTTTTTGGTTTCGGATATCGTATGTTATGCCTTATCTTCGTGTTATTTCCTTGCTTTTTTCCGATTTTTATATTTTCACTTCCTTCTTAAAGTCTTCAAAAGCTTCGAATGCGCTACAATAATGGGCATGATTCAGAATATATTAACGACTTTTGCTTAAAATAAGGCATCATGTTCTAGCTCTTGTTTGTTTTCTTTATTTGTTCTCTTTATTTAACAAGTTCTGTACTATGTGTTTTTCTAACAAAAGCCTTACATGGTGAGGTTTAGCAGTACCTTAGGTAAAATGATAACTAAAATATTATTTTATGTTTTCAGTTTCCCGAAAGACGCAATTTTAAAAAAGCAATGGATTGATGCCACTGGAAGGCCACCTAATTGGTTTTCTAAAAAAATATAGTATCATATGCTCAATTCACTTTAAACCAGAAATGCTTTAGCCTCTAAAAAAATAACGCAGTCTTTTTAAATGGGAAATCCCTAAATTCTATCTATCTATTTATGTTTGGTTTCCGCACTTAGTCCTACGTGGACCATTGTACGTGGGCCATGGCGGCCATAACCTTAGGTGGGCTTATTCCAACCAGCCCACCTCTCTCCAAAAACAGATAAGACCTCTTAGGTTTTTCAGGACATCAATAAGGGAGTTCGGGGATCCTAAGGTTCGTGTGCGTATTTCAGTGACACCTGTGCAGTCCAGGAGCACATGTGCAATAGTCTCCTCCCCCTCCAAACACGCTCTGCACAGGGGACTGTCTGAATCTTAATCTGAATCCCTAAATTAAGACTAGACCTTATTTTTGTAGAAGTGAGTTAAAGTTTTTTTAGTAACTGAAAGCTTTTTCATGTAAATAATTCATAATATAAGTTATTAATTAAACTTTTCAGGATTTTAGAGAACCAGGACACGCACTTGACCGATTTTTAGTATTTGATATTGACGTTCTAAAATGCCGTAATAATGGCCTAATGCGGGTAAATTGTTAGAGTTTTTGGGTTTTATGGAAACAATTTTTATTATTAATATATTATTTTCTGGACATATTGATTTTGTTTTTGGCACCCAAAAGAAATAGCACAACAAGAAATGGAAAAATCGATAACTTTTCTATTTAGTCAATCACTAGCGTAAATGTAAAATAAATTACTTTTGCATAGCACATCGACATTTATGTGTGCGTAAGTTGTACGGTGCATGGAAAATACACGCTGTTTTTAGGGCTAGGCACTCTGTTGCTAGCTCACTCACTCGCTCGACCACCGACCGATTAGTAACAAGTCAGTGTTTGTGTTACGCGCGCCTTTTAAAATTTTAAAATTTGTTGTTAAAATCAGGGACACTCAAGCGCATTTAATTTTAGTGTTTTGTCTCGGTCTAGTTGAAATATGTAGGGTAGATGCAATGATGCTAGATTAGTGCATGCAAAGACACGATTTTAGCGCGCGCCCCCCCGATCCGCGCGCCCTAGGCTGCAGCCTAATTAGCCTAAGGGTTAATCAGGGCCTGCATATAGGAGGTCTTAGGTGACAAACACACGTACAGAAGAATTATATTATTTATAAAGATTGTATTGCTTCACAAACTAAGTTCAACCCTGTAAAGTTCACCCACATGTAGGTATTATAGTTTCAACTATCAAGTACAGCGGATTCAGGAACCGGCACCAGTTCTAGGCGTTCCGTTAAGGATGAAGGAAATCGTTAACATATTGACCAACATCACGTCCATCGATGACTCAATGTTACTGTTGTTATGATAATCTCTTTAATTAAACATCAATTACCAATTTAAATGAAAAAAAGGTATAGTAATTATTTTGATTCGCTAGAAGAAACTGTTAGATACTTGATGATTTGTAAAATATTAGGTATCATATTATTTTTTTAAAATAAATTCGAAAATCATCCCACAGAAATGTAATATTCATTAAAAAAAATATCCCAGTTTAAGCCATCTATCCGGGTTTTAAATGCCATACAAACCAGTAATTATTCGTATTATCAAACAACCCAATCTATAGACGTTCACATTTATAATATTAGTAAAATAATTGAAACCATGATTCTTTAGTATGCATATAACATAAGCATAAATAGCCTTATAATGTTCCCACTGCTGGGACTCAGGCCTCCTCTCTAGGAGAGATAAAAACTTTTTAGAAAAAAAAAATAACCGACTTCACTAAAAAAACACTAAAAGGATCAAAATAACTTTAATTTCGGATGTCGGTGTTTCTCGGTATTGTTTGTTTCTTATTTAACACCGACTTCCGAAATTAAAGTTATTTTGATCCTTTTAGTGTTTTTTTTAGTGAAGTCGGTTATTTTTTTTTTCTAAAAAGTTTTTATTTCACACTTTTTAGTTGCGATACACTTATAAACAGAGTGCCTATTTCTAATGACAATTCCAATTAACCCAAATACTGCTAGGTTACATTGTTTTATTATAAAGTTGCTGTGCCTACCTTCCTCCTTCCGGCTCCATCATCAGATCAGTTCGATAGTACCTTATAGCCAAAGAGCATCTCACGACAATTCTAATAAGCCCAAACACGGCTAGGATACATTGATTAATTATGGAGTTCCTGTGCCTACCTTCCGGCTCCATCATCAGATCAGTTCGATAGTACCTTATAGCCAAAGTGCATCTCATGACAATTCTAATGAGTCCAAACACGGCTAGGTTACATTGATTAATTACGGAGTTCCAGTGCCTACCTTCCGGCTCCATCATCATCATCAGATCACTTCGATGATACCATTTTCAACGTAACTATTCAGAATCATTCATTTATTTGTATTGTCATAGTCGCTTAACTATATCTTCAATGTGATATCTATTTGAGTATGAAGTTCCGTTGACCATTTCTGGTCTTCTTCATCAGTTCCACTTCATCAAATGTTACTTTTTGACTGTAAATGCTTAAGTTCTTAATGAAAATACTAAAATTACCATAGGGTTGCCTATAACTTTTGAGGAGTTCCCTCGATTCCTCATGGATTCCATCATCAGAACTGGATTTTGAAAAGAATGGGACCAATCTGGAAGCATATCCTATAAAGGGAAAAAAAAATTTTGCAAATCGGTCCATAAACGACGGAGTTCTGAGGTAACAAACATAAAAAAAAATAAAAAAAAATAATGATGATAAAAAAGAAAAAAAAAAAAAAAAAATACAACCGAATTGATAACCTCCTCCTTTTTTTTGAAGTCGGTTAAAAATTAACCATAATCCACCACGCGTGCCCAGTGCGGATTGGTGAATGTCACATGTCTTCGAATTTTTGGTTCTAGGACATGCCGGTTTCCTCACGATGTTTTCCTTCACCGATTCTTTAGTATGTTTAGTTAATTAAATTGTGTAAGCATAAAGACCTGTACACAATCATCTTCCTGACCTTGTCCCGTATTACTTGGAGTCCTTGCAACACATTTTTTTCTTTTATTCTGTTCTGTCACCTGTCACACTCATATCATTAACTCTCTTTTCTTTCATATCACTCCTCACACAATCCATCTATCTTTTCTTTGACCTCCTTCTCCCTCTCCATCCATTCAAATTTATACTCATAACTCTTCTAGTAACATGCGTTTCATCCCTCTTCTTTACATGACCATACCAAGACAAACGATTCCTTTTCAATTTTTTTTCTAATGTGCTCATTTTGTAGTCTATCCATTCTCGTCACACCACACATCCATCTCATCATTCTCATCCTTACATTCTGATCCATACACCTGATTCTCAATTTCTATGAACTCTTATTTCTAGGATGATTAAATATTACGATTAATTTTTAATATAATAGCATACCTTAAATGTCAAATGCTAATTTAACTATATTTTAAACCAAACTGGAAACTAATTATGTAGATTACGATATCGCTATAAAGATTTACATTAATCTGTTACTATCTTTAGTTGAATTTATAGTGTTTCTCTAGTGCTTATTAATCACGTTATAATGTTGCAATAATCTACTCTACAATTTTTTAGCTTTTAAAATGCAACAGAAAGTTGTGGTCATAGGACCACAGGTGCTACGTTATATTTGAAGGCTCCTTAGTACGAATTTGATAGTAGAAAAATTTCATCACATCACATTTTTAGCTGCATTTTAGTAAATTTACTCGAAAATTGAGTGGAAAATATCAAGGCACTGATAATATTAAAATATTAAATGATATAAACTAACATTCACTCTCACTCCGAAGTTAAGGGCCTATTACACTACTCGATATTCAGACAGTCTTAGTCGATGTCACGTAGTGTAATAAGGATTAGACCGGTCTTAATCGGAACAAAAAATAAGACAGTCTGAATATCGCGTAGTGAGGTTAGTAGTTAGAGTAGTTGAGGTCCTCAATTTGACGATTTTCTATGTAAAAAATAGGTTTAGATTGTTACCGTCACAAGAATTTTTCTGGTTTATGTTAATTTTCAAAATAAAAATCTACCGCTTAGTTTGTGTGTTAAAGTAAAAATAACGATCACCCAAAGCTATTAACAACTAGTTTTGTTTTTGGTCCTGTATGCGTGTCGAATGTTTATTACGTCTAAAAAACAATCAACCAAAATTAAGTGTGTTTATTTTTGTATAATAATAGCCATTCTTTAAGAATTAATAATTTATGTCTATTTATATCTAAAACACATACAAGTAGCAAAAACCAAATAATTGATATTATTATCTAATTATTTACCAAAATATCTTACATGACTTACTTTGTCATTACATAATCGTACTGGTCATAACAATGTACACCTGTTTGTCTGATTATTTTGATCTCTGATTTCTTTAGGCTGGATATATTTTATTGTCATTTGACGTTGTTATGTTGGTTCTTGAGATCAGAGTAACCCTCTATTAAAAAAAAAAAACTTAATATTTATAGGCTACATTACACCATTTAAATATTTTGTGTCGGTAAATTAAGTAAGCAAACAATATAATTTTAAAAATTAATAAAAATTTCAATTCAATTCAAAATATTTTATTTAAATTTATAAATATAGAATAATGTCAGAAGCTAGTGCACTGTTATAATTGGTCATTTCCTACGGAGAAAAACCGACAAAAAACACAATATTTAAAGAAAAATAATTAGTTTGACAATATTTTTCTGTATTACAATACTAATAGGTATAACTTTTATGATACGTTATATTTTAAATTTGCAATTTTCCAGGATCAGTGTATCTATTCTGAGTCACTTTACCATCTACCTAGTCTTAGTTCCAATCAATGTTGTGGTTAACATGAAAAAACTACCTAACTGATCTCCACAATCTTGTTGCTAGTCGATATTAAATCTATAATACCGATAGTCAGATTCTTTGGGCTTCAGACTACACGCAACGACTGTCACAGATCTATATACATGATAGGTGGGACTAACGGTTGCTAACTATCTAAAGTTCATCAAAATCGCTTCAGTAATTTTCGACATAGTAAACAATTGAAAGGGCAGACAGACACGCCCACTTTCGCATCATTACTAACAGCTCAACACCACAATGACAGTAACGTTGTGCGACAATCTTGAACTTGACACTGGATCGACAGCACCTTAGACAATGAATATATATTATATGCAAATTACTTTATAGGATAACAAATGTTTTATGAGAATATAAATCTGCGTGAATTATATGTATGGTAATTGATAATTAATTTGTGGTTTTATTTTATTGATAATGTTCAGTACGTTGCTTTTATGATGTCTAATAAAGAAACATAAATGGATGAAGACGATGATGAAATTAGAATACAAAGAAGGATGGTGATACGTTCGGAAATTCGAAGTGATTTGCTTTCTGCACTAATTCTATAATACTAAAATAATTACTGTCATTAACAGTCATATGGAGAAAAGGACATGCGTCATTTGCTATGCTGTTATGCTATTTTTCAGGATCAATACGAGGCCAATAACAGAACCGTAGAGGTTGTCAAATACTGGTCAGAAAAAATTAAGTTAAAGTACATCGACACGAAAAGAAGAAGAAGAATATGGAGAAAACGCAGAGAAGGTTGTATTTCATAGTAGGTACACAAGAATATCAAAATAAACAGTGTAGAAAGAAAATATGTTTCTTTTTATTATATGATAGGCTCACGCTTGATCGAATCATTTATCTCAACTGATAGTAAGCGATGATTTGTTCAACGATGAAGACGATAGTTACTACTGGTTTTTTACGTCAATTACCAGTATTTTAACACAAAAAAAAAATAAGTTCAGACCCGAGTCAAAACTAACTACGAAAAATATTGACATTTCTAACACGATTAACACGCCATATCGATTATCTCAGAATCTATCTCGCAATAAAGTTACTGACGACCAATGAATTTCCACGCTTCAGGGAAATCCCGTTAAAAAGGATGTATTATTATATAATAATTACATAATCTGCTAGATAGTTAATTAGATACGAGTAGGTACGTGATGATGGCAAAAAGTTCACAATTTGCAGAATAACGTCATCGGAGTAGTATGTTCTTTCAATTTATTTTTAGTGACTTCATTTGGAATTTATGATATGTCTAAATAAAAACGTGGGAGGGCTCAAAAAATGTTTTAAATGGGCCAAATTTATTTGATACAGTCACCATAGCTTAATTCAGAAGACCAAAATATTTCGTCAATAAAAACTTCGAATTCAATTCAATTTACCTGATAACAATCAATTCTAAAAAAATTACAAAATGTACCTAGTGATATAATATATTCTTTGAAAGAATCGAATTTCTACTACGTCTTTAAGTTAAGAATGAATAAGTTACTTCTAGGCAAGCGTTTTCCAACGCTACCGTCAATCATCGCTACTATCAGCTGTAATAGAGTTTTAATTTGGCCTTATCAATAATAATAATAAAAAAACAGCCCATATTTTTAATTTGGCGTTCATTTCTTATAAAAATAGGATTTGTCCTCGACTTAGAACTATTTTCACACTGACATTGACATTTCTCCTATTTAAGTGCGTTTTCTCTATTTTTTTACTGTTCACAGGTTGACGATAGAGCACGCTCACTTAAAACTAAACTATTTACTCTTGTATTAAAGATCCTCAAGTTGTAGCTATCAGAAAACACAGACTCCGGGACGGATTTTAAGGAATTCCGTCCCGGAGTCTGTACGCTCAGCCTCAGCTATACGCGTAATAAATCTGTTTCTGAATAAACTTTACGTACTTAACATCATGTCTAAAAGTAACTGCAAAAGCAATAATTTCCTCAATTAAAATAACCAACACACTACCCAAGATTTAATAACTCCGGGACGGAATTTGAGGAATTCCGTCCCGGAGTCTGTACCGCTCAGCCTCAGCTGTACGCGTAATAAATCTGTTCTTGATTAAACTTTACGTACTTAACATCATGTCTATAAGTAACTGCAAAAGCAATAATTTCCTCAATTGAAATAACCAACACACTACCCAAGATTTAATAACTCAAAACTACACACATCAATTAAATACAACACACACGTTACGTTTCTTTCACAATAAATTAACGTGGAGAATCAATTAGCTAAACGGCGCTCGAAAAAGAGTTTCACGGTTATATTTTTAGCATTCACATGCTTAAGTTATTTTTAGCCTAAAATTGTTTGAATTAATAGACTGTGTGCAATCAAATTTATGCAATATAGAAGACTAGAAGGTCAAACAAAGTCGGGCACTGGTTAATATAATAAGTTTTTTGGCCTTCAGCTAGAACAAACATTCCAGATTGGCACTATAAATTTTATTCGTGGGTTGCGAAGCACTTGTGTAATTTACGAGTACGATTACTTTGCTTACTAAAGTTAAGACCACCTTGATATATGTCTAGAGTCTAAGTCTATAAAATGCAGTTTAAAACAATCTGGACTAGCTAACATTGATTGAGTGCAACTTAAGTGCACCTTCTCTTTTAAAGCATGATAAATTATCAGAAAATTTTAAAACGATATGTTCTATTTGATCAGAAGGTGGAGCGATGTCCTGGTAAGAGTTGGGGGAATGCGATGGATGCGAAACGCACATCACCGTTCGTTGTGTAGTGGACGACTTTTGGTTAAAATGAAGACGATGATGATCTCTTTGATCATTTCGATAATTATTTTTATCAAGAGGCATTACCAATTTGGAAATGACAAATGTTTTAAGAACTTAAACCCTAACCATATGACAGGAAGCCCAAAGGGATAAGGCAGTCACAAAAGATTTTTATTTAATTAGGATGTACAATTTCAAGTATGTCACAAATGTAATTGACATTTTGACAGTTGCTTCTATTTTTACTTGTCAGTTTTATTCAGGCGTTTATTTTCATTTAATTTATGAGAAGTAATTAAGTCTTATTAGCATGGTGGCCTTCATCGTCTTACTGCAACGACTGTCTGAGACAAACTATCACCAGTGCATTTCATAATATTGATTAACTAGCTAAACTAGTCGCGAAAATAAATGAACACAACTAAAGAAAACAAAGATAAAAAGAAAAAAAAAAATATTTAGTATACCTATGACTTACTGTATATAAATCATATTATTTCTCTTCGTTGTCACATATAATTTGTCACACTAAAGCGACTGCGAGTTATTATAATAATAAGCAATGACATTGTTTACATTGACAATCTGGTCATCTATCGTAATCATTATTACTTTGACATTTACATTGAGAATAAAAATAATGCGTTATATTTTTATTCACCACTATGTTTTGTCCGCAGCTTCGCCTGCGTACATAAAATATAGTCTATACCACTCAGGAATAAAGCAGCTTTCTATCGGTGAAAAAATTTTAGCATTTGGACCAGTACTTTCAGGGATTACCTCCTGATTTTTGCATTTGAGTATTTACGATATTTTAATTCACATACGTTACAATGCTATTTTTTTATGATTTGTAAATGATTAAGAACGTTATTTTTTTTTTATGTATTTAGTAAAGTCACTATTTCATGTTCGACTGGTAAAATTTGACAATTCAAGTGATGAATAATTCTGTAGAGGATTGATCGTTGAAGTCTTTTCCACGCTATCAAAATGTTTAAGGAAAAACTTAATTTTACATTGAATAGATCGCAAAACTAAGTTTATGTAAATGTTTATAAAATACTTAGTTTTCGTGGGTAAGTACATGGAAGTAATCATTTTTTAGTAAAAAAATTATTTTTTTTTTGGTTGATTTTGTTATGTTGGGAATTGTTAGAGTTATTTCACGTTTTTCCTTTTTCATTATTTTTTTTTGGTCAGACTAATAAAATATTAATTAATATAGTATTATAAAAAAAATATTTTGTTTTTTTTTTAAACGTTTTTCATTCATTGTTTTTTTGTTATTTTCGGTAGTTTTTTAATTTAATATTCATGGTTTTTTTTTTAAATTAAATGTTTTGATTGATAAAAAGCACTAATTAATTAGATCAAAAGGCTACATACCAATAGCACTTCGAATTCATAATCACTCACTAATCTCTTGCCAATTTACTCGTAACACAAATCAGAAGAGCACTTCACTGTAACCCACTATAAAGTATGAAACATTCTGAAGTCTCAGAAAAGGCTTACTGCGAACTAAAGATTGTACTAAGTCGTATATTTTTATATATCTAAATAGATGCCCGGTTCTGTGTGACGATGGCCTATTACTGCTTGACATAGACCACAGAACGCACAGAGACGGCAAGTTGGTAATGAGATTTAAGGAGGGGGAAACCTTGACGTTTCTAGAAAGAATATGTTTTCTACTCCGTAATTATTAATTATTCCAAGGTGATGAGCATCCTTGTTCAAGAATTATGTTGGTTACATTGTGTTTGTAGTTCAATTATATTCTAATTACATCGATGTTTTTTTATGCGGAATATTGTTGCATTACCAATCTTGTGTAATTTTGTGTTGGTCATTTTTAGTGCTAATTTCTATTACACTAACTTACGCTACATAAAACTAGTTGTTCTCAGACATCGTTTGCTTCTATAAACATCAGTGAGATAATCTATTTTATAGACATCGTTCATTAGTAGGTATGAGATTGAATTACCTAACAGAGTTGTTTACAAAATTATTTTTACATAATGATTATCTATACACAGTGCAACATTCTGATGCTTCTTTTTTATGTTTTGATGTTTACTAGTTTCAATTTAATCTTTTTTGCTTACTTTTTTTGAGAAATACTCAATTTGATTACAAAAAAAAGGAAAAATAAAATAATATGAAATTTACTCTCTAAAAACGTAACCTCGCGTATTTTGCAAAACATAAGAATCAACGGTGCTTCTAAGACATTCTTCGCTCTGCAATCTCTGTTGTCATAATCATGTTTTGTAGTTATCCGAAGTATGACTTGACGTAAATAACATCTTTTTTGTAATTATAACTGAACTCGAGTCATAAAATCGGTAAAAAGGTGGTATTTTATATGACGACTGTTAATTTTTTTAGGGGCTTTTGATGGTGGGGCTTCTGACCCCATATTGTTGTGGGATTGTTCGAGAAGGAACTCCACCTCAGCTTTGAAATACAAAGAGCAACGAAAGGAGCACAGGTGGGTTTTAGATGGTAAGAGTCTGACACTCCCTCTCCCTCAGAGTGGGAAAAGAAATTTAATGATTTTTCACTTAATAAAAAAAATCCAGCGATTTTTTTTATTCTTGTTGTACCTAATTTATTACATGCCTACCAAACCAAGTAGTTGTAATTATATTATCTATTTATGTACAGTATTAAATAGTATTATTTTATAAAAAAAAATAATGACCTCCTTTCTAAAACGCAGTTTTCAAGACTACATCAATGTCAATATTTCCTGAGTGATTCATTTTTTTTTCTGATTTTTTTACGGAGTTTGATACAAAAATTAGTAAAAAAATAAAAGAGAATGAAGTAAAATCTTTGGAAGAACATTTTAAGCGACCGGTTGCGATTTTTGCAGGAATAGGTTTTCTTTCCCATAATTAAAAAGTATTTATGATGATGTAATTCTAAAAAATATGACTTATTATTCATATAACTAAAGTCTGTTTTTTAATTAAAGATAATGATTTGACAATTCGAATGTTGCATGTTTTTTCCATTTCATAAATAGTGAGGTACCGCAACCGATATTGAACAAAAAAACCGAAAATATTCGTAAAAATAGTTTCATTTTAAAATGCAACTAATTATGGTAAGTTTTTGTATTTTCTGAAGGTAATTTGAAAGATCTTTCAAATTACCTTCAGAAAATACAAAATCTATGCAAATGTCTAACTCATAAAATAAAATATAATTTAAGCCTAAGAATTAAAGACTAGCAAAAGCTGCGTCATTTTATTTTTTCGTCTCGATTTGTTATCACCAAACCCAGACAAAAATATAGAATTACTCAGTGATATTTTTGCTGACATTTTATTACAACTTTAATAATAGGTAATGATAGGACTTCGGTTTGAAAACTAATAATAGTTAAAATTAAACAATCATAAGTCCTCTTTTTGTACTATTTTCGCATGGATCTCTTATAAAATTGTAGCGATAAACGAATCAAGTGTCCGTTTCTTGTAATGCAGTCATGTGAATTCACAGTTTGACGACTAATGGGCACGCCATAATCATGACGGTCAGTCCCCTCTTTGAGGAGTGGCCGGAGAGGCGTCACGGTGTCCTCATCTTCCGCATGAAGCAAGTCCTCACCGGACATGGTCAGGTTCTAGTACAGGCCAAGGTCCAGAGCGAGGAGGAATGGAAGGGGGTCGCCTCCTTCTGCGAAACAGTAATGCTAGCGAAGGAGGAGGCTGCACGAGTGAGGGAACGAACATCTTTTCGCGCCAGTCGCCGAGACTCCAATCCCGACTACCACAATGTCAATACCAACGTCGAGCAATAGGTAGCTTGCCGTCCAGCAGTCCGGTAATTGCCGGGACTGAGCCCCATTCGTCGACAGCGCTTAGTGATCCACTCGCTCTTCAAAGAGATGTCAGCAAACCGTAGGAGCTCAGTAGAGCCGATCTGGTTTTAGGCAGTAAAGGTCTGACACGCTCTCCTGCCCCGCCCATGTCATTGGATGAATTCCCATCTTGAAAAAATATTGACGACCAATGATGATAACTTTTTTAATTCTAAAGCATAAACTGAGACTGTCTCGTTCCGCTCTTGTAAACCGGATATAAAATTGTGTTGTGACTGGAGCTCCCTGGTAAAAGAAAGTAGCTAAGAATTCATGATTTTCAACCGGTTTTCAACCGCGCCCGCCACGGTGGAGCTAGTTTATTTCTAAACTCACGAGACCGGAGTTTTGTGTGGTTATATAGCCGTCGCAGTTGGGGTTATCGCTTGAAAACTTGGCAGATGACAATCGCAAGACGGGCGGTTCATTATCAATTGAGCTCCAGACCACCGTGGACATACACCAGAAACGAGCTGTTGCGTTATACTTACTTCACAGAAAAATTAAAAAAAGAAGGCCTATAAAGTTCTGGGTGCATGAGGTGCATCAATCGATTTTCGGATTTCGCATCGGATTTTTCTACCCCCTGAAGGCCACTACGGGTGTTAACCGACCGCAGAGAGTGCGGGCGCAACCTGCCGAGTCTGCGGGTGACCGTGGCCCACACCATTCTACTAGTTGCCCGCCGGTGCAGCGGGGAGCAGGATACATATATCTCTAGCATTCTACAGAAGCTGCGGGCCCGCAACCGCAGCGGATGCGGGTAAAAACGGTTTTGTGAGTTCTCAGTATAAGTAAAAGTCCGAGTGTAAAAAAAATATGGTAATATTTTTGAATATTTCTAATTATTTCAATCTTCAATTCATATTAGACTTTGCTATAAACAAATACTATCGTATTTTGGGCCTACTTTCCTTAGAGGTTGTATTATTAAAAGAACCGGTATAAAAAAATCGAATTTGGAGACATCACTTGTATCAAAAAGCAGGCAACATATTTCTGGAGTTTTTTGGACTTGTCAAATCATTATCTGGGATTAAAAAACGCACTTTACTGATTTAACAAAATAGCTGCTACTAACTGTTATGTATTATTAATCTTAGAATAGAATTTTATTTTATTTTGCAAATATGGGTTTTTTTCCGGTGGGAAAATCATCTTATGACATCCCCCGCTCTTGGGCGGGGCGGGAGATAGTGTCAGACTTTTACTGACTAAAAACCCACTCCTGTTCCCTCGTTGCCTTTCGTACCAGGGCCGAGTCTTCCTTTCAGAATCAGACCCTTGGCCCCAGTAGGCTTCGACCCTGCTGGGCCCCTACGGTTGCTGATATCTCCTTGAGGCACGCGTGAAACACTACGCGCCGTCGACGACTTGGGCTCGGTCCGGACGGTTAGCAGACGATCGGACGGCGAGCTACCCATTGTTCAACGTCCCCAAGCCCGCGCCTACGGTGGCCGGAAATCGGGTGGTTGGGGCGTAGGGGGTAAAATTAATTTCACAAATAATTTTTAATTATGGAAGAGAAAACTATTTCTGCAAAATATGCAAATTGGCACTTACGATTACACTGTTCTTCCTAAAAAGACTTGATATTGAGTCCAGAATTAGAGCGAGAACCCATATTACGCTACCTTTAAACGAGAACAGATTTTTAAATAAACACGTCTGGCACTCTCCAGTTAGGCAGCCCCTCTCGCTACTCTGTTGACTGGCAAATCAGTTCGCGATCTCGACACTAAAAATAAAAGACTTTGTGTTGTTTGTTACAACATTAAGAAGACTACAGAACCTAACGCGCGGTCACTCTCGGACTGCAAACAAAATAAAAGAAAAGAACAGACGGTGTGTCTGTGGGTGTGTCTGTCTGTGTGTGCGTCTGTGACTGTGTTTCTGTATATGAGTGTGCGTGTGTGAAAACAGATACACAAAGACACAATGCTTGCAAATATGAAGCATTTTAGTGATAGTGATATAAAATTAAAACACCATAACGATAATACATTGCTTGTAAAATAGTCTAACAAACAATCAGAGTAATTGCATGTATAGATTACTCCGGTTTTTAATCAACAAAAGTAGTTTTTAGGAGCATCTTCGTGATTTTAAGGGTTCTGTACCTCAAAAGGAATAAAAACGGAACCCTTATAGGTACACTTGTTGTCCGTCTATCTGTCTGTCAAGACCCTTTATCTTGGGAAAGCGTGGAGGTATCAATTTGAAACTAAAACCATATACTCAGATTTGCGGTCCCTTGAAGCTGTGAAAAAATCAAACTTCTAAGTTAACGAATAAAAAAGATACGGCCGTTTATGTCGCAAAAAACGTATATTTCTATACTCTCAAAGGAATCAAAATTCATAGGGTACTTTCCGTTGACCCAGAATCCTGAAATTTAGCATAAAGCAAGGTCTTATAGCATATGTATAGGAATAAATCTGAAAACAGTTAATTTGATCTTACCTACGTCACAAAAAAAAAATGTTTTTGACTATTCAAACGGAAAAATCTTCGAGACTCCTTTCGGGAATTGAACTAGAATTGAACTATTTAGGTAGGTAAGTTTGTACGGAACCCTCAGTGCGCGAGTCCAACTCGCACTTGCCCAGTTTTTTCCATAGCACTAAATTAGCTGTATTATACTTTGAACACATTATCTATCTAGCAATATATTTAAGAATAACATTTTTCTGATTCTGTTTACTGCAGCAGATCATATACTTTTCGTTATAAAACTCGCGTATAGCTTCTTTAGTCCCCTTAAATAACAACAAAAGTACTCATGAGTTAGGTATTTTACGTCATAACAACTGGAAATAAGATACATTCATGACGCATTTCGTATAAAGATCTCAATTATTATGTCTTATAATGATAGCTTTGATCACACTAAATTAATACGTTTTAGTGTCATAGAAGATGCGTTTATGGGATTTTTCGCCATTGTGTAATGCTTTTTAATAGGGCTTAAAATAGGCATTTCCTTTAAGGGAAAACCAGATTGACATATTCAGAAAAATGTATATAATATCTACTATGGTAGTAAACAAGGGCAAATATCATGTTTTAATGAGATGTGTTTGAAATCATTCGGTCAAAACACAAATTACTCAGTATCAGATAAAATAATCCCAATAATACATATGGTTGTTTGTTTTAAAGACTCGACTCAGAACCTAGCTGTATTTTTTTATTTAATTGTTAAGCAAACACTTATTTTTTTATTTAATTCTGTTTTGTATACCTACAGAGTGTAATATTCGCATTAACGAAATTTAAAAAAAAACCGTGTGCGAATCAGACTCGCGCACTGAGGGTTCCGTACATTCTAAACTATGAAAACGGTTCAATTCCCGAATTGAGCTACGAAGATTTTTCTGATTCGCATAAAGTTTTTTTTGTGACGTAACAACCAATTTACTGTTTTCAGATTTTTTCCTATACTTGTGCTATGAGACCTTATTTCATGCCAAATTTCAGGATTCTAGGTCAACGGGAAGTACCCTATGAATTTTGATTCCTTTGAGAGTGTCGAAATGCACGTTTTTTTGTGACATAAACGGCCATATCTTTTTTTTCGTTATCTCAGAAGTTTGATTTTTTTCACAGCTTCAAGGAACCGCAGACCTAAGTACATGGTTTTAATTTCAACTCGATACCTCTACGCGTTCTTGAGATAAAGGGTCTTGACAGACAAACGGACAACAAATTGATCCTATGTAGGTTCTGTTTTTCCTTTTGTGGTACTGAACCCTAAAAACGAGGGCAAATAGATCTTTGGAGGAAAAAATGTTTGAAGAATCAAAATTAATTTATAAATTACATTGCTTAATACCTACACGGTGAAGGAAAACATCGTGAGGAAACTGGCATGTCCTAGAACCAAAAATTCGAAGACATGTGACATCCACCAACCCGCACTGGGCCCGCGTGGTGGATTACGGCCCATTCCCTCTCCTAGAGAGGAGGCCTGAGTCCCAACAGTGGGAACATTATAAGGCCGACTATGCTATGCTATGCTAATACCTACAAAGATACTCGTACTACAGTACTACCCATGCAGAGATCTGGCGAATATAAAATTAGGATCAATGAACGCAGCCTGAGCAATAAATAAATCGATAATATAATTAAAGTTAATTTAATCGCATAATTTTATTTTCGACTAGCTGCTGTCAGCGGCTTCACCCGCGTGATAGCTCCCGGGATAATAAGTATTTAATGTAATATTCCAGAACATGGTCTACCCCTGCACCAGGTTTCATCGAAATCCATTTAGTAGTTTTTGCGTGAAAGAGTAACTATTATACATAAAAACTTTCACGTTTATAATATTAATAGGATTAAACAAAATCGTGTCATATTTTATCATCATCATCATCATTTCAGCCGAAAGACGTCCACTGCTGGACATAAGCCTCCCCCAAGTGTCGCCACAATGAACGGTCCTGTGCGTCTCGCATCCTTCGGACTCCCGTAACCGTTACCAAGTCATCGGTCCACCTTGTAGGAGGCCTTCCAACGCTACGTCTTCCGGTACGTAGTCGCCTTTCCAGAACCTTTCGGCCCCAACGGCCATCCGTTCTGCGAGCAATGTGCTCTGCCCATTAAGTGGCAAATTTTAAACTCCGATTTAATAACATGCTTATTCCAATTATTCTTCTTAATGTTGTTGTTAATAACCGATTAAATACAGATTAATTCCAATAACTACTTATACTTACGAATGAAATAAAATTAACTTAATTTTATTGAAATTATGTGTACTTAGTTAATAGACTCAGTTTTTCATGGCTCAAGTTTACACGCATATGATTAAGAGCATGCAAAGTTTAGTTTTACCATTAAACAAAAGTTAACTGTTTGGTCAGTCACGTACACGTAAACGTGGTTGTGTCGGCTTGCAAATTAGCCTTTTGTTTCAATATATCTCCGTTTGTACGTGAGAATTAGGTGTCGCTATAGCATCTACAATTTGGCTTTGTGAGTGGTCACCAAACTTTAGTATTTTTTTTTTTACATATTTTTTATCTGTTCGGTCATACCTAGGTTTGAAAGAAGGATTTTTGAACTATAGTCACAGTATAGATATATGGAACAGTACGGAAACTACCTACAAATGTTCGAAACGGCTCACTCACACAAACATACGCATCGACGAGACTCCTAAGCGGCATTCGCTACTGACAGGACCACGAGAAACGCTTAGGAGTCTCGTCGATGCGTATGTTTGTGTGAGTGTGCCGTTTCGAATATTTGTAGGTAGTTTCCGTACTGTTCCATATATCTATACTGTGCTATAGTCGACCACACTAGTCCAATACGGGTTGGTGGACGTTACGCCAGAACCTCGTTCGTTGAACAGGAGGGTACACCGCAGGCAAATGAGATTGGCTTGGGTCTCTTAGATGTTAATGGACCCGTAACACCCCGCACGAATGCACCCGGACAGGTGGGCGAGGATTGTAACTCAATGGACGCCTGAAGGAGATCGACCGCGGCGAAGGTAGTGTGACAATCTGATCATGTTCGCGGGGAAAACTTGGTCAGAGATCACCTTAGATAGAAAGGTTTGGAAGGAGAAAGGAGAGGGCTTTTCCCAGCAGTGGGACATAAAATAGGCTATTAAAAAACTTGTTTATATACATATGTAAAAATTATTACAGATAGGCTCGCGTTTGACCACTATCTCATCTGTAGGTAAGCGATGATGTGGCCGTCGATGGAGCACACTTGCCTATAAGTAACCTATTCACTCTTGACTTAAAGGTTGTAGATATCAGGGCACACAGACCCCGGTAGGGAATTCCACTCCTTAGCTGTACGCACAATGAATTTATTCCCAAAACGCTTTGTACGTATGGGTGGAATGTCCACCATGTACCGGTGGCGCAACGCCGCACAGTACGTTTTGTAGTCCAATAATATTTTACAGAAGGTTTACAGACTGATTGGAATGCGAAAGGTAACGGAAAGAATACGGATGGGTTTTAGTCACTAAAAGTCTGACTCTCTCGCTCCACTCAGGACGGGAGTGAGAGAGAGTGTCAAAAGTGTTTTTTTTGTAGGCGTGAAAATCATCCAATGACATCCCGCGCTCTTGGGCGGAGCGGGAGGGCGTGTCAGACTTTTACTGACTAAAAACCCACTCCTGTTCCTTCCCCCATTTCCCACCAAAAAAAAAGAATACGTAAAATACTGTAAACCACATACACTTTGATCCCGGAACATGTAAACATGCATGAGTATAATACATTTGCCCAATCATTGTTACTGATTGCTGATAGATTCATTATTTTAACACTTTTTGCTCATTTTCAAGAAAATACATACTAAATCTATTCTGTGCTTTTTGTAGCAGTTTATTGAATAGCTGTTTGCTTGTGCTAGATTTATGTTCATTTGTTTTTACGTGACGTCATCAGGTCTAAGGTTGGTTCAGGTCAAAGCACCCCGTGTTTCATTAAAAAGCACTTTGCAGCTGAATGACGCACAATATAAGTATAAAATAAAATGTACGTGAATCTGTAGCTGAGGTAAAAAACTTCGAACCATATTTGCGTAACAAAAATAGTTTCAAATGCTAGCACTGACTAGACAGGTCCATTCAAATCTGTGTGGTTTTTTTGTCAAAAGACCATCTCAGACACTAAATCTGCATGGATCTCATAAGATTACACTATTAAATGTTTACTGTGTGGACTTTAAAAGAGAATTTGATCTGTGAGTTTCTTTCAGTATTTCTTCTGAGAGCAGTCAGCAAGGAAACACTGGCATCATCTAGTTTAACCCTATTTGTAAAATAAACATCATTTATCATTTAGGGCTGAATTCACCAATAATACTAATCGCGTTTTAACGTTTGGCTCGCATAATCGCGTTTAGCCGCTGTCACTAGTGTCACTTGTAAAAATATAACAAAAGAAAAATACAGACAAGTGACACTAGTGACAGCGGCTAAACGAGATTAGTTTTATTGGTGAATTCCGCCCTTAGTTTCGTGTCACCGGAAAAAAATCGTATTATTATTTTATGAAATAATTTATTAAGTACGAAAAAATGTTACAAAGAATGAATACCATAGTACAGTATTAAAGAAAATTATTAATAGTACTTCCATTTTTTACATTAATGCAATTGTGAGTTACAAATCTTTTGTAGTAATATATAGATAATTGAAGGGTCACCGGATATCATTAACTTTTGTTTTAATATTAACCTTCTTACATAACAAGTTTTTTGTTTCAAACGTTTTGAATTTAATTGTTATAATTATTGCTTAAATCGTGAGTAATGATGGCATTCGGTTTTTTTTTAGGTTGAAAATAATTTAATGACTTCTCTCGCTCTAGAGCGGAGCGGGAGAGCGTATTAGACTTTTACTGACTAAAAACACGCCTATGTTTCTTCAGTTGCCCTTTTATTTATTTATTTATTTATTTAATCTTCATGCAACATAAAGTACAAAGGCGGACTTAATGCCTGAGGCATTCTCTACCCTTTTCTAGAAGAACCACGGTTTTTCCTTTCAGAAGTCGTCCCATGGCACCAATAGGCTTCGAGCCTGCTGGACCCCTACGGTTTCTGACATCTCGTTGAGCGCCGTCAACGACTCGGGCTCAGTCCAGGTGATTCGGTTTCTGGACGGCTGGACGTTGAACTACCCATTACTCGTGGTTCATAAGCCCATACCTGCGGAAGTTGGTAGTAGGGGTAGGGGTCTCGGCGGCTGGGACATGAGGATTTTCGTTCCCCCACGCGATTGCATTTGGTCATGTTATTGTTAGTCCTATAAATTAAGGTTCATGATTCTTATAATATAATCTTTTATGTCTTTTTCTAGTTCTATGACTTCATGGTTTTTGCCATTGCCTGTCTGCTTTGCCTATTTCTAACTATGTTAGGGTCAGCTTTCATTCTAATTAGATGCTGCTGGATACCAGTAATTTACATGGAGAGACTGCCTTTGAAGCTGTGACCTGACCTTCACAATTCAGTAATTCGGTAACAAGGATATCTCTTGGCAAGATTACTGTTAGATTTTCTGGCTTCTGACTAACGTCACGACTGCCAAAGATTTAGGACCAATGGCTTAATGTGCTTTCCGGGGTACATAAGAATGTCGTGTACTGTTAAATATACTGCACTAGCCGACCCCGTGGTGTCACTTGCGTCTTTAGTTATGACACCGCTCTTTTTAAGGTTCCGTACCTCAAAAGGAAAAAAATTAACCCTTTTAGGATCACTTTGTTGTCCGTCTATTTGTCGGTCTGTCTGACTGTCAAGACCCTTTATCTCGGGAACGCGTGGAGGTATTGAGTTGAAATTAAAACCATATACCCAAGTCTACGGTCTCTTGAAGCTGTGAAAAAATAAAATTTCTAAGTTAACGAAAAACAAAGATACGGCCGTTTATGTTTCAAAAAACGCATATTTCGACACTCTCGAGGAAATCAAAATTCATAGGGTACTTCCCGTTGACTTAGAATCCTGTAATTTTACGTAAAGCAAGTTCTTATAGCAAAGGTGTAGGAATAAATCTGAAAACTGTAAATTTGTTGTTACGTCACAACAAAAAAAAATTGCGATTGGGAAAAACCTTCAAGACTCCATTCGGGAATTGAACTGTTTACATAGGTAAGTTTGTACGGAACCCTCAGGGTGCGAGTACGACTCGCACTTGGCCGGTTTTTTTATCGTAGCGTGATGTTAAATAGCCCATAGGCTTTATCAAGGAAGACTTATAAGCCTTCTTTGATAAATGGAAAGTTAAAAAAAAACTTTTAGTTTTTTTTTTTTTAATTCGAACCAGTGGTTTCTCCATGGGTAGTGTGAAAACGAAACCCGGGGCCCTGGGACGAAGGCAACGAAGGAACAGGAGTGGGTTTTTAGTCAGTAAAAGTCTGACACTATCTCTCGCTCCGCCCAAGAGCGAGATTTGTCTTTAGATGATTTTTGGTCTCTGAGATTAGCACGTTCAAAGAAACTCTTCAGTATAGAAGTATATTTTTTTTAAATAATAATAATAATAATTTATTGCACCAAAAATACATATTACACAATTTTTCTGTGCTCATAATTAATTAAGATATTGTTACAATACATAAAAATTGTGCCTAAATTAACATGTGTCGCCGAACTAGGCTTGGATTCTGTATTTTGGCACGCAGCGCCTCAAGCCCTAGAACTGGGTCTTATATTAGCTCATGAGCAAATGGTATCAATATTTGTGTTAAATTAAGTTTAGGAATTATAAACAAAGGTAAAGAAAAAAGCACAAAATTAAAATAAAATAAAAAAATGTTGTAAAAATAGGTGTAACTGTCCTCTGGATGTATAAGGTGAAAAGGGTGAGTGCATCGATGGGTGAGTGTATGTATGTGAGAGGGTGTGTAGGGTTTAAATACATTCATGCATTGGATTCTTAGGCATAGTTTATAAATAATACTCACATTCACTTCATTTTATTTCATCAACATCATGATTACTCGATACACTTTTATGTTTAGTATTACATTTCTTGTATATTTATTTATTAAAACTAAAACAGCACTAGTAAGTAACACTGTACAAAACATGACACATGGCGTTGTCATTATTTATTTACTTCCTTTTTACTGAACGTGTATCTACTCGCTATGGATACAATACTAAAGAGTATTTATTCTGGTTTTAGGTAAGCTTATGATTTGTCGATCGGTGCAAATGATAATTTCATGTAACCATAATTTCATAATAATTTAACATTGTTTTGATTTTAATTTTCTTAGTTGGTAAAATAAATCAATGAATATTTCTCTATAATTATTTTGTTAAGGATCTTAGTTATTGGCTTATATATATATATATATATATTTAAATATATATATATATATTTTAATTGTTATAAACACTAAGCACTAGCATGACTTCGCAGTCAAGATCGCTCCCACCTGATGGTAAGTAGTGATGCAATCGTTGATGGTGAGGCGCACTAGTTTATTAAGAGCCTATTCACTCTAGCCTTGAAGACACCTAAATTATAATCGGACGGGAAGACCGCAGCAGGCAAGTTGTTCCAGTCCCTCGATGTTCGTAGTGTAAACGACGAGGCGAAACGCTTGGTCCGGTCCGTAGAGGTTTCAACAACGTAAGGGTGGATACTCGCCGTTCGTAGGGTTGTCCGATGGTAGAATTGAGATGGTGGAATCAAGTCATGCAATTCCCGCGCACATTCACACACTCACGCACACTCACTCTTTTATATGACTGCTTTGCAGAAAAAGGCGCCCGCTTTCCATTTCCCATAGCTCTGGACCATAGCCATTACCAGGGCCCGAGCGCGTTAGGGGTAGTAAACGCTCTTAACTCAGTTCTCAAATAACAGTGGTTTGGAGGTATGCGGAACAGAGAGTAAAGTCCCGCAAACCTCCGTTTAAAAGGGAGGGTCCTCCGGCCAGACGGGTGTTATGTCTGGTGGGCTACTGCCCGATAGATGATTTCGGGCTGTCGTATATATTCAAATCTCGCGGAGAACTTTGATTGCGCGATGTAGGATTAGTTCTTATGTGACGCTATAGATGTCGCTACAGTCTTATTATAGGCACATGATGAAGAGGAATTAAATGCATGTGACTGAAAGAGTGATGAACATAAATGTTGTAGAATGGATTGTATGAAGAACTAGCTTCTGCCAGCGGCTTCGTCCATGTGAAAACGTTTCTCTCCACAAACTTTGGACCCCTGTTTCATCCCCTTAGGGGGTGAATTTTGGAAAATCCTTTCTTAGTGCTCGCTTACGTTATGAAAGGAAACCTTGTGCAAAATTTCACGCTCTTACGCTCTGTAGTTTCGGCTGTGCGTTGATAGTCAGTCAGTCAGTTTCTCCTTTTATATAAATAGATTAGATAATAAAAAAACGGGACATAGAAAAATGCATTGCGTCGACCTAACATACATAACAAGGGATAAGGTTATGATGGTAATGACGCAGTTCTCAATTTTTTTTGGCCTGTTTTTTTCCCACTTTTGGGCAAAGGCCTCTCTCCACTCCTTTCATCCGCGCCATCATCCTTACAATTCTGGCAAAATCTGTCTAGTTCGTCCCGCTGTAGCTTTTCTGTTTCATTATATTGAACAAACTATAAACACAAGTTTTTAAGTTTTTTAGTTTCAGATTGTATCAGTTCGATGCTAGATTTGCATAATAAAATACGTCTATGTTTTTACTAACACTATGACTGGTCCTAATTATCTATGACTACTCGGAAATCCCGTCATAGGTCATCATTTTAAACACTGGTAGGTATTATAGAAAATATATAGTGTGTGATTTTGTTATTCTAGATTCTAGACTACATTGTTGTTAGTACACACTATGATTAAGTTTACTTGGCAGATAATTTCATACAAATTCTGTTAAATTTTTGAATACAATAAAAAAATAGTCGCTATTCGGACATCGTTTAACAGGCCCTTACTTTAATAAATATTAGTTTCTCAGCCCCAAATTTTTACTTTAGATGTTATCACGCCCCAACGGTCTTGTGCGTCTCGCATCCATCGGATTCCTACCACCTTTACCGATGACCTATCGGTCTACTGTGTAGGAGGCCTTCCAACGCTACGTCTTCCGGTACGTGGTCGCAATTCCAGAACCTTTCGGCCCCAACGGCCATCCGTTCTGCGAGCAATGTGCCCTGCCCATTGCCACTTAAGTTTGGCAATTCTTCGTGCTATGTCGGTAACCTTGGTTCTCCTGCGGATATCCTCACTCCTGATTCGATCACGCAAGAAAACTCTGAGTAATACTACCTTTCAGGATATATACAAGGTAAATAGCGGTGCTGTACAGGTTGCCAAATATTGGTCAGAAAAAAAAAGTCCATAGATACAAAAAGAAGAAGACAATGAGCGACTGATTATCTGATCTCCATAATCCAGTAACTTGGTAACACAATTAATACCCCATAACAAGACTGCCGTCAGATTCTAAAATACACAGCCACACACACAGACAAACAAACAGTCCAAGGCATCGTTCACGCCAAACGTATTATCCGCCGCCGATTGTGAGTATGCTCACTGTCAGGCCCAGTGTGAACGTCGACTAGTCAGCAGTATGCGTTCTCACCAAGCCGAAAATACGCCATAGTGCAGAATGCGTTACTTGTATAAACAAAAGAGTAGGCTTGCTACGCGTAGTACAATAATCGGCCACCGAGAGTCGGCGACAACACATTGCGTAATAGCGTGTAGTCAGTTCAGTGTGAAGGAGAATTTAATATAAATATGAAAAAGCGATAAACTGCGTAACGCGCGCTCACAGTCAGCGGCTGACAATTCGTTTGGTCTGAACAATGCATAAAAATAAGTCTAAAATAAATAACACCGTCTAAAAAGTACTCACGAGTCAATCAATAAGGCATCGCGCTGTGCTGGTGGTAGAATTCGTACTCCTCGTCTTCGGTCAGGGCACACTCCTCGAAACACCAGAGACCGGCGATGGCCAGCAGGATCATGTACGTCGCGTAGTAGCACAGGTAGACCAGTATGCTGAACATCATCGTTGGGGGCAGAGGAATGGAAACTGGAACAAGGAAATAATATGTCATTAAGTAACTCTTTAGACAGAAGTGAGAGCAGTGGTCGCCGAGTGGTAACGGCCCCGACTTACGATTTGTAGGTCGAGGGTTCAAACCCAGCCAGGCGCATTACTTTGTGTAATTTATTTCATCACCACTGCTTTCAAAACGGTGAAGGAAAACATCGTGAGGAAACCGGCATGTCCTAGAACCAAAAATTCGAAAACATGTGACATTCACCAACCCGCACGGGGCCCGCGTGGTAGGCTACGGCCCATTCACTCTCCTAGAGAGAGGTGGCCTGAGTCCTAACAGTGGGAACATTAAAAGGCTGATTATGCTATGCTATTGAAAAAAAAAACACAAACAATCACATAGGCCTACATGGGCACTTATAAAAAGTCAGAAGCTAGTGCTATTCTTATCCATTTGTTCATTCTTCATCAATTTCTTCCAATTTATTTAGAGACTACACAGTATTTTTTACTGGGACTCAGGTCTCCTCTCTAGAAAAGGGAACGGGCCGTAATCAACCACGCGGGCCTAGTACGGGTTGGTGGATGCCGTTTTCCTCATGATGTTTTCTTTCACCTTTTTAAGAACAGTGGTGACGAAATAAATTGCGCCTGGCTGGGTTTGGACCCATAGTAGTAGTTTCATCTCGTAGTACAATGGACAAATGGATGATCATGACAGATTCTTGTGTAAAAATCTGCTCTTCTGTAAGAGCTTGTGGACGGTCCGGTTCGGTAAGGACCCAACCTGAGTCAACAGTGCGTTGTGTTCAATGCGCAGCCAGTTAGAGCTGATACCTGCCAAAACTGTTGAGTGTTCGAAAGAGTCACCGCGGCCCACTTGAGATTGTGGTATGTCTGATGAGAAAAAACCGCGAAGCTTCCCGAATGCGGCCCAGCCAAGTCATCATAAGCTTACTTTGACTGCACATTTGGGTTCGATTCTCGCACGGAACAAAATATTTGTATGGTTTATAGGTTCCGGCTCTGGGTGTCTTGTGTATGTGAGTTTACATTTTTCTGAACGTACCCACGATACATAAATTATTCTTGGTATATCTGTACACCTGAACGAAAACAAAAATTACATAAGCTAATGCTCACCTTTTAACACTTTATTATTACAAAATTTCATTATTCTAGAGCCGCTTAGGCTGTGCGTAGTCTGTCAGACGAGGACGTGATGGCTTGGAACTTGTATACCCAACAGATTATCTAGTCTAGTATAGAAATTCCTTGCGTGGTGGTAATATTGATATTTATGGCATCTCGGAAAAATACAGCCGGCAACATTATATAATATATATTATCTAGGCTTTACTCACAAAGAAATCATGTTTTCAAACCTATTTTCCTTAGGTGAGACTCGCACTCAACTCATGAGTGTGTTAATTCCGAAAAGTGTATCATCGAATAACACGTTCCCGTAAGTTTACTAATCCTAAACACTTAACAACGAATGCACGTTACCACGAAAAACTTAACGCCGTAGCCATGCGATTTCGAATTACATGATTCAGAAAACTGTAATATCGAATAACACGTCCCCGTATGTTTACTAATAGGAAACTCTTCACAACGAATGCACGCTGCTACGAAAAACCTGACGCCACAGTCATGGAATCTCGAATAACCAAATCCCTAATTCACCAATTCGAGTTAATTATGCAATGAATTACATATGCGCTTCTAACCGTAACTACGGACAAATTGTTTAATTCATGAAAATAATGTTAGTGAAGGAAGAGTTTTATGAAAAAATTAAGGCTTTTCTAAACTTAATGTACAAGATTTATCTTTGATTTATAAAATGTTTTTTTTTGTGACAAATTGTTTTTACTTTAAAAAAAAAAAAAACGTTGCCCCACACTAATAGTAATCGTTTATTTCAGCCAAAAACACCTCTATATATATATTAAAAAAAAAATTAAACATTATTAAAATTTAAAAAATAATGAAAGGAATTTGACTCATTTACTGGGTTTGTTTTTTTTGTGCTGATAGAAAATCTGTGCCCATCCAGTCGTGTGCTACATTTTTATTTTTCGACCATCGTCATCGCCTATAGAAATTTACTTTATCTAGAGCCGTGGTTCCTTACCCGTAGTCTGCAGACCACTAATGGTCCACAAGAGCCAAAACATGGTCTACGAAAGCTCTATTCAGTTGAAAATACCACATTTTTGAACTGAAAACTTACTTTGGTGCAAATTGATTTTAAGTTTCTTTTAGAAATGTGTTCAAGGCTAGAGTGAATATTTATTTATTTATTTAATCTTCATACAACACAAAGTACAAAGTCGGAATGAATAAATTAAAAATAAATATAGGAATAGGCTCTTAATAGACTAGTGCACTTCACCATCAACGCTTACGTGATTGCATCACTGCTTACCATCAGGTGGGATCGCAGTCAAGCACTGGTTTATAACATTAAAAAAAATGTGTTTTCTATGAAAATGCTAGATAATTTTCATTTTAAAGAATAAGCTTGATCGAAGTGTGGAATTTAGGATAATTTGTTTTTAATTATAATTTTTAAGCCTTCTTCTGGACTTTAGGTCCCTGTTACCAACAAAGAAACCAAAGTGGTGTTTAATATTAAACACTACTAGAGCTAAATGACAATCAGTTCCACCGATATAATTAATGAAAGGAAATACTAATGATCACCTGATCATTAATGATCGTGATGATCATCAACGTCAGACCACCTTCACGTGTCGAGAGCCGCTATGACTAGGTTCTGCCCGCGGCTTCGCCCGCGTGAAAGTAGGTTTCTCCATACAAACTTTAGACTCCCGTTTCATCCCGTTAGGGGCTGAATTTTGGAAAATCCTTTCTTAGTGCTCGCCTACATCATAAAAGGAAGTCTTGTACAAAATTTCACGATCCTAGGCCCAGTAGTTTCGGCTGTGCGTTGATATGTCAGTCAGTCAGTTTATCCTTTTATATACATAGATAGATGAATAGTAGGGCCGAATCCTACAGGGGCCATGAATTCGCTTCTGAAAGGAAAACCCGAGATCCTGAAACGCAAGTCTGACACGTCCTCGCGCTTCGCCTTAGAGCGAGAGAAATCATTGGATGTTTGATGATCAAAAAAGACCACTATCACGTGTCGACGGCCATGCAATGTGCATGTCTAGAAAACACGTGATGTCGGAAAGGTTATATTAAAACGCAATATTATTATGCTATGATGAATTGTTTTTTTTTTGTCGATTACTTTATTGTTATTGTGGTAATTGGGGTTTTTTGATAGGAGAAAAAGTTTGTTTTTATGCATTTTTGCTGCTAGATGAGAGACTCTTGTAGACCAAGAGTCTTCAAGAGTTAGTTTTTTACTGATTTTGCAGATCTGAGGGTACCTAACTAAATTGTTTTGTTTAAAAAATACTCTTTAGAGTTGCGTGAAGGTGAATGAAGCAAAAAGGTTAGTTATTGCTTCACGAACAAATGACGGAACGGATTTGGATCTAAGGAGATGGATACGCTTTTAAACAGGCCTGGTAGTACATAGATGTGGTATCAGTATATTCAAACCTTTACTGAAAATTCTTATTTTCCGATTAACTGAAAACGTTGTGCCAAACAGTATGAAGTTCTTTCTGCGAAGCAGTAATACTAGCGAAGGAGGCGGCTGCACGCGCGAGGGAACGGCCCTCACGCCCCAGCCGCTGGGATATCGACCCCGATTTCCAGCCACCATAGGCGTGGGCTTGCGGACGGCGAGCAATGGGTAGCTCGCCGTGCGGCCGTCTGGTAACCGTCCGGACCGCTTTTTAAAGAATTATCCAAACGCTTAGTTGGGCAAGGGCTGGCTTTTACCTTGGGCAGAGAATAAGCATTGCCATACAGCGTTTCAATGCTGCCAGCCTTTTGGGTATATTACCAGTCGACAGCGATACTTGAGGAGTTTTTTAACGCCATACTTTAGATTACTTTTAGTTAGTTCTTAAGGGATTTGTTTTTTTTTCAAATTAATAATACATTTAAAAGATTTGAATATATTTTCTTAAAAAAAGTTAAGTTCATGCTAATTTGAGACACATATGTATGTACCTCGTTGGTCTTATGGTCGCAAGCGCGGGATCGATCCACGGTCAGGCAAAAAGTGCTACTAGGCTTTTCCACTAAGAATTACTCTGTAGCTTCCTGGAGTTCGGAAGTTAATAATAATAATATAATAATATTCCACAACAGGTTACAGACATAGCCCGAAGAATCGCCAAACTTAAGTGGCAGTGGGCAGGGCACATTGCTCGCAGAACAGATGGTCGATAGGGACGAAAAGTTCTGGAATGGCGACCACGTACCGGAAGACGCAGCGTTGGAAGGCCTCCCATAAGGTGGACCGATGACCTAGTGAGGGTCGCGGGAATCCGATGGATGCGAGACGCACAGGACCGGTCATTGTGGCGACATTTGGGGGAGGCCTATGTCCAACAGTGGACGTCTTTCGGCTGAAATGATGATGATGATTCCACAACTATGACACAACGCCAATCTAGTCTCAAACTAAGCAGTAGAGTACTAGACAACTGATAAACATACTTATATATTTCTAAATACATACATATTATACATAAATTACACCCAGACACAGAACAAATCACATCTTTGATCATAAAGAGACCTAACTCAAAAAGAGGCTATTTGAATCTGAAAACATAACTTTCAAAAATAAGATTGAATTATCAAATACACTCTTTTTTGAGTTACGTCTCTTTTTTATTAAGCGTGCGAAATGATCATGCTCATCACACAAACATTTGTCCTGGGTGGGAATCGAACCCACGACCTCCGGCATAGCAGTCAGGACCACTAACCACTAGACCAACAGGCCAGTCAGTTGTTGGTGTTATACCTCTTTGCTTCGGAAATCACGTAAATCCGTTGCACCTGATCTCTCCCTGATCGTGACGAATTGCCTTCCCATCGGACTAGGAGAGTAAAGGAACATAGAGTGCACATGTTTGCACACACGCATGTATAATAATATCTCTTGTGCACTTAGCACCTTGTTAAGATTGGCCAGTATGATGGAAATTGGTTGGAGGGATTATCATCATCATCTTCCTGCCCTTGTTCCGTGTTATTTGGGGTCGGCGCAACACGTTTTTTTCTTCCATTCTGCCCTGTCACTCGTCATACTATCACTAACTTCCTTTTCTTTCATATCACTCTTCACACAATCCATCCATCTTTTCTTTGGTCTCCCTCTCCCTCTCCATCCATCCACATGTAAACTCATAACTCTTTTAATAACATGCGTTTCATCTCTCCTCTTCACATGACCATACCAAGACAAACGATTCCCTTTCAACTTTTCAGTCACTGGCGCCACTTTCAAACTTCCCATAATATACTCATTTCTCACTTTATCCATTCTCGTCACACCACACATCCATCTTAACATTCTCATCTCCGCTACGTGCAATCTTATAATTATAATGAGAGTAATTAAATTTGACCTATAGCGGGTATGTGTCCGTTTTTAGGTGGTCAATGGTTCGTTATGACCGTAACAATGTCATTTGCAGTTAAAACAAAAACGCTTGTGGTTTGCCAGGGCCACAAATAAGGTACAAGGACTGTGGTTTTGACTCATTAAAATATTACGTTTCTTAATCGTTAGGCCAGCATTATGCAATATTCTCGAGATGGTGGTGCGAAGTGTTCCACGCGCGCCTCTCTTAGACGTATAGGAGAGCCATTCTCCAATACGGGACGAGATCCACGGGGAACGGGTCACCACTGTACCCACAGTCTCCAACACAAGTGTACGAGACAACTGGATGGTTTTAGTCAGTAAGATTCTGACAAACCCCTCCACAAAAATAAAGAATTATGCAACATAGCACCGGTCTAATGAGAGGAGCGGAAATAGCAACATATTAGGCCTGAAGATTCAACTTCCTTTGACAATTTTTTATTTTTTGAGTGGGATCAAATAACCCCTCCTCGCTCTAGGTGGAACAAGAAGGGGTGCTCGAGTTTAAGGTTGTAGAAGGAACGCTCCTTCTACAACCACAAACTCATAGAGCTATGCTCTACAACCGCCGAGTCTATTTAGGCACCTTGATGATGGGTCCGTTGTAACGGATCCCGGCTGAACTTCGCGATCAGAGGGCGAAGCCCTGACACCACCTGCCACGGCCCCTGACGGGGACGTAGCGAAAGCCACGAACTCTGCGTTCCTTCTAAATAAACTGATTTGCATCTACACATTCTCAGTAAGATTCAGTTGAAAACTAGTGTCAGGCAACTTTTTCAGACTTCTCCCGCCCATGGGCGGAGCAGGAGGGCGTGCCAGACTTTTACTGACTAAAACCCACTCTTATGTTCCTTCTTTGCCTTGCGTTCCAGAGCCGCAGGTTTTCCATTCAGAAGAGAACCCATGGCCCCAGTATGCTTCGATCCTGTTGGGCCCTACGGTTTTGCTGACATCTCCTTGAGGCGTGCGTCGTGCGTGGAACACTACGCGCCGTCGATGGTGATGATCGATGGGTCTTGTTTTTTTTTTATTCTGTGTATATATATATTTATAATGATAGTTAAGAGTTTACAAATAAAATTATACCTATCTATATATATAAAAGCAGAACTGACTGACTGACATATCAACGCACAGCCGAAACCACTGCGATTAAGAGCGTGAAATTTTACACAAGGTTTCCTTTTATGACGTAGGCGAGCACTAAGAGAGGATTTTCCAAAATTCACCTCCTAAAGGGATAAAATGGGGGTCCAAATTTTGTATGTGAAAAACCTACTTACACGCGGGCGAAGCCGCTAGCTGAAGCCATTACTCCAGAATCGTGGGTGAATTCACAAACATGTAAACACACTTACACAAGACCCGGAACTAACTGTGGATCATAGAAATTGGTTCCGTGCTGGAACCAAACCCTCGAAACGCAGTACAGCAGCCAATTTCTCAACTACTGCGCATAGCATAAGCATAGCATAATCAGCCTTTTAATGTTCCCACTGCTGGGACTCTGGCCTCCTTTCTAGGAGAGGTAATGGGTCGTAATCCACCACGCGGGCCCAGTGTGGGTTGGTGAATGTCACATTTCTTCGAATTTTTTGGTACTAGGACATGCCGGTTTCCTCACGATGTTTTCCTTCACCGTTTTGAGAGCAGTGGTGATGAAAGTTGGGAGCTCTAACCGAAGAAGAATCAACCAGTTTTTTATGTTTTGCAATATTATAGTTAAGAATAGAATAGCATAGAATAAACTTTATTGTACACCAAAAAAGTAACACAACTAGATAGATTTAAAATATCTAAGTGAGAAAAAGTTTGTGTTGTTTTGTAATATACGGTGTCTGTTTTATCTGTTCGATCTTGGCAGTTCTAAATAAAAACATAAAATATTGCTTTATGTGACTAATGAACTCTTCCCGGTAAAAACACAAAAAACGAAGACTAAAAAACTATGACGTAATTATCAAGAAATGATGCACATTGATACAGGGTGACTTATGTATATGTCCGACAATATTTCAGAGATTAAATTATTTATGAATTACTAGTGGTTCCGGTAGACGTTGTCCTGTCCGTAAACTTATGTACCGTTAGAAAAAAAAAATGAAAACCCGATGGCAGCGCCACCTATTGGGTCTAATTGCATTTACAAACCATCCAAGGACCCAGTCAAATATACATACAAAATTTCATCCAAATCTGTCAAGCCGTTTAGGAGGAGTTAAGTGACAAACAAGTACAAATTTATGTATTTATTTATTTATTTATTCAGTACAGCAAAATAGCCATTAATACTAAACTAATTACTAAACGATGAAAAACTAGAATTTGTCGACAAAACTGTTTTCCTGGGGATAACGCTTGACTCAAGGCTACAATGGGGTCCTCACTTAACATCTCTTGCAGGACGGCTTAGCTCAGCTGCATATGCTGTTAGAAAAATCCGCCAATTTACGGATGTTGATACCGCTAGACTAGTCTATTTTAGTTATTTTCATAGTATCATGTCATACGGTATCTTATTATGGGGACGGGCTGCAGACATTGACTCAATTTTTATTGTACAGAAAAGAGCTATCAGAGCTATTTACAATCTCCGCCGGTGCGATTCTCTAAGGGAACTGTTTAAGGATATTAACATCATGACGGTGCCTTGTCAATATACCTATGAAAACATCATGTACGTTAGAAAAAATCTTCATCTTTTTAGCAAAAGAGGCGATAGACATAATTATGCTACAAGAAATAGGGACCAATTAGTTCAACCAGGTTTCAGACTGGCTAAAGTGGCCTCTTCTTTCATGGGGTACTGTTTGAAATGTTATAATAAAATACCTCCCCAAATATTAGAACTAAATGAAACGAAATTTAAATCTTGTATTAAACGCACACTATGCAGGCAAGCATATTAAAAGTTGGAGGATTATATTCAAGATAAAAATGCCTGGCTCAATGCTGGTCCAGCTCCACTACCACTGGGGGTACAAATTGATTAGAATTTGTTAAATTTGTAAAGTATTATTGTAGTTAATTATTATTGTATTTAGTATTGTATAATGTAGAAGCATTTTTTTCAAACTTTGTAAATGTGAGTACCATGGAGCTATTTTATGGTTTTTAGGTTACTATTGGATTTGTTTGACATAAATGAGCATGGCAGTTGAGAGTTTGTCATGCTCGCTCAAATGTCTCACTGATGGTGGCGCGTGTGTTGGATCATTCGGTTCCCTTCAAAATGGTTGAGCTGAGTGGTGCTAATATTCGCGTCGGTTCCGTGAACGGGCGCTGTCAGTTGAGACTGGTCATCTCTTAGCTGCCAGTTGCTATTTTAATATCTATATTTAGTTTTTATTTTTACATTATTGACATTGTTCTCACATGATAGCGACAAGAAACATGTAACAGAGATATTTGTAATTGCAAAACATGATTGAAAAGAGTGTCCATGGAGTTTCTTGCACATTCTTCTCCATAGAGATCTACGCTTTGGAATGTGCAATTAGCATCATTTTTTCTGACTGACTGACTTCTTGACATTTCAAAAGTGCCTGTAAATGGTTTATTTGAAATAAATGCTTTTGAATCTTTGAATCTTTGAATCTTTGAATTTAATCCTTTCACTCGTGTCTTCTCACAGAATCGCAAACTTTCTAATAATATTATCTTCCATTCATCAGCAAACAAATCCAATCCAGGGTTGGTCTCCACGAGCGCGTTGATCGTTAGCATACGCGGTATAGGGGAGGTGGATCGCGCTACAGTGCGACAAAATAGGACATTAAATAATTTATGCTTTCTAGAGCGATTGTAATTATTCGGAACAAATAATTGACACAACTCGACATGTAAGTCGGACGCATCAGTGTAACCATTAATAAAACAAAAGATTTATATAGATAACATTAACTTTTATCATGCGGCAAACTATAATATATATCTAAGTACCTTTCCTTCTATTACATGGAACAGCTGATTTTTATCGTATTTTCAAGTTGAATCACCTAGTGGTAGTTGATCACATGCATCCTAGTCACTTTTAAGGTCATAGCTCATTAGCCACCCGACAATCGACCGGGTGTCGGATATTATTATTGCGGGCCGACCACTCGTGAACGAAAAATGAACCTCTCAGTGATCACCCATTGCTTGCACGCTTGCCTTGCATCGCCCACGCGCAAGTACCGTATGGTTTACGGGTTAACAACGCGGCGTCCACCCGTGTATCACCTGCCGACAACGAGTGGACATCGGGAAACATTTAAAGTCACCCTGTTTACGCAAATAAACTGATACTTTTTATTGGATGTTATTGAAATGAGAAAGAAAAAAAATATATGTACTTAAAGCACTTAAATATTAAGTAACTATTGTAGAAATACAAATACGCTTAACGTTGAAGTACTTTTTACTAAGTTTGCGGTTTCAGTGAGAATAGATTTTGTCTTCTCATAATTACAATAATATTCGGGATATTAATTTTTACAAAAAACTCAGTACAAAAAAATACCTATGACATATTATGTGTATTTGTACACTCTTTTACAAAAATAAAAAAATAGTAATTAAAAACCCAATTTAAAGTCCTTGGGATTATGGGTATGTATTTTACTACATTCTTACATATAAAACAAAGTACCCCATTGCGCCTGCCTGTCTGTATAAACGCGTTAAACTCAAAAACTGCTGATCAGATTTTTATGCAATTTTCACCAATAGACAGAGTGATTTAGGTATGAGGAAAGCATAGCATAGCATAGTCGGCCTTATGATGTTCCCACTGCTGGGACTCAGGCCTCCTCTCTAGGAGAGGGAATAGGCTATAATCCACCACGCGGGCCCAGTGCGGGTTGGTGAATGTCACATGTCTTCGAATTTTTGGTTCTAGGTCATGCCGGTTTCCTCACGATGTTTTCCTTCACCGTTTTGAGAGCAGTGGTGAGGAAAGCTTGAGTGTATAAATAGATGCATATTATAGTAAAGAAAAGCCGACAAATTCAAAGATTTCTAGCATCCGTGTGAAGCTGGGATGGGTCGCTTGATGGCTAATAGAATAAAATTGAAAAACTTAAAAGTTTCAAGCTAAAATACAATACATAATTTTCATAATTCATAATTTTAATCAATTTACATAATTTTTTGAGGAGAGATCGTCATAAAAAAACGAAGGCCATCCCGTTAACATACCTATATGATATTTCCGTGGCTTGTTTTTTTGCTATAATGTTGTAATTAAATTTTGTAATGCATTATTTTCAAAAAAACTTGATCCATTGTTGTCTAGAACATTTTCAAAAAGTTGAATAAACTCAAGCTCAAAACTGTAAAATTGAACATTTTATTCTCAGGATTGCGTTATTGTATGCAATTATGTATTAATTTACATAATTATCATGGTCAAAATGAGAGGATTTTTTTTATAAATGATAATCCTAATTTTAAAATTATAATATTAAAATAAGCACTCCGACCATGTAGCTAAATGCCAAAATCTCAATAATTTTTCAGCATCTTAGTTTCAGTGATGGAAAAAGGATTAAATTGGTTTGTCCAGGATAAATTTGCAGTAATTAGTTTGTTCAGGTGCGTGTTGGCAGTGATGACATATGACTTCAAAACGTGGTCGCTTACAATGGACCTCATCAGAAGACTTAAAGTCACCTATAGGGCAATGAAAATGGCTATGCTCGGAGTTTCCTTGCGTGATCACGTCAGAAATGAAGATATCCGCAGACGAACCAAGGTTACAGACAGCCTGAAGAATCGCAAGACTTAAGTGGCAGTGGGCAGGGAACATTGCTCGAAAAAAAGATGGTCGATGGGGACGAAAGGTTCTGGAGTGGCGTTCTGTAGTGGACCGATGACCTGGTGAGGGTCGCGGGAATCCGATGGATGCGAGACGCACTGGACCGGTTATTATGGCGACACACATTTTAACTACTTACACGATACTAAAAGCTTAAATACCATTAGAACCTCATTTATATCATCGAAAATAAAAAAAACCGGGCAAGTGCGAGTCGGACTCGGGCAATGAGGGTTCTGTACCAACTTACGTATGAAAACAGTTCAATTTCCGAATCGAGTCTCCAAAGATTTTTATGAATAGCAAAAAAGTTTTTTTTTGTGACGTAACTACAAATTTACAGTTTACAGATTTTTTCCTATACTTATGCTATGAGGCCTTACTTCACGCCAAATTTCAGGATTCTAGGACAACGGGAAGAACCTACCCTATGAATTTTGATTCCCTTGAGAGTGCGAAATAGATGTTTTTTGCTACATGAACGGCTGTATCCTTTTTTTTGTAAACTTTTTTTCTCAGTTTCAAGGGACCGTAGACCTGAGTATATGGTTTTAATTTCAACTCGATACCTCCGCGCGTTCCCGAGATAAAGGGTCTTGACAGACAGACAACAAAGTGATCCTTAAGGGTTCCATTTTTTTTTCTTTTGAGGTACGGAACCCTAAAAAGATGATATATTTTATGTTTCCTTTGAAAAGATAGAGTAAACGACGACGTCTGTGCTAGTATTAACTGTGTGAGAGACATCGGTGCATTCCTGTTATAACTTTTAGTTTTAGTACAGTAAAAGTAAAAAAATGATTTTGATACAATTTCATTTTGCTAAATGGTCCGAATATAGAATATGTTTAATAATTATAATTAAAAAATTTATTGAATTAAATTGATTAAAAATAATATGAATACATGTAAGTACATGGATTATAAAATTTACATAATTGAATATTTCATCAGAAGTTAAGAGTCTCCTTTTTCACTCGCCTATCATCAACTTCGAGCATGGTTTAAAAGCTTGTTGCTTCATCTAACGCAATCTAACGCGATGTTTGACGAAAAGGCAACGCGAAAAAAGAGAGATAACGCCTAAAGACTGCTAGCATTAATTTTTTTCTAATTCAATTCATTAATTCCGTGATTTACTCGAATATTTTACAAAACTTGT